>JAPQVY010000111.1:33532772-34157058 GCA_028535165.1 Quercus tomentella | reverse complement strand
CCTTTGCTAAGTTTTTTGGGTTTCCTCGACCTAGATTACCATATCTTTTACTTTTGGGGTTTATGGGCTTTCCCACCAATCCCTTACTTACTTAATTCATTATTCCGAGCCTCTTTGGCCCATCCTTGCTTGCTTTTTATTTCTCACAATGTCTATGAGTTTATTACTTCTTTCTCTGGGTTCTTTTGGGCCTGCCTGCTTTCTTTGAGACCATTTGCTATCTTCTAGGCCTTTGATCCATTATTCCTGCCATTCGGGCTTAATGGTTTTCTACTCTATTTACTAACTCTCTTCCTCCCATATTGTTGGGCTTCTTCTTGATATTGGGTCTCCTTACCAAAGTGGACATCAACAATTATTAATAAGTAGTTTTTTTTTTTTTTTTTTTTTTTTTTTTTTTTTTTTTTTTTGAGTAAGTATTATTAAATAGTTGATTTAAGTATGAAATAAACTCCCTTATATATACATTGTCATTTTTGGTAATTTGTAACTCAAACCGCCACTTTTATAAGTGCTAGCCAAATACTCAGTTTTTTCAAAAAAAACATTTTTTAACAGTTTTTACCAAATACTCAGCTTTTAAAAAAAGCCAAGTTTTGTACTGCACTTTTTGAAACTCCCACTTTTTCAAAAAGCTCAATTTCAAAAAACTGAACCAAACTCACCCGTAGCCAAGGACTTTTTTTCCTTCTATCATTCCTTCTTCTTCTTCTTTTTTATTTATTATTATTTCTATCATTCCTATCTATGCGTCTCCCGAACCCCCAAATATATTATCTTGCCTACATCGTTGTCATTTTAAATTTATAAGTTTGGGCTACATATATTTTTTTATCAAAAAATCACCGCCACTAACCATAAACAGAAACGATGATAAAGGTTGTGTGGCAGTATCGGGGTACATACTTGTTGAAGATTTTTGGCTTGATTTGAAGTTCCACATCTCCTCCATCTATATATACATGTAATTTTCAAAACATAACCTCCCCCACAGTTAATACAATTCCTAACAGTTAAGAAACATAACTCATATATAAGTCAAATGCCATATTACAAGACACATAAAATGACAATAAATAAAAAAATTATTTTTACAAAAAAGATCCAACCTTCAAAAACAGAACTCACAAGACAAATGCAAATTACAAGTTACACGTAATATGACTTGACAAATACAGAGCTTATTTTCAAACAAAGCTAAATTAACTAAGATGATAACTTCTTCAAATGACTTTTACTTTTCTAATGTTTGCCTCTTGAATGGTTACATGGAAAAGGCATACACCAATTTATTGCACCACACCATATTATAATTTTTCAAATGATACCTAGTCAAATTATGCATATCTCACCACACCATATTTTAATTTATCAAATTATATCTAGTCAAATTATGCATATACTTGAGCATGAATGCGAGGAGTGAGATAGACTTCAAGTGGTGTAGCTTTCGGGTTTGTAAGTCCACATTTCTCTGTCATGTCCACAGGTTCATCTGATGGGCTTGAAATTTCAAAAGCATGCAACAAAGTAGCAAGTGTGAGTTGTGTAACTTGCAAGGCAAATGATATCCCGGGGCACATTCTTCTACCACTTCCAAATGGTATCAATTCAAAATTTTGGCCTCTAACATCAACATCCTTGTGAGTTGTAAGAAATCTTTCAGGTCGAAATTCACTAGGATCCACCCACACATTTGGGTCTCGATGGAGTTTCGGAAGATTAACAATAAGTCGTGTGCCTGCTGGGACGTGGTAACCAACCAAAGTACAGTCTTCCATTGACTCGTGTGGTACTAGGAGTGGTACAGCAGGGTATAAACGCATTGTTTCTTTGAGGATAGCTTGGAGATATACCAAATTTTTCATATCTGATTCCTTCACTTGCCTTTCTCTGCCGATATGGATGTCTAATTCTTCTTGAGCTTTTGTTAAGGTCTTAGGGTTGCCGAGAAGTAAAGAGAGAGCCCATGTCAATGTTATTGTTGATGTGTCTGAAGCCGCTAAGATAAGGGCCTACAAAAGTAACATAATATGAATTGGAGGTTAGAATGTTAGATGGTTTGCTAAAGCTTTAAGCTTTCTAGCCATGGTCCAAGAATCAAATTTAATAGCAGGAAGAATTCAGATTGCATTAAGAATTCAAAACTTTGATTATATATGGCTTAATATTCTACAAGAAAATGACATGCCTTCAAGTTTAGGATTTAAATAAACCATTATGCACAAGATAATTTTCATGAAATTGTTTGAACCTTTCAATTTTGTGAGATAGACGTTATAAATGCTTCTTACATGGAGAATATAAATATTCTGCACCACTTTTTGTGATGTATTTATGCTCCATTAATTGTGACACGTGTCTAATTTTATTTTATTTCATTTTAAACTTCAATTATTTCATTAAAAAAATAAAAACAATACATGATAAATTGTGATTTGTAAAATATAAAATAGAATACAAAAAGTATGGGCAATGCGTTTATCTATCTAAGAAATTTAATTGTTACTCTTTGAAGTCGATACAAATTCAATAGAACAATGTTTATTACACAAATTATTTTATACAATTTTACAAACACGATAAAAAGGTTATAATTTCGGTTTTTTTTTTTTTCACATATTAAAAGTGGTCTAAAATAACGTGTAACAAGTTAACCTAATTCAATATATGTCGCAAATGAGATTTTGAAAATATATTATGAGAAAATACTACATCCACAATATTTTTACAACAAATCATATATAATTATCAAAAACTTACCAAGCATGTAGCTTTGACGATTGTATCAACATCATAACTGGAAGTCTCATCATCGTCAGTAACAATGGATAGCATTACATCCATAAAATCTTGGTGTTCCTTCACCCCACTAGAAATTTTCCTCTGCTTATGCTCCTTTAGCCATTCTTCAATAATATCATCCAATTCTTTTGCACATTTCTTCATGGCTTTCTTGCTCCCCCCGACGTCAAACCTCCTTAGATACGGTAGTGCATCTGAGACCACAAACTCCCCACTCAAATCTATAAACTCTCTCAATGCCTTTCGGCACTGATCATTTCTATCATTCTCAACCTTGGTCGTAGCCTTACCAAATCTTTGTCCAACAACCATCCTACATATAACGTTTAGGGCTGTGTACCCAAGCCATCTCTCCATCTCCAATAACACCTTGTTGTTCTTGACCAATAGCTTATATATCTCTTTTATAGAATCATTTACCTCAGCTTCTCGAATGTGTTTGAGCGTTTCAAGGCGGTGGTTTGAGAGGACCTCTAGTGTGGCCATTTTTCTCACTTGGCGCCAGAAGGGACCATAAGGGCTGAACCCAATCATGGCATAGTTGTAGCCCAAGATTTCTGGAGCTAAACCTTTAGAACGGTTGGCAAAGGCTTTATCATTAGTAGTAAAACACTCTTTGGCTATCTCCCAACTGCTTACTACTATTGTTCGATGCACACCCAACCAAATTGTGAAGATTGGTCCATGCTTTTCAGCCATGTTACCCAAGGCTATATGAGCCGGTTTTGACCCTCCTAACTGGTGGAGGTGGCCAATCAAAGGCCAAGCCCCACTAGCTTCAGGTAGAACTTTACTTTTACTAGCAGTTCTTTGAACTCTTCTTGATATCCATATTAGAAAGAATATGAACATGAAAATGGTGAATATGCTAGCCATAGAATTTGTGAAGAATGGATAGGAGAAGAGCATGGTTGAAGTTTCTGGTGAGTGACAATTAATGGTTTTGTGGTAAAATATATATAGCCCAAACTAGTAAGAGGTGGTTCTTAGTTCTTACAAGATACGCGGTAAGCAAGCTAAAAATAAATTCGAATTGCATTCGGAGGACAGGCATACGTGAACGCCGATTTAAAATGTTGTCTCTCTAGCCTTTGTAATCCGCCGGCAATCTTTGTGTGTGTGTGTGAGAGAGAGAGAGAGAGAGAGAGAGAGAGAGAAGGAGAGCATCTGGTCTGGTCTGTTTAGGAGTGGTAGAAAAGAAAAGCTAAAAGAAAAGTGAAGATAGAGATAAGGGAAAGAACTACGTGGGTGGAGGAGAAAAAAAGAGGAAAAAAAATATAGTAGCGTGTGGATGAAAAATAAAATAAAGAGATTAGGAAAAATAAAATAAAAAATATGAAATTAAAATTAAGAAATGTAACCAAAATATTTTCATAATATTTTCACAATAAATTTTAAGTGGTAGGTTGTTAGTAATTAATATTAGTGAGAAAAAATTAATTTAAGTAGTGTATTCAAATTAAAATCAATAACAACTTATTACGTATGATTTGTTATAAAAATATTGTAACAATATTTAGAATATAACACTTCTCATTAAAATTAGACAATTTTACGACTCATCAGATCATTGCCACGGATGCTTCACTAAATTTGTTAAAAAAATATCATCGGAATTTTTTAAAATATTACAAATGGGAAATATAAAAAATATAATTGTTGAGAATTTGAAAATTATATAATGAATGAAGGAAGAACTGCTCCTTCAAACTCGTTCTTAAACATTCCTTGGTAAGCATACTTATGAAAAGCAGTCTCATGTAAGGGGTTTTTCCACAATGTTTTAGGTATATCATTTGGCAGTTCATCAAAAAAAGGTATATCATTTGGCAATGTAACGAAGCCACCAACTAATATCATTAGCCCTTGAATTCCAGCACCAGTTATTATGCCCATTAGATAATTGGGCACGATACTCGCAACAATCATCATTAGGCTCTCAACCAACATCATACATGCAAATAGCACTAGAGCAAAGTACAAAAAATGTTCATTTCCTTTGCGTAGTTCAGGCAAGTAATAAGCTATTGCTCCAGGCAGGAATAACTGAAACCAGTATGAAGTATGGCAATGCAGAGAGTGTGTTGCTAATAACAAATGCAGCAGCACCATAATGCCCGGTTAATCTTTCTCGTTCAAATACCTGCTGGGTGCAGCACCGTGTGGGTCCAGCCCACATGCATTGGTCAAAGCTCAATTAATGAGCTTGCTTCCTCAAGCTTCCAATATCAACTTTTGGTTTAATGAAAAGCTGATCAAGGAGTGTTGGACACGCTGAGGAGAAAAGAAGGAAAAGAAAAGAAAGACCATTCCGGTGACGTGTGTTATTCGGTGAGACAGGGCCGGCTTTAACAACTTTGAGAGTGTTACGGTGAGGTATTTTTATATTTAAATATTAATTAAATAATATATATATGTTGAATTTTTTTATTTAAATTTTATTTTTTTTAAAATGTAAAATTATTAATTAAATTTTTTATTTAAGTTTCTTTAATTTTTTTTAATTGATAATATAACTAATTCACTTAATCTTTCTTATGACATAGTAGAATAATAGAACTTGATTATTGCAATTTTTCTAAAATCGTGACCATTTTAAAATCTAAATCTGCACAAATAAAAATTAATTTAATACATAATTTAATAAATTAGTGTCACTATAATACAAATAGATTAATATGATATACATCAAATTATTAATTAGTATAATAACTTATAATAATAGATAAAATGAGAAACTGTGTTCATATAATAAAAAAAAAAAAAAAAGTGAGAAACCGTGTTGAGGAATAACTGTGGGCTGCACAGTTGCTCACTGTGCAACCAGTTTAGTGCAGATGTGACTCATGTGTGCAGGCCAGGGCCTGTACTATCATTCTATGGCTAAGTTTTAAAGGAAAAAAACGTGTCCTAAGCAGAAAAGGGTCCTAGCAAAAAAACGTGTCCCATGATGGGACTCCCATCAATGAAATAAACTAAAAATATATATAATTTTAGTTAAATAAATAAAAGACTCTGAGTCTTCATTTTTGGAAAGACCGAGATGGCAAGAGCTGAAGAAGATTACCTCTGATAGAAAAAATTCAAGCTAGACTGATCGATTGAGTTTATGGAAAAAGATCGAGAATCAAGATGAAGATGAAAAAAAGAAAGGTAAGAATATAGATGGAGAGTCAGAGAGATAGAGAGATGATAGATTTTTCTTTTGTTTTTGAAATTTATAATCTCTATTTTACGTTGTATTATTAATCTCTATTAGTAATGGCTTTGCTTGTTAAATAATTATATAAATTATGAATTCATTTATATATAAAAAAAATTGCATAAAAAGGATTTAATTCCTATTCCATCAATTGATGCATCTATCCTAACAAAACAAATCAGTAAATTTAAATGCTTATTTTATAGTGACACACAATAACTAAGCTCAAAAGAATACAATTATCTCATTTCTAACAACATAAACATATAATAAATAAATACTTAGGAAGATAATCATTTTTTGATCCCACATAACTAAGACTATATGGAATTAGTTTGTAATTTAAAGTAAAATTTGTTTTTGATATGTTTAGTTTGCATAGAGGTATTTTCAACACTTCAACATTGTTTAAGGCCCATTGGATTATTTTTATCCATTAGGTTGATTGGGTGTTTTTTTTTTTAAACCAACCTAAAGCAAATTTGGGTTTTTAGTAGGATCTTTCATGAATGTAGCCAGGATCAATTAGATTTTACCGATCCTACTTACAATCCTGAAAATGCACGATCTTAGTCGTCTTACTAAAGTAGCCCTACTTTAGGGAGAAAAATTACAAGACCCCAAATTTTAGGGGTGTATTTTACACTTTAGCCTTTCTCACATATAGTAAAACCATTGACTACCTATTTTTACCACTTCACAAATCAATGAATTTTACTACGAATGGAATTATTAATTAGGGTAAATTGTAAAGTACACACCTAATGTTTGGGAGTGATTGGATTTTACACCCCAACGTTTCGAAACTTTGATTTTACACCCCAACGTTTGGTTTCGTTAGCAAATCACACCCCCGGTTAGTTTTTGCTGTTAATTGCCAAGTCATCTTGCTGACGTGTTTTTTTTTTTTGTTGCCAAATAAGCTCAAAAATGACACAGTTGCAATGGAAATGATGTGATGACTTGGCACATGCTAAACGGCACTGTTTTGCCCAAAGAGAAAACAACAAAATCTGCTAGGCGTTTCCCCACCAAACAGAAAATCTCAAAACAAGATACCCAGATTTTCAAAATGCCCAAATATTCAAAATATGTAAAAATTTAAAGAGATAGAGAGAGATGGTTACAACTTTGCGCAATTTCTTGATCAAAGCCATGGGCTTTCACTTCAAACCCCTCTGAAACCTACAAAATTTCACACACAAAATTAATAAAATAGTTCTAAAACAAATAAAAATGAAAGATGAAATATACGAAAAAAAGAAAAAAAGAAAAAAACCTTCTGCGAGCTCTGGCAGTGAAGAGCTTGACGAGGTCGTTAGTGGACATGTCCAGAAGCGCATCCAAGTCGACGCCTCTGAATCTGAACTTCTTGAACGTCCTCTTCTTTGGGGGCTGACCAGCCACCACCACATCCGCCTGAAACCAAAAACCCCATTGATCAAAAACAAGCACAGACTAACATACAGAGACAGAGAGAGAGGAGGAGGAGACGGTTACAGCTTTTTACATATTTTGAATATTTGGACATTTTGAAAATCTGGGTATTTTGTTTTGACATTTTCTGTTTGGTGGGGAAACGCCTAGCAGATTTTGTTTGTTTTCTCTTTGGGCAAAACGGTGCCATTTAGCATGTGCCAAGTCATCATATCATTTCCATTGCAACTGTGTCGTTTTTGAGCTTATTTGGCCAAAAAAAAAAAAAAACACGTCAGCAAGATGACTTGGCAATTAACAGCAAAAACTAACCGGGGGTGTGATTTGCTAACGGAACCAAACATTGGGGTGCAAAATCAAAGTTTCGAAACATTAGGGTGTCAAATCCAATCACCCCCAAACGTTAGTGGTGTACTTTGCAATTTACCCTATTAATTATAATAAACTATAAAACTTTTATCATGTTCACGAGCTTATTCACAGATATATTATCATGTTTGAGCTTAGCTTGTTTAATAGTCAAGCTTAAATTTGGCTTAATTTTGGTTTATTTGTTAAGCAAATGAACATAAATAAGAGAAAATGCAAGATTCTTTTTCCTAGTTACAATTTAAAGACAAAGTAAAAGAAATATATAGGAAGGATGTAATCTAAGTCTTAAGTTGTGTCAAGTTTGAATTGATAATTTTTCAATTCGTCTTACTCAAAGCAACCCACCATATTTTTAAGTTTATTTTGTTACCCTTATTTTAATTTTAAGTTTGATTTATTTTTTAGAATTGGTTTTGATGAATCTAGAAATTTGGAATATATTTAGGCATGTTATGTGAATTTTAATAATATATATTGAAAAGAGAGTGCTTGCAAAAGATTGAACATATATAAGTATAACCAGTCGACCCAATCCAACCAGAGCCATGTATGTTTATAAGAGATTAAATATATAAGTTTATTTTGAATTTTTTTTTTTTTTTTTACTATGCCACTAATTTTATCCATGTATTCTTATTTTTTTTAGATAAACTTTTTCTTTAAATGTTTCATCTCATGAATATTTGAATTTAGGAGTCTTATTTCTTTTTTAAAAAAGTAATATTTTTTTTGGAGGCTAAAGCATCATCATAATAATAATAATAATAATAATAATAATAATAATAATAATAATAACAACAAATGGTTGACGTTACCTTTATGTTGCGCCTGACACAGCCATGTAGGAAAGGGGGAAAAAAATCAAAAGATTGGGATGAATGAAGAAACCAAAGGATGGGGGAGATGGTAAAAATGGTTGAAAGGGTATTTAAGTAAAAGCATGCAATATTTGTTGTTTTTTTATGCCGCCTGACATGCATCATTAATGTGTTGTTGTTTTTCTTGATTTCCCAGGCTAATTTAGAAAAATCATGCAGACTTAACGGGTGCTGTCCAGCACCCGTTAACAAAAGCCATTTTTTATTACAAGTAGGGGTCTTCTTTTATTTGGGGGCCTTAGGTGATTGCATCAATTGCATCACCTATTGAGCCGGCCTTGGGGTGAGAAGAAACACATTGAAAGAGGGAGTTGAAGTATTGTGTGAGCTGAAATATGAATTTTTAATAAAGACCTGTTTAAAAGTTTTTAAAATATACGATAATTTTGAAATAAATGTCAAAAGTTAATTAAATACCAAATGTAAAATATAACCAAAATCAAATATAAAAGCTTGGGGGTACTACTAGGACTAATAAGGGTCTCCAAGGAAGGAAATGTCTTACCTGTTGGAAATCCTTGTTTTTGGTTTTAAGGAAGTGATTGGATGGATTTTGGTGAGTGGGACAAGGGAAACCACTTAAAGTGAAGAACTACATTGAATTGGAAGTAATTAGACTAGTTAATAACTTATTCCAAATTATACTAGACAAAGGTGCTCTCGTGCCCTAAAGCATGTGGAAGCAGTAGGTGTCTTGCAGCTTATCACTTGCAAGAGGTGTAGTGACTTCCATTGAGTGAGGTCGTGTGCTACTGTTTTTCTATTCAAGGGAGTACGTTCATCACCTCGTCTCTACACAGAGGAGATAAAAACGAGGGAGGAGAGTTAATGGATGAGGAACTCGAGAAACTTTGGAATAAACTCTCCTTCATGGAGGAGGAGGACGAAGATATAGTGCTTGGGAGTAGTTGCACAAGAGCTGTTAGAGAAGTAGGGAAAAACTGTGCAGTGATGAAGATCTTAGCGCACATGAGCATCAATTTGGAAGCCTTGAGAAAAAAAACATGAGGATGCTATGGAAGCCAAATAAGGGAGTCCAAATCTCTGAAATAGAGGAAGACCTCTTTCTGGTGGAATTCAGCAATGGGAAGGACAAAAAGGAAGTTCTAGACCTGTGCCCGTGGAATTATGACAAACAGCTAGTCCTTATCCAAGAGTTCGAAGGGGAACTAACGCCAAAAGAGATAGTCTTGAAGTGGTCTCCATTTTGGGTCCAAATTTTCAATCTTCCGCTAAAGAGCAGAACAAAAGAAACGAGATGGGCGATTGGATCGAAATTAGGAGAAGTCTTGGAAGTAGATGTTCCAGAATCAGGGTACAATGGGGAAGATGTTTATATGTTCGAGTCCGTCTAGACGTCATAAATAGATTAATGCAGGGAAAGAAGCTCACCATTGAGGGAGGAGAGAGTTGGTGGATAAATTTTAAATACGAAAGGTTACCGAACTTCTGTTATCGGTGTGGGATGCTTAACCACACCCTAAAAGAGTGTCCCAAAAAGGCAGTAGATAACAACCAGGCGACGGAAGAGTGCTTACAGTATGGATCATGGCTGAGGGGGGAACCTCTAAGAAGGAATGGGTGGGGAACAACTCAGACCAAGCTCGGTGGGAATGCCAATTTTAGTCAACGAGCAAATGGAGCTGGCACCAAAAAACATGCAGAGTTGACTCATGCACCAAACGATGCCAAAGAACTAGATAGGGGTCACGTGCTTTCGCCCTCAAATCTGGAAGATAGCCACCCATGGGAGATATCAATGTCAAAGGCCTTGGGAAACCTACTCGAGGCGTTATATGAAAATGGAAGTGTCAAGGGAGAGGTGGGAAAGGTGGAAGAGAAGTCAACCTATTTGGATGAAACATCAGCGGGATTTGCTACAACATAGGCAGACAAAAAAAAGGCTATTCAGTGGGATAAGGCAACTAGCCAGTTGAGGGAGCTCGTTTTTGAATTTAATCTCGCGCCAAGTCAGAGTGCAAACAATCAAGAAGGGGCTGAAGGAGGCCCAATTATTGACCCAGGCCCGATGACTATGACCTATGACCCAAAGGTTGGGTGGGTAACAGAGAAGTTAGGCCCTAAGAGTGGGCATTGGAAGAGGCTCGCATGGGAGATAAAGTCTAAGACAGCCCAAAACAAAGTAAGTCCAATGGCCCTAAAACGGGATGGCCTAACACCCTTAGAAGAGCTTGACCCGAATCTTCCCAACCAGAAACAAACTAAAGGAAAAGGAAAAATTAGTGAAACCCTAGAAAGTGAAAAACAGAAGAATGGCAGTGTGGCGGTGGCTGCTGGACAGCACCGCCGAGCCCGATGAGTTTATTCGTGTGGAATTTCTGGAGATTGGGGTCTTCTCTAGTGGTTCGCATTCTCACTGACAAGGTGAAAGCAAAAGACCCTACTCTAGTCTTCTTGACGGAGATGAAGGCTGGAGTTAATACAATGAAGGGAATACAGAACAAGTTGGAGTACACTCAGGGGATTATCGTTCCCAACGATGGCAAGAGCGGCGGGCTTGCGTTGTTGTGGAAGGAGGGCACAGATGTTAGGTTCAAGAGCTGCTCTAACTCGCACATTGACGTGGTGGTCCACGGCGTGCATTCCTCGGATCCATGGCGTGCCACTAGATTCTATGGACAACCAGATTTGGGTAAAAGGGATATCTCTGGCAGTTACTAGATGCTCTTCGAGCTCAAGGAAGAGAACCTTGGGGCGTGTTAGGATCTCTATACAAATGCTAACTCTCCTCTTTTGCCCACCACTAATGCCTTTAACTCCCCATCCCCCAATTCTAGTGTCCATTGCATCTTGCAAACCCATCTCTTTTATTGTTGTTTCTGCTCTGTCCTTCTCTAATTTAGACACGGGTCATGTAATTGGAGCTGAGCTGAGTAATACACGGCTTCTCTAACAGTTAAAGTCATCGTTAATGTATCATCTTGTGTTACATATGCCTATGTTCAACAGAATGTGAAAAGGAAAATAGTTAGAATAATACTGTGATCTTGATGTGTTACAAAAATGATTTAAGTTCAATTTTGAAAGCTTTTAGTAGAAAGAACAATATTGATCCCACCGTGAATGTATGTATATGTTTTGCATGATACACACTCACCTACAAGCTACAAAAACCATAAAATATGACTTGGTTTCCAACATAATGACTTTGTTTCCAACTGCAATAACTTTACACTATCTGGGGTAAAAAGAAAGGAAGGAAAAGACTCAATGGACCCGCACACAACACAATTGACTTGGTCATAGAGTTGGTATTTTTTGTGGGTACAGTTAATTCATTGAAAGATAATACAATGATATTTAATTTTTAGAATGTTAAAATTATTATCATTTTTACTACCAATTTTTTTTTTTTTTTTTTTACAATTTCATGTAGTAATAACTGTGATTGGTTTCACTTTTAACATTTTAATAAAAGATATCAGAATTATTTTTTTATTATTAGTGAAACATGAGTTTATAAAGTTTTTTTTTTTTTTTTTTTGGTTGAGAAATATGAGTTTATAAAATTGATAAGGTAAATTTTGTAATATTTCTAATAACCCTTCAACAACTCTAATTGAATTGTTATAGTCAATCCCGTCTATACCTAAACTAAATCTTTGATGTCTTTAAATGATAGGAAAGAACAATTACGATGATGGAACAATAGGCATCGTAGATTTCAATCCATATTTTATTTAAAGAAGAAAGAGTACTACTAATGCAATTTTTTATATTATGTTCTTTCCATACCAATGTTCCATAAGCCAGAGCCTGTTTACGACCATTAATTAGAAACTCTCCTCATTGCCTTGTGTTTGAACCCAACCTCCCTGCAATATGAATAACACAAGTTATAGTTTCGCAAGTACTATTCTATAGTCACTACTCACTATAACTCATGTATACCTTTTATTGAGCTTAGAAGGAAAAAAACTATATTGGGCAGCGTTAGGGCTTGTTTGGATTGAGGGGGAGGAAAGGAGAGTAGAGTAGATAAGTTGGCCAGAAATTAACCTAATTTTTAGCCAACTCAACTCTACTCTACTCTCCTCTACTCTCACTTCATCCCCCTCAATCCAAACAAACCATTTATGTTCAAGAGTTCACTTGAACGGTTGAACCCCTTGACTTGGAATTTTTTTTATAATATATATATATATATATATATATATATATATATATATATATATATATTTATATTTACTTATTAGTTTACCCTTAAACGTATATTTGCACACATTGGCTTAAATCTTGCATACCATAATCACATATCAACCCAGCCAAAGCCAAACAACAACACAGATCAGCCCATCTCAAAATTAACCAAACAACAAGATATATCAAAAACCTCTCTCTCTCTAGTCTCTGACCTCATTCTTATGAATTTCATCTCATCTCTCTTCTCTATCTGACTATCTCTAACTCTAAGAGTAAAAAGTGAGTGTTTGTGAGTTATGAGTGTCTCTCTTTATTATAAATTTATATTATACGTGTATGAGTATGTGTCTGATACTAATTGTGTATGTTATTTTTATTTTTATATTGTTATAATGTTATTTGTGATGTGTGTGTGTATAGTATAAATATAATACAAATTTATATAATTTAATTATTAGGAAATACATCGGGTTTGTTATATGTGTGTGTATTGTTATCATATTATAATAACTTTTTTGTTAAAAGTTAGTGATTCAAGGAAAATAAAATAGTAAAATTAGCGATTGTTCAAGCATTTGATTGGTTAATTAAACACTTATTGTGTTTCTCAACATAAAAGAAAAAGAAAAAGAAAAAAGACACTTAGTGTATTAATTATTTATGTATGGATGAGTGTGGCTATATTCATCAATTTAATATAGTGTCAATGGGTTGAGTTTTGTTATTTAGTGTAAAATATTTTTATATGAAAAAATGACAAATAGATAATGAGAACATCATAAAAATAAAAATGTTATGTTAACTTAACAAAATAAAATGGTCACACCTATCTACATTAACAATAATTAATGACAATTGATAATAAAATACTTTGTAATAATTTCAAGGGATAATTACACTTTATCCACCTGTGGTTTGCCTCTAATTTGGTTTGCCTACTCGTGGTTTCATTTTTGACACTTTATCCACCTGTGATTCCCTCCATTACTCCTCCGTAACCCACCTCCAGTGCAGACGTTACTCTAACACATAAACTCATAAAAAACAGAACCTAAAACAGATCAAACACTCCTCACTCCCAAAACACACTCTTATCCAACATGCTTACCAAACGAAGATCACAATGCAATGTGCTTGAGATAATGGATTAAGAAACTCTTGGGTTTTGATCGTGTAAGCAAACCGAGGAAAAAGGAGACACGGTGTTCAGCAGTTGAGTTGAGCTGTTGCAAATAGTATTTTTGATTTTTGGTGCTTGGTCCATTCGTCTTCTCTTGATTGGGTGAGTTCCTGACTTTGTCAGCTTCAAGTTTTGGTTTTCTTTTACTGTCATATGCTTTGTTCATCTGATTTTAGGTAGATCCTTTTAATTTTTGAAACCTAGGGTTTTAAAATTCTTTTTTGAAATTGGGTTTTTGCTTGCTATGTCTTCATCAACTGGCAATGGGTCTACAACTAGTAGTTTCTATTGTGCCTTAGATGGCCATTTATGTACCAATAAGAATTGTGCCCTACAAACAATTCGAAAATCTAGTAACTATGGAAGAAGATTCCTCTGTTGTAGTCAATTTAATATAAGAAACAATTCCATTGGTGTATTTCATTTGAATTGAATTGAATTATTAGTTGTGATTAATTGTGAACTGTGAAATTAACTGTTGTAATAGTAATGATCAGGTTTGTCCCAAATGTGGCTTCTTTCAGTGGGTGGATAACGAAACTTGTAGGAGTGAAACTGCCCCACTTGTCCGTGAAAGGATAAGTATGCTTGAGAATGAACTGCAGCTTGCAAATCAGAGAGAAATGAGAAGTAGGGAAATGGAAGAAAGATCTAACCAGAGGGAAAGAGAAGCTCATGAGCTTTATGTAGAAGCTAGGGAGGAACTTAAGAGGATTAGAAAGAGTGAGAGATTGTACAAGCTGGCACTAGTTTTGTCATGGTTATTTTTCATTTTTGTAATGTTGTTGTTATGTTTTGCCTCAATGAACAACAATGTAAGGGTGATGACTCTTAATCTGCCATGATGCTTGGGGGGTTGTTGAAATGTGGTTGGGTAATTGAATTAAGTCCTTGATTATTGTATCCATCTCTTGAAATACAAAGTGTTGTTTTTGTGCAAATGTTCTGTAGTTTATTTATTGTTTTTGTGCAAATGTTTTGTAGTTTATTTATTGTTTTTACTTCCTGCCCATAAGTGGATCCATATATATTGATTTTGGTTCTATGCTACACCTGCCCATAAATGGACCTATGGTCATGACATACACATGATTTGCTGTGTCAATACATACACCTGTGTAAATCCACCAAAAGCACAAGACAAGCAAATCCACCAAAAGCAAAGACAAGCATAAGACATCAAAACACTTTATCCTGTGTCAATGCACATTAACATTAATAAAATCCTGATAATGTCATAATCTGCCAAAAGTGAAGACAGCCATTGTGACTTTATGTCACATGTAGACATATTTACAACCAAAACCCAACAACTAGTCCACCACACATCAGACATACACATCTTCCAACCAAAATTGCCAATATTTTTTTTGACACTTGACCAATTCAAATACTAGTTACATTAAGTGTGGGAACTATAACAAAAAAAGTGGTTGAAACTTTAACATCTTCCATCTTCATTTACTGCTTTTTGTGCCCTTGCCAGCAGCCTTCTTGCCCTTTCCACCAACTGGTTGAAACTTTGTTGGCCTTGATACACCAAACTTTCTGCCTTTAAACCCCCTAGCAGCACCACTACCACCAGATGCACTTGGCTGCATAACCAAAATCCAACAGTTAGCAAGATGGTCCAACAATAGCAAGTAAGAGGAAAAAAATAAACAAAATAGATATTAGTAGAGGTTCCTGAAATGGTAAAGAATCCCATGTCTCTCTAGGGGTATGGCTGCTTGGTTGTGAGGATGAAGAGAACCAGTTGGCCCTAGATGCAGTTGGAGGTTGAGTTGTTGCCTCAGATCTATTGTTTGGTGCAGGTTGAGATGCAGTTCGACCAAAAGCTTTGTATGCAGGCTGAGATCTAGTACTTGGTGGCTGAGATGCAGTTTGAGGTGTTGCAATCTGCTTTGTTGTTGTAGATCTACTGCCTTGTACCTACAAGTAGGGTTGTACAAGTTACATACACATGAAATATATGAGGAAATGACTATAGTTCAAAGCATGGAAATACTTACAGTTTTTGATTTAGCAAGTCTATCTCTTCTCTGCCATGGAGTTTCACCAGTGATGCTTGCCTTGCATTCTCTTGCATTATCTCCTTCTTTCTAGCACTTCCCACACTTGATTGTCTTGTTCACCCTAGAAACTCTATAAGGGTTCCTTGGCTCTTCAGGATCTCTTTTTCTTTACTTTGGTGGTCTGTCAGGTGGTTTATACACATTAGGGGCAACAAGAGCAGGTTGGTTAGTCTCAACCCACTCAGACTGGCCAGGCATTGGCTGTATTATCTCTTTGTAAGTTTCAACAAATGTCTCTTTCAAGCAACAAGGATGCACATAGTCCTCCACTTTCTCTAGGTTCTTAACAATAACAGAGATCCCATGTTTGCAAGGAAGTCCTGTCAAATCCCAAATCCTACAGTTGCATACTTTCCTAACCAAGTCAACCACATGTCTCTCATGACCATTATCAACCTCATACATGAACCTGTCTGATGGAGTAGCACTGAACGGTATAGATTCATGTTTTAACTTCTCTAATTTGTCTTGAATATTAGGACAAACCTTTCTAGTGTATTTTGCTATACCTTTCATCTTTTTGTATTGTTTGGTCATGAGCCTAACTCTGATCCACTCCAACATTGCTAAAATTGGCTTATCCCTAGCTTCTATTATCATGACATTAAAAGACTCACTCAAGTTATTAGCTAAACAGTCACACAAAGCTCTACTACTAAAGTGAGACTTAGACCATTGTGTAGGGTTGATGTCAGCAAGATACTCCCATGCCTTGACATCCAAATCCTTCAGTTCCTGCATTCTTCTCTCAAACTCCCTAATTGTTGTGGCTCTAGCACATCTCCACAGTGCATCCTTCAACTCCAAGCCCTTATGATCCACTTTAAAATTATTATAGATATGCTTCACACAATATCTATGCTCACAAGTTGGGAACAGCATCTCAAGTGCAGGTATAAGGCCCTAATTCATATACAAAACAGATCAAGTAAATATGTTAGTTAAACATGTTGAAATGAACTGAGGCATGTATTATTAAACTTTAAATATGTGGTTTAAATATGTTAGTACAATTGTAGTTCATACCTTTTGTCTATCAGTGATAAAGACTAGATTAAGTTGTTCTGGATTCCCAATGTCATCTGAAAACTGTTGCAAAAACCATACCCATGAATCTTTGTTCTCTTGCTAAACAACAACAAATGCAACTGGGATAATGTTATCATTTGCATCTCTAGCTGTGGCAGCAAGTATTTGCCCCCCAAATCTCCCTTTCAAGTGGCACCTATCTAAACCAATGATTGGTCTACAACCTCCCAAAAAACCAACTTTTTGTGCATCATACTTGATATACATTCTCTTAAATTTGGGCTGTGCATTTTCATCTTCCATTTCAGTTTGCAAAATAACCCTACTTTCTTTATCATTCAGTCTTATCATCTCTACATAATCCCTAAGCTTCCCATATTGTAGCTGTTCATCCCTAGTGATCAAGTCAGTAGCTTTCCTTTTTGTCTTATACACCTGACTGTAACTTATGTCAACTTCAAGTGTTTGCTTCACATGATGTTGAACACCAGCCACTTTCCAATTGGGATTTTTGTCAAATTCCTGCATAAACTTCTTTGCAACATAACTTGAAGTCACTTGGCTGTGTTTGAAGGATCTAGGGCAGGTGCACTCTGGATTGAATGTTTTTATTTGGAATGTTAACTCCCCAGGTAATTGAGATGCATAACACCTCCATCCATATTCATTTATGCAATAAACTGATATCTTCTTTTTCTCATTCAGCTTGAACTTAATATCTACTGGCTTCTTTATAGCATATTCTCATGTCAGTTTGGACATTAAACTCAGGTTCTTTTGCAGCAGTTGGTGCTGGCTGATCATCATCAGAATCTATTAGACTTTCCATGTCATCTTCAAGAGGTGGGTCATTGTTAGCTAGAGTATCTCCCTCAGAGGGCCTATGTGGGTCATTGTTAGCTAGAGTATCTCCCTCAGAGGGCCTATGTGGGGCTGTATTGACATTATCTCCCTCAGAGGGCCTATATGGGGCTACTGCACTGCCACTAACTCCATTATGTGTAGATGGCCCATCATCTACATTTCTAAATACATCATCATCAAAATCCAGCCCTTCAAACCCTTCCTCTAACCAATCAAAATCTTCTCCACCACCTCCTTCAGAATCCACACTACCTCACTCATGCATCTCATGCACATCATCACCATTCTGAGGTGCCTCATGCACATCATCATCATTTACCACTTCCTCATTAGTAAATGGTTGTTCAACTACAAGTGGCTCCTCACCACTCTCAACATATAGTGTTATCTTATCTGTAGGCCATGCAGCATAAATCTCACACATATAAACTACATCATCATCTTCATTTATAAGCCTTAAACCTTGCTCCAAATTACCTCCAGGAATAAGATAATGAAATCTACTTGTACTATTTGCCCCCAAACCACAACACATATCTTGTATTTCAAAATAACTAAGTCTATCTGGGTCAACCTCATCATAAAAAGAAGTACTACCTCCTATATATACCAAATCTGGGTTCCACACAAACTGGCCATCATGATGAATCTCAAAATTGAATGTCAAGTCAGCCATCTGCATATAAAATACAACAGAATAAAATATGAGATGGGCTTGCATGTGGAAAAGTATAATCTATTATAGATTATTGCTTTATTAGGCAATCAAATTTCTTTTTCAATTTCCCTAACTATATACCAGCAAATGAGATGGGCTTGATGAATGTAATTAACTATATACCAGCAATTGGGTATGTATCATGTGGTCCTGTGGTCCACACAAAGCACAACACAGAAACAAACAATATTATTAAAAGTTTTTGTTTTGTTTTTGAGAGACAAACCCATGGAAAGGGAAAGCAGAAAAGCAATAATCAATACTATTGCAAAATCATGAAAAGCAATAATCAATGGAGCCCCACATTGATGAAGGAAGTCTAATCCTATGGTCCAGTAGCCCTACATTGATGAAGACATAGCAAGCAAAAACCCAATTTTGAAAAAGAATTTTAAAATCCTAGGTTTCAAAAATTAAAAGGATCTACCTAAAATCAGATGAACAGAGCATATGACAGTAAAAGAAAACCAAAACTTGAAGCTGACAGAGTCAGGAACTCACCCAATCAAGAGAAGACGAATGGACCAAGCACCAAAAATCAAAAATACTATTTGCAACAGCTCAACTACTGAACACTATGTCTCCTTCTTCCTCGGTTTGCTTGCACGATCAAAACCTAGGAGTTTCTCAGTCCATTATCTCAAGCACATTGCATTGTGATCTACGTTTGGTGAGCACATTGAATGAGAGTGTGTTTTGGGAGTAAGGAGTGTTTGATCTGT
Source organism: Quercus tomentella (assembly GCA_028535165.1). Lineage (NCBI taxonomy): Eukaryota > Viridiplantae > Streptophyta > Magnoliopsida > Fagales > Fagaceae > Quercus > Quercus tomentella. The sequence goes on along the minus strand of JAPQVY010000111.1, from coordinate 34,137,612 downwards.
TTTAGGTTCTGTTTTTGATGAGTTTATGTGTTAGAGTAACGTTTGCACTGGAGGTGGGTTACGAAGGAGTAACGGAGGGAATCACAGGTGGGTAAAGTGTCAAAAATGAAACCACGGGTAGGCAAATCGAATTAGAGGCCAACCACAGGTGGGTAAAGTGTAATTATCCCAATTTAATTTCAAAATAAGAATACTTGTAAAAGAAAATTGTAAAACTTCATGTATTTGAGTTTTTTTTTTTTTTTTTGAACTCAATAAATTGATATATTCAAGTTATCTTTTTATTAAATTTCTTAATAATCACATTGAAAAAAAAAATTAGAGCTGCCATTGATATTTTCAAAAAATCATCTCTCTCAAAGTTGATTAGTAAAGGTTGGCTCTCAAATGTAACATAATGGAGCACAATATACCCTTTTTGAATGTTCAAAGGTAACTTCTTAGAAATTATAATCTATCTTTTGTAATTTGAAGGCTCTTTACTCCATACCCTTTTTGAACATATACTTTTTTAAGGTAATATTTATTACGCAAACAAAAATGGTAACTTAAAGCTACTATTTTAGTTTTTTTTTTTTTTTTTTGGGTGCGTGCAACAAATTTAACCATTTTTTAAAGGTGAAAATATTATTTTGTTCCATACATTTTAGGGTTATAGTAAATTTGATCTATACACTTTGGTAGCAATTAATTTGGTCTTTAATGTTAATTTATTAACAAAAAATGTCTAAGTGGTTAATAGTGTGCACTTTTGGCATCTCCAATGATAATATTTGTAAATTTTAATACTCACATCAACACTTACATGGCAAAATAAAAGCCACATCAACATTTAAAATTTTTTTAATACCAATTTAATCATTTTCTTTATTTTTTTCTCAATCATTGATAGTAAAGTAGTTAAGTCAAGTACTAGCAAACTGTACTACGCACTGGGCATATTAGAGTACCGTTTGGTCAACAATAAGAGCAACTGCATCAATGGTTGTGAAAGTTTGCAAAATACAAAAAGTGCTAAATTTTGCACATTTGAACCAAAAAAACACCTACATTAGTGTTTGCAAAAGTGTGCAAATATACAAAACTACTACAGTAACCACGCATATATGCACCATTACTATTCATGTGTAAATGATTTTTTTATTCTTTTTTCTCTCTTCCCCTCTGTCATCTTCTCACAACAAAACCACCAAATCACCCCTGCCTCAGCCTCAACCACCGACCTCTATCTTCTTCCAACAACAAAATCACAAAACCACCCCTGCCCAGCCTCAACCATAGATCAAGGTGGTACCTCCCAAATACAAAATCCCAAAAACTAAAATTAGCAATAACCCATCATAATACAAAAACCTAAAAACTAAAACTAGCAATAACCCATCATAGAACCAGCAAGAACTAGATGAAATCAAACTCCAAAATTAATCAAAACCCAGATGAAGTCAAGTGAGGACCATGGTAGCACTACATCAAGATTGGAGGAGGCGGTGGTGGGTCGCTATAACTGGGGCTTGCTTGGGTTGTTGGCGGCGGTGTGATGATGGTGGCAGTGTGATGATGGCAACAGTGAGGTTGGTTTGAGTTTGAGAAATCTGTTGAAGAAAAAGAAGAAAGAATAAAGAGAAGAAGGAAGAAGGAAAAGGAGAACAAGAAAGAGGGAGATGGTTCAGAGAAAAAGAGAGGGTTAGCGTGAGAAAAAGAAAGAAAGAGGTGGGTGGGGCTGGGTAGTTGTTTGTTTGATATAATAAAAAATTAAAGAAATATTATTATTTAAATAAAATAGATTGTAGAATAGATAAACTGATGTGGGTGTTTTGTAAAAATGAGTGTTTAAAATAGAAAACGTATGTTTTTTTTTTTTTTTTTTTTGCAAAATAGACAGAAATTTTACATCCACTGATGTGGATGCTCTAAATAAAGATTGTGTAAAGTATGTTAAGGGCGAACATAGGGGATTCTAGCCTTTTGCCCCTATTGGGCAAAATATTTGGCAATATGCCCCTGTTTCCAAACTATATAGGGGCGTGCCCCTATTTCGGTACTCAATTACCTTAAAATCGAGTTACTTATGGTACTCAATTATTACAAAGCCGAGTTCTAGGTAGGTTCTTGCCATGCTGGATCGCCACCTTGGCTTTTTTTACATTAAAATATTCCCGTGTTACTGTTTATAACTCGGCAATGGGGAAACCGAGTTATGTGCAGAATAAAAAGGAATTTTGAATGTAACGTCTCTAAAACAGTTTGTCTCCCTTCCTCAACAGTTTTTCTCCCTTCCTTAGTCCGATTAGTAGCCACCCTCAGTCCGTTCAGTAGACCTTTCCCAAGTTCAACGCATCTTCATGTTCTCTTATTTCTACCTGTACCTAAACCAAACCATTCAGTAGACCCTTTCTGAAGCTTAATCCAAACCCACACCTTTTCACTCTCACCATAGCCAAAGCTTAACCTAATCCATCTTCAGAGTTAAAGGATTAGAAACGTATTAAGGTAATTTCTAAATGCCCAGTTCAAAAAATTTTTTCCCCTTTGCATTTAATCTGAGTTAAGTGTTGCTTGTGCATGTACTATGATTTGAGTGTGGCTTGTTTTTCTCTGTTAGACTACGACACCACGACACGATTACTCTTCATCTGACATCTCCACGTCTGACTGATAAATGGGATCAACAAGAAGTGATTACATGAATTGTGCGTGCTCGTACAACTTACACTCCACTGACTCTCAAATCTCGACTTCGGTCCGATATTGATTAAGACATATTTTCATTCGATTATTTTCTTCTCTTATGCAGTTCAATGCTTTACGAAGTTCGTTGATGGTGTCTCTAGGCATCTACGATGCGAGTTGCCGAGACACTAGCAACTTATAACCAACCAACTCATCATAAAACATTTGCTGTTCATGAAATAACCAAGCCCACTCTTGTCTCATGGTATTGTGAACATAAGCAGTATTTCACAGATTCGAATTGATTAGATAGCTGAACTCATCTTCCAATACCCAGCAACAACCCATAGCAGTGAACACATCGTGAGGCCTATAGAGTTGTGGGTTGCCAAAACCAGACATTGACGTTGAATACAATAACATCAAATGATTAAGTTAACAGAGTGCATCAACTGTTGGTAAATAATGTAATGCTGCATAAGATGGTACACGACAAAATCAAAGACATTCATAAATTTGTGTACTATTACATGCTAAAAATGAAATACTAACACTCACATTTGACCATAAACATTAGACATTGTTGTTAATGTCTACACGTTGTGTGCAATAAGGCAATAGTTGTTAATGTCTGACCAATGATGAGTATGTACATTCAACTTTTGCAAATCTAAAGATTAACTGTTCATTAGTTTTAGCAAATCTAAAGATTTTCATTTTTTGTCAATGAAATTTACACCAGCAAAGACCCAATACAACCCAATGTACACACATAACACTCATCACCATTTCTATAGATTATTGTACATTTCTTGTAGCACCAAACAACTAATATAACCCTAATGTACTCACATAACACTCATTCAAGAAAATACCAAAGCACAAGTAATACAACCTATCAAATGAAAATTCTTCTCTAACAAAAACATACATTATGGTTGATAAACTTTTATAATATCTACAACTACTTTTACCTACACAATAAAATTCTCTATGTATTTCAAAGAAGAAAATGAGTTTCTCACCTGAGATGATAAAGAGATAACACCAACTTCCAACAGAAAATTCTAAAAATGAGGAGAAGTTGATCTGAAAATGATGAGGAGAATCTAATGTAATGTTGCATGAGAAGCTGATCTGTGTAGGTGCGAAGTAAATAGCAGAATAACTCGATTATACCAGAGCCGAGTATATGTTAATAACTCGATTTTCCATTCATCGGGTTCAGCTTCACGTGCAAACAGGTGATTTGAATTCCTGTCAGTAACTCGATTTCAGAGTAATCGAGTTCTAGAGTAACTCGGTTTCCCTATTGTCGAGTTATGAACAATACCCTATAATATTTTATTGCCCAAAAGCCACGCTAAATCACCACTGTGGCAAGAACCTACCCAGAACTTGGCTTCTTAATAGTTGAGTTATTAAAGTAACTCGATTTTATGGACATCGAGTATCGAAATAGGGGCACGCCCCTATATAGTTTGGAAACAGGGGCATAATGCCAAATATTTTGCCCAATAGGGGCAAAAGGCTGGAATCTTTGGCTAACATATATATTTACGTTTCCTACGATTCATGCAAAGTCTGGTAAGCATGTGATGTCCGATGGTGATCTCTTATTTTGGTGTGAAGTCCTCTAATTAGGAAGCAATTTATAACTATGGTCAAGCTTAATTTAATTAGTTGACAGCTTCTGATGCTTTTATGGAGATCAGAGTTTAAATCATTCCACCATCAACTATCGAATTATCAAAAAAAAAAACCTACAATAGTGACATAGATTAAAATTTGAAGTACTATGTTTTGGGTGATGATTAATATTTCAAATTATTGTATTCTCATTCAAAGCAAGGAATTAGTACATGTAAATCACACATGCACGAGAGAGAGTTAATTTGTTATATTTTTTTTGACAAGTACAACAAAACTTTTAGATTATTGCTTTCAAAAAAGACTTTGTTATTACCCGCTAATGCATCAAGAAGTGTAGACTTGCCACAACCAGAAGGACTCATTATAGCCAGAAGCTCCCCAGGCGGGGCATAACCAAATAGACCCTGAAGGATTGATTTGGTGCCACTTCTTCGATTGGAAACGGTCACACATAGATCCTGCCATGATAAGAAAACACCATCCTCTGGTTGAGTCTGAACCACCTTCATGTTTAAGGCACCTCCTTTGTTTTTGCTTGGCAGTCAATTAATGGTTTCCATTTCTAATATTGTAGTATTGATTTCTAGGTTTGTGTTAGGTTGAGAAGCCATGACCAGATTTAGAGTGAGATTGATTATTTATTTATTTATATGTAGAGAGAGATTTAGTTTTAGGTAGTGCGGAGGGAAAGGCTAGTATATATCTGCTCTAAATGGAGAATCATTAGATATTGGCTGTGTATATATTGACTTGTCTACCTACTTGTCCTCCTTTTTCTCCTCAATATACTTATGGTGCTTGGAAGTTTCTTTTTTTGTCTTTTTGTTTTTTGGGAAGATTCTTAGAGTGATGTCACTAAAATGTCATTAGTTTTTCCGGTATGGCTAAAACAGTGAGTTCTTGTTAATTAAATTGGTAAAATCTTTTGTCAATGAATAAGAAATCTAGGATTCGATTCCCATTAAAGCGTTTGGTGAAAACATGTTCCAATCTCACAACCCAATCTACCTCCATGTACAACCAGGGACGAACCCAGGTGGGGGCCTAAGGGGGCCTGCCCCCCCCCCCCCCCCCCCCCCCCCCCCGGGCCCAAATTTTTTTTTTTTAGTATGTAAAATTTTCAAAAAAAGGGCTTGGGCTCCCTTGGTTTTTAGCTCAGGTCCCCCCTCACCTCAACCCAGCCGGCCAAACCAGGAGGCAAGAGCCCAGGAAAACCTTAAAAAAAAGAAAAGAAAAACTAGCAATCAGTCGAAGACTCCAAAACCAAACAAAAAAGCCAAAAACGAAGGAAAAAAAGAAAAAAGAAAAGAAAAGAAAAGGAGAGGCAAGGCAGAGAAAGTGAGAGGCGAGCTGTCCACGCCCACACCGTGACGCCGCTGCTCAGCCCAGTGTAGCGAGCTGTCCACGCCCACGCCGAGACTAAGAGAGCTGTCCTATCGCATACCCAAACCGGACAAAGCCACACCAACGCTGAAATGCAATGCCGAGACCCATCTTGCCGTCGCTGCCGGTTGCTCAATTTGCCCAGCCCAGCCCAGCTTCGTTGCTCCACTGCTCCAGCCTTCATAGTTCACAGGTATTTAATCTATCCTTTGATTCCTTTCTTTCAAAACCTAATATAATGTTTGTAAAGATTAGAGAATATATTAGTGTAGTGTTTGACAAAAAAAAAAAGAAAAAAAAAGAAAAAAAAGAAGAAGGTAAAGTTAAGAAAAGTTTTTGTTAGTAGTGCAAAATAAATTTATAGTGTCGGTAGTGGGATTGGGTCAGTGTCTGAAATATGGAGACAAGACAAAGGCAAAGACCAAAGACAAAAGAAAAAAACAAATCATGTAATATAGAAAATTGTCACACAAATTTAAGAAAATAACAGTGATTCACTTGCGCCTATCGTTAACTCATAATGCTAAATCAGATAAATTTATAAATTGAAAAGAAGTGAGAAATAGTGTAGAACCTCGAGAGGCATTAAAATCTTTCAAAAGTAGTGATCTTTGTTTGTTGGTAAAGAATTTCTATCCACAAGATTTCACAAATTATGACAAATAAGTGTTGGAGAAGGAGTTTTATTATTTTGAGCATAATGTTGGAGAAGGAATTTCTATCCACTATATGGATGCGTATTTGAAATATTTTTTTTCCGCTTATCTCCGGCTCCCCCAGCTTGAAATCCTAAGTCCATCCTTGTGTACAACCCACTAAATCGGCACACCCAACCCATATTTTTTGGTAAAACGTTTTAATTGTTACACACATTTTCTGATCAACGGAAATGTTTTATGTTTGACAAGTTTTTACAAGGAAGCAAATATTGGAAAATGCTTAATATGTTTTCTAAATAGCATTTCACAACGAAACAAACAGAGCTTACATCAACTTTTCTGTAAATTTTTGAAAGATAGTTTAAGAAGCTATAACATTACCAATCAAACCAGTCTTATTTCTTTCGAAAAGAAAAAGCAGAACTTCACATAGATTGTTTTTAAGTAGAACCCATTATGCTAAAAATCCTGCACTACATCATCTCTCTATGTAAGAGCATTAGCATCAAGAAATGCTACTCTATTCTATTTTACCATCCCAAAAAGTTACTTTATCAATTATACCATCTCATTTTACAATACTTCCAGTATCCCAAACTTTTATTTTCCTATTCTATTTATTAAAATAATATATCTACACAATAAAATAATATTTCCCCCAATCACCATCATTTATTCTTTCTTTCTCCCAATCACCATCACAATAAAATATTAGTTTTTTTTTTTTAGAATTGTGCTACAGTGCAATTCTAAAGATAGAATTGCACTGTAGCACTATTGCAAAAAAATTTGCAATACTTAGCAATAGCATTTCTTGATGCAATACGTTTTGGGGCTTGAAATGCCAAATATCCCTTACATTTGGCATTAGCATTCCCCAATGCTAATGCTCTAAGGATGTAGAAGAAGGTTTCATTGTAACTTGTGTATTTTGCTTAGGAGGCATTGAAATGAAAGCCTTAATCATAGGCTTGACCTTTTCATTAGCCTTGATGATGCCCAAAAACATAAGTCGATAAAAAGCTATCATCCCTAGCAGGACGGCAAGATCGCCCCACTTAGAATAACCCATTTCAGCTTGCCACAAATCTCTCAAAATTTCTTCTCCAGTGATGATGGGTGGTCCTCCAGCTTTGTTATTGGGATATACTTCTCCTTCAAACTCATTCTTAAACATTCCTTGGTAAGCATACTTGTGAAAAGCAATCTCATGTAATGGGTATTTCCACAATGGTTTAGGTAGATCATTTGGCAATCTAAAGAAGCCACCAACTAATATCATTAGCCCTTGAATTCCAGCACCAGTTATTATGCCCATTAGGTAATTAGGCACTATACTCGCAACAACCATCATTAGGCTCTCAACCAACATCATACATGCAAATAGCACTAGAGCAAAGTACAAAAAATATTCATGTCCTTTGCGTAGTTCAGGCAAGTAATAAGCTATTGCTCCAGGAATAACTGAAACCAGTATCAAGTATGGCACTGCAGAGAGTGTGTTGCTAATAACAAATGCAGCAGCACCATAATGCCCATTTAATCTTTCTCGTTCAAATACCTAGGTTATGATTGGAGAAAGTTTATCAGTACTTATAATGCTAAAAAAACATATGAGCAACGAATATCAAGAGCATCTTATTTGAGCAAATTAAGCTTTTCAATAAGCCATTAGTGAAAGTACTAATCTGTATAAATTCAACCAACACTTTTGGACCACAAAATAAGTTAAAATACCTTCATGTCCTCCACAAAAGAAGGAAATCCACCAATGGCCATGAACGTTAGGAATGAAGCTATAAATGAAAGCAATGCACCTCTAGCCTGAGACAACCAAAATTACAATGTTTATCAATTTTAACATCCTCATAAGACCATGTCATACTATGTTAAGTTGCCGATTATTCCAAAAACTTAAATTGTTAGGAAATTATGAATTTAATCCTCTAATATGACATGCGAGAATGAAATCAATTTATACTTCTATTCTCGTTTGTCCAAATAGTATTATTTATAGTTTCTCTCTTTCCTGATTTTTTTTAATACTCTCTTACCTGAATTGAATCATAACTATGCCCAATATTGTGATACACGGTACCAAGGCCTAGACCTAATGCGATATAAATTGCTAGGCGCAACCAATAGTAGCCTAGGTCACGATACATGTTCACAAAAGATCTTCTTGTTAGAACAGAGCATTGAGTAAGAAAGCTAGCGTGGCTTCTCTTCGTCTCCAATTCTCCATGGTCCTGAAACCAAAGTAAATTTCAGTTAACTATTTTCCATTTCTCTGGTCATGTGATTGTCATCAATTTGTATACCATATTATGCAGAAATAACTTACACTATTAGGTAAATTATTACTTGCTCACCTGTTTATATATTTCAGCTACTTGTTTCCGTACTTGCTTGTACCTCTCTGATGATTTATACGAGCTTAGAAGTATCTCAATTGCTTCCTCTGTCGATATTGCTCCAGCTAAACCTTGTTCAACGTCCTACACAAAAATTTATAAGCTTCATAAGGTTTTCTTATTATTTTTATGTACTGAAAAAGGGATTTGAGTTCACGTTTGCAATGCATAATTTATCCTCTATATATATATATATATATATATTTTTTTTTTTTTTAATCTTTTTTTTGAAGGTGTCCTTAACCATCATCCGATGGATGAAGAGTATTGACATAAACGTGACAAGTGCAATTCATGCCATGTCACGAGTTTTATGTCAGAAAATGACATCAATTTCATGAATTTTCAATAAAGACCCGTTTAAAAGTTTTAAAAAAAAATATATATGATGATTTTGAAATAAAGGTTAAAAGTTAAATACATAATGTACAATACAACCAAAATCAAATATAAAAGAGTGGGATACTACTGGGACTAATAAGGGTCTCCAAGGAAGGAAATGTCTTACCTGTTGGAAATCCTTGTTTATGGTTTTAAGGAAGTGATCAGATGGATTTTGGTGAGTGGGACAAGGGAAACCACTTAAAGTGAAAAACTGCATTGAATTGGAAGTAATTAGATTTGTTAATAACTTATTCCAACTCTAATATGAATATATGGTACAAAAATATTAAGAAAATTTTCAATTATTTACCTCACTAGCTGCAGAAGCAGGACCAAAATATACAGTTCTACCTGAAGACAAGAGACAAAGATTGTGGAAGAGCTGAAAGACTTCACTGCTGGGTTGATGAATTGATGCAATAATGGTCCTTCCAATCCCATCTCTTTGGCCTAAGCCTGCAATTCTGCTCATTACATAATATGATGCTGCACTATCAAGCCCACTTGTTGGTTCATCTAGGAAGAGAAGCTTGGGGCGTGTTAGGATCTCTATACAAATGCTAACTCTCCTCTTTTGCCCACCACTAAGGCCTTTGACTCCCCATCCCCCAATTCTTGTGTCCACTGCATCTTGCAAGCCCATCTCTTTTATTGTTGTTTCAGCTCTCTCCTTCTTCTCTGATTTTGACATGGAGTCGGGTAATTGCAGCTGAGCTGAGTAATACACGGCTTCTCTGACAGTTAAAGTCATCATTAATGTATCATCTTGTGTTACATATGCCTATGTTCAACAGAGTGTAAAAAGGAAAACAGTTAGAATAATATTCTGATCTTGTTGCATGTGATACAAAAAATGATTAAGTGCAATTTCCAAAGCTTTTAGGAGAAAGAAAGAACAATAATGATCTTGCAGTGTGTGTATGTGTTTTGTAGCTCCAGTTGAGTTTCTCCAACTATTTTTATAAAAGAGGCAGGGTTTTTAATTGTTGACAATCATGGGCTGAAGTAATAATTAGACTAAATATTTTGATACTAAATATTGCGATAACTTTTACTGATTAACATAGGTATCATTATATAACCTGAGAAGATTAGAAAGGATTGATTTTATTATTATGTAATGCACATTTAATTTTAATTAATATTATTCTTATGAAGAATTTGTTAGTATGTTCTTATAAATGTTCACTAACATTGTCATTTTTGTATATTTAATAAAATATGGATTAGTTGGGGTGTATTTTATACTAAGCATCTATTGGACTCAACAGTGAATTAGTGATCATCATGTTTTGTTAATATTGGACCTTTTTTGTGTTGGTTATAGATGGCTTAATGGGACGAACTTGCATTTTGAGTGATCATAATAAAAAGGTCTCTATCCTTTACTAGTATTGGTCTGGCCTTTTAAAATCAAATGTATTCTAATACTCTCTCTCACATACAAACACACGCACGCGTGCACACACATATATCACATAAAAACCATTGTTATATCACATTTGTGTTAGAGGTGGTTACTCAAAGATGGAATGAGAGAGTACAAGCGAAGAGGTGTAATTCACCCTCCAAACCATACATGGACATTCCATTCTTGACATTACAGTAAAGTGTGGCTTCTTCCTCTCATTCTCATAGAGGGCTCCTCATTAGGTGTGTTATACTTGTCTACCCCTTGTTATATGACAAATGTAAGCCTGTGATTCTTTAGTTTGTCATAAATCCAGTTACTCCTTTGATATATGCATTTTTAGTTCAAGTTTTTCCAATAAATTTTTATATTTTGAATTAAAACACGGCGAAAATTCAAAGATACAAAAATGATCTTCCAAACTGTACTGGTAGTGTTTTGGATCAATGATATTTTAAGTTAGGTAGAGCATAAGACCTTATGGTTTTTGGATGGTCAACTATGTACAATATGCAAATCTAACATAATTAAAGATGGGAATATGGTGGATGGGGCCATTATGTCTTTCTTTCTTGGCCTAGACACATGCGGTATCATTTCCCTGCATGCACTCAGCGGCAAGGATTGCAGACCCAGACCATTTATTGAACCGTAAAAGGAAGAGGTTCAAAGTTTTTGAGGTCGAGCTGAGGTCGAACCGGGATCGAACCGTGATGACATCATAATTAATTTAATAATTATTTTAAATATATATAAAAACATTAAATTAATAAAAAAAATAGAAAAATTAACTAAAATAGTCCAAAACAAATATAGATAGTATTTTTTATAACATAACTTTCATAATACAAATAAAAATTATTAAATTCTAATAAAACATAAATAGCTATTGAGTTTCTAAATTATTTTTAAGTCATGACAAAGCACACTTTAGTATCCAATAATTTTTATTTTATGAAACCCAATAAAATAGTTAAGAGACAAATTAGTTTATTTGCTCATGGCCAAGCCCATTTGACTGCCGATCATTTTTTTTCCCAAGCCCATTTGAATAGTCACTGTTCACCATTTATTATGAATTAAAAAAAAAATCAAAATCAAAAGCTAGATTTGAAGAATGAAGATGTCCATGCATTTAAAAATTGTTAAAGTTAAACAAATAACAAAACCCAAGAAGGTAGCGCTTGACAGCAAGCAAGCATTTATGTGAGTAGTTGACACGCACAGCAAAGAAGAAGTCTCCAGAAGCGTGAAGAAGTCTACAACATTTTTAGCAATACTTTCACAACAAAATTTATATAAAAAGTTGTTACTAGTTCTAATTTGAACCCACTATTGAAATTATTTTTTTACTCACCAATATTAACTAATAACAATCTATTACTTAAAATATATTGTAAAATATTGTGAAAATATTGTAGTAACATTTAATTGTGATTTTTTATTCTTTTTATTATTATTCCCTTCTTTCCTTGCATCCATACGTTTCTTTTCCTTTTCTTTTCTTTTTTTTTTCTCTTGTTTTTTCTCCTCCACACACGTATCCCCATCCCCATCCCCACTCCTCTCATCTTGTTTTTATTTTTCTAGACACTTCCTTCTCCACACAGAGTGTCCTCTGCTTTTATTTTTCTTTCTTTATCTCTATCTCTCTGTTTCTCATTCTCTTTCTCTCATACTCTCACCCTATCACACACACATTACCGGCGGAGAACAAAGCTAGAATTTAAAGCTTGCTTCGCCCAAGAGAAGAGTTTCTGAAGAGAGGGAGCTGAGTGATGTGCTCTGAAGAGAGAAGAAGAAGAAACATAAAGACAAGCTGTGTTTCTCTGGAGATGGCAGTGGCAGACATGATGTACTTTTTTTTTTCTTTTGAGAGGGAGTTGTGTTTCTTTTTCTTTTGTTTTTCTGTGTTTTTTTTTTTAAGGTTCAGATTCAAAGGGAACCGTAAGAAGCGGTCTGATCATGGTTCTCAGAACCGTGCGGTTGAACCGCGGTTCGAACGGTTTCCTGCTATTTTGGCATAGGCCGGTTCTTAAGCATAAAAGAACCGTGATTGTGAGAGGTTCACGGTTTTCCTGGTCGAACCGTATGATTTGGTCCGGGTTTCAAAACCATGCTCAGCGGGTCCAATAACTTTTACTAATGCTTGCTTGCATGATACACGTACGCTCACCTATAAAAACCTTAAAATATGACTTGGTTTCCAACTACAATAACTTTACACTATTTGGGATAAAATTAAAGAAAGAAAGAAAAAGACTTCAATGCACCCGCGCACAACGCAATTGACTTGATAATCCAGTAGTATTTTTTGTGGGTACAGTTTAATCAAATGAAAAATATAACTTTCTCAAAAAAAAAAAAAAATGAAAAATATAAAATGATTTTTTAGAATATTAAAATTATTATCAGTTTTATTATTAAAAAATAACTACAAATTGACGTATTAATAAATATAATTGGTCTTACTTTAACAATTTAATAAAAACTGTCTAAATTACTTTTTTTTTTTTTTTTTTTTTAATGATAGTGATATATCAGTTTGTAATTAGAGTTAATATAGTAAAAATTGTAATATACTTAAAAATCCTTCAACAACTCTAATTCAATTGTTAAAGTCAATCCCGTCTGTACCTAAAATAAATCTTTGATGTCTTGACGTAGTGGGAAAGAACAATTTTAATGGAACAAATATAATACATTTAAAATCATATTGTATTTATAAAAGAATGAGTACTAATGCTATTTTTATTTTATATAACTTTCTTTCATACCGATGTTCCGTAAGCAAGGGCCTGTTTACGACCATTAACCAGAATCTCTCCTCTTTGCCCTATGTTTGAACCCAACCTCCCTGCAATACGAAAAACACAACTTAGTTATAGTTTCACAGGCACTATTCTATATTTCTATAGTCACTATAACGCATGTATATACATGAAACCGTTTTGATCATAATCAAATGGAGCCCGACTGCAGGAGAAGAAACCTTTTATTGAGCTTAGAAAGAAACAAACAATTGTCAAAGATCAACTATCTCGAAGTTGAGAAGTAAAGGTTGGCTGTCAAACGTCAATGGAGCACTATAAAGAAAAGATATGAATGTTCAAAAGTAATTCCTTAGAAATTATATGCTACCTTTTGTTGTTTATAGGCTCTTTACTCTATACCCCTTTGAACATATTTTTTTTAAAGTAATAATTATCCAAAAAGAAAACCCTACAAAAGTGACATAAATTAAAATTTGAAGTACTTGATGATTAATATTTCAAATGTTCTCATCCAGAGCAAGGAATTAGTACATGCAAATCACGCATGCACAAGAGAAAGAGAGAGAGTTTGTTATATTGTTTTAAAAGTTTTGACAAGCACAACAAAACTTTTAGCTTATTGCTTTCATAAAAGAGTTTGTTATTACCTGCTAATGCATCAAGAAGTGTAGACTTGCCACAACCAGAAGGACCCATTATAGCCAGAAGCTCCCCGGGCCGAACATAACCGGATAGGCCCTGAAGGATCGATTTGGTGCCACTTTTTTTATTGGATACTGTCACACATAGATCCTGCCATGTCAAGAAAAGACCATCCTCCAGCTGAGTCCGAACCACCTTGTTTTTGCTGGGCAATCGATTAATGGTTTCCATTTCTAGTATTGCAGTATTGATTTCTGGGTTTGTGTTAGGTTGGAAAGTTGAGTGAATAAGAGAGGCCATGATCAGATTAAGAGAAAGAGAGATTTAGTCTTAAGGCAGCTATGTATCTTCTCTACATGGAGAATCATTAGAAACTGGTTGCATATATATTGACCTGTTTACCAATTTGTCCTCAACATATTTATGATGCTTGGAAGTTTCTTAGAGTGATGTCACTAAAATGACATCATCTATTCATTTAGGAGGTGTTTTGAATATTCATTTATTTTCCATTTTTTTTTTTTTTAAATGCCTCAATCTTTTTACTTTTCTATTTGAAACAAATTAAAAATATGTTTGATACTATGTAACGATGATTACATGAAATAAATATTGTAAGAAATACAATAATTTGTAATGGAATAAATATGAATGGAACCATGAATTTGTAATTCACAAGTTATACTCCAAATAATTTTTTTAAAATACCTTTATACAATTATATTTATACTCATTGTTAGTCTTTCTTATTAGGTTTAAATTAAATAATTTTATAATTGATTGTACTTATTTCATAATTGTTATTTCAATATTTTTTTTAAAATGTTATCTCAATAAATGTTTTTTTAAAGAAATAATAAACAGCATCTCCCCCCCTCCCCCCGCCCCCCCAAAAAAAAAAAAAATCAAATTCTAATAAATGATAAATTCACCTTCTTGAATAAAATGATGATGTGCAAAACTCATTTCACTTTTTAAGTGTAGATATGAATAAAATATATGAACATTTTGAGTGAAATTATGGACATTGTGTGCATGAAATGTACATTAACTAGAGATGGACCCAGGTGAGGGCCCAAGGGGGCTTAAACCCCCCGCGCACAATTTTTTTTTCTTTTAGTTATAATATATTTCATTTTTGTAGTTGGGCTATTCTTCTCAATAAGCCTAAATAACAATTATCCAACCTAAAAACTTAATAAAAACAATAAAAACATTTACAATGATGATTGTATTTTAGCATTAAAAAAAAAAAAAAAAAAAAAAAAACTATTTTACTACCAAAGAACCAAAAAATCATGTGTTATTGGAGAAGCTAAAACTAAATTTTTTGCAACTACAGTAAACTAGTATAAATATTAGTTGACTGTAGCAAGTTGTTAAAAATAAAATACAATATATTATTAAGATTATATCTCTTTCTTCAATTAAAAACTCAAATTTGCTCGCTTCCTTTATTATTTTAATGAATTGTTTATATTATTTTAAATGAAGTGATAAAAAAAATAGAACATTTGATATTGGATGTATTGTAAAGTGAGGTGGTAAAATACATAAAGTAACTTTTTGATGTGCTAAAAGCTAAAATTTTTAGAACCACCACTGTGAATGCTTTAACTTCAAAAAAAAAAAAAAAAAATCCTAACCTGCTTAGTATTAAAAAAGAAATTATTTTGTTTTTGATTGTGTTTTTGTTTTTATTGGTAAATGATTGCATCTTAATGTATTTGAAAACAACAATTTTGAGTATTTATAAATTTTTAAAACTACATGGATGCGTTTTTTTTTTTTTTTTTTTTTTCTATATTCCAGTCCTCGCTAGCTTAAAATCCTAGGTCCGTTCCTAACATTAGCAATTTTTTTTATATACTTTTTTAATACATCAATTGTTGAGAGTGAGAAGAGGGGGGATTTAAACCCTCAATGTCTTTGTTAGAAATACCAAAATGTGCTAATTGAGTTACAAAGCTCTTCGATATATTAACAAGTGTGTGAGTGTGAGTTCAATTTTCCTATTGGTTGAAAGGGTTGCTTGCATGGGGAATTAAGAGGAAGAAATATACTAGTTATTTATTATTCCAATAAGGGTGCACTGCCCCTTGCGAAATTAGGGGATAGACATATCCCTTTTCTTAAAATTCACACCAATGATAATGCTGTTAATATTTTGAGGTGTGAGTGTGTATATATATATTAATAAAACTTTTTTTTTTCATTATTTATGACTTCTTTTGGAATCATGATAAATTAATACTTGTCCTAAAATGCGCATTACCTCTTAAAAATTCAATGTCTGGTATGGGACAATATTTCTCTCAATAAATAGACTCAAAATGTGAAATTTTTAACTATAAATTAGAGGTTGAGTATAAACATCTCCAAACTCATTATTACTTATTTTAATACCATAATAAATTATTATTTGTCTAAAAATATAAGCTACTATAAAAAGATGAATCTAAATACTTTTTAAAGCAAATAAAAAAAAAAAGAAGATGAATCTAATCACTTAATTATTGGTTTAATAATCTAGTTATAGTGGAGTTATTAGGAAGAAATTAAGTCTGTTAAGCATTAGTTTTCGCGGACAGTTGTAGCAGCTACTAAAGCTCCAAAAGTTTGGTAGGAAATTGTGGAGATATGGTTTTAGTGGTTGCTGCACTAGTCTTGGTCTTTAATCTTTATTCCTTGTATGGTCTTTGTCATTGCTTTGCCGCCTTAGAAATAAGAAACTAAGACTTGGAAAATTTTATGAGTTCCCACTATATACCTTGGTGTAAAAGTAAAAGTTTCTACTTCTTAACACGGTCATTGACAAGTTAATCAGTCCACATTCCTTTTGGCTTTTAACTACTTTAATCTTAATTAGACTTAATTGTGGACCTAACTGTACTCATGGTATAGAAATATCGAGGAAGCAAAATATATATTATTTTTCTTTGTGACATTACTGTTGACCTTGCTACAGTTGTTGATGACTCAAAAGTATTGGTGGCCCAGATTCCTCTAAGTTAGGATCAAGCTAGCATATTGTTTCAGGAAAGCTAATATAGTTGTGCTGATGCCTTAGACAGGAAAGGAGTTCTTCCACAAACCTTATCTTGCATTTTTATTCTCCGTACCATATGTAGTTGTCAATGCAATCCAATTTACCCCCAAATATATATATGATTATTTCTTTTCGTATCATCAAAAATATAAAATAATAAAAAAAACGAAATACTAGCACGGTACTTTGGTTGTTCAATATTTCTGGGATGATTATGGAAACTTCTCTTTTCCCATCAAAGTTAGGCGTGAAAAAGCCAAAAAGTCAGTTGTTAGAGGTGACTTCTACCGGAGGTCACCTAGAGGAATGGAGCCAGAAATTTCACATTTCTGATGCTTAGATTTTATTGGATTACACTACTTAAGTAATATTTCATTGTTTAATTATATACTACGGTTGGACTTAGAAACTGGGGCAGCAGAACTTCTTGTTCAGGGGTACAAATGAACCCCTGACTTTAAAAAAAATTATTTATATATAAAAAAATTCTTTATTAGTTTATTTTATGCTTATTTATTTTTTATTTTTGCATATATTGGCTGAAATCTTATACACCCTGATCATAGATCAATACACCCTAAAACTAAACAACAATTAGACATTTAGTGTATTATTTATGTTAGTATGTAATTGAAGAAAAAAATAGTAAATTTAACAATTGTTCAAATATTTGATTAGTTAAATAGACACTTAGTGCCCGTTTGGATTGGGCTTATTGCACGTATGCATTTTAAGTTTCACGTTTCCTTTTTTTTTTTTGAGTGTATAAACAGTAACCGCATTGTTCATGCACATAGATTTACTGTGCAGGAGACAAAAGTGCACTGTTCATGCACTTTTCATGCACTGTTCATGGGACCCACAACCACTTTATTCAGAAAAAAAAAATTAAAAATGGGTCCCACGGCACTATTTATACATTTAAAAATTATTTTGTTACAGTGTTTTCAGTTTTCAGTTTTCAATTTTTAGCAAAATAAACTGTATCCAAATGGACCCTTAGTGTAATATTTATGTATGGATGTGTGGGTTAAAAAATAATATAGTGTCAATGGGTTGCATTTTGTCATTTTAGTTTAAAATTTTTATATAAAAATAATGAAAACTACATAAAAATAAATAAATGTTATACAAACTTTAAAAAAAAAAAAAAAAAAAAAAAACAGTCACACTTAGCCACATTGATAATAAATAATAAAAACTGATAATGAACTATCATGTAATGATTAAAAAATAGGAAAACTCGTAGAAGTTGTAAAATTTCATATATTTGCATTTTTTTTTTTTATGACTTGATATATTCAAGTTTTTTTTTTTTTTTGTATAATTTAAATTTCTTAATGACCCCCTGAAAAAAAATTCCTAGAACCACCACTGCTTAGAAGTTGTAATTGTGCCAAATGAATATCCTATTAATTGTCATTTGGTTGCACTGAATTGCAGTAATTTTTTAGATTGAAACAAGCTTAATCGTTCTTATCAACTTTTCCTCTACAACTTTATCAATTATTTGGATAAACACAAAAGCTAACTGGTCGGTTTTGTAGTACACGAAATTACTCTACTACTAAAACATTAGTGCCAAATGGATACAATATTAATTTACTAGTGGCGGAGCCAGAAAATATTCTTAGGGAGACCAAGCTAAATATATATAATTTTCTTAGAAGACTAAATATATATAATTAAATCCAAAAAATAACACACACAAAATATAATATTTATCTATTGCTTATACATTGAGTATTTGTAATTTTGATTTAACATAAGATATTTTCTTAAGTAAATAAAAATATTTACATCAAATAATTTCTTACATCTTTGCGGAAAAAAAAGTATGTCTTGACATGTCTAGATAAATATACAAATCAATTTGATAAAAATAAAATATAATTAAATTAGGGATGAAATACATTAAATATACTTTAATTTAATGAGTTATGTATGACAAAAGAGTAATTAGAGAAAATAAAAATAAAAAATAAAAAATCCGAGACCCCTCCCACCACTTACAATGGGTACTTTTCTTTTCTTTTTTTTGGCCAATATTACATCAATGTGTATACTTTTCTTTAGTTTATTTTATTTTCTTTTTCTTTTCGTTGTTTTCGTGGTCAAACTTAAACACCCCATTTTCTTTTAGACTTTTTAGTTACTTTTCCAAGGGAAGGAAATTCCATTAGGACCATGGATAGCATTGTAATAAGAAGTTAAAAACGAACATCAAATTTTCCGTTCCCATTCATCCACCATCTCTATCGATCACATCAGTCCCCAGGCACATGTGAATTGTTGTGCAGATAGCACCCCAAGACTCAAATCAATAACAGTAAATAAGCGGAAATTAAATAACAAGCACACACAAAGAACACAAGAATTTACGTGGTTCGGCAAACTGCCTACCTCCACGGAGACGACGGAGAAATTTCACTATAAAAAATAGGGAGATACAATAGTGCACAATAACACTCTCAAGAAACCCAAATTCCAATACACCCTAACTCTCTCTCACACACAAGACAAGAAAACACTATTCTTCTTCTTATGTGGCTGCTGTAAGGGTTTTAGGAATTACTCTAATTCTCTCTATGTATTTTTATTCAACCCAAACTTAATATATATATATATATATATATTATAGGTCGGCTATTACTAGGAATTATATTCCTAGTTGTATTCGGTTTCCTGATACTACTTGTATTTGATTTAGAAGACCAAATTGGGTTTTGGCAATTCAAGCCACACGGCCCACATCAACAAATCTCCACCTTGGCTTGAATTGATCAAGCTACACGAGCAAACTCCTCCATCGCCTCTACCTTAGCCCTTTAGGGCTCACAAGCTACAAACACCAATCAAGTCCAAGCAGTGCTTGAACTTGTCTGTTGGAACTGGCTTTGTTAACATATCAGAGGCATTCTCACTAGTGAGAACCTTCGACAAAGAAATATCACCAGACGAAACCCATTCTCTGATCTTGTGATACCGCACAGCAATATGCTTTGTTCTTGCACGATATACCTGATTCTTCGCCAAATGAATTGCACTCTGACTATCACAATGTAGCACCATGCTATCCTGCTTGAAACCAAGCTCATTAACCAGTCCATTAAGCCAAACGGCTTCTTTTCCTGCCTCTGTCATCACCATATATTCTGCTTCTGTAGTGGATAAAGCAACTACATCTTGTAGTGTAGACTTCCAGCAAATTGGGCCACCAGCAAACCTAAACACATAGTCTGTCGTGGACTTTCTAGAATCAAGGTCCCTTGCATAGTCGGAATCCACATAACCCACAGCTTCTGTACTAGCTCTCTGATCAAATAGGATACCGAAATCATGAGTGCCTGTAAGATATCTAAAGATCCACTTTACTGCATTCCAATGCTCTTTGCCTGGATCTACCATATACCTACTAACCACACTGACTGCATGAGAAATATCAGGCCTTGTGCACACCATCAAATACATAAGACACCCAACTGCATTTGCATATGGCACTTTAGACATATACTTTGACTCCTTATTTGAACTTGGACACAACTGTGAGGATAGTTTAAAATGGGCAGAAAGCGGTGTACTAACAGGTTTTGCATCAAGCATACTAAACCTCTCTAACACCTTCTTAAGATATCCTTTCTGAGATAACCATAATTTACCAGCCCTTCTATCTCGGTGAATTTCTATCCCAAGAATCTTCTTGGCAGCTCCAAGATCCTTCATGTCAAATTCACTACTCAACAAAGACTTCAACTTCACAATTTCTTGCTTACTCTTTGCAGCTACTAACATGTCATCAACATATAGAGCAAAATATATATAAGAGCCATCAGCAAGTACTCTAAAATAAACACAACAATCATACTCACAACGCATGTACCCATGTGTGACCATGAATGAATCAAACCGTTTGTACCATTGCCTGGGAGACTGCTTCAAGCCATATAATGATCTCTTCAATAGACAAACATAATCTTCCTTGCCAGGTTCTTTGAAGCCTTCGGGCTGTTGCATGTAAATCTCTTCTTTTAAATCTCCATGGAGGAATGCAGTCTTCACATCTAACTGCTCTAACTCCATGTCATGCATTGTCACAAATCCTAGGATTACTCGAATTGAGGTGTGCTTCACAACTAGTGAAAAAATCTCATTATAATCAATTCCTTCTCTCTGTGAGTAACCCTTTGCCACTAACCGTGCCTTGAATTTTTCACCTTCCTTTTCTGACAATGCTTCTTTCTTACGGAATATCCACTTGCAACCAATAGCCTTCTTTCCCTTGGGCAATTTCACTAATTCCCAAGTCTTATTCTTCTGTAGTGACTCCATCTTTTCTGACATTGCTACAAGCCATTTATCATTGTCTTTCCTATTTGTAGCCTCCTTCAAAGTGAATGGATCTCCACCACTGGTTACGAGAGCAAAACTAACCATGTCTTCAAAGCCATATCTCTGTGGTGCTTTGTGAACCCGCTTCTCTCTACCTTTAGCAATTGAATAAGACTCTTCTTGTTGTTGCTGTGGATCAATCTCAACATCACCCTTATCATTAGGTGAACTATTCTCTTCAAGCTCCACCTCAACAGTTAATTTCTCCTGTGGACTATCATCACATGTCTCTGCTTCATTCTGTTTCAACATAAAAGCTTCATCAAATATGACATCTCTGCTGGTCACCGTTTTCTTTGAGATTGGATCCCAAAGCCTGTAGCCTTTAACACCTTTTTCAAAACCAAGAAATACACATTTTCTTGACTTTGAATACAATTTAGAACGCTCTCCACTCTGCACATGTACATAAGCTGGACAACCAAAGATTTTTAGACTCGAATAAACAACTGGTTTACCTGACCAAACCTCTTCTGGAATCTTGAAATCAATGGCTGATGATGGAGATCTATTAATAATGAAGCTTGCTGTGTTAACTGTCTCTGCCCAAAACACCTTAGGCAACCTTACATTCAATCTCATGCATCTGGCTCTTTCTGCTAAGGTTCTGTTCATTCTCTCTGCAACCCCATTCTGTTGTGGAGTTCCTTTAACTGTGAAGTGATGAGTAATGTCTTCTAATTCACAAAATCTTATGAATTCTTTATCTCTATACTCTAGTCCATTATCTGTTCTAAGGTATTTTATTTTCCTGCTAGTCTGATTCTCAACCTGTGCTTTCCACCTTTTAAATATGCCAAACACATCAGACTTATGCTTCATAAAATAAATCCATACCTTTCTAGAGTAGTCATCAATGAAACTGACGAAATACTGAGCACCGCTATGAGAAGAAACTGATACTGGACCCCAAACATTTGAATGAATGTAGTCAAGAACACCCTTACTTGTATGAGAGCCTGTTTTAAAACTAACTCTATGCTACTTCCCATACACACAATACTTGCAGAAGTCTAGCTTGCATGTCTTCACCCCTTTCAATAAATTTCTCTTGTGCAACTCTAACATACGACGTTCACCAATATGGCCAAGTCGCATATGCCATAATTTTGTGTCGTCAGTACTGGACTCCACCGGAGTGGTGACTGCAACTCTTCCTACAACTGTGTTCCCAATCAATCTGTAAAGCGTGCTTATTTTCTGTCCCTTCATCACCATCAAAGCACCTTTGGTAATCTTCATGATTCCACCCTTTGATGAGTATGAATAGCCCAAATCATCCAACACTCCTAAAGAAATTAAATTCTTTCCAAGATCTGGAACATGTCTGACATTACTAAGAACTCTCACAACTCCATCAAACATCTTGATCTTCACGGTACCAATCCCAATAACCGGGCATGTAGCATCATTACCCAGTTGGACCATACCACCGTTGTAAGGCTTATACGTGTCAAACCAATCTTTCTTTGGAGTCATATGATATGAGCATGCTGAATCTAAAACCCAAGATTCCAATAAAACATTGTTACTTGATGAGACTGAAAGTAAATCTGCATCAACTTCACTGTCATCTGATGTTTCTTCAGCAACACTAGCTGATTCTAGGGGCTTCTTTCCATTCTTTTTTTCCTCTAAATGCTCTTTCAAATCTTTACACTGATTCTTGTAGTGCCCTTTCTTGTGACAATAAAAGCAATCTACGTCTTTCTTTGCACGTGATTTAGACTGTGATCTGTTCCTGTTGGAGTTCCGTCCTCTTGACCTGCTTCTACCTCTATTGCTTGACTCAGACTTTACAATAAGTCCATCAGCCTGAGAACCATTACCATCTTGCTTCATCTTTATATGTGACAAGAGAGCACTAGTCACCTCCTCGAGTACTATAGTCTCTTTCCCGTACATCAACGTAGTCACTAGATGATCAAAAGAAGTAGGAAGTGACGCTAATAAGAGTAACGCTTTATCTTCATCCTCATAATTCACCCCAAAACTTGACAGTTGGGTGTTCAACATGTTAAACATGTTGAGATGCTCCAACAGATCTGAACCTTCCTTCATATGCAAACTATACAGTTGCTTCTTCACGTACAACTTGTTCATCAGATTCTTTCTCATATAAAGACCTTCTAGTTTTTCCCAAACCTCCTTTGCGGTCTTTGCTTCTAGGATGTTGTGAATGACCTCATCACTTAGGTTGAGACGAATAGCGCTAGCTGCTTTCTCATCCATCTCTACCCATTCTACATCCTTCATTGTTTCCGGTTTCTTCTCCTTCCCAAGTAAGGCCTTGTGAACTCCTTGTTGAATTAGGAGATCCTTCATTCGCCTTTGCCAAAGTGAAAAATTTCCCTTACCACAAAACTTCTCTACATCATACTTTGTGCTTGACATCTTTACTGTATTCAAAGGATTGAATCCTAACCTTGCTTTGATACCACTTGTTGTGCAGATAGCACCCCAGGACTCAAATCAATAACAGTAAATAAGCGGAAATTAAATAACAAGCACACACAAAGAACATAAGAATTTACGTGGTTCGGCAAACTGCCTACCTCCACGGAGACGATGGAGAAATTTCACTATAAAAAATAGGGAGATACAATAGTGCACAATAACACCCTCAAGAAACCCAAATCCCAATACACCCTAACTCTCTCTCACACACAAGACAAGAAAACACTATTCTTCTTCTTATGCGGTTGCTGCTAGAGTTTTAGGAATTACTCTAATTCTCTCTATGTATTTTTATTCAACCCAAACCTAATATATATATATATATATATATATATATATATATATATATATATATATATATATATATTATAGGTCGGCTATTACTAGGAATTATATTCCTAGTTGTATTCGGTTTCCTAATACTACTTGTATTTGATTTAGAAGACCAAATTGGACTTTGGCAATTCAAGCCACACGGCCCACATCAACATGAATAAATAAAGTGTGGAAAGAAATTCTCATACTCTAAAACTTTTAATACAGGATAGTAACCATCATTTCATATCATTCTTTCAGATTTTTTTTTTTCCCCATTTTTCAGAGGGGAGGTTGATTATCACAAGTATGGAGCAATAGAGACCACGAAATAAAAAGAAAATGGTCAAAAAAAAATTAATACACCACTCGTAAAACAATCTATTAGTCAAATGGAAACGCAGGGTCGCTTTAAGTGCCCCCACTGTTATGGAGACATATCATGGAGAGAAAATTTTATTTGAAGAACAGTTTTCCTGTACCATATTTGAATAATGCTTACATCTATCTTCACTGTGCCCAGCCCTCCTTCCTTTTTTTTCTTATTTTGGTATCAGAGAATGTGGAGCTATTTTTTTTTAACTATTTGGTACCAAGAACTATTTTATCTTTTTATTTTACAAAATATCTAATATTAGTAATTATATTTTTTTGCCTCTTTATTTAAATATTATTTTTTATTAAATTTTTATTATTTCTTTCGCAACTCACTTTATTTGTCTCTCCCTCTCTCACATCTGAAGACTTTGAAGAACTAGCAAACCCAAAAACCCAGCCACTTCCACTGCCACCCACAACCCATAGCCACCTCCACTGCCCATAGGCCACCATTACCACACTGCTACCCAAAAGCCACAGCTACCTCCACTGCCCAAATCCAACAAATTTGCAACAAAATCATCTCAAAAACCAACCAAAATCACACATAAAAATAACCAAAATTCAACAAACCCACAAATCCTCCAACAGAAAAATCCAGTGAGACAATTGAAAGAGAAAGATTTAAAAAATCATCAGCCCCATAACCCAATCACAAACACAGACCCACAAACACAAACACACCTCAACATCATCTTGATCCTGACCCCGACCGCAAACACAGACCCATGAACACAACCCAATCAACAACCCACCAATACCACCACAAACCCACCTCAACAACCACCACCCGTACTCTGATTTTTTTTTTTCTTTTTTTTCTTTTTTTTTTTATAAATAAAAAATAAAAAACCACCACCACCAGGCTTGGGTCGACGGTGGCTTGGGGCGCGGGCAGGGGCTAATGTGTGGCGAGGAGTTGAAGGAAGAAAGAAAAAAAAAATGAAGGGGAGAAAAGAACGGCTGGATTCGGTGAAGAAGAAAGAAGAAAGGTGAAGTAGAAAGAAAAAATAGAGAAAAAATGGCTGGAGGAAAGAAACAAACGAAAAGAGAGAGAGAGAGAGAGAGAGAAACGGATGAGAAGTGCTGGGTTTGGGTTCGGTGAAGAAGAAACTAGAAAGAAGGAATGTGAAGAAGAGAGAGAGAAGATTAATTTGATAAAAGGAGAGAGAAATCTTTTTTTTTTAAATTTTTTATTGCCTTTGAGCTATGGGGCACAGCTAAAGATGGCTGTGCATTGTAGCTAAGAAGCCAAATCTTTTGGCCATTATAGCTCCACCATTGTAGCCTCACTTTTGTGATTGGTAGTGATAAAAATAGTAATATGACTTTTTAACACCACCAATATTAATGCTCTTAGATATCATCCAAGTGCTCCTTCACATGATTTCAAAAGGAGGCATAAAGGGTTTTAGGTTCCTAAGGGTGGTCGCCCCTCTCTGGAGCCAATGATTTCATGGAGCCCCCAAATTAACCACCCTTCCCTTGCCAAAAAGGTGGGGCGAAAATGTATTATCTATTATGTGTCTTTCAATTTGTTGAGAATGACTTCCATCAACAGTTATTTGAGTTCTTCATTGAATTAATGTATCAATCTCAAACTAGCTAGGGTAGAAGAAACATCAATTACAACTGGTTAAGGATACATAGTTACTCCTAAATGTAGTATATTCTATAAAATTCAAATAATAAAAAATAACATACTCTACTTAAAAATAATGGGCAAGCTGTTGGACTTGGAGTTGGGTTTGGGTAGTTCCTATCACTCTTGGGCTTTATCAATTTTCCTTTCTTCACTTATCAATAAAAAAAATTCAATAATCAAAATAAACTTATTCATGGGGAAAGGTGTATAAGAATTAAGAACACCACAGAACAGAATACAAGCACCAAAAAATTGAAAGGGCATCATGAGATGCACAAACTCTCTTCTTCTTCTTCTTCTTTTTTTATTTTTTATTTTTATTATTTATTGTTATTATTTTGGCTAAGAACTTCGATTAAGGAGGCAATGACCTCAGACAATGAAAATAACTCATGCAGAAATTAAATTCAAATATTAATCTACATTTTAAATTTATTCAGTAATGGATTTATCAACAAATTGATCAAAATGCAGAACCAACTTAAACAAATGAAAATCAACGAATAAATTTATAAACAGAAATATCAACTTATCTGAGATCTAGCCTTTTGTCTATGTTCCATATTATTCACTAGATCCTCACAAGTGCAGGCAGGGAACATATTTACATTCTCCAGCAATCTCAGTTTCCAAAAGTAGATCAACACCTAAAAGTTTTCGGCTAAGCACCTTTTGTCCTGGTGCCACGCAACTAGTACCACGGGAAAACCTAAAAGTTTAAATAGCAATAAAATTTAGATAAATTAAAAATGACTATATATGATTTGAGATAAAGGCAAATTACAATAGATATTTGATGACTCGATTACCAATAAAGGTAAAATTTGAGGAGGGGTGTGCATGGGTCAGATTGGGTCGGGTTGAGAGGATTTTTTGACCCAACCCATCATGGTGGGTCAAAAATAATTCAACCCAACCCAACTCGTCACATAAGTCCAACCCAACCCAACCCAACCCACATGGGTCGGGTTGGGTCGGGTTGAACCCATGGGTTTGACAAATTTTTATTATTATTATTATTAAATTGAGTAGAAAAAAATATATATTAATATATTAAAAAAAAACCTAAAGATTAGTATCAATGTAACTTCTTAAAGGCAAACAACACTAATGACTAAATAACAATAGTAATTTATTAGGATTTGTGTAAACTAATTGGCTTTTATATAGGATAGGAAGAACTGGCTATTTAAAAAAATTTATTAATTATATAATATTATATATATATATATATATATTAAATTAGTATTAGTAGGAGGAACTAAGGAAATGCTGCTCTACAGATGTTTTTTTTTTAAATTAAATATATAATATATATTTAAATATATATATATATATATATATATATATATATATATAAATAAAAGTGCCCTACAATTGATTTAAAAAAATTATTAAATATAAAATATATTTTAAATATATATTAAATATGGGTGGGTCGGGTTGGGTTTGGCGGGTTTGTAATTTTATGACTCAAACCCAACCCGACCCGCCATAAAAAATTTTTTGTAACCCAACCCAACCACCAAGCCTTAAAAACCGACCCAACCCTGTGGGTCGGGTTAGGTTGGGTCGGGTTTGGCGGGTCGGTGGGTTTTCTGCACACCCCTAAATTTGAGACCTTAAATTGATTAGAAATCCTGACATTCCTCCAAATTTATATAGGGTCTGGTTAATTTGTGTCCTTAAGGTACATATTAAACTTTCTATTTTTGAAAATATTTTTTCGGAAATTGAAAAAGTTGTCATTACTTTTTCAATTCTCAAGAAAATTTTTTCCAAAAATGAAAATTAATGTGTGTCTTTAGGGCACACATTAGTAAAATCCATTTATATATCCTCTATTTTTCTTGATTTAGTCAAACTAACCTAAGGGCTGAGTTTGGTTCAGCTTTTTGTAAAAGTGCATAATGAAAAAGTGAAGTTTTTAAAAAGTGTATAATAAAAAAACGCATTTTCAAAAAGCTGAGTGTTTGGTAAAGCTGTTAAAAAGTGCTTTTTGAAAAAGCTGAGTGTTTGGCTAGTACTTATAAAAGTGGCAGTTTGAGAGATAAATTACCAAAAAGGACAATGTATATATAAGGGAGTTTATTTCATACTTTTTTTTTTTATGTGAGTTTGTTTCATACTTAAATCAACTACTTCATCATACTTAAATATTTTTCTCTTTCTAAAAAAATTATTTTTTTCTCACCAATATTAGCTAATAATAACCTACCACTTAAGATTTGTTGTAAAAATATTATGATAAAAATTGATACTGATTTTAATTTTAACATACTATTAAAATTATTTTTTTCTCTTTCTAAAAAAATTATTTTTTTTCTCACCAATATTAGCTAATAATAACCTACTCCTTAAAATTTATTGTAAAAGAATTGTGAAAATATTGTGATAACATTTCCTTCTTCTTTTTCCTTTTTTTTTTCCCTCTTTTTTTATCCTCCACACACGGCATTTCTTTCTTTTTTTTTTTCTTTTTTTTTCCCCTCTTTTTTTCTCCTCCACACACGTACCCTTACTCTTTTCCTTTTTATCCTTCTTTTCTCCTTTTTTTTCCCTGCCATTCCTCCAAACTCCAGAACGTTCCAAAGCTCTCCTTCTTCCTCTTTTTTTTTTTTTTTTTTTTCCTCTTAGCACTTCGTTTGTTGATTCTTGGCGGAATCGATAGCGTCCTTGGTTCTGGCGACGTAGAATCCATCGGAGTGCGCGACGGCGGTGGAGTTCGGAGACGGCGAGTGGCTGAGAGGGAAGGGCTTGGAGATCAAAAATGGGGTCGGAGTCGAAGGGTTTGATTGGGAGGGGTTCGCCGATTTGATCGAAGTAGAAGTCGGTGTTGTTAACGCATTCACCTTCAATTTCGTCTTGTAATTCTATCATTTTGCTATATTATGATGTTTTTTTGTTTTGCATTTTGAGGAATCCTAATTTGCAAGGGATTGATTTTTTTTTTTCCTTAGCTGATTTGAGAATTTGTTATAGATTTTTTTGTGTTTGGATTTGGAAATTTGTTGGGAGAGCAGAGAGATGAGATGAGAGGAATGAGGGACAGGTGTGAAAACTGAGAACTTTTTATCAAGGGTAATTTGGTAATTGAAGGAAGAGCCCAACGGATAGTTCAGAAATGCGCATGGACTTTTTGTTTATGGACCTCCAAAGCTCAATAACGCAAAAGCGCGTTCTCAGCCTTGGCCCAAAACGCAACTTTTTTCAAAAAGTTGCGTTTTAACTGAACCAAATGCGTTTCTAGCTCCAGCTTTCTTCAAAACGTGCGTTTCAACTTCTAAAAGCTGAAACAAACAGGCACTAAGTTCTCTTGCCAGCTTTCAAGGACAACAACTTCTTTAGTTAGTCTAGACATGGCAAAATGGGCGGGACAAGTCAGGTCAATCGAATTGTGGGTCAAACGGGTCACGGGTCATTTTAAGTGGGTTAAAAAGGGGTTTGAGTCAATCGGGTTACGGGTAGGGTCAGGTCGGGTTGACCTGTATTTTTTACATGAATTTTTTTTTATTTTTTATTTTTATTTTTATAAAGAAAACAACATGTATTTGCTATTTGGAAAGTTATGCAACAAATTACTTGATGTAAAATGTATTATTTTGAATTCACCACTTATATCAAGAATGAACTCATTTAAACTTATTAATACTTATTCAATAATTTTAAAATTATACAAATCCTAACATTGCTATCTAAAACAAAATAACACAAAGATAAGTAAAACAAATACACAAGTTTTATTTCTACACAATATCAACATTCCAAAATATAAAACAAAATTACAAATGACTTATTGGATAACTCATTTGATAAAGAATAAAAACATATAAGAAATTTCCAATCTTGAAAATTAATTTTATAATATATTATCAATTGTGGTTGGCACTTTATTTCAATTTAAGATATACATTATAGTTTGATTCCTTACTTATTTATACATGATCTCTCTTATGAATATCATATCATTGTTAAGAAACACATACTCTAGAAAATATCATAATTTATTTTGAAAAGCTATTTATTTTGAACATAAATTGTTTAAAAAATAGGTCTAAGCATTCATAATTTATGCTAATTCGATACTTTGACTTCACAATTTTCACACTTGTGAATGTTTCTCACACATGTCTACAATTTTAAATTTATGTTTTTAACTTTACTGTAATCAGATTATCTTGGCAGGTATTTTGCTATTTGATATCTAAAAATCTTTACTCATTACAGAATGCTCAACCATTTATCTTTCAATTAATTTGCATGTAGTTATGTAAATGTATCAATTGTTTCCTTAAAGCTCACAACAAACAATTAAACCAATATTGTCTTAATTTTACTTTTTTTTAATTAAAAAAAAAGTTTTGAAAAAATGGTTCAGGTTCGGGTCGGGTTAGGTTGACCCGCAAAAAACACCGGTCGGGTCACGGGTCAACCCATTTTTGTTTCAAGTAAAAAAAAAATCAGGTTCGGGTCGGGTCACAAAATTCTGACCCGTTTTGCCATGTCTATTAGTTACGCCCATTAGTTCAATTGTCCTATGTGAGTCTTTATGTGTGGAACTATGCTTTCAATTGTCTTTAACTAATGAATTCTAGGCTTTTTTGTGTTGGGGGGGGGGGGGGGGGAGGGGAATGGACATTTGCTCCTAATTTACAAATTACGCAACAAAATGCCCCTGTTTTTTAAACTCAATTTTAATAAAATTGAGTTATATGTAATTAAAATCGAGTTATATGTAAAACTCAATATCCTTAAAAACAAGTTATATGTATAATTTTAAGTGGAACTCGACATTAGCAATGTCGAGTTCACTTAAATTTTCAAAAATAATTTAAGTGGCAAAATATGTATGGAACTCGACATTAGCTAATGTTGAGTTCTACTTGTAACTCGATTTTGTTAAAATTGAGTTTCAAAAACAGGGACATTTTACTAAATAGTTTTAAAATAGGGCCATTTTGCTACATAATTTGTAAATTATGAGCAAATGCCCATTTTCCCCCTTTTTCATGTACGTATACGTACATATGTTGTATTGTTGTTTTGAATCTAATTGGATAAAACTTACCTCTAGAATTTTTTTAAAAAGAATTTCCTTTTATTTTAACAAAAGACTGCCACATTATCCACTAACTAAATAAATTGTAGGAATTAAAACTCACTACCACTTACCATTGAATATTTAAAACAAAAGGACATGTCCAGTTAAAAATATACCGGAGGTAAGCCAAACCCAATCTTATTTTCAATTTTAATCATATCTATAATCTCATAAATTTGAATAGTTTTTTAAGTTGTATTTTTTGGGCTTTTAATGCAAATATATTGTGGTGGGCTTTTAATTCAATTATCACCCACAATTACACAACAACTTTCACAGGCTCAAATTAAATTTTTATGCGACTTGGAAACCGGAAATCTTGTGCTGCAATGGTAGTGAGAAGCCATAAGGGCGGTTTGGTGAAAGCTTGGGTGCTTAAATTGGTACCTACATGATATCCATAGATTTCGCAGATGATTTAGGCATGAAAAAATTTGTGGAGCTAGCTGTGAAGGAAAGGATGTGTCAGGTCAGAGTAGAGGGGGATTCCAAGTGTATTCTGGATGAAACAGCCAAGGCAGGGAAGTCAGTTTGTTAGGAAGCTGCTCTTATATAGTTGAGGATGTGAGAAATCTCTAGTAACTCATTTGGTTGAGCCAATGAATCTTGAGTTCTCATGGGTTCCTAGAGTTAGTGATGAAATTGCCCACCTGATTGTTTAATGGGCCTATAGATCAGGTATTTTTAGGGCATTTGTTAATAAAATTATTTTAGAAAAATTTACCAAAATAGTTAGTTACATTTTTCTTTTCTTATAAAAAATTTCTAAAAATTGTCCTTTAACAAATGCTCTTAAGGCATCCATTAAAGTTTCCCAAAAAAATGTGGTTTTTTGAACTCTTTGTTTTGAAAATATGATAATACGTGTTTATATATTTTTTTTACTAGGTCTGGCTTACCTCCAGTAGTTTTTTAATTGAACATATCTTCTTCTTTCTTAATGAGAAATTGTCACATCACCCATTAACTAAACATTTGATAGAGATTAAAACTCACTACCACATGATTCTATCTTAAAGAGAAACTAATTAAATATCCAGTTGAAAAACTACTAGAAGTAAACCAAACCTTTTTTTACTTAGCTTGATCCCAAAAAAAAAAAACGTATTTATATTTGTTTAGTTTTTGAGAATGTGTGGTGTGGGAGCAAGTGATCCAAGCACATCTTTGGGCTCTCCGAGGATGATTAAAGATCTATATGCACATAGATAAGAAGTCCAAGGAGAAAAGGGGAACTGGCCAGTGGATCGAGGTTCCAGAGGAGCAGAGGCACCTCGAAAATACTTTAGGTAATCAACCATACTGGAAAGTAGAGCTCCAAGGAAGGCAACAGAGCTGTGTAAGTAACAAAAAGAAGAAATATTTGGGAAGGTGATTGCCACCTCTACATTTAATGTGCTGCACCAACTGAACTGACCGCATTTATGAAGAAATGATACCTGAATAGTGTTTTCACAGCTCACAGCCCTTTTTAACACCTTTAGAAAGGTCTTGATAGGACAAGCATTCAGAAGGTTACCTGGCATTTGTACAAATGGAATGCTGAGATGAAACGGAGGGGACTATATAAAGAAAGAATACCCAGAGAGAAAAAAAGAATACATAATCCCATCATAAAGAAAATATTCCTGATCATTGTATGAACAACTCATCCTCGGACTAGCCCGATGAAAGCTTTTACATTAAATTTGTGTCTCCTACTCATGAAAAAAAAATCTTATCCTAGTCAATCTTAAGTCTAAATTTGCTCAACTTTGTAGTTTGTTCATTAGACTCATTCTCTTACAAATCTATTGTTTAGGGCTTGTTGTGTTGGGTTACACTGTTCTAAGTAGGCTTGGGCCACAATTCTAGTCCCTACATGTGGTACTACAAATACAAATTTGTGTTATTTCTAGAGATAAAGGTAATTGTTGATTATATTTCTAAAACATACCCATGCGACAAATGTGGGCCACAATTTATTATGTGAATCTGAATTTTAAATAAGCATTCATTTTTAGTTTTTCACCCTTAGTTTTTTTTTTTTTTTTACAAAATGTTTTAATTACTATTGAAAAACAAACGTCTTATGTTTCAGTAATTTGTTATTCTAACTTTATAATAACTTACCTTTTTTTCTTTTTTTTTTGAGAAACAATAACTTTACCTAAATGTTAAATAAAAAAACTACACACATATTATCCAATTCGCCTACCTTAGAGTTTCATGTTAGGATAATAGGATTATAAATCCAAATGTGTAACATTTAAAATTGTTCCACTTGTGATTCTCAAAAGAAAAAAAAATCTGTTCCACTTGTACACTATCTAATCTATAAAATATAATCTTAACATCTATATTTGACACGGATCCATTTTATGCTTTGTGATAAATATTATAAATCTAAATTTGTATCCAGTGTCAAGTCATTTAAAATTGTGCCACTTTACACTATCTAATCTAGACAATAAAATCTTGATTATAAAATGAACTTTCTTCATTTTAGGTAAAATAAAGAGATTAAGTGCTAGCCAAAAATCATATAATTTAATTGACATCTCCTCATATACTAAGTGTTTAAGAAAGAAAGAGTTTTGCGGGATAAGCAACATATTGTAAGTATCTTAAAATAAAATAAAAAAGATTAAGAGTTTTATAATTCAATTAGTACCTCTTAGCGTTTTTAACAATTATGTTCAATGTTCAAAATCCTCATTCCCCATCGTATTTACCAAATTATATATTAAATAAAAAAGTAAAATCAAGGAAATCCTAGAATTTCTCTCAATTAAATATCAATGTACCATCATTTTTTTTCAGTAATAATAATTAATACACCAACATACTTGGAGTCTTGGACCCGGATAATTCAGTTCATAATAGACATGTGCTTGCAAATAAATTTAAAAACAAAACAAAAAACAAACATTAGTAGAAGATAGTCCATTTCCTTAAATTAACAATCGAAGAAAACAGACTTATTCGTTAGTTGTATAACATTATTTTCTAATATTACCAATAACATCTAACTCTGCTGTATAGTCCCCCCATGCATGGGTGTACTAAAAGGATTCACCATGACTTGTGCTGTTTGCTTGGAACGTGCTGACATGAAACTTGCAACAAAAGGCTTTACGTTTTCAATGGTCTTGATGATAACCAAGAACAAAAGTCGATACAAAGCCACCATTCCTAGCAAGATAGCAAGATCAACCCACTTAGAATAGCTCATTTCCACTTGCCATGTATCTCTCAAAATTTCTTCACCTCTTAGATTGATTGGCCCTCCGGCATTATCTCTGGGAAATGTTAGCCCTTCTGTAAGGTTGAATTTAATCAACCATGTGTTGGCTTTATTCCATGACAAATTTGCTTGTAATATAGCACTTAGAAACCTTGTATTTAGGTGGGAATCATGTAAGGGTAGTGTGTGAGAGAGTGTGAAGAAATGCTCAAGACAGTGCAGTGAAGCAGAGACTCGCGGCTAGGACTCGCTGGTGGCTCGCGGCTTGCAAGCCGCCAAAAGTTGCTCACGTGCAGAGCATGCAGGGGAGCTGAACAGTCACGCCACCTGGAGCACTACAGGACAAAAATCCAGACTGGCCATTTAGCTAGCTCGCGACTTGAACTCGCGACTCAGTTAAGTCGCGAGGTCAAGTTGCCAGCCAACTCTGTTTTTGGAAAAACTGACTCTTTGCATTCTATTCTCACACCAGTATAAATACCCCTCATTCCCACAAAATGTGTGTGGCGATTCAGAAAGAAAAACCCTAAGAGAGGTTTCTTCAAAACACCCACCCAAGTAGAGAGAGCTACTCATTCTTAGAGAGAAATCTTTGTAGTCTCTTCTCATTCCCTCTCTCATTGTCATACCTATTGAGAGGAGATTTCTATCCAAACACTACCCACACCCATTTAGAGTGTTGAGAGTTTTTGGAGCTTTGGGAAGCATTGGAAGATGCCAAGGATGGCGGATGCTATGGTCTAGTAGCGGAATCCGGTAAACTAGAAAAGAAAAAGGTTCGGCGTAACCTCGTTGGAGCAAGAAGCTTGGAGGGCTTAGGTACATCGGGTAGATTAGGCTTGGAGGGTCTATTGCTGTTCATGTATCCCAACTACATTTTCTAGTGGATTATTGACCGCTTGGAGGGCGGCGGAGAGGTTTTACGCCGAGGGCTTCGGTTTCCTCTTCGATAACACATCGTGTGTTGTCCTTGTGTTTGCATCTCTCTTCCCTTTATCTTTGCCTTTTATTTTCTGCTGTGGATGTGATTTATAATTGGCTTAGATTGATTTCCAATTCTGTTTATAGCTTATGTTCATTTTCCGCACACTAGTTGTTTGACATAAAGCTTGAATTGGTTAAGTTGTAATTTGGGGGTCTAAACGTTCAAGGGTGTTTTTACACATATTTGAACTTTCATTTGGTATCAGAGCGGGTACACTTGTTGTGGTTTAAATACCTAAGTGTGATCCTTGACCCCTTGTGTTTATTTGCCATGGATTGTGCTTTGTATGACTCTTTGCATGATTTGGTTGGTGATGAATGTAACATGCCACATGTTTGTGAAAATGCCTCTATGAGTGTTAATCCTCATAAGTGTGATGACATGTTATTTGAATCTATGGGTGTTGTTGACAAACTCTTAAAGAAAAATGCTAAGAAGTTTCAAAAGAATTTGAACAAGTTATTTTGTGAAAAGGATGATTTGATTGCTAAGCTCAATGAATCCAACAAATTGGTTGAGAAATATAAAAAACTTGCTGAAATTTCTCATGAAAAGCTGAAAGGGTTTGAATGTTTGAATATGGACTTGGATGCTAAACTTGTTTTGTCTAACAAACTTGTTGATGATCTTAAATGTGAAAATGAATCTCTTAAGATGCATGCCAAGTGTTTGATTGCTGAACCTATTGTTAAAAAGGATGAAAATATTTGTTGCAATCATGTTATAGTACCCGATTTTGTGCCTAGTGTGTGTTCTACCTTAAAGGACAAATCGGTGTACATTCCTCCACATAAGAGAAATCAAAAGGTGGAGAGAAAGGCTGTTAAGTCAAAGCCTCCGTTTAGGTCTCAACCTAAGGTTTTAAATGGATCTAAGTTTGTTCCAACTTGCCACCATTGCGGTGTGATCGGTCATATAAGACCTCAATGCTCCAAGTTGAAAAGAGAACAAAACAATGTTGTTAGATCTCTTTCTAAAAAGCCTAGTAGACCTAAACGCATTGTTTGCCACCATTGTGGTGCCTTTGGTCATCTAAGACCTCAATGCTCTAAGTTTCATGCTTTTAAAAGAATCAAAAGAAAAGAGAAACTTGAGCTTTTTGGAAGTGCTAAAAAGAGTAAACCGGTTTTGAGTGAAAATAGCATGTTGTTAAAGAAAATGTTTAATGCTCTTAACTCCTTGACTATGTGCATCTCCGGTTCTCATTCTTCCAACTCTCGTCTCACTTCTCTTGAGACACTCATTCCAAACAATCGTTCTGTTTGGATGAGGAAGGATTCCTATGGTTGAGCTTTTGCTCTTTTGGTCCTTGATCTAATTCTTTCGATCTTTGTAGGACCCTTCATGCATTTAATGTCATATCTTCATGCATTTTGTGCATCTTGCATTTATTTGTATGCATTGTTTCGTTTCTGATCTTACTTTTATGTTTCTGTTTTATGTGAGTAAAAATCCAAAACTACATAAAAAGTGAAAAATTCAAAAAGTTTGATCATATATGCTTGAGCACATATCACATGTGAGTTTGGCCTTGTACCTTTGTACAAATGGCTTTGTGCATTTACGAGCTTAGCTTGTTATTTTTGCACTTTTATCTTTGTGGGAAAAATCTTGACATCTTTGTGTGATTGTTGTAAATCGATCTTCAAGCTTGTCATGAATGATTTGTCAATAGTCATGTTGGTTTTGATACATGCGTAGACTTGTGCTTATATATCTTCCCACTCTTTATTTTTGTTTTTGCTAAAAAGAGCTCACCAAATGTAAATCTCCAAATGAAAAGAGATATTGAGCTGCAAAAGCCTGTCGCACATACTAATATTCGACTAGGAAAAAGGGAAAGCGACCAAAAATTAAAGAGAAATGTTTTATTCAAAAAGCCAAAGGCTTGTTCATCAAAAGGAAATGTCAACTATCACTCTCACAATGAGAGGTGATTGCCTCAAAAGATCAAAATGATCAAATGTTATGAATTGTAAAGAAGCCAAATGAAAAGCTTCATCATATGTAATCATTTTCTTGTGGGAGGTCATATATGCTCGTTTCTATAATTGAGATAGACCACTTGACTTAGCACTAGTTGTGTATGACTTGATTGAATTGATCATTGAAGCTTCACTCTAGACTAAGGACTATTCCACATTTGATACACACACACAACACACATGCCTAATGTTCAATGAATGTCTTATTCATTTGTTAGATTGTACTTGTCTAAATGTGATGTGTGTGTGCTCAATCTTATATGGATTAATCCAAAAAGATTTTTGATTATTTTATATGTTTTTGGAAGTGATTTTTATCACTTTTTGTGTTTATGTTTAGTGCTTACTTTGTTTTTCAATGTTTAAACATGTTCTGAATTGAAAAACAG
Organism: Quercus tomentella; assembly: GCA_028535165.1. Classification (NCBI taxonomy): domain Eukaryota; kingdom Viridiplantae; phylum Streptophyta; class Magnoliopsida; order Fagales; family Fagaceae; genus Quercus; species Quercus tomentella. Next base: position 34,099,703 of record JAPQVY010000111.1, on the reverse strand, counting down.
GTGTCAGAGTTTTTCGCGGCTCAGCTGGCGACTCGCCAGTCGCGAAACCCCAGTCGCGAGTTCATCCAGAAGCTTTTGGCGGCTCACTCGCGGCTTGCTCGCGGCTCACTCGCGACTCGCGAAAATTTTCGCGACTGAAACTCGCGGCTCGCGGCTGAAACTCGCGGCTCGCGGCTTGCTCGCGACTGAATCTCACGACTCGCCCAGTCGCGAATCGCCCAGAAACAGCTTTTTAATGGGCTTTTTTGTGGGAAACTTGTTTTAAACCTCTCCCATCCTCTCTAAAACCCCTCTTTCAATATTTTTACATCAAAACCCAACCAATTTGAATGGTTTTTCATTCCATTAACATTTCTAAGGTAACTATAAATTCTTTTCATTATTTTTGATCCTTGGATTATGTTTTGGAGAGTTTTGTGCTCTTGGTTGGGATTTTTATCATTGGGGTTGGGAAAACTTAATTTTTGTCAAATTTCTTTATGGGATTGGTTTCTTTTGTTGATATGCATTGGATGTTGGCCCCTTGTGGCAGAAAGAACATGTATTAAGGGTGGATTTCATGATGTTCATGCATTGTTTCACATTATTGTTCATAGTGTGCATGCTAGGTGTTTGATAAAATGTCTCTTAGACATTTTCTTGCTTGTTTGGACTCCGATGAGTACCAAACTTTGGGGTTTCTCATGTTTCCTCATTAGAAACATGTTTGGTTCTTTGGTTGTGTATTTAACACACCTTGCCCCACATGTGCATTTTTCTTGCATTGGTCATGCATTGCACATAGCCACCTCTTGCACACACCTTTGCTACCCTTGTCATGCATTGGTCTCTACCTTGCTTCTTCATCCTAACATGTTATGTTTACCTTATGCTTTGTAGCATTTTACTTTGTCTTAGGTTTGAGCTTCATTTTCTCATTCATCTTGCACCCCTCATGCATCATTATCATTGTTTGTTCATTCATCTCTTGCCCTCTTTTCTCCTTGACCCTTTGTCTATTCCTGACAAAAAGGGGGAGAGTATACTCTAGAGAGTATACCGGAGTGTTTTGTCATTTCTATATGACTCTTGTTATGACTCTTGTGCACATCCTTAGGAGGAGAAATTCTATTTCTCGTGCACATTTGTAGGGGGAGAGATTTTCCATAGTAGAGATGCATATACCAAGGGGGAGAAGACACTGTGTTAACTAGAAAACTTTGTTCTGTTTGTTTTCTTGTTTGCTTTATGGTGCTTTGAGTTATGCTTTGTGGTTCTCATCGCATCGTGTTTTTGTTTTGGACATGCATATATCCCTATGTTATTGTGCTACATGGAATGCATGTTCGGATGATCATTTGCTTTGCTTTGTGATCATTGTAGTCATTTTTATATGACTGTTTTGGTGTATGATCAAGTTGCTCACATGTTTCACATCATGTTTACTCTTGATCGCAATTTACTTGTTACATTATACTTGTCCTTTTATTACTTGCTTTACCTTGAGGGTCTAATGTGTTTTGTGCAAGTGTTTCAGGTTACAAGTATACATGTTCCTAGTGCATCACAGCTTCTCATCATTTTGAAGGGGAGAAAATTTAAGCACTTTTAGTTTATATTGTTTAAGTTTTTATTCAATATAATGTGGTCTGTACCCATGTGCTTTTGTAAGCTTTTAGGGTTAATGTTTTATGCATAGTTTGTAGGCTTTATGGTATGTACCTTGCGTTATTGCAGCCTTTATGCTATGTTGAAATCAGTACCTCTATCTAAATGTCTTGCATTTTGATTTATGTACTGTCACTCTTGTGCTCTTGTAGGATTTTTCCTAGATGCATTTACTTAGTGTATTATGCATTGGTTGAGTGTTGGGCATACAAGTAACTTGCATTGTTCTTGTTAGCTTGTATGTTCAAGTGTTCATTCCAAGTGTGAATGAGCATTGTGATCACTACCTTGTAGTGATTGCTTGTTTGATCAAGCCATGGTTTGTTTCTTAACTCCATCTTTGCTTGATCACATATTGCTTGCTTCATATGCATTTCATGCTTTTCTGCATACAATAATCATGGTGTGTTGTTGTGTTTCAGGAGATTCATGTTCATATGATTCAAGAGCTGCACAGTTTCTAGATTTAGGTGTGAGTGAGTTTTGCCATTGTTCCCAAACTCACGTTTAAGTCTAGAGTCTGTTTTAGGGTGTTTTGTCATGGAATAGCCAAAGGGGGAGATTGTAAGGTTGAATTTAATCAACCATGTGTTGGCTTTATTCCATGACAAATTTGCTTGTAATATAGCACTTAGAAACCTTGTATTTAGGTGGGAATCATGTAAGGGTAGTGTGTGAGAGAGTGTGAAGAAATGCTCAAGACAGTGCAGTGAAGCAGAGACTCGCGGCTAGGACTCGCTGGTGGCTCGCGGCTTGCAAGCCGCCAAAAGTTGCTCACGTGCAGAGCATGCAGGGGAGCTGAATAGTCACGCCACCTGGAGCACTATAGGACAAAAATCCAGACTGGCCATTTAGCTAGCTCGCGACTTGAACTCGCGACTCAGTTAAGTCGCGAGGTCAAGTTGCCAGCCAACTCTGTTTTTGGAAAAACTGACTTTTTGCATTTTATTCTCACACCAGTATAAATACCCCTCATTCCCACAAAATGTGTGTGGCGATTCAGAAAGAAAAACCCTAAGAGAGGTTTCTTCAAAACACCCACCCAAGTAGAGAGAGCTACTCATTCTTAGAGAGAAATCTTTGTAGTCTCTTCTCATTCCCTCTCTCATTGTCATACCTATTGAGAGGAGATTTCTATCCAAACACTACCCACACCCATTTAGAGTGTTGAGAGTTTTTGGAGCTTTGGGAAGCATTGGAAGAGGCCAAGGATGGCGGATGCTATGGTCTAGTAGCGGAATCCGGTAAACTAGAAAAGAAAAAGGTTCGGCGTAACCTCGTTGGAGCAAGAAGCTTGGAGGGCTTAGGTACATCGGGTAGATTAGGCTTGGAGGGTCTATTGCTGTTCATGTATCCCAACTACATTTTCTAGTGGATTATTGACCGCTTGGAGGGCGGCGGAGAGGTTTTACGCCGAGGGCTTCGGTTTCCTCTTCGATAACACATCGTGTGTTGTCCTTGTGTTTGCATCTCTCTTCCCTTTATCTTTGCCTTTTATTTTCTGCTGTGGATGTGATTTATAATTGGCTTAGATTGATTTCCAATTCTGTTTATAGCTTATGTTCATTTTCCGCACACTAGTTGTTTGACATAAAGCTTGAATTGGTTAAGTTGTAATTTGGGGGTCTAAACGTTCAAGGGTGTTTTTACACATATTTGAACTTTCACCTTCAAACTCGTTCTTGAACAATCCTTGGAATGCATACTTGTGGAAAGCAATGTAGTACAATGGGTATCTCCAAAATGGTTTGGGAAGATCATTCGGATATCGAAAAAATCCACCACCTAATACCATGAGCGCGTGAATTCCAGCACCAGTTATTATACCCATCAAGAAATTAGGCACCATGCTTGCAACAGTCATCATTAGGCTCTCAACTAACATCATGCAAACAAATAACACAGCAGCAAAATATAGAAAGTGTTCAGCATCTCTCTGAAGTCCTGGAGGGTAATAAGCTATTGCCCCTGGAATCAGTGAAATCACTAGCAAGAATGGAAGAGCCGAGAATGTGTTGCCTATAACGAATGCACCAGTGCCATAATGTCCATTTAACCTTTCTCGTTCAAATATCTGGAGAAATGGGAGGGATAAAAAAACATGTGAAATAATTGAGTATGACATTAACAAAGCTTCAAATTTTGGATTAATTGCACTTTCCTCTGCATCTAAATCATGGAATTAGTTCTAATGTCATTCTAATCTATAAAATCGAACAATCAAACTTGATTTATTAGTAACAGGCAAGCTGGGCTTGTCACTATAATTTTTTGCTGATTTAGAGAAGGAAGTAGATCTATGTGCATAAAATTGATTAATACTTAAATGAGAAACAAAACAAACCTTCATGTCCTCCACAAAAGAAGGGAATCCACCGATGGACATGAGAGTTAAGAATGAAGATATAAACATGATCAGTGAACCTCTAGCCTGAAAAAAAAATATATTGCAATGATTAATTTAGCTTTTGAATTGATCCTAATTTGCATTATATATCATATGTATAAGGAATTAATATTTAATATATCTCTCTTAAGTATTACCTGAATTGATCCATAACTATAGCCAACATCATTAAACACAGTGGCTAGGCCTATAGCTATTGCAACATAAATAGCTAGGCGCAACCAGTAATAGCCTGGATCACGGAACATATTCATCAAAGACCTTTTCGTAAGAACAAGACACTGAGTAACGAAGCCAGCATGGCTTCTCTTCATCTCTAATGTTCCACAATCCTGAAACCAACATAAATTTTTCACTCATTAATTTTGTTTGTTTTTTTTTTTTTTTTTCTTTTTTTTTTTTTTTTTTTTTTTTGTTGTAATTGATTTAGGAAAGATTATTTGTATATGCTATGTAAATTAAACTGTAAGATTAATTTCTTGCTTAATTAATTACCTGTTTACATATTTCTGCTACTTGTCTTTGAACTTGTTGGTAAGTTTCAGATGATTTTTATGACTTTTTAAGAGACTCTATTGCTTCCTCTTTAGGTATTCCTCCATCTGAACCTTTCTCAAGATCCTACAAAAGATTTATATAAAAAAAAAAAATTATTAGATTTATAAGGAGGTGTTTCGAAGATGAGTAATTGCATAAGACTAAGTTGAAAGGAAAATCACCTCTATTTAAAATTATTTGTTTCATGGTTCAAATTAGTTATTACTAATGTGTTGTGTAGTATGTATCAAGTACCATGATCTTCTATGTACAAGATATTAATTATATTTTAACCCAAATGAACTCACTCTATTCCAAACAAAATGGAGAGGATATCAGGATATATATATATAAAAAGACATTAATTAACCAAGTCACCTACTAAACTGCCATTGATAATATGTTAAATTACATATTTGGTATTCAACCTTTGACGCTCTACTTGTATGGGGACCACCTTCACTTGTCAAAAAATATATATATGCAAAAAAAAATATATATATATATATATATATATATATATATATATAAATAATCATTTTAAACTAATATGTTATGTGACCACCCTGACTTAAAAAAAAAATGTATATATATACTTTTAAAAAATATATTATATACTAAATTAACCTATTTTAATTTGACCATCCTAATAAAAATGTTGAACACAATTACTTGAGAATCATAAGAATTTGATTTCAATAAATATAAGAGTAATGCTACATCCACAACATTTTCACAATAAATCTTATGTGGTATACTGTTACAAATTCTAATTCGTGTTCAATATTGACATGTTTTACCCACCAATAACAAACTAACAACTTGTTGTATAAGATTTGTTATAAAATTGTTGTGGTCACTTTATTATTCTCATATCAGCATTTTCAATTTGCACTTTACCTTTTATTAGTCTTTTTTTTTTTCTTATTCTTTTTGTTAGTATAAAAAATTGTAATATTTTACGTATTTGTCTTCTTCTTCTTTTTTGTGACGTTGATATATTCAAATTGTTTGTTTATTAAATTTTATATAATTTAAATTTCTTAATGACTATATCTGCTAAAAAAATTTCTAGAGCCGCCGCAGCCTTTGACCTTTATTTCATATTTATTCTTATATTTTAAGATAATTCAAAAAAGTTCTTAGAGTCCTTTGATATATAAAAAATGTTGATGTGACAAATCCAATTCATGAAACCAAAATCACTTTGATGATGTGTAGCAACTTATGACATAACATGAATTTAGTTTGTCATGTCAACATTATTCATCCAATTATAAGGAATTTTTTACACAATTTTTAAAATATAGTGACCAAATGAAGCGTTTAAAATATAAGGTCAATTTTAAAATAAAGTTTAAAGGCTAAAGCACAAACAAAATTTAATATCAACAAACTACCGAACATAAGAGCCAGGGGTCACTTACCTTTTCAAAATCCTTGTTTATGGTTTTAAGGAAGTGATCAGATGGATTTTGGAGAGTCGGGCAAGGAAAGCCATTTGAAGCAAAAAACTACATGAAATTGAAAGTGTGAAACTTTAGTTATATATTGCAACAAGAAGTGAATATATATACACACACACACTTCATAAACATTAGAGAACTTACCTCAGTTGCTTCTGAAGCAGGACCAAAGTACACTGTTCTCCCTGATGACAAAAGGCAAAGATTGTGAAAGAGTTGGAAGACCTCACTGCTGGGCTGATGAATGGATGCAATTACAGTCCTTCTAATTCCATCCCATTGATCTAACTTTGCAATTCTGCTCATCACATAATATGATGCTGCACTATCAAGTCCACTTGTTGGTTCGTCAAGGAAGAGAAGCTTTGGGCGTGTCAGGATCTCTATGCAAATGCTCACTCTTCTCTTTTGCCCACCACTGATACCTTTGGCTCCTCACCCACCAATTCTTGTGTTTATGGCATCTTGTAACCCCATTTCTTTTATTGTCATCTCTGCTCTCTCCTTCTTCTCTGACATTGACATGGAGTCTGGGAGTTGGAGCTGAGCCGAGTAATACACAGCTTCTCTCACCGTTAAAGTTGTCATTAAAGTATCATCTTGCGTTACATATGCCTATATTTAGGTTAAGGTAAAAATTAAACTAATAAGTATGTTTAAATGGCTAAGAATAATTAAACTAATTTCTTGGCAAAACTTCCATCGCTTAGTGCACTAGACAAAACATGGCGTAGACATGTAAACAATTTTAGACATGCGTGTTTCCAAATCTTGTTCGTCCAATTCACTAGAGTGGACCCAAGTCAAATCCTAATTTCTTTAAAGAAAATATTCTCTTTGATTTGGTAAGGAGAAGTTTTTTTTTTTTTTCTTTTATCTCTTACCGATGTTCCAAAAGCTAGTTTCTGTTTATGGCCATTGATTAGAATATCTCCCAATTGCCTTGTGTTTGAACCTAATCTACCTGCCATAAAAGACTAGTTAGACATTTGTCAATGAGTGATAATAGTTGCACACTATATGTATGAGCAAATAGTGGAAATCATGCTTTTAGTTACAACTTATAATTGTGAAATTGTGTTTTTAAAATACTATTTCACCATTTCAAATTAATAAATAAATTTGTATTTTTAAAACAAAATTTCAACAAGAGTATAACTCTGTATAACAATGCTCTTCTAAATTGTCAAATCATATTTGCTTATGTTTTCTGAATTTAAAAAAAAAAAAAAAAAAAAAAAAAAAAAAAAAAAAACACAATATCTAGCAAAATAATAGTGTGGTGGGCCTTCAATTTCTTTTTTGACATTGACATTTTTCTTGTTGGTTCTCAAATGCCTAATGGAGCTATAAAGCTGTTAGAGCACTCACAGCAGTGGTGCTATATAGGTATAATGCTATTTTTTAGCTCCAAATATAAAAAATCCTTCACGCAGCAGAGGAGCTAAATCTAAAAAATTTAGCTCCTCAGCTACAGTGCACATCTAAAGATAGATGTGCACTGTAGCTCAAAACTAAAAAAAAAAATATTTTTTTATTACACTCTCTCTCCTCTCTCTCATTAAAATATTCGATTCATTTTCTCTCTGTCTCTCTGTCTCCGGCTTCTCCTCTTTCTTCTTTCTTCCTCAAATTTTTTTTTCTCTCTAGCTCACCGGTCTCTCATCTCCCTCATCCCTCAGCTCGCCGGTCTCTCCAGCTCGCCAGTCTCTCCATCTCGCTGGTCTCCGTCATCCTCAGCTCGCCGGTCAATTTTTTTTTCTCTCTAGCTCGCCGGCCTTCCTCATCCCCCTCATCCCTCATCTCTCTAGCTCGACTGCCCAGCGCCAACCGAAGCCCAGCCCAGCGCCGACCACTCCTCACACTGGGCTGGGCTGAGCTTCGGTGGATTTTTGTACTCGTGCTCATTCCTTTTGCGCCGACCGAAGCCCATTCCTTTTGTGCTCGTTGAGGAACTTGCAGAGGCCTTCAACTATGTTTTGGTCTCCAAAAAAAAAAAAAATCAAGAATAAATAGAACAAGTTTAGTTAAAAATTAAAACACAATTAGGTCTTCTTTTTAGTGTAATTCGCATCTTCATCCTACTATAGTTTTGGATGCTTGCAGGAAGGATGCAAATTTTGTTTTGCTTTAATAATATTCTTGGTTATTCGGAAGTGTTAAAAAAAAATATAAGACAAAAGGTTAAATAGCATTTTACGTCTCTTAAATTTAGGGATGCTTTTATTACGAGTTTTCAAAACCTCCAATTTATGCTCTCAACTATTACAACGATGTCAACATGCTCCTTTCCACTATAGTTCATCACATTTTCATCATTAACCCATCTGAAAACCACATAATTTTTCTATTTTTTTGGTCCAAACAACTACATTTTTTATATAGTTGTACAGGAAAATTCTAATAGATATTAACGAAATGAGTGCATAAATATTGTTTCAATGCAAGAGATCGTGTAAATTTGTAAATTTCCTCAGTTAAAAAACCAAATTTATAAGTAATGTTAAACTTATAAGGTGTAAATAGTATTTTAGGCAAACAAAAAAAAGATGATATACCTGCTAATGTATCAAGGAGGGTAGACTTGCCACAACCAGAAGGACCCATTATGGCCAGGAGCTCCCCTGGTCGTGCATAACCAGTCACACCCTCAAGTATTGATTTGCTACCGTTCTTTGCATTAACAGTCACCCACAAATCCTCCCATGTCAAGAAAACATCATCCTCATCCCCCATAGTTCTAACAACAACGTTTCCACCTCTGTTGCTTTGCATTGGATTATTTATGATTTCCAATTCTAAAGCTGTGGAACTCAGAGTTTTGGAGTTTTTGTTAGGCTCATGATTTCTAGCATTTGGTTGAAGAAGTGAAGCCATGGCCAATTGTGTGTGCAAAGGAAGGGATAGAGTGGACTGCTTTGAGAGCTTAGTACTTAAAGGCGTTGCTGAGAACTCAGCATTTATGATATGACTGAGCATGTGGTTCACGAGTTCAACAATTCAAATGTGAAACCACATATTTTTTGGAATCAGTTTTTTTTTTTTTTTTTTGGGTAGTTTTTTTTTGGAATCAGTTACCAATCATATTTTGACACCTATACATATATTTGCAATTGGTTGGTACGAGAGAAGACAGATCTTTTATGACCGCACTATTTGCCATAGTTTTTTCTTATAATTTGTTAAAGTGGTCCATTATAGGACTCATCAATTTTTTCTCTGGCGCCCACGTCAATCAACTCAAACTTACAGCAAAATTTATGATATTTGTTTTTCTAAACCTTTTCAAGATAAAATAGAGGTTCCTAAGAATAGTAATTACATATAGTAGTGTAATCTAATAAAGAAATTGGGAAATTACATTTTACCTACATGTGGTTTGTTCTAAAAATACTTTGTCCACCTGTGGTTTGCTCTAAAAATATTTTGCCTACTTGTGGTTTAAAAATTAACATTTTACTTATTTGAGGTTAGCAACGTTTGTCTCCGATTACCCACTTCTGTTAAAAACAATGATAAATTTATATTTTTGTTACCATTTTATATCTCTCTCATCTGAAAATATAAATAACTAAAATATCAAGAGAAAAAAATATCTAAAAACTAAATTTTGTAAAAATTAAAACCTAACTTTTATGTATTCTTTCCATATATCAACTACTAGGTCTTTTATTTTAATACATTAAAAATTGAAATTATGCATTTGCTACTGTCAAAGAGTGCGGGGCGCTGACATGAAAGTTTTCACAACTGCTGCTGTCAAAGCAAGCAGATTCTACTGGGAGTTAAACGCTACTATCAAGCATTTGGTAAATGCAGAACCTTTGTACTAGAAGATGATTCAAAGTATGACAATTGTGTTAAATTGTCCTTATATGCTATTTTGACGAAACGTTTGGCAATTGATTAAGAAGTTGTCCTTAGTGATTGCATTAGTCCAAGCCATTTGTCGACTTTATGAGTAATAATAAACATTTATGTTTAGGGTCTTTTGCTCAATAGGAAGTCTTCAATTGTTTTAAGGATATTTGTTTTTACATATTGTAGGATATGCTTCACGAATATCAACTAAATTATGCGTTTTCTGTATGTGAATTTAGCTTAGGCCGTGATGCATCTTAGAATAAGACCTGGTAAACTTAATTGATTTTTTTTTTCAATTTTTAATGTGTTAAAATAGAAGATCTAGAAGTTTATACATGAAAAGAAGATGTAAAAGTTAAATTTTAATTTTTACAAAACCTTGCTTTTAAATCTTCTTTTCTCTTAATTTTTTAGTTTTTTATGTTTTGAAAGGAGAGAGACACAAAAGAGTAACAAATATACAAATTTACCTATATTTTTAACAGAGGTGGGTAACGAGAGATAAACGAAACTAACCTCAGATAGGTAAAGTGTCAATTTTTAAACCATATGTAAGCAAAGTATTTTTCAGACAAATCACAAGTAAACAGAGTGTTATTTTCCCTAAAGAAAATGAAGATTTGAATTCTATCATCCTTATTATCAAATTATTAATATATATATATATATATATATATATATATATATATATATATATATAGAAGTGTACATTGATGTCTATAAATAGACCCCAAGAGTGGACTATGATATTCGATCGTTGACCTCTCTGATTTTTAGGGGAAAAAAAAAATCTTTGCATGTTATTTTCATTCTCATGAGACTTCCATTCTATCTTCTATAGGGATGACTAATACAAATTCTTCTTAAAATGAACCACTCTTTTTTAAAATAAAAATAAAAATAAAAATTTTATAAGATCCCCTCCTTTAATCCTTTTACTTTTAAATGAATGTGGTTAATATTTTGTCAAAAGTTTTATAGTTCAATTCCATTATTCAATTCTTCTCTCTATTGGCATAATATGAATTTAAATCCTCTCACCACTACTTATATTATAAGAAAAAAAAATTAAATATAATCTTTCTAATAATTAATGATTTTTTAGTTATAATAAATTTAAATCTATCATTTAAAATTAAATATTATTTATATTAGATAATTAAGTTTTAAATAACATGAAATCATATAAAAGCCTTAAATTTGTATATAAAAAAAAAAAAAAAAAGGGTTAGGTTCAAGTTACACCAGGCGTAACTCTATGTAATATTACACTACTCAATATTTTTTAATTGGATGCAAATTTTGACAAATCAGTCGTTGGATTACATTATCTTTGTATATTATCCATATTTGCAAAATTTCATGGGGATCATAAATCAATAGTCATGTCATCAATCAATTGTTTAAATTCAAGTTTTTATAGTTTAAAATATTGCATAAAATATGAATTTATGGATCGAATAGTAAATAACATCTTATTAGTATAAAAATTGGCATCATATTAAAAACATATAGAACATGTAATCCAACGGTGAGATTTTCAAAATATGAATTCAATAACAAGTTATTGAATAGTGTAACATTACTTAGAGTTACATCAGGTGTAGCTTGAAGCCAAATGAAATGAGTCCAGATTTGGTATGACAAACGATTTTTTTTTTTTTCTGGATTTTAGAAAGAAACTTTATATAAATAATTCTAGAATAACATCCTTTCACACATCTTTTTCAACAACTTTCTTACGTAGGTAATTGTGAATTATAAAAAAGAAAAAAAAAAAGTGGTGTGTTTATATGAAAGCGACATACACTGATGTGGTAAAGATTGTGATCCTAGCATAACTAAGACAAAGTAATGCTACAGCCACAATGATTAATTTTCACAACAAATTTCACACCTAAATGACTTGTTATTGTTGATTATTATATGAACCCACCACTAACACTAATTTATTATCTACCACTAACAACTTCCTATCTTATAGGGATGGCAATTTTTCCTCGCTCTACTTAACCCGCCCCTCCCCACTTCGCCCCATACGGGTTTTTCCCACCCCGCAAAAATGGTAGGGCGGGAATGGGGAGAGATTTAACCCTGCACCATGGGACAGGGTGGGGATGGGTTTAGACTTTTTAGACCCAACTCGCCCCACCCCTCCCCACATTGATAAGGGTTAGATTGTAAATTTTTCATACCCTAAAACCCTACTATTTAAACAAATACATCACCAACTTATTTTATTCAACTCAACAAGGATTTTTGCCTCTTTTTTTTTTTTTTTTTCCTCTAGCAAGATTGAAAATAAGGTACCAGTTTTAACATTTTCTTTTGTCTTTATTATAAACAAACACATCACCAACTTATTTTATTCAACTCAACAAGGATTTTTGCCTCTTTTTTTTTTTTTTTTTCTCTAGCAAGATTGAAAATAAGGTACTAGTTTTAACATTTTCTTTTGTCTTTATTATAAACAAATTTACATACTATTGAATCATTGAATTTGTACTATTAAATTTTTGTTTTTGTATTGATATTGTTTTGTTAAAAACTTTAATAATATTATTTAATTTTTGTTAAAAATTAGTTTGATTTGATGGGATAAATTTATTTTTAATTTCAAGTATATTTTTATGAACTAAACAGGTTTTCTTAAAAACAATTGCAGTAGTTGTGAGTAAATTAACAAAAAGTAGAATTTTAAAGGGTTGGATAGGACTTCGCGAGGTCTCAAGAGACATAAATGGAGCAATAAAATTTTTCCTCATGCAAAGCGGGACAAAAATAAGATAAGACAAAATCTTGTGGACAAAGACGAACTTTGCCCATTGCCATTCTTACTACCTTATACAATTGCGAATTTTGCTGTCAATTTTGGTACGTCTCGGCGCTTATTGATACTAAAGTTCATAATCTTTGAACTCTGCTAACATTTAATGCATTTTGACAATTGTGTGGCTCACAAAGAGTGTTAGCAGAATTCATGTACGACTAGTATTTTCATTAGTCCTCCCAATCCATTCACTTGTGTTGTGTGGCTCACAATGAGACTATTGGATCTTCAAAATCGAAAATCAACGTTAGGTGTTGGATCAAAAAGGACAGTGTAGTTAATGCTATAAAGGCGATCCTGAGAGCTCAGCATTTGTTTCATGAGTTCAACAATTCAAATACGAAACGGCAAATTTTAGTGGGCGCTTACAAATCATAGTTTGATAACTAGACGACAATTATGAAAGTACTTGGTCCGAGAGAAGCTTTTTTTTTTTTTTTTAATGACCAAATTTTTTGCCACAATTTTTGTTGCTATTAATTAAATGATCTATGGTTAATGACAACGGTAAAAAATTACCCTTTTTTTTTTTTTTTTTAGTTTCAATTTATGACGTTTATTTTTTATGATAATTCTTTATTATTAGATCAAAACATTAATCAATTGAACTTTAAATCTCTTATTCAATCATAAGAGACTTTACTAGTTGAGCTAATTAGAATCCACTACTTTCATATGAATTCATCAATTTTTCTTCAATATTAACAATTGGCCGACGTGGGTTTCAATTAGCTCAACTGGTAAAGTCTCTGATGGTTGTATAAAAAATTTGGGGTTCAATATCATTAGAAGCGGACGTCATAGGTTAAAACTCTCTCTCTAAAAAAAAATAAAAACAATTGGCCAACTGAAAGTTGTAGCATGAGTTATGGTTCAAAAGTTATACTCCTAAATTTTCTTGAGATAAAATGGAAGTCCCTTAATGGTACTTATGCAAGTATAACCTCTTTCTTTAATAAGAGAATAACGATTTTTATCCTCATTTTCCTCTTATTATAACCATCAAATTATTTTTTTAATAAAATAAAAGTGTAGAAATGTGTCTATGAATAGATCCTAAGAGTCCAAGACTTCACTTCACATATTCTATCGGGGTAATTATTAGGTATTCTTGAAGAACCATAAATGCGTACTCCCTCCTCTCACATAACCATGAGACCTACTAATTAAATTTATGGTGAGATCCATAATTCATGTGAGAGAGGGGAGTACACATTTATAGTACTTCCAGAGTATTCAATAATTTTCATATTCCATCATTGTTCTCCCTCAATTATAGGAAGAATTCTTTTCATGTGATTTCCATTCACATCTTCTCCAGCGATGACAAACACAAAGTTTTTTTTTTTTTTTTTAAATCAACTATTTTTTTTTTTTTTTTGGTGTACATAAACGTGTCTATACATAAAAAATATATATATATACTCCAATTGCGTTATTCGATTCTCTCAATTAGAAATATCTGAATTTATATCTTCCCGCACTACCTATATTGGAAGAAAAAAAGGTTAAATATAATCTTTCTCATAGTAAATAATAAATTTAAATATGTATCATTTGAAATTAAATAATTATTTTTATTAAATAATTAAGTTTTAAAAAACGTGACATCATATAAAAGCATTAAAAATTGATATAAACTTTTTTTTTTTTTTTGAGAAACAAAATTTATCAAAACTAAATCTGAATAATGTATTAGATTATATTCTTTCTAATTATCAAAAAAAAGAAAAGAAAAAAATTAGGGGTACGTTTGGTACACTAAATGGGAATTACGACATGAATTGTAATCTTTATTACTAGGGGCATGTTTGGTAGACTGTAATAGGTGCTGTAATTGTATAAGTAAAATATTTCCTAAAATAAATGTTAAGTTTCATTCTAATGTTATAACTCACAACCAAACTAATGAATGGGTTTAATTATTACATTACAACATATTTTATTCCTAGTAATAAAGATTACAATTTCTGTCGTAATTCTCATTCAATGTACCAAATGTACCCTAGGAATAAAATGTGTCGTAATGTAATAACTAAACTTATTCATTAGTTTGGTTGTGAGTTATAACATTAGAATGAAACTTAACATACCACCAGCGGGTGTGGTACAACTGGTAGGTGACTGCTGGGGTTTCATCACATCCCAGGTTCGAGTTCTCATGAGGACTGTAATTGCAATTTTTGGAAGTCCCAGAAACCAATAAAGTCTGGGGTGTGTGTGGATTCGGAGTTTCCGAGCTCTAGTTCGAGCTGGTGGTACCCATGGGCTTACCCAACTGTACTGTGGGGCATGGGACAATGATTGCCACACACGAGTCCCCTTTTCCTTTCTCAAAAGAAAAAAAAAAAGAATGAAACTTAACATTTATTTTTGGAAATTTTTTACTCATACAATTATATTTCCTTAAAAATTGTTATTTTTAAATTTAAGAGAGACATGTATTATTTTTTATGATTTTTTATTTTTATAATTGTTAGATGTATATGGAAAATTTGTTTACTTGGAAATATATTAAGTTTTGAAATTATTGCACTTACTAAGGAATAGCTAATACAACATTTTAAAGAAGAATAATTATTCCTCATTTTGAAGAATAACTATTCATAAGGAATGATTATTCCTTGTAATAAAAACATAACCAAATTAAAGAATAACTAAACCATAGGAATAACTATTACATTACAACGCCTATTCCAGTCTACCAAACATGCCCTAGATTTTTTCCATTTGAAGACAAACGAAAAGTGTCCCAGTTCATTGTAAGACAACGATTATTTTTGTTATAGAAAGAGACATCGAAGGACCCGACGTAAGAAAAAGACTAATGCATATCAGTCATCAACATTACACAATTCTGATGATGAATTATTGGAGTTCATATTCCTTGAATTCTGCTAACATTGAGAATATATTTGAGATTCGCTTATTTTGTTAAAAATGAAATTTTTTTGATGAAAATACTATAGATAAAGGTAAAAGTTAGCTGAAATAATACAGTTGGACCCATAAATAGTATCAAAAAGTGCAGTAAGACTCATAAATAATAGTAAAAATAAATTAAATAATAAAATAAGTTGGTAAAAATAATCTTTGCTCGACAAAAACTGTAAAGTTGTGATTTCCAACTATATTGGGTTGGTTTTAATTCCGTGCCAAATTTGATTGTAATTTCTTTAATCATTTTCCCTGTATGTATATGGGTTTAATTATAAGGGATGAGTGTGAGAGTTCGATGAAGAATCAAGTTTCAAAAGTTGAACAAGTGGATTTCGCGACTGTCTCACGAGAAGCAACCTGCGAAATGAGTCATGTGTAGAGCACATGACTGGAAGATGAAGAGTCATGTCAGGTTGGATTTTTCGCAACTTTCTCGCGGGTAAGGCCAACCTGCAAAGGACCCGCAAAACTTTTTGTTTGGCAAAAAGTTGTGTTTTGCTTCACCAAGTCTTTACCCACACTATATATATCCTCATTACCCACAAATTGTAAGAAGTGCTTTTTCAGAGAGAAAACTCTAGAAAATACACTTGAGAGTTAGAGATTGTTATATCCACAATTATCTACACATTTCCTTGTAGTTTTTTTCCTTCAACTCCTACCTCTTCATCTCTATATCTTTGAGAGGTTGCTAGCCCAAACACTTACCACACCCATTCTGAGTGTAAAGTGAGATTTTGGTATTGCTGGGAAGCATTGGAAGGTGTTATTCATTGGCGAATGCAATCGGGTTAAATTGCAGGATCTGAAAAGCTAGAGAAGACAAGGCTCTGAGAAGTCAGTTGGTAGCAAGAGTTTGGAGGGCTCAAGTACATAGGGTAGATTAGGCTTGGAGGGTCTTTTGTTATTCCTGTACTCCCACTTTATTCTCTAGTGGGTCGATTTCGACTTGGAGGGTCGCGGAAAGGTTTTTCACCGAGTTCTTCGGTTTCCTTTTCGATAACACATCTCGGTGTTATCTTGTGTTTGCATCTCTCTTCCCTACTCTTTAAGCTTTCATTTTATTGTTGATAATGGATGAATATGACTTAGAGTAGAGTTATCGGTTCATTGCGCTTATTTACTCTTGTTCCACACTTAGTCTAAGTTAAAGTAAAAGCAATCTAGCTGTAATTTTTAATTGGGGGTCTGAACAAGCTCTTATGTTTTAACACAAATCCAAGCTTTCAAAAACAAATACTGAATGCATTTTTGACATTAATTTGTATGGCTCACAATGACTTGTACCAATCAACAACTATTTTCATTTATTTCATTTGTCCCAACCTAGTCACTTTTGTGGTTCACAAAGACATAGACAAATCATGACACACTGGGATCACCGCTATTTTTTTTTTATTTTTAAATAGGGTAAATTTCAAATAACTACTCTGAGATTTGGGCTAATATCAACTAAATCCAAAACTTCTTAGAACTAACCAACCTAGTCCCTAAAAGACAACTTTGTCCCTAAATAGCTAAACACCATTATCTCTTCTAACTCTCTTCTCTGTCGTCCCTTTCTCTCACCAAACCTAGCCACCTGCAAAACCCATGAGTTTTCACCGGCATCAGCAAATCCATTGAACAACCATCACTACTAAAGGTTAGTTTAGCATCGATTCTCACTCTCTCTTCTCTATTTTATACCACCTAAAAACAGTAACATCAGCTATGAATGTTCAATTGGTGTGTAAAACACCTATGAACATTTAGACCCCCAAATTAAAATTACGACTCGATAGATTTTATTCTAACTTAATACTAAGTGCGAAATAGAGTAAATGCGAGCAGATAAATAAACAAGCTACTTTAAACCATATTCATACTAACACAGCAGTAAAATGAAAGGTAAAAGAGTAGGGAAGAAAGATGCAAACATAAACACAACACAGCGATGTGTTATCGAAGAGGAAACCAAAATCCTCGGCGTAAAACCTCTCCGCCGCCCTCCAAGCGGTAATCGATCCACTAGACAATTAGTTGGGATACATGGGTTAGCAAGAGACCCTCCAAGCCTAATCTACCCGATGTACCTAAGCCCTCCAAGCTTCTACTCTGATAGGGCTACTCGGAACTGTGTCTTGTCTAGCTCTCCGGATCCCGCAACAAGCTCCATGTTGCATCTGCCATCCTTGGCTTCTTCCAATGCTTCCCAGCAGCACCAAAACTTCACTGAACACTCTGAAAGGGTGTGGTAAGTGTTTGGGCTTTCAACCTCTCAAGGATATGAAAATGGAGAGGTAGGAGTTGAGGAAAATCCACAAGCAAGTGTGTAGAGAATTGTGGGTATAACAATCTCTAACTCTCAAGGTTTAGTGGCTAGGGTTTTCTCTCAGAAGCACTCCTCAACAATTGTGGGTAATGGGGGTATATATGGTGTGGGTACAGAAAGTATGTATCAGATAGCACAGTCTGGCAAAACAGAATGTTTCGCGAGTATCTCGCGGGAAGGCCTTACCTGTGAGATACTCGCGAAACACAACTGTCTCCATCTGTCCTGACTCTTCGCATTGCAGTCATGTGCAAGGCACATGCATCATTTCGCGGGATGCTTAGTAGCGAGCTACCAGCGAAAACTCTTCTGTCTTCAATAGCTTGAGTCTTCACACACTCTCTCTATATCACACAACCCTTACAATTAAATCCCACAATAAATACAGGATATAATAGATTGAATAGAATTACAATCATATTTGGCACGGAATAAAGCCAACAAAACACATAGTTGTAAATTACAACTTTACAAGCTACAATCCATGGCTACCACCACCTCTAATCCAATGTAGCAACAAAAGGAAAAAAAAAAAAAAAACTGTGCAACAACCAACCACGGCTACCACACCTCTAACCCAGTACAATAACAACCTATAGCTGCCACCACCTCCAACCTAGTGTAACAACAACCCACGGTTGCCACCACCTCCAACCTAAGCCACACGGCCACCTCAAATCTGAAAGGTCACCCACTAAAATTTAAATCCAAACCACATGCACCAGATTTGAAGACATTCATTCAACCAAACCCCAAAACCCAACTCAAAATAGCAAACCCATAGATCTACAAATAGTATACCCAAAATCAAAATTATCAAACCCACACCCAAATCATTTGAACCTAACAACCAGAGGAAATTTAAAGGGAGAGAGGGTTATGGTTTTCACCGATGACCAAAGTTCGATGAGAGAGAGAGGGACGAGAGAGAAGAGATGGGGATCACTTGGGTGAGAGAGAGAAAAAGGGAAAAGAGATGAGAGTCAAAGAGAAGAGAGAGAAGAGAAAGTAACAGCGTTTAGGTATTTAAGGACAAAATTGTCTTTTAAAGACTAATTTGGTTAGTTTTGAGAAGTTTTGGACCTAGTTGGTATTAGCTCAAACCTTAGGGTAGTTTTCTAAAATTTACCCTAAAATATATATACTAATCTTAGCTTGAAAAAAAAAAAAGACTTCTTAGTTGTAACTTTGTGCTAATATAACTCTTTTTTTATTTACCCAAAGTTAAAATTTTGGCTCTTTATTATTCTCATATTGCTTAACTAACTCCACCAAAAGTCATTTAGTTTAGGTTTTATTTTTATTTTTATGTCATTGGCAAGATGACTTTACAATAAAATATGCATTCTCAAACATGGATATTGTTAAAATTGGATTTCACAATAAAATTTTAGATGATTTTCTAATACTCTTTGGTTTTGTATATTAACAAAGAAATTGCAGCGTAATTGAGTGAAAAATCAATCTTAGATAATTTTCAGGGTTTAAAGAATTTTGAGTTCTTTGTTAATAAATTAGAGAAAATTGGGTTGAAACAATTTATAATACAATTATTTTGCCTTTTTCTGTGGTTTATATTTTGCTATAATTGAATATAGACTTTTTGTTCTTGTATTTATCTAGTTTTGAATTTATTTTATGTTTATATATATATATATATATACACTCATAAAATTTTGTGGCTCATGTTTTGGTCTAAAAAAAAGTCTTAGTTACGTACTGCCTTCAATGTGGCCTTTTTGTGTGGCCAAGATAAGCTCCACACTTCTTACAACTCCATCTACTATCTACAAGCCTATGCTCAAAAGTACATCAATTAGTTATTAGTTACTTAATGTTTATTTATAGCTTCACATTGTACTATCAATGTAAACTTATATTAGACATATAAAATGTGTAGAATGTTATATTTATTTATAAAAAACGTACAATATTGTAAATTATGAATTTTTCTCATGTATTTTTTTGATGAATAACTCCATCTACCATCTACAAGCCTATGCTCATAAGTCACTCTGCTTATGTGGTTTTCAATCCTCACCGTAGAATGGGATTTTTTTTTTTTTTTTTTTTTTGAGAGAGAGTTTCAACCTATGGCGTCCGCTCCTGATGATAGCTCTTTATCATTAGACCAAGACACCAATTAGTTTTTGGTGTAGGCGGGGATTGAACCCCAGATCTCTTATACAACCATCAGAGACTTTACCAGTTGAGCTAACTGGAATGGGATTCAAAAGCTTATATGTTATTGTTATTCTTGCGTCCCAAATACATTAAATTTCTTTTTAACCATGGTAGATTGAAGAATAAATGAATAATAAAACACAAAATTGCTAAAGACTAACGGTGAATAAAATTTTATAAACAGAAAAAAAATAAAAAAAATAAAAAATAAAAAAAAACAGTGAAGACAAATATTGATGGGAAAACAAGGCCATCAAGGAACTAGTTAGCAGGTAATTAATTAACAAACTTCCAAATAAAAAAATGTTAAGAACACAAAAAAATTCACAACTTTTATCACAACTAGACACATAATAAGTTGTGAATGATGGAAGTAAAATTATGAGTCCACAATATTGTGAATTGCAAATTTTTTTGTGTCCCTAGCATTTCCCTTCTGAATAACTCAAGTTGAGCGGTTGATAGAACACCAAGAAGTAGATTGAAATTTTTCTAGAGGCATTGAAGGACTCTCTAGATGGGCAATTATTATTAAATAATCAAGTCACGGACTCCACCTACCTAATCACCAAGAAAGCTACACTACCTAGAGTGTAGTCATCTTGTTTACAAGTTACAACAACATTTCTAGACTCATTTAGGACCATAAGTTTTTTTTTCCTTTTTTTACCAAATAAAAAAAAGGGTCTTTAGTGTAGACGAATCGATCTCACGCTACGTAACGACAATAAATAACACTACATGTACCACTAGAATTTTGATAGGACTATTATTGTGGGCCATTGTTGCCATACCATGGGCCAATAAAACTTTTGTCTTGGATTCAAGTTGCCTAATCACCACTAGCAAGCGCATTAGTGTTCATCTCCATTTTTATTACCCTTAACGCGTAGAGTTTGCTATCCTCCCCTCCTACGCTTTTTTTTTTTTGACAAAAAGGAAATTGATTTTACTAAAGGATTTTTTAAAGTCATCTTTTCCAAAGAAACTTTGTCATTGTTTTATGAAATAATATTTAGGGGTAATTACACTCTACTCCCTTAAAGTTTGGGGGAATAACACTTCACCTCAAACTTGAGAGGAAAAAACATTCACCTCCTTTGAGATTTGAAGAAATTAATGCCCCCCCCCCCCCTCCCTTTTTGTTTATATTTTGCAATTAAATATTCTAAATTATAATAAGAATTTCTTTACAAAATTTCAACCATGATTAGTAAAAAAATAATTGATAAATTTAGAATAAAAATGCAAAATTTATCAAGTACCAAAATACTTGCAATGGCAAATCTCTCCTTAACGGGAAAAAAAAAAAAAAATTCACACTTAATATTTAAAAATATACTTTATTTAAAAATTTAAAACAATTAATTTTAATTATGAAATAAGATAATTTTGAAAACTCATCCTTAAGCAAATGGAAGGTTAGTACACAACATTTTTCATATTAATTTAAAATTTGGACAATTGAATATCTAGGGAGGGAAAGTGTTTTTTCCCTTCAAATTTGGGGTAGAGTGTTATTTACCCAAATCTTAAAGGAGGGAAGTGAAATTACTCCGAATATTTTTTTTCCCCAGATGAGAACCATTTTTACTCCCTATGATGATTGAGGCAAATTTATGTTCTAGATTTAATTAATTACTTCTAGTGATTCTACTGATGCAGTGATGTTGATTGGCTTCGCCCCATAGACAATGAATTAAAGCAGAATCATGAAGGTAGATAGAGAAAGGAGAACAATGTATGAACATATATTGAAAAACCTTATTATCAAGATGCTGGTAAATCAGCATTAACAAAGTTAACTATGTCTGGGGGAACAGACTCCACCCAAATAGAAAGCAGAAAAGAAAAACGAGCTCTCCTAGCTAGAGCATCTACTACAACATTACCTAGCCTAAGTGTATGAGAGAGCGACCAACTCTTCAGAGAGTTTAAATGGGACAAAGTGTCTATGAGAAGGTGACCAAGATCTGAATTGAACATATTGCCATTTTTTAGAGAATTGATGACAATTTCAAAGTCTCCTTCTAGGATGGAATTATCCAAGCCTACCTCCTTGGCAAAAAGAGCAGCACGCCTTGCTGCCAACAATTCCAAAACAGGGATAGAGTATGGATTTAGGATTTTTTCAGAGAGTGAGGCTACCACTTTACCCCTTAAGTTCCTGATGACCACCCTGATTCCGACTTCCCCTGAGTCCTCAAAGATGGCACCATCAAAGTTTGTTTTGTAACAATTGTAGTCTGAGGGCTTCCATTTCACCATTCTGGGCGGCTTTGTTTTCATTGGGCAAGCATTGACTTTCTTGTATTTGAGAAGATAATGGTTAGCTTCATCTAGAACTTGAGCTAGCGGTTGAACAGACTGGTTAAGGCGAGTTTTGTTTCTCCTGTTCCAAACGATCCAAGCGGTGACAACGAACAGTTCCATCATTTGATGTTTGGTGCGCACCATGTTCCACAGATCAACAAAACAACCTCTAGTAGTTTTTCTTCGGTCAACCTAACCAAAATCTCGGTCCCAGACAACTCTGCTAGCATCACAGTTCCACAAGGAGTGCATAACATCTTCAAGTTGAGATTGACAGATTTCACAAATCTCCGTAGAGACTATTCTCCGTTTCCACAAGTTGTGTTTTGTTGGAAGAGAATCTGTACAAGCCCTCCATAGGAAATGCCTAACTTTACCTGGGATCCGTAGTTTCAACACATAAGACCAGATGCCTCTAGCAACACCTGGGTTGAGCTTAAAGGACTATCTCTAGCATGTTCCTCACATAAAATGTTATACCCCGACTTGATAGTATAAGTTTCATCCTTTCTCTTCAGCCAAATGAGAATATCTTCTTGGGCTATTGTGCTAATAGGGATGGCTTTTATTTTCCTAGCTTCAAAAGGCAAAAAGTTTTGATCAATAACTGTGAGTTCCACCAGCCTGTTCGTGGGTCCATGAGGTCGGCACCAACAGCATCAAAGGGTAGAAAAGAAATTGGAGACATCACCTTACTATCACTATCACCTGGTAACCACTGCTCACCATATACCCGAATCTTCTTCCCATCCCTAACTCTCCACTTCGCTCCCATCTTAATAATTTTCCTAACTTTTAGAATGCTCTTCCAAGCAAAAGAACCCAAGCTTGATTTTGCTTCAAAGACAGAGGAAGTAGGAAAATATTTGGCTTTAAACACTTTAAAGAAAAGAGATTCTTCATCATGGATTAGTCGCCAAACCTGTTTTGCTAGCATAGCATCATTGAATTTACTTAAATCTTTGAACCCCAAACGCCCTTCATCTTTGTTTTTTTGCACAAAGTGTCTCAATTCTTCCAATGCACCTTCCTACGACCCCCATGTTGGCCCCACCAAAATTTTCGAATCATCACCTCAATGTCTTTGCAAAGGCCTATAGGTAATTTAAAACAGTTAATAACAAAAGTTGGGATTGCTTGGATCACTGCTTTAAGCAAGATTTCTTTACTTGCTTGGGATAGAATCTTCTCTTTCCACCCTTGAAGTTTCCCCCACACCCTTTCTTTAATGTAGTTCAAACTGGCCCTCTTATTCTTCCTAATTACGACAGACAAACCCAAGTATTTCTCATATTCCTTTATTTCCGGCACACCAAGCATATTTTTTATTGCATTCTTACCATCAAAGGAAACTGACTTGCTGAAGAAAAGGTTGGTCTTCTCTTTGTTTATTTGCTACTCTGAGGCTTTCTCATATATATCAAGCACCGCTTGGATAGTTTGAATGTCCCCCAATTGAGCTCTACAGAACAACAAACTGTCATCTACAAAAAAACAACTGAGAAATCTTAGGTCCATTCCTAAAAAGAGAGTAACCTCTGATTTTATCAACTTGGACAACTTTCTTAATAAGCTGAGTTAAACCTTCAGAGTATAAAAGAAACAAATAGGGAGAGAGAGGGTCCCCCTATCTGATACCCCTAGAAGGTTTAATAACACTCGAGGGTTCTCCATTCACCAAGATTGAATAAGAAACAGTGCTAATACATTCAGAGATAAGTTGAATCCATTTTCTAGCAAAACCCATCTTTTCCATAAGTTTTAAGATGTACACCCACTTGATTCTGTTATATGCTTTGCTCATATCTAACTTCACGGCTAGAAAACCCTTCTTTCCAGATTTCTTACTTTTCATATGGTGAAGGCTTTCAAAGGCCACCAAGATGTTATCTGATATTGCTTTATCCGATTGGAGAGTATCAGAAATAATATGGGGAAGAATTTTTTTAATCTATTTACTAGCACCTTTGATATCAGCTTATATAAGACATTGCAAAGAGCTATAGGGTGAAATTCGGTAACTCTCTTAAGACTCTTAACTTTGGGGATAAGGTTCAGGTAAGTGTAATTCAAATCAGATGGAATTTTTCCAAAATTCAAACATGATAAAACTGCTTGAGCCACATCATACCCAATATGTTGCCAATAATGTTGAAAAAAGATAGGAGGCATACCATCAGGACCCGATGCCTTAAGGGGAGCCATCTGCTTCAAAGCAATATCAACCTCAACCCGTGTGAACTCACCAATCAGCGTGGAATTCATATCATCTATAATTACCTGTGGGACAGCTTGTAATACAGCATTAAACTTTGTGGGTTGTGAAGAGGCAAACAATTGCATATAATAAGAGGTCAGCAAACCGGCGATATCCGCTTCCTCTGTACACAGGACACCAACAGTGTTTCTAAGCCCCAAAATCTGGTTTCTACACAATCTCTGTGAGGCTTTGTTGTGAAAAAAAAATTTATTCTTGTCGCTCGAGCTAATCCAGTAAGCAGAGGACCTCTGATGCCACATCTGTTCTTCTAACAATACCATTCTAAAATTTCTTTTTTAATGGTGAAAACATTATCATAATTACCTCCATTTTGGGCGGCTGCTTCTACATGTTTGAGTAAGGATTTTTGTTTCCAGTTAGTGAGCGAGAAATATTACAGAAATGTTATTTACTACACCTGAAGTTCACTTGGTGTGTAAAACACTAGTGAATGTTTAGACCCCAATTTCAAAAATACCAACACAAGCTTATATTCAAACAATGTATGTGCGGAATGATAAATATAAGTTATACCCAAACAATCAAACTACTCTAAGCCAAAATTTAATCACAACACAGCAGTAATTAAATGCAAAGAGTAAAGGATAGAGAGAAGCAAACACAAGATAATACTAGCATGTGTTATCAAAGAGGAAATCGAAGAACTTGGCAAAAAACCTCTCCGCCGCCCTCCAAGCGGTGAAATGATCCACTAGAAAATCAATTGGGATACATGAATAGCAAAAGACCCTCCAAGCCTAATCTATCTGATACACCAAAGCCCTCCAAGCTTCTTGCTTTAACAGGGTTTAGCCTAACCTTCTCTTCTCTAGCTTACCGTATCCCGCAATAAGCTCATTGCATCAACCAAATGAATTGGTCCTCTCTAAACTGCTTCCCAAGCACCAAATAACCTTCTCACTGTTATGAATATGGTAAGGTAAGGATTTGGCTAAAGCTTCTCTCAAGGGTATGTCAATGGAGAGGGTGAGAGTAGAGGAATTTGAAGAGTCAAATGTATAAGATTGTGGATGAATCAATCTTATTGTTCTTTGGGGTTTCTCTCTCAAAATTTTCTCTGGAAGCTCTTAACATTTCGTGAGTATAAGGGTATTTATAGTAAGATATGTAAGGAATATGAAAAGTCATTTTTCTGCAAAACAGGGGTTTTGGCTACTCACTCGCGACTGGGACAAGTTGCGAAATAACTGACTAGCTAGACTGTCCTTTTTGTTCTGTAGTGCTCCAGCTGTCATGGCCCTTCAACTTCCTGCATGCTTCACACGTGTGACACTTTGACGAGTCATCAGTCGCAAGTCACTCACGAGTTCCAATCGCGAGAATGCTCTTGATTGCACACACAGTTGAATTCTTCACATTCTCTCACACACAACCCTTTCATGATTCCCACCTAAATACAAGGTATCTAATTGTTGAATTACAAGCAAATTTGGCACGGAATAAAACCAACACATGATTGAATAAATTCAACCTTACAATCTCCCCCTTTGGCTATTCCGTAACAAAACTCTAAAACAAACTCTAGACTTAAAATGTGAGTTGGGAACAGTTGCCAAAACTCACTCACACCTAACTCTAGATCTGTGAAGCTCTTGAACCATACAAACAAGTTTTCCTAAAAACAATATCACAAAAAGTTCATTGTAAGCAAAAATTTTGGAATACATATGGAGCAAGCACAATATGATGAAACAAATATGAATATGACAATAAAGCATAGCTTGACCAAACAGAAACAATTACTAGAAATAGTGACCACAATGAAAATTCTCATGGTGAATGAACATTCGAACATGCAAGCTAATAAGCTCAATGCAAAGTATCATTTGCATGTCCAACACTCAACCGATGCAAGAACACTAAGGTAATTGCATCAAAGATACAAGATCCAACAAGGGCACAAGAGTACTAAAGTAAATGCAAAACATTAACCAAAAGTACTAAATAGCTACAAAAGCAAAGGTACAAAATAAAGCATAGTTTGAATAGCTAAAACATCCAAGTATCCAAAGCACACAATATCCAAGTATTTAAAAACCAAAGTACTAAATCCATAGAGTACTTAAAAACCAAAGTACTAAAACCATAGAGTACTAGAATAAGTGCTATGAAAAACCATAAAAACTATAAAAGCTTATAAAAAGTTCTCCCCCTCAAGATATGCTCCCCCTCAAGAGCTACTCCATACTACTCCCCATTTTTTACCGAAATGGCCAAAGGGCTATGGCTGATGAGTAAAGCTATCAAACTTGGCTGACAACAAGTTGATCTAGTCCTAGATGGCTACAAGGCTGGTGGAGTGCTCAGTTTGGACATCTCTTAGACCATCAATACTCTCAAGAATGATCTGAAAGGCATCTGGAGGCACTAATGAAGATGATGAAGCTCCGCTTCTACCTCGACCACCACCTCTTCTTGGAGGAGATTGTTGTCCTTCCGCTTCAGTTTCTGTATCCGCAAGAGGTGCTTGTTCATGTTCATCAGCTTGTTCATCACCTGGAAGACGAACTCTACTCCTTAGGCTTATATCCTGTGGAGTCTCCACACCCTTTTCATGAAGGATCTTCATAATTAAACTTGGAAGAACAAGCTTTTCCCATGAGGTTGTCCTTGTAGCTTCGGCAATGATGGAGTAAGCATGAGCACCAATGTCTATGTAAGTTCTCTCACGAAGCTCTATGAGGAAGATGGCTCTAGCATTGCTGATGGTGGTCAACTTCCTTACCAAATACAAGTTGAACAATATGATGTAGGTAAGGCATCTCAAATCCGGAGGGAAGGTGGTTGTGTTGAGGCATTTTCCTTCCTAGCGCCACCAATACGGAATTGTACCGTTTCTATAGAGACCATTTTGTCCTTGTAAGGAATGAAGTCTTCATGATCTACTTCTCCATGTCCAAGGATACCATCAATGTCCCCCACATCAAGAGTGAATTCATGGCCTTTAACCCAACAGTCTAGGTAATCGTTTCTGAGAATGGCATTGGCATAGAATTCCCTAATCAGTGGTTCACAAACCCCGGGGAGATCACCAAGAAGCTTTTCCCGACCTCTTCCTTCAAAACAACTAGGGATGAAGGATTCCTTGAGGTCAACAAGATCCACAAATCGCTCCTAAATGATTAGAGCCTTCTTAAAGTGATGGTTGTATCGCTCAAAATGTTGAGTGGAGCGAAACTGGCTCTCATCCATGCGTTTCCTCTTGTCACCATGCTGAGCAGTGGTTTTTCATGGAGCCATTTGCAAAACAGAGCAACAAATACCACAAAACATAGCACAAAAGTCGGTAATAAACTTGATTAGTAACAAGTTAGAACCAAAACATAAACTTTGAATTAAAACCCTAAAAACTGGAATTTAAAGAGTAATTCAAAAGAAAATTGACATGTGAAGATGCTAAACATCACAACATGATAGAATCATTGGCATTATTCACTCAACATGTCAAAAGGTGTGTGTGTTTGTGCATCATATGCAAAAGTGAGCAATCTAGGGCAAAGTGTGAAAACACATAATCATTTGATGTTCCAAAATCAAGGAAATTTGATTATCCCCACAATCTTTGTACTCAATAAAGTCCAAAGAAACACACAAAAACATCTAAGAGACATTTTATTATGAACATGGTATGCACAACACAACACAAAACTTAGTACAATGCATAAATATGAAGAACAAACATGTAAAACATGTATAACTAGCATTATACCAACAAAACCAACAAAACCCATATATCAAACTCATCAAAAACTCATATTCAACAACCATATTTCAATATCTTAACATAAACACAAAATCCAAGAAAACTAGGGCTAGAAACTTGAAATATAGTGAAAATAAGAGAAAACCCATACCTTTTCTTAAAGATTGATGAAGGATTAAAGAAGAAAATGGAGGTTTTGAGAGTAAGAATGGCGGTTTTGGGAGAGGGAGAGGCGGAGAAGAAAAAGGGTTATGCACGTGATGCGAGGAAAAAGTGAAAAGTTTTTGAAAACTCTCTGAGATTTAACCCTATTTGTGCAAAACACGCAATTTTCGCGACTCATATGACCCGCGAGCAAGTCGCCAAAACGAGTCGCCAAAAACCCTTGTACAAAATTTTGAAAATTTTGTCTAAGTCTTTTTCGTGATTGGGGCATCCACTCGCCAGTGAGTCGTGAACCTCTTTGAGTAACTTTGCGACTGGACTTCTACTCGCAAACAAGTCGCCAAAATGACAAAAACCCAGAATTTTTGAAAATTTTTCTAAATATTTTTCGTGACTGGAAGTCTTACTCGCTAGGGAGTCACGAAACCTTCTGTGTAAGCTCGCGACTGGTGCCTCGCGACTCGCATGACTCGCGAAAATGAGTCACCAAAAGGCAAAGTTGAAAATTTTTGGATTTTTGTGAAAATTTTTGAAACAAAACACTTTCTAAAAACAACTAAAATACTCAAAAATCTTTTTATGTTTGATCAGCATATGATT
Source organism: Quercus tomentella (assembly GCA_028535165.1). Taxonomy (NCBI): domain Eukaryota; kingdom Viridiplantae; phylum Streptophyta; class Magnoliopsida; order Fagales; family Fagaceae; genus Quercus; species Quercus tomentella. The sequence continues at coordinate 34,070,452 of JAPQVY010000111.1, read as the reverse complement.
GAGTATGTACAACACATTTAATCAAGTACAATCACACAAATGAATAAAGCATTCATTGAACATAGACATGTGTGATGTGGGTGGGTATCAAAAGTCAGATAGTCCTTAGTCTAACATGAAACTTCAATGATCAATTCAACCAAGGCATACACAATTAGCACTAAGTAAAGTGACCAAATTCAATTATAGAAATAAGCATATATGGCCTCCCACAAAGACTTGATTAAATAACTTTTGAAGCTTTTCATTTGGCTTCTTACATTTCATAACATTTGATCTTTTTAGAACATTACATCTCTTTTTTGAGATCGATGCCTGAAATTTTTGATATTTCAATTTTGAGAGTAAGCCTTTGGCTTTTGGGCACCATACATTTTCAATATAAGTCACTTTCCCACTTTCCTAGTCAAATACAGGTATGTGCGACGGCTTTTACAGCTCATTATCTTTTTTCGAGATTTGACATTGGATGAGCTCTTTAAGCAAAAAAAAAAATTTAAAAGAGTGGGAAGATATATAGGCACAAGTCTATGCATGTCTCAAGATCAACAACACTATTGACTAATCATTCATGACAAGTTTAAAGATCTATTTACAACAGTCACATAGATGTCAAGGATTTTCCCACAATGATACAAGTGCTAAAAGAACAAGCTAAGCTCGTAAATGCACAAAGCCATTAGTACGGAGGTACAAGGCTAAACATGCGTGTGAGAATATACAATAATGCCGATCAAACTTTTTGGATTCTACTTGATTGTGTTTTTGGATTTTTGACACAAAGCAAGTAAAGATTGATCAAAAAGAAAACAAACAAACATTCAAAGCTTCTTAAACAACAAAAACAATAAAAACATGCTAGAATGAAAAACATAAGCAAACAATCAACAATGTCACAACAAATCGAAAGAATTAATGCATGGACATGCTATAATACTTATGCATGAGTACCTTTCTTCACCCACACGGCACGTGCGTTTGGGGTGATATCCTTAGAGGATTAGGTACTTGAGTGACAATTCTCAAACCTTAGGGTGAAGTTTGCCAAACAAGAAGTGATGGTGTCTATCATCTTCATCACATCACCAATATTAAGATCCACTTCTTGCCCTTTTGATTGCTTGTGGTTCCCCTTGCCTTTCCTTGTCCTCTTGGCCTTTGAGAACCCGCATTCTTCAATGCTTGAAGCTTGTGGCAATTTGGCCTAGTATGTCCTCAGATTCCACAATAATGAGAAAAGTGTTGAGTTTGAGGACCTCTTTATGCGTTCGGAAGAGACTTTTCTTTTGCCTTGGGTTTGGCCATAAATGGATTTGGAGGCTTTGTCAAAGCCTTTCAAATCGCCACATTTGGTTTCTTTTCAACCTTCACATTCTCAACAAGAGGGGTTGTAACCACCGGTTCTTTGGCTTTAACAAACTTCATCTTCTAAGACACATTAGCGCTTGAGCTACTTTCTCTGGTGTATCCCAAGCCACTTCTATCAGAAGAGGGCTTTTGATATGCAAGCACCTCATCAAGTTTCTTTGAAGCAACATGCTCCACTTTGGCATTAGCTTGAATAACCTCAAGCTCAAGAAACTTGATCCTAGAATAGGCATTCGTTAGCTCTTCATTCATTGTTTCAACTTCACATTTTGTTTCTTTATACCTCACAAGTATGCTCTTGTAATCCTATTATGCTTTCTTCATTTTTCTAATGGCTGCCTTAGCCACTCTGGCATACTCTCCAGTCTTCTCAAGAAGGGAATTGTAGGATTCTTGCAAACCCTTTGCTCCTTCATAGATGTATTCTTCATCTTCATCATCAGATTCCTCTCCAGCTCCCATAGACTCCACTTTAGTGTGCTCACCGAGCTCTTCCACTAGAGTGCTCAAATCTTTCGAAGAGTCCACGGGTGCAATGGTCATAAACGCAGAGTAGTTTCCTTCTCCGTCACAACTTTCTTCCTAATCGGAGTTGGAGCTATCCGAGTCAATTAGGGTTGTAGCAAAGACTTCACCCTTTGCCTTCAAATAAGTGGGGCATTCTTTCTTCACATGGCCATGCCCTTTGCACTCATAGCAAGTGACTGCTTGAGATGGAGATGAGTCTTTGGAGTCTTTCTTCTTGAAGTTTTTCTTGTCCTTCTTGAAATTTGAGAATTTAACTTTCTCAAAAGACTTCCCATCCGTCTTGAATTTTAAGAATTTGCGAAAGTTCTTTGCACGATACGCCACCTCCTTTTCAACCTCGTCCTCATCCAGGGAGTCTTGAGCTTCAACTCTTTCATTGATTGTCTTAAGAGCAAGAGATTTGCTCTTCCTTTGTGATGGTAGAGATAGCTCATAAGTTTGAAGAGAACCGATGAGTTCTTGAATCTTTATCTCATAAAGGTCTTTGCTCTCTTCGATGGCGGTCACCTTGGGACGAAAGCTCTCCAGTAATGATTGTAAGATCTTCCTCACAACCTTGAAGTCCTTCGTCTTTTCACCCAAGTTGAATTTGTCAATCACCACTTCATTCAAATTCCCATAGAAGGAGTTGAACGACTCATCTTCGCTCATCTTTATTTCTTCGAAGCGAGTGTTGAGCATTTGTAGCTTTGTATCTTTCACCTTTTTGGTGCCTTCGTATGTGGTCTCCAAAATTTCCCATGCCTCCTTGGCGATTGCCACATGTGAAATCCTGTGAAATCCATTGGGTGAGACACCACAAAATATAGCATTCAAAGCTTTACTATTAGCATTGGCCGCTGCAAGGACTGCCTTATCCCAAGTAGATTTGGTAGCCTCCGGCCTAGTCCAACCAACTTCAACAACATCCCACACACTCTTATCAAAGGAGCACAAGAATGCACGCATACGCACTTTCCAAAATGCATAATTACTCCCATCAAAGAAAGGAGGTGCATTGAAGGATTGAGACCTATCCATCCTAGGGGTCTAGGATCACACTAAGGATATAGAAATCTGTCAAAGTGTACCCGCTCTGATACTAATTGAAAGTTCATTTGGTGTGTAAAACACTAGTGAATGTTTAGAACCCCAATTTCAAAAATACCAACACAAACTTATATTTAAACAATGTATGTGCGGAATGATAAATATAAGCTATACCCAAACAATCAAACTACTCTAAACCTTAATTTAATCACAACACAGCAGTAATTAAATGCAAAGAGTAAATGATAGAAAGAAACAAACGCAAGATAACACCGACACATGTTATCAAAGAGGAAACCGAAGAACTCGGCGAAAAACCTCTCTACCGCCCTCCAAGCGGTGAAATGATCCACTAGAAAATCAGTTGGGACACATAAATAGCAAAAGACCCTTCGAACCTAATCTACTCGATGCACCTAAGCCTTCCAAGCTTCTTGCTCCAACAGGGTTAAGCCTAACCTTGTCTTCTCTAGTTTACCGGATCCCACAATAAGCCCATTACATCAACCAAATGAATTGGTCCTCTCTAAACTACCTCCTAAGCACCAAATAACCTTCTCACTGATATGAATATGGTGAGGTAAAGATTTGGCTAAAGCTCCTCTCAAGGGTATGTCAATGGAGAGGGTGAGAGTAAAGGAATTTGAAGAGTCAAATGTATAAAATTGTGGATGAATCAATCTTGTTGTTCTCTGGGGTTTCTCTCTCAAAATTCTCTCTGGAAACTCTCAACATTTCGTAGATATAAGGGTATTTATAGTAGGGTATGTAAGGAATATGAAAAGTCATTTTTCTGCAAAACAGGGGGTTCTGACAACTCACTCACAACTGGGACAAGTCACAAAATAACTGACTGGCTAAACTGTCTTTTTTGTCCTGTAGTGGTCCAACTGTCATGACCCTTTAACTTTCTGCATGCTTCACACGTGTGGCACTTTGGCGAGTCATCAGTCGTGAGTCACTCACGAGTTCCAATCGTGAGAATGCTCTTGATTGCACACACACTTGAATTCTTCACATTCTCTCACACACAACCCTTACATGATTCCCACCTAAATATAGGGTATCTAATTGCTGAATTACAAGCAAATTTGACACGAAATAAAGCCAACACATGATTGAATAAATTCAACCTTACACCACCACTGTATGTCCCTCTGGCATCGCCTGAGTTTTTCCCCAACCTGTCCCATATTAAAGCAATTTGAATCTAACCCCCAAACCGATTTCACAGTCTTATGGCACCCCTCCTCGAAAAGTCATACATGTTTAAACCGCCATGGTTTCTGCCTCCGTGTCGAAACCCCCATAGGGTGGATATGGATGGGTTTATGGTAGGTCATCCCACATTCCAAATGCACCACCTGAAAAGTGAGAAAAGAGCTGACCCACTCTTTTGTACCAAGGGCTCTATCTCCAAATGTTCCCAAATGATAGGTCCATCCGGATAATGTTTGACCCGGGTAAATTTACTTCCTACATATCCAAGGTCTCGAAAACCAACTTCATCAATTACATCCCTGAAGTCTTGCATCTAATTGTTTGGTCGAGTCCTACCCCCAAGCTTTTCATCGGTCTTTGTAATTTCATTGAAATCACCAACACAAAGCCATGGAATAAAGGTTAGAGTGTTGAGCCCCTTCAATAAGTTCCATGATTCCGAATGCCTAGAGGTTTCGGGAGCTCCAAAAAAACTAATGAACCGCCAAACGTCATCTTTGCCGCGGTTTATAATTATATCAATGAAATTTGGAGATGAATTCACAACTTGGAGATCAAAGTCTTGCTTCCAAAAAATGGCCAATCCACCCCCACGAGTAATTCTTGAAACTCCAAAGAAGTTTTTCAATAGTAAAGTATCACACAAACCACTTAGCCTAACTTCATCCAGTCATGTTTCAACTAAAAACACGGCTGCAGGATTTTGTGCCCGGACTAAATTGCCAAGTTCTTGAACCGTCTGCCAGTTCTCAAGCCCCCGACAATTCTAATATAAAATACTCATTGCTTCCGACAGGGCTGGGAAGCAGCCTTCGCCAATATAAAAGAAGAGTTACTGACATTAGGATAAACCACCAATTTTTTGTTTGGTAAATCCACCTGTCCTCCAACTGTTGAAGCAAATCATTTTGTACACACATACTCATGCAATGTAGAACTTGAGTCAAAATCTGAAGTACGAGCAATCCGTTTCCAAGAAGTAGTCCTCGGAGCAATAGAGTTATTTGAGATTAAAGGGGGTGAAATGTCTAAGTGAACTGGATTGTGAAGTAGTGTAGGCTACATGCTAAGGTCACGTGGTATGGACTTAGGGCATCCTGGCTGTTTTACTAAGATCTCATCACAAATCTTCTTAGCTGTCAATCTCGAGAATCCCTTACTCTGAGTCCCTGAATCCCCAAACTTTTGTAAACCATTATCTATATCTAGAAGTTGCTGAAAAAAAGGATCCTAGAGATTTGCATTACCCGAGAATTCTGGTTTAATGGTAGACTTAATAGCTGTATTCTCGTTTGAATTTGAATTTGGGATAGTAATAACTTCTCCCGCCAAATTTGGGGTTTCCATATCAGGGTAGTTCGATGGAAGCATAGGGACTAGGGGCTCTGCCGCCAGAATATCCGACTGAGGAGAACGTGTTCTTGCATCCGGTTTGTACGTAGTGTTAGGATGTTTACCCTTCCTATCATCAAAGAAACTGGAGACATGCACCACACTATTTTTTGGAGTGAAAGCATGGGAAGCTCTCATGAAAGGCCCAAATTGTGTTGCACTCAGGGGTAGCGTCCCTTTACTCTCAATCCACAGGCCACATTCCCTATCATCGTGGTCGAGACAACCACACCAATAGCAAAGGTTTGGTAATCTCTCGTACTTGAAGGTAACCCACACTTCCCCCCCCCCCCCCCCCCCCCCCCCCCCCTTCAAGATGAACCACTCTCCCACAACAAAGGGGTTTTGTTATGTCAATTGTAACCCTGACCCTAATAAAGCACCCCCCCCCCCCCCCCCCCCCCCTTCCTCTGGTGGATGTGATCTTATCGATTAACTTCACCAATACTACCACAAATATCCTCAGCTATTTCCTTTGTCATGTATCTAAACAGAATGTCATGTACTTGTACCCAAAAAGAAGCCTTATTGAAACATGCATCCTGAATAGGGACATTGATATCATATTTCTAAACCACCACCAAGTGCTTATCAAAACTCCAGGGTTCACTAGAGATAACCCTCTCTACGTCTTCTGGATTATCAAAGATAAACAGAAGCATATTATCACCAAGATTCTTGATTTGAAAGCCAGTCAGAGAACGTCATAAAGGTTTGAAAGTTCACCCTACTACATCCACATTCAGCAACCTTCTTGTCAGAAACTTGGCCACAATAATATTTTTTTGAGAGCATCTGTCCTTCCCAATCGTAATCCTATCTCCCTCCCCTTCTGATAGGGAGAGTCGAGTCCATTGTTTGGATAAATCTTCCATATAGTCAGCTAGAGGTGGAGAGGAGCAAATTGGTGCTAGAACAACTAACATATGAGAGAAGAGTGAAAAGAAAAGAAAAGGAGGAGAAATAGAAAAAGAAAACACACAAAGAAAAACTATATCCCAAAAACCCAAGAAAATAACTCACCCACAAGCCCTACTAATAACAGTGTTACCACAAGGAACAAACCAATCCTTACTAAGAAGGAACAAAAATTCCACAGCCTAAGAGAAGCTTTGGATAAACCAAAGCTTTCTTAGTGATAGGGAAACTCCAATTTTTTTATGGAAAAAACTATTTAAGAGTGAAGAAAAAAAGAGCCATCATAACAAACAAGAAAAAATTAAAGAACATAAAAGGCTTACAGTATGACAAATGTAATAAACTCAAGGGAGTTGAAAGTTCTTATCATATTATCATCTTCTACAACACAATTTAATGTCCTGCTAAACTAGATAAAACCAACCACTTTACACTTCCACCTCCATGTGATATTATTTAATTAGAGTTAAAAGATTCGGAAATGGCATCCATATGCATTGAACATAAACTAAGAGATGGAAAAAGTTAACAGATGCTTATGATTTACGAACTATTTTTAGAAACGTTTTATTGAAAAAAGAAAATAGTAACTAACTTTTTTTTATAGTGTTTTATATTTCTTATAAAAGTGGTATAAAACTCTCCTAAAATAACCCATTAACAAATGCCCTAAGGGCAACTAAGAGTTAGTGATGTTCATGGTTATATGCTTGGTTGGCTATTGAAAAGATAGAATTAACTAAAAGACCATTAAGAATCTCACATCTCCTCAATCCTCATCAACCAGACTAATAAGCATTAGGCATAATTGACTAGGTATCCTTATTTAATTTTTCTGGAAGGTCATAAGGTTAATTAATGTTTTATATTTGAGTATTTTGGTTCTGGGACACATTTACTCATAGAGCATCATGTATATCAATAGCATACTAGCAACTTATGGCACAACCAACACAAAGAAATATAAGAATTACAATGGCCATATAAAGAAAAGAAGCAAATTATCCCACTAGATTGGATCAAATGGGATTCAAATTTGACTCGGATGATTACTAGTTAGAAACTTATCAAACTAAAATGGGTTCTTAGGAGAAAATGGGCTTTTGCCCTTTCTTTTTAAAATATCCAACAAAATGCCCCAAGTCTGAAACTAATTAGGGAAATGCCCCTGTTTTGAAACTTGATTTTCTAAAAATCGAGTTTCAAATGTATAACTCGATTTTTGGAACATCGAGTTATAGCAAGCGTAGACTTAGAATTTTTTTTTTTTTTTTTTGGAAACTCGAGTTCCATGTAAAGTACTCAAGTTCATGGAACTCGAGTTCCACTTGAATTTTTTCAATGAACTCGAGTTCCATGAAAAAAAAAAAAAAAAAAAAAAAATTGTTTAATTTTCAATTCGCTATAACTTGATTGTCCAAAAATCGAGTTTCAAAACAAGGGCATTTTTCTAAATAGTTTCAGATATGGGGCATTTTGCTGGATATTTTTAAAAAAAAAGGGCAAAAGCCCATTTTCTCCTAGACTCTTATCCTATGAACTTAAACCATTCTTTGACAAGTTCAGTCAACCTATTATGACTCATGTTTTTGTTTGTTTATTTAGACCCCTTAAAATAGATTGTTTAATCTAATGAATTAGCCAAGTAATTACTTAAGTTAATTATGAGATCTAGATTAAACAATGAAAGATCATATCATGCACAATAGCAGAAAAGTAAATAACACACAAATATAAACTCTGAAGCTATACCAAACCAGCTCTTCAATTTTCAAGGCCTCTTAGCATATTGTACAAGTTCATGGGCTACCTTGTTGCCATTCCTGCTTATGTGCCTGGTCACTACCATTTGAAATTTTGACATTTCTTGATAATATGATTTGAGATAAAGGAAAATTACAATACATATTTGATGACTCGATTATCAGTAAAGGTAAAATTTGAGACCTCCTTAAAAATTTGAGACCTTCTTAGAAATTCTAAACATTCCTCCAATATATATCCTCTATTTTTCTTGATTTAGTCAAACTAGCCTAAGTTCTCTTGCCTGCTTTCAAGGACAACAACTTCTTTAGTTACGTCCATTAGTTCAATCATCCTAAGAGAGTTTTTATGTGTGGGACTATGCTTTCAATTGTTTTTAACTAATAAATTCTGGGCTTTTTCATGTGGGTGTACATGCATATGTTGTATTGTTGTGCTGAATCTATTTTCAATTTTAATCATATCTATAATCTCATAAATTTGAATAGTATTTGTAGGGGTAAAGACTCCAAATCATGCAATGGGCTTTGGGCCTCACCCGAGACAATTGACAAAGTCCGAGGAGGGGAAATGGTTGTCTAAGGGATTCCCAGCTAAGCTCTCAAAGGCAAGGAACACATGGAAGACAATTCGAGGAGGAATACCTCCTCGGATGTGATGAGTGTAGCTCGAATGTGCACTCTAGCAATTAGAGGGAAACGCAAAATATCTAAGGAGAGGCTGCCGCTACCGCATTAAATGCATTGCAGCTACTTTTCTGGCCGCATTTATGTGGAGAGGACCTGTGAACAGTGCTGCCTTGGCCACCACAACTCACAAAAGGCTGAAGAGGGGTGTCCGATGGGACAAGTACTCAAGTAGGGGTCCAGATGATCAAAAAGTGTAGGATCACGATGACTTCAAGAAGGCTATATAATATGGGGAGTCCCCATGAGAAAAGGGGGGTGGAGAAAAGAGAAGAGAACACTGTAACAAGTTAAACTGCCATAATACTCAAACGGCGATCAATATATATATATATATATATATATATATATATATATATATATATATATATATATCTATTTTACCTCCTCGGACTGAAAGTCTATGGATGTCAACATGTCTTACTTGTGTTTAATCGTTGTATAGCCCAATACCAACTGTTGCCCAACTTGCTAAGATCTAGTTCTACGACCCATTCTCTACAAATTCATTGTTTCTGGGCCCCTTGAACCAAGACCCCATACTAATTGGGCTTGGGCCTCAAATCGAGACCCTACAGTATTTTTCGTTGTATTTTAGGAAAGTTTGCTAAAATAGTTAGTTAATTTTTTTTTGAGTAAATTGCAAAGTACACCCCTAAAGTTTGGAGTTGCTTGGATTTTACACTCTAAAGTTTGGGAAATTTGATCTTACACCCTAAAGTTTGGTTCCATTAGCAAAACTACACCCTCAGTTAGTTTTGGCTGTTAAGTGACAAGTCATCATGCTGACTTTTTTTTTTAATGCCAAATCAGCCCTTAAACTACCTGTTTAGCCCAAAACTCAACATAATCTAGGATTTTATAAGATAATGTTTCACCATTTGAACCTATTCCCAAATCAAAACAACAAACCCACCCCTGAGTTTCTATTCTACTCATTATGAACCCCACTAACCCAGCAGCCACAGTGACAGCGAGATGATCTGACGGTTAAGAAAAATATATAGGCAATCCACCATGTCTGTCTCGGCCATCAGATGAAGAATTATGGTCTAAATGGAAGAAGTATCAGTTGAGGATTAAAACTCCATAAAATAAGTAGCAGAAGTGCATGCAGAATATGGCTATGGGGAGAAACCAATGGAGCTGATGATGGTGTGGCATTGAAAACGAGTTGGTCATCATCAAATTTACAAGCTTTGCTTGTACTATTATGGGTTTTCTTTCTTTCTTTCTTTATATGCTAGAGTCAGACGAATTCAAATCCTAGATTGGGAGAGTGATGCCTCTATATTTATATAAGCCCTTGCCATGGCTGCTGGGTTCGTGGGGCACGATGGGTAGAAGAGAACCTTGGGATTGGTTTGATATTTTGATTTGGTAATAGGCTCATTTAAGATGGTGAAACGATATCTTATAAAGTTCCAGATTTTGTGTTGAGTTTTGGGCTAAATAGGTTGTTTAAGGGCTAATTTGGCAAACAAAAAAAACAAGTCAGAATGATGACTTCTCACTTATCAGCCAAAACTAACTGAGGGTGTAATTTTGCTAACGGAATAAAATTTTAGGGTGTAAAATCAAAATTTTCAAACTTCAGGGGTGTACTTTACAATTTACTCTTCTTTTTTTCTTATAAAAAGTTTCTAAAAAATTGTCCATTAACAAATGCTCTTAAGACATCCATTAAATTTTCTCAAAAAAAAAATTTTTTTTTTTTTTTTTGAATTCTTTGTTTTGAAAATATCATAATCGGTGTTTATATTTTTTTTACTAGGTCTGACTTACTTCCAATAGTTTTTTAATTAAACATCTCTTCTTCTTTTTTAATAGTTTCTCAAAAAAAAAAAAAAAAGAAAAAAAAAAAAAAAAAAAAACCTTTGATAGAGATTAAAACTTATTACCACATGATTCTATCTTAAAGAGAAACTAACTAAATATCCCGTTAGAAAACTACTAAAATTAAGCCAAACTTTTTTTTACTTACCTTGATCCCAAAATACAAATAATGATAATAATAAATTTTTTTAAAAAAACGTATTTATATTTTGTTTGGTTGCTGAGAACGCGCGGTAATACAGAATACAAATTTATGTTATTTCTACAGATAAAGCTAATTGTTAATAATATTTCTAAAACATACCTGTGCGACAAATGTGGGCCACAGCTTTTATGTGAATCTGAATTTTTAATAAGCATTCATTTTTAGTTTTTTACCCTTAGTTTTTTTTTTTTTTTTTTTTGTACAAAATGTTTTAATCATTATTGAAAAACAAACATCTCAAGTTTCAGTAATTTGTTTATTTATTTTTTTTTTTTTTCGGTAAACCACGATATAATATTAAACTAGGAATTTACAAGTCTATTACAAAACATGCTAGCTTTATCATAAGCTAACAAAGTCTCCACCACAGACGGTGAGTTACAAAAAACAACAAAATGAGTGCCGGATTGCGTTCCTAACTTGGCCAAAGCATCCGCACACTGATTGGCTTCACGGTAGGCATGAAGCACGTGCTTGTTTGGGATTTGCTTCAAGAGACTCCTGCAATCAGAAAGTAATGGTTCCATCATGATATTTTCAGTAATTTGTAGTTTAACTTTATAGTAACTTTACCTAAATGTTAAATAAAAAAACTAAAACTACGCATATATTATCCAATTCACCTACCATAGAGTTTCATGTTAGGAAAATAGGATTATAAATCCAAACGTGTAACGTTTAAAATTGTGCCACTTGTACACTATCTAATCTATAAAATATATACAATCTTATCATCTATATTTGACATTGATTCATTTTATCTTTGTATTAAATATTATAAACCTAAATTTGTATCCGGTGCCAAGTCATTTAAAATTATACCACTTTACACTATCTAATCTAAACAATAAAATCTTAATTATAAAATGAACTTTCTTTATTTTAGGTAAAATAAAGAGTTTAAGAGCTTGCCAAAAATCATATAATTTTTTTTTTGATAAAATCTTGCCAAAAGTCTTATAATTTAATTGGTATCTCCATATGTATAAAGTGTTTGGAAATTTAAGAGAGAATTTTGCAGGGTTAATAACATTTTATAAGTATCGTAAAATAAAAAAATATGAAAAGTTTTATAGTTCAATTGACACCTCTTAACGTTTTCAACAATGATTTTCAAAGTTCAAAATCCTTATTCCCCACCGTATCTACCAAATTATATAATTTAAAAAAAAAAAAAAAGTATAATAAAGGAAATCCTAGAATTTCTCACAATCAAATATCAATGCACCATCATTTTTTTTCCAGTAATAATAGTTAATACACCAACATACTTGGAGTCATGGACCCGATAATTCAGTTCATAATATACAAGTGCATGCAAAGAAATTTAAAAACAAAACAAAAAAAAACAAACATTAGTAGAAGATAGTCTATTTCCTTAAATTAACAATCAAAGAAAACAGACTTATTCGTTAGTTGTATAACATTATTTTCTAATATTACCAATAACATCTAGCTCTGCTGTATAGTCTCGCCATGCCTAGGTGTAGTAAAAGGATTCACCATGACTTGTGCTGTTTGCTTGGAACGTGCTGACATGAAACTTGCAACAACAGGCTTTACGTTTTCAATGGTCTTGATGATAACCAAGAACAAAATTCGATACAAAGCCACCATTCCTAGCAAGATAGCAAGATCAACCCACTTAGAGTAGCTCATTTCCACTTGCCATGTATCTCTCAAAATTTCTTCACCTCTTAGATTGATTGGCCCTCCGGCATTATCTCTGGGAAATGTTAGCCCTTCAAACTCGTTCTTGAACAATCCTTGATATGCATACTTGTGGAAAGCAATGTAGTACAATGGGTATCTCCAAAATGGTTTGGGAAGATCATTCGGATATCGAAAAAATCCACCACCTAATACCATGAGCCCTTGAATTCCAGCACCAGTTATTATACCCATCAAGAAATTAGGCACCATGCTTGCAACAGCCATCATTAGGCTCTCAACTAACATCATGCAAGCAAATAACACAGCAGCAAAATATAGAAAGTGTTCAGCATCTCTCTGAAGTCCTGGAGGGTAATAAGCCATTGCCCCTGGAATCAGTGAAATCACTAGCAAGAACGGAAGAGCCGAGAATGAGTTGCCTATAACGAATGCACCAGTGCCATAATGTCCATTTAACCTTTCTCGTTCAAATACCTGGATAAATGGGAGGGGAAAAAAAACACATGAAATAATTGAGTATGACATTAACAAAGCTTCAAATTTTGGACTAATTGCACTTTCCTCAGCATCTAAATCATGGAATTAGTTCTAATGTCATTCCAATCTATAAAATCGAACAATCAAACTTGATTTATTAGTAACAGGCAAGCTCTGCTCATCACTATAATTTTTTGTTGATTTAAAGAAGGAAGTAGATCTATGTGCATAAAATTGATTAATACTTAAATGAGAAACAAAACAAACCTTCATGTCCTCCACAAAAGAAGGGAATCCACCGATGGCCATGAAAGTTAAGAATGAAGATACAAACATGATCAGTGAACCTCTAGCCTGAAAAAAAAAAAAAAAAAAAAAAAATTACAATGTTAATTTAGCATTTGAATTGATCCTAATTTGCATTATAAATCATATGTATAAGGAATTAATATTTAATATATCTCTCTTAAGAATTACCTGAATTGATCCATAACTATAGCCAACATCATAAAACACAGTGGCTAGGCCTATAGCTAATGCAACATAAATAGCTAGCCGCAACCAGTAATAGCCTAGATCACGGAGCATATTCACGAAAGACCTTTTCGTAAGAACAAGACACTGAGAAACGAAGCCAGCATGGCTTCTCTTCATCTCTAATGTTCCACAATCCTGAAACCAACATAAATTTTTCACTCATTAATTTTGTTTTTTGTTTTTCTGTAATTGATTTAGGAAAGATTATTTATATATGCTATGTAAATTAAACTGTAAGATTAATTTCTTGCTTAATTAATTACCTGTTTACATATTTCTGCTACTTGTCTTTGAACTTGTTTGTAAGTTTCAGATGATTTATATGACTTTTTAAGAGACTCTATTGCTTCCTCTGTGGGTATTCCTCCATCTGAACCTTTCTCAAGATCCTACAAAAGATTTATATAAATATATATATATATATATATATATATATATATATATATATATATATATATATATATATTAGATTTATAAGGAGGTGTTTCTAAGATGAGTAATTGCATAAGACTAAGTTGAAAGGAAAATCACTTCTATTTAAAATTGATTTATTTCATGGTTCAAATTAGTTATTACTAATGTGTTGTGTAGTATGTAAGTACCATGATCTTCTATATACAGGATATTAATTATTTTAACCCAAATGAACTCACTCTATTCCAAACAAAATGGAGAGGATATGTATCTATAAAAAGACATTAACCAAGTCACCTACTAAGCTGCCATTGATAATAGGTTAAATTACATATTTGGTATTCAACCTTTGACCTTTATTTCATATTTATTCTTATGTGTAGCAACCTATGACATAGCATGAATTTAGTTTGTCATGTCAATATTTTCATCCAATTATAAGGAATTTTTTAAAACAATTTTGAAAATATAATGACCAAAATGAAGTATTTAAAATATGAGGTCAATTTTGAGATAAAGGTTAAAGTTTAAGGACACAAAACAAAATTTAATATCAACAAACTACCGAACATAAGAGCCAAGGGTCACTTACCTTTTCAAAATCCTTGTTTATGGTTTTAAGGAAGTGATCAGATGGATTTTGGAGAGTCGGGCAAGGAAAGCCATTTAAAGCAAAAAACTACATGAAATTGAAAGTGTGAAACTTTAGTTATATATTAATTGCACCAACAAGTGAATATATATATACACACACACTTCATAAACATTAGAGAACTTACCTCAGTTGCTTCTGAAGCAGGACCAAAGTACACTGTTCTCCCTGACGACAAAAGGCAAAGATTGTGAAAGAGTTGGAAGACCTCACTGCTGGGCTGATGAATGGATGCAACTACAGTCCTTCTAATTCCATCCCATTGATCTAACTTTGCAATTCTTCTCATCACATAATATGATGCTGCACTGTCAAGTCCACTTGTTGGTTCATCAAGGAAGAGAAGCTTTGGGCGTGTCAGGATCTCTATGCAAATGCTCACTCTTCTCTTTTGCCCACCACTGATACCTTTGGCTCCCCACCCACCAATTCTTGTGTTCATGGCATCTTGTAACCCCATTTCTTTTATTGTCATCTCTGCTCTCTCCTTCTTCTCTGACATTGACATGGAGTCTGGGAGTTGGAGCTGAGCCGAGTAATACACAGCTTCTCTCACCGTTAAAGTTGTCATCAAAGTATCATCTTGTGTTACATATGCCTATATTTAGGTTAAGGTAAAAATTAAACTAATTAGTATGTTTAAATGGCTAAGAATAATTAAACTAATTTCTTGGAAAAACTTCCATCGCTAAGTGCACTAGACAAGACATGGTGTAGACATGTAAACAATTTTAGACATGCGTGTTTCCAAATCTTGTCCGTCCAATTCACTAGAATGGACCCAAATCAAATCCTAATTTCTTTAAAAAAAATATTCTCTTTGATTTGATAAGGAGAATTTTGTTTTTTTTTTTTTTTTCTCTTACCGATGTTCCAAAAGCCAGTTTCTGTTTATGGCCATTGATTAGAATTTCCCCCAATTGCCTTGTGTTTGAACCTAATCTCCCTGCCATAAAACACTAGTTAGACATTTGTCAATAAGTGATAATAGTTACACACTATATGTATGGGACAAATAGTGGAAATCATGTTTTTAGTTATAACTTATAATTGTGAAATTGTGTTTTCAAAATACTATTTCACCATTTCATATTAATAAATAAAATCGTGTTTTTAAAACAAATTTTAACTAGAGAATAACTCAGCCTGTATAACAATGCTCCTTTGAATTGTCAAATCATATTTGCTTATATATTTTTTGAATTGCATTTTTTTGAATTGTTATTAAAAAAATTAAAAAAAAAAAAACACAATTTCTGTAGCAAAATAATATTGTGTGGTGGGCATTCAATTTCTTTTTTGACATTGACATTTTTCTTGTTGGTTCTCAAATGCCTGATGGAGCTAAAGCTGTAATATATTATATACAAAAATAGTAACATATAATTGCTTAAGTCGGGTTTCCCCCCAACACCCCCCCCCCCCCCCCAAAAAAAGGTTTCTTTTAAAAAGAAGATTATAATTGAAGAAAGAAGGGGTTGGCAAGTGTGATCACTACTCCGACCCACTTAAATCTGAATTTAACATTGTGTGGGACTACTCAAGTAATAGTAAAGCTTGCTATTAGCCGAACCCACAACCTCAAACTTGCAAAGTAATAGAATACAAGCACTAAACCACCTCCTTCGTTGATAAACAGTAGTGTGCACTTACATAATGTTCAATATATATATATTTCGTCTTCTTCCTTACAAAATTAGGAGACATGCATCTCAAATTGCTAGTAAGAGGAACTTGCAGAGGCCTTCAACTATGTTTTGGTCTCCAAAAAAAAAAAAATCAAGAAAAAATAGAACTAGTCTGGTTAAAACTTACAACACAAATAATAGGTCTTCTTTTTTAGTGTAATTCGCATCTTCTTCCTACTATAGTTTTGGATGCTTGCAGGAAGGATGCTACTTTTGTTTTGCTTTAATAATATATTCTTGGTTATTAGGAAGCGTTAAAAATATATATATAAGACAAAAATTTAAATGGCACCTTACACCTCTTAAGTTCAGGGTTGCTTTTCTTATCAAAAAAAAAAAAGTTCAGGGTTGCTTTTAATTGGTTTACGAGTTTTCACAACTTCCAATTTATGCCCTCAACTATTAAAACGATGTCAACATGCTCCTTTCCATTATAGTTCATCACGTTTTCGTCATTAACCCATCTGAAAACCACAATCTATTTTTTTTGTCCAAACAACTACGTTTTTTTTATAGTTGTACAGGAAAATTCTAATAGATATTAACGAAATGAGTGCATAAATATTGTTTCAATGCAAGAGATCGTGTAAATTTGTAAATTTTCTTAGTTAAAAAACCAAATTTAAAAGTAATGTTAAACTTAAAAAGTGTAAATAGTATTTTAGGCAAACAAAAAAATATGATATACCTGCTAATCCATCAAGGAGGGTAGACTTGCCACAACCAGAAGGACCCATTATGGCCAAGAGCTCCCCTGGTCGTGCATAACCAGTCACACCCTCAAGTATTGATTTGCTACCGTTCTTTCCATTAACAGTCACCCACAAATCCTCCCATGTCAAGAAAACACCATCCTCATCCTCATCCCCCATAGTTCTAACAACAGCGTTTCCACCTCTGTTGCTTTGCAATGGATTATTTATGATTTCCACTTCTAAAGCTGTGGAACTCAGAGTTTCGGAGTTTTGGTTAGGTTCAAGATTTCTAGCATTTGGTTGAAGAATCGAAGCCATGGCCAATTGTGTGTGCAAAGGAAGGGATAGAGAGGAGGACTGCTTTGAGAGCTTAGTACTTAAAGGCGTTGCTGAGAACTCAGCATTTATGATATGACTGAGCATGTGGTTCACGAGTTCAACAATTCAAATGTGAAACCGCATATTTTTTTGGAATCAGTTACCAATCATAGTTTGACACCTATACATATATTCGCAATTGGTTGGTACGAGAGAAGACAGATCTTTGTTTGGTTTTTCAGTTTAAACACTAGTTTTCAGTGTTTAAACTCTGAACATTAGTGTCCAAAAACAAAAAGAAATGTGTTTGGTGTACCAGTTCTGTCCTTGTTGTTTGGAAAACATGGTTCAAAAACCAATGTTATAAAACCCATTTTTTGAAATCAACTCCGGATAGATTTTAAACAATAAACACTAGTGCTTAGTGGCAATTCCGTAATTATCTCAAACAACAAAAACTGTGCTCCGGTCAGCTTTTTCATACTTTTGTCAGTTTTTTTAAAATATTTTGGCTCTCTCCTGATTTATGGGCCCATCGTGTTCTCTCTCCTAATTTAAAATATATTTATTTTGTACTAAACACATATTTTATATTTTTTGAACACTGAAAAATGTTGTTTAAACCATGATACCAAACACATTTTTTTGTTTTATTCACACTAAAAATACGTTTTTCAACAACACTTTTTAAACCACAATTTTCACATCTTTTTAAACAATAATTTTTGAAAACTATGACCAAACGGGTTCGCCCTATTTGCCACAGTTTTTTCCTGTAATTTGTCAAAGTGGTCCATTATAAGACATCAATTTTTTCTCCGTCAATCACATTAATCAACTTAAACTTATAGCCAAATTTATGACATCTAAATTGTTTTTCTAAACTTTTTCAAGATAAAAAAGAGGTTCCTAAGAATAGTACTTACATATAGTAGTGTAATCTAATAAAGAAAATGAAGGTTTGAATTCCATTATCCTTATTATCAAATTATTAAAAAAAAAAGAGATATATATTAGAAGCTACAATGGTGTCTATAAATAGGTTTGAATTCCTCTCTGATTTTTAGGGGAAAAAAAAAATCTTTGCATGTTATTTTCATTCTCATGAGACTTCCATTCCATCTTCTATGGGAATGACTAATACAAATTCTTATTGAAATGAACCATTCTTTTTTAAAATAAAAATAAAAATTTTATAAGATCCCCTCCTTTAATCCTTTCACTTTTAAATGAATGTGGTTAATATTTTGTCAAAAAATTTATGGTTCAATTGCATTATTCAATTCTTCTCTCCATTGGCATAATATGAATTTAAATCTTCTCACCACTACTTATATTATAAGAAAAAAAAATAAATATAATCTTTCTAATAATTAATGATTTTTTAGCTATATTAAATTTAAATCTATCATTTAAAATAAATTATTATTTATATTAGATAATTAAGTTTTAAATAACATGACATCATATAAAAGCCTTAAATTTATATTTAAAAAAATGGGTTGGATTCAAGTTACACCAGGTGTAACTCTATGTAATATTACACTACTCAATATTTTTTTAATTAGATGCGAATTTTGACAACTCAACTGTTGGATTACATTATCTTTGTATATTCTCCATATTTACAAAATTTCAAGGTAACAAAGATCAATAGCTATATCATTAATCAATTTTTTAAATTCAAGTTTTTGTAATTTAAAATATTGCATAAAATATGAATTTATAGATCGAATAGTAAATAACATCTTATTAATATAAAAATTGGCATGCATATCAAAAACATATAGAACATGTAATCCAATGGTGAAATTTTCCAAATATGAATTCAATAACAAGTTATTGAATGGTGTAACATTACTTAGAGTTACCCTAGGTGTAACTTGAACCCAATAAAAAAAAAATATATATATATATATATATATCTAAATAATGCATTATATTTTTTCTATTTGAAGCCAAATGAAAAGAGTCCAAATTTTGTATGACAAACTTTTTTTTTTTTTTTTTTGGGTTGTAGAATGAAACCTTATATCAATAATTCTAGAATAACATCCTCTCACACATCTTTTTCAACAACTCTCTTACGTAGCTAATTGTGAATTAAAAAAAAAAAAAAAGTGTGGTATGTTTATGTGAAAGTGATATATAGTGATGTGATAAAAATTGTGATCCTAAAATAACTCAAACAAAGTAATGCTACAGGCACAATGATTAATTTTGATAACAAATTTCACACCTACTGAATGACTTATTATTATTGATTTTTATATAGACCCACTAATAATGTTAATTTATTATCTACCATTAACAATTTCCTATCTTAGAGCATCTGTAGCAGATGTTCCAAAAATTATGTCATTTTACCACATCAAATGCCTACTTTATTATTTTACCACATTATTTTACAACATCCCATTTATCAGATGTTTTATAATTCAATTCTATACATTAAAATAATATTTACTACACATTAAAATAATATTTACAACTCATCAACACAATAAACAAACAACAAATAATATACCACATATCTTCCGTACCGTGGCAAATTTGCCACGGTACTGTTCAATGTTGCAAAAAAAAAAACCATATCCCACATCTGCTAAATGGGCTAAAATTGGGTTTGGTGTGGGATATGTGCCAAACATTTAGCATTTGGCACATATCCCACATCTAACGTGGGTGCTCGAGAGAGAATTTTGTTGTAAACTTTGATATGTCTCGACAATTGATACAAAAGTTCATAATCTTTGAATTCTGCTAACATTTAATGCATTTTGACAATTGTGTGGCTCACAGAGAGTGTTAGCAGAATTCACGTACGAGGATTTTCAATGGAAGTCCCAATCCATTCACTTGTGTTGTGTGGCTCACAATGAGACTATTGGGTCACCCCTAAATTTTTTTATTTAAAAAAAAAAATATATATATATATATATATATATATATATATATTAAAATCCAAATTTAAAAGTATGAATCTAAAAATGTTTCCTTAATCTTCAAAAACGAAAACCAACGCCCTAAATTAGGTGTTGGCTCAAAAAGGACAATATTGTTAATGCCTTCAAGGCGATCCTGACTCCTGAGAGCTCAGCATTTGTTTCACGAGTTCAACAATTCAAATACGAAACGGCAAATTTAGTGGGCTCGGTTTACAAGTCATAGTTTGATAACTAGACATTTATGAAAGTAGTTGGCGGGAGAGAAGATTTTTTTTAGGACCAAATTATTTGTCAGAACTTTTTGTTGTTATTTGATTAAATGATCTATGATGAATGACGGTGATAAAAAATTAAAAAAATAAAATAAAATAAATAAAATTTTTTTTTTTTTAAGTTTCAGTTTATGACATTTATTTTTTATGATAACTATTTATCATCAAATCAAAACACTAATCAATTGAACCTTAGATTTTTTATTCAACTATCAGAGACTTTACCAGTTGAAATAACTAAAACTCACTACTTTCATAAGAATTCATCAATTCTTCTCCAATATTAACAATTGGCCGACATGGTTTACAGTTCTCCAATTTATGAAAGTAGTTGGTGCGAGAGAAGATTTTTTTTAGGACCAAATTATTTGTCAGAACTTTTTGTTGTTATTTGATTACATGATCTATGATGAATGACAGTGATAAAATAATAAATAAATCAATAAGTTTTTTTTTTTTTGGAGTTTCAGTTTATGACATTTATTTTTTATGATAACTATTTATCATCAGATCAAAACACCAATTAATTGAACCTTAAATCTTTTATTCAACTATCAGAGACTTTACCAGTTGAACTAACTAAAACCCACTACTTTTATAAGAATTCATCAATTTTTCTCCAATATTAACAATTGGCCGACATGGTTTACAGTTCTCCAATTTATGAAAGTAGTTGGTGCGAGAGAAGATTTTTTTTAGGACCAAATTATTTGTCAGAACTTTTTGTTGTTACTTGATTAAATGATCTATGATGAATGACAGTGATAAAATAATAAATAAATAAATAAGTTTTTTTTTTTTTTTTGAGTTTCAGTTTATGACATTTATTTTTGCTGATAACTATTTATCATCAGATCAAAACACCAATTAAATGAACCTTAGATCTTTTATTCAACTATCAGAGACTTTACCAGTTGAACTAACTAAAACCCACTACTTTCATAAGAATTCATCAATTTTTCTCCAATATTAACAATTGGCCGACATGGTTTACAGTTCTCCAATTTATGAAAGTAGTTGGTGCGAGAGAAGATTTTTTTCAGGACCAAATTATTTGTCAGAACTTTTTTTTGTTATTAGATTAAATGATCTATGATGAATGACAGTGATAAAAAAATTAAAAATTAAAAAAAAAATTAAAATTTTTTTTTTTTTTTTTGAGTTTCAGTTTATGAGATTTATTTTTTATGATAACTATTTATCATCAGACCAAAACACTGATCAATTGAACCTTAGATTTTCTATTCAACTATTAGAGACTTTACCAGTTGAACTAACTAGAACCCACTACTTTTATAAGAATTCATCAATTTTTCTCCAATATTAACAATTGGCTGACATGGTTTACAGTTCTCCAATTTATGAAAGTAGTTGGTGCGAGAGAAGATTTTTTTTAGGACCAAATTATTTGTCAGAACTTTTTGTTGTTATTTGATTAAATGATCTATAATGAATGACAGTGATAAAATAATAAATAAATAAATA
Organism: Quercus tomentella; assembly: GCA_028535165.1. Taxonomy (NCBI): domain Eukaryota; kingdom Viridiplantae; phylum Streptophyta; class Magnoliopsida; order Fagales; family Fagaceae; genus Quercus; species Quercus tomentella. The sequence goes on along the minus strand of JAPQVY010000111.1, from coordinate 34,048,345 downwards.
ATAAATAAATAAGTTTTTTTTTTTTTTTAGTTTCAGTTTAGGACATTTATTTTTGATGATAACTATTTATCATCAGATCAAAACACCAATTAATTGAACCATAAATCTTTTATTCAACTATCAGAGACTTTACCAATTGAACTAACTAGAACCCACTACTTTCAAAAGAATTCATCAATTTTTCTCCAATATTAACAATTGGCGGACAGGGTTTACAGTTCTCCAATTTATGAAAGTAGTTGGTGCGAGAGAAGATTTTTTTTAGGACCAAATTATTTGTCAAAACTTTTTGTTGTTATTTGATTAAATGATCTATGATGAATGACAGTGATAAAATAATAAATAAATAAGTTTTTTTTTTTTTGAGTTTCAGTTTATGACATTTATTTTTGATGATAACTATTTATCATCAGATCAAAACACCAATTAATTGAACCTTAGATCTTTTATTCAACTATCAGAGACTTTACCAGTTGAACTAACTAAAACCCACTACTTTCATAAGAATTCATCAATTTTTCTCCAATATTAACAATTGGCCGACATGGTTTACAGTTCTCCAATTTATGAAAGTAGTTGGTGCGAGAGAAGATTTTTTTTAGGACCAAATTATTTGTCAGAACTTTTTGTTGTTATTTGATTAAATGATCTATGATGAATGACGGTGATAAAAAATTAAAAAAATAAAATAAAATAAATAAAATTTTTTTTTTTTAAGTTTCAGTTTATGACATTTATTTTTTATGATAACTATTTATCATCAAATCAAAACACTAATCAATTGAACCTTAGATTTTTTATTCAACTATCAGAGACTTTACCAGTTGAAATAACTAAAACTCACTACTTTCATAAGAATTCATCAATTCTTCTCCAATATTAACAATTGGCCGACATGGTTTACAGTTCTCCAATTTATGAAAGTAGTTGGTGCGAGAGAAGATTTTTTTTAGGACCAAATTATTTGTCAGAACTTTTTGTTGTTATTTGATTACATGATCTATGATGAATGACAGTGATAAAATAATAAATAAATCAATAAGTTTTTTTTTTTTTGGAGTTTCAGTTTATGACATTTATTTTTTATGATAACTATTTATCATCAGATCAAAACACCAATTAATTGAACCTTAAATCTTTTATTCAACTATCAGAGACTTTACCAGTTGAACTAACTAAAACCCACTACTTTTATAAGAATTCATCAATTTTTCTCCAATATTAACAATTGGCCGACATGGTTTACAGTTCTCCAATTTATGAAAGTAGTTGGTGCGAGAGAAGATTTTTTTTAGGACCAAATTATTTGTCAGAACTTTTTGTTGTTACTTGATTAAATGATCTATGATGAATGACAGTGATAAAATAATAAATAAATAAATAAGTTTTTTTTTTTTTTTGAGTTTCAGTTTATGACATTTATTTTTGCTGATAACTATTCATCATCAGATCAAAACACCAATTAAATGAACCTTAGATCTTTTATTCAACTATCAGAGACTTTACCAGTTGAACTAACTAAAACCCACTACTTTCATAAGAATTCATCAATTTTTCTCCAATATTAACAATTGGCCGACATGGTTTACAATTCTCCAATTTATGAAAGTAGTTGGTGCGAGAGAAGATTTTTTTCAGGACCAAATTATTTGTCAGAACTTTTTTTTGTTATTAGATTAAATGATCTATGATGAATGACAGTGATAAAAAAATTAAAAATTAAAAAAAAAATTAAAAATTTTTTTTTTTTTTTTGAGTTTCAGTTTATGAGATTTATTTTTTATGATAACTATTTATCATCAGACCAAAACACTGATCAATTGAACCTTAGATTTTCTATTCAACTATTAGAGACTTTACCAGTTGAACTAACTAGAACCCACTACTTTTATAAGAATTCATCAATTTTTCTCCAATATTAACAATTGGCTGACATGGTTTACAGTTCTCCAATTTATGAAAGTAGTTGGTGCGAGAGAAGATTTTTTTTAGGACCAAATTATTTGTCAGAACTTTTTGTTGTTATTTGATTAAATGATCTATAATGAATGACAGTGATAAAATAATAAATAAATAAATAATAAATAAATAAGTTTTTTTTTTTTTTTAGTTTCAGTTTAGGACATTTATTTTTGATGATAACTATTTATCATCAGATCAAAACACCAATTAATTGAACCATAAATCTTTTATTCAACTATCAGAGACTTTACCAATTGAACTAACTAGAACCCACTACTTTCAAAAGAATTCATCAATTTTTCTCCAATATTAACAATTGGCGGACAGGGTTTACAGTTCTCCAATTTATGAAAGTAGTTGGTGCGAGAGAAGATTTTTTTTAGGACCAAATTATTTGTCAAAACTTTTTGTTGTTATTTGATTAAATGATCTATGATGAATGACAGTGATAAAATAATAAATAAATAAGTTTTTTTTTTTTTGAGTTTCAGTTTATGACATTTATTTTTGATGATAACTATTTATCATCAGATCAAAACACCAATTAATTGAACCTTAGATCTTTTATTCAACTATCAGAGACTTTACCAGTTGAACTAACTAAAACCCACTACTTTCATAAGAATTCATCAATTTTTCTCCAATATTAACAATTGGCCGACATGGTTTACAGTTCTCCAATTTATGAAAGTAGTTGGTGCGAGAGAAGATTTTTTTTAGGACCAAATTATTTGTCAGAACTTTTTGTTGTTATTTGATTAAATGATCTATGATGAATGACGGTGATAAAAAATTAAAAAAATAAAATAAAATAAATAAAATTTTTTTTTTTTAAGTTTCAGTTTATGACATTTATTTTTTATGATAACTATTTATCATCAAATCAAAACACTAATCAATTGAACCTTAGATTTTTTATTCAACTATCAGAGACTTTACCAGTTGAAATAACTAAAACTCACTACTTTCATAAGAATTCATCAATTCTTCTCCAATATTAACAATTGGCCGACATGGTTTACAGTTCTCCAATTTATGAAAGTAGTTGGTGCGAGAGAAGATTTTTTTTAGGACCAAATTATTTGTCAGAACTTTTTGTTGTTATTTGATTACATGATCTATGATGAATGACAGTGATAAAATAATAAATAAATCAATAAGTTTTTTTTTTTTTGGAGTTTCAGTTTATGACATTTATTTTTTATGATAACTATTTATCATCAGATCAAAACACCAATTAATTGAACCTTAAATCTTTTATTCAACTATCAGAGACTTTACCAGTTGAACTAACTAAAACCCACTACTTTTATAAGAATTCATCAATTTTTCTCCAATATTAACAATTGGCCGACATGGTTTACAGTTCTCCAATTTATGAAAGTAGTTGGTGCGAGAGAAGATTTTTTTTAGGACCAAATTATTTGTCAGAACTTTTTGTTGTTACTTGATTAAATGATCTATGATGAATGACAGTGATAAAATAATAAATAAATAAATAAGTTTTTTTTTTTTTTTTGAGTTTCAGTTTATGACATTTATTTTTGCTGATAACTATTTATCATCAGATCAAAACACCAATTAAATGAACCTTAGATCTTTTATTCAACTATCAGAGACTTTACCAGTTGAACTAACTAAAACCCACTACTTTCATAAGAATTCATCAATTTTTCTCCAATATTAACAATTGGCCGACATGGTTTACAGTTCTCCAATTTATGAAAGTAGTTGGTGCGAGAGAAGATTTTTTTTAGGACCAAATTATTTGTCAGAACTTTTTGTTGTTATTTGATTAAATGATCTATAATGAATGACAGTGATAAAATAATAAATAAATAAATAATAAATAAATAAGTTTTTTTTTTTTTTTAGTTTCAGTTTAGGACATTTATTTTTGATGATAACTATTTATCATCAGATCAAAACACCAATTAATTGAACCATAAATCTTTTATTCAACTATCAGAGACTTTACCAATTGAACTAACTAGAACCCACTACTTTCATAAGAATTCATCAATTTTTCTCCAATATTAACAATTGGCGGACAGGGTTTACAGTTCTCCAATTTATGAAAGTAGTTGGTGCGAGAGAAGATTTTTTTTAGGACCAAATTATTTGTCAAAACTTTTTGTTGTTATTTGATTAAATGATCTATGATGAATGACAGTGATAAAATAATAAATAAATAAGTTTTTTTTTTTTTGAGTTTCAGTTTATGACATTTATTTTTGATGATAACTATTTATCATCAGATCAAAACACCAATTAATTGAACCTTAGATCTTTTATTCAACTATCAGAGACTTTACCAGTTGAACTAACTAAAACCCACTACTTTCATAAGAATTCATCAATTTTTCTCCAATATTAACAATTGGCCGACATGGTTTACAGTTCTCCAATTTATGAAAGTAGTTGGTGCGAGAGAAGATTTTTTTTAGGACCAAATTATTTGTCAGAACTTTTTGTTGTTATTTGATTAAATGATCTATGATGAATAACAGTGATAAAATAATAAATAAATAAATAAGTTTTTTTTTTTTTGAGTTTCAGTTTATGACATTTATTTTTGATGATAACTATTTATCATCAGATCAAAACACCAATTAATTGAACCTTAGATCTTTTATTCAACTATCAGAGACTTTACCAGTGGAACTAACTAGAACCCACTACTTTCATAAGAATTCATCAATTTTTCTCCAATATTAAAAATTGGCCGACATGGTTTACAGTTCTCCAATTTATGAAAGTAGTTGGTGCGAGAGAAGATTTTTTTTAGGACCAAATTATTTGTCAGAACTTTTTGTTGTTATTTGATTAAATGATCTATGATGAATGACAATGACAAAAAATTAAAAAAATAAAATAAAATAAATAAATTTTTTTTTTTTTGAGTTTCAGTTTATGGCATTTATTTTTGATGATAACTATTTATCATCAAATCAAAACACTAATCATTTGAACCCTAGATCTTTTATTCAACTATCAGAGACTTTACCAGTTAAACTAACTAAAACTCACTACTTTCGTAAGAATTCATCAATTTTTCTCCAATATTAACAATTGGCCGACGTGGTTTACAGTTCTCCAATTTATGAAAGTAGTTGGTGCGAGAGAAGATTTTTTTTAGGACCAAATTATTTTTCAGAACTTTTTGTTGTTATTTGATTAAATGATCTATGATTAATGACAGTGATAAAATAATAAATAAATAAGTTTTTTTTTTTTTGAGTTTCAGTTTATGACATTTATTTTTGATTATAACTATTTATCATCAGATCAAAACACCAGTTAATTTAACCTTAGATCTTTTATTCAACTATCAGAGATTTTACCAGTTGAACTAACTAAAACCCACTACTTTCATAAGAATTCATCAATTTTTCTCCAATATTAACAATTGGCCGACATGGTTTACAGTTCTCCAATTTATGAAACTAGTTGGTGCGAGAGAAGATTTTTTTTAGGACCAAATTATTTGTCAGAACTTTTTTTTGTTATTTGATTCAATGATCTATGATGAATGACAGTGATAAAAAAAATAAAAATTTAAAAAAAAATTTAAAATTTTTTTTTTTTTTTTGAGTTTCAGTTTATGACATTTATTTTTTATGATAACTATTTATCATCAGACCAAAACACAAATCAATTGAACCTTAGATTTTTTATTCAACTATTAGAGACTTTACCAGTTGAACTAACTAGAACCCACTACTTTCATAAGAATTCATCAATTTTTCTCCAATATTAACAATTGGCCGACATGGTTTACAGTTCTCCAATTTATGAAAGTAGTTGGTGGGAGAGAAGATTTTTTTTAGGACCAAATTATTTGTCAGAACATTTTGTTGTTATTTGATTAAATGATCTATGATGAATGACAGTGATAAAAAATTAAATAAATAAAATAAAATAAATAAATTTTTTTTTTTTGAGTTTCAGTTTATGACATTTATTTTTTATGATAACTATTTATCATCAAATCAAAACACTAATCAATTGAACCCTAGATCTTTTATTCAACTATCAGAGACTTTACTAGTTAAACTAACTAAAACTCACTACTTTCATAAGAATTCATCAATTTTTCTCCAATATTGACAATTGGCCGACATGGTTTACAGTTCTCCAATTTATGAAAGTAGTTGGTGCGAGAGTTTGTTATTTGATTAAATGATCTATGATGAATGACAGTGACAAAATAATAAATAAATAAATAAGTTTTTTTTTTTTTTGAGTTTTAGTTTATGACATTTATTTTTGGTGATAACTATTTATCATCAGATCAAAACATCAATTAATTGAACCTTAGATCTTTTATTCAACTATCAGAGACTTTACCAGTTGAACTAACTAGAACCCACTACTTTCATAAGAATTCATCAATTTTTCTCCAATATTAACAATTGGCCGACATGGTTTACAGTTCTCCAATTTATGAAAGTAGTTGGTGCGAGAGAAGATTTTTTTTAGGACCAAATTATTCGTCAGAACTTTTTGTTGTTATTTGATTAAATGATCTATGATAAATGACAATGATAAAAAATTAAAAAAATAAAATAAAATAAATAAATTTTTTTTATTTTGAGTTTCAGTTTATGGCATTTATTTTTGATGATAACTATTTATCATCAAATCAAAACACTAATCAATTAAACACTAGATCTTTTATTCAACTATCAGAGACTTTACCAGTTAAACTAACTAAAACTCACTACTTTCGTAAGAATTCATCAATTTTTCTCCAATATTAACAATTGGCCGACATGGTTTACAGTTCTCCAATTTATGAAAGTAGTTGGTGCGAGAGAAGATTTTTTTTAGGACCAAATTATTTGTCAAAACTTTTTGTTGTTATTTGATTAAATGATCTATGATGAATGACAGTGATAAAATAATAAATAAATAAGTTTTTTTTTTTTTGAGTTTCAGTTTATGACATTTATTTTTGATGATAACTATTTATCATCAGATCAAAACACCAATTAATTGAACCTTAGATCTTTTATTCAACTATCAGAGACTTTACCAGTTGAACTAACTAAAACCCACTACTTTCATAAGAATTCATCAATTTTTCTCCAATATTAACAATTGGCCGACATGGTTTACAGTTCTCCAATTTATGAAAGTAGTTGGTGCGAGAGAAGATTTTTTTTAGGACCAAATTATTTGTCAGAACTTTTTGTTGTTATTTGATTAAATGATCTATGATGAATGACAGTGATAAAATAATAAATAAATAAATAAGTTTTTTTTTTTTTGAGTTTCAGTTTATGACATTTATTTTTGATGATAACTATTTATCATCAGATCAAAACACCAATTAATTGAACCTTAGATCTTTTATTCAACTATCAGAGACTTTACCAGTGGAACTAACTAGAACCCACTACTTTCATAAGAATTCATCAATTTTTCTCCAATATTAAAAATTGGCCGACATGGTTTACAGTTCTCCAATTTATGAAAGTAGTTGGTGCGAGAGAAGATTTTTTTTAGGACCAAATTATTTGTCAGAACTTTTTGTTGTTATTTGATTAAATGATCTATGATGAATGACAACGACAAAAAATTAAAAAAATAAAATAAAATAAATAATTTTTTTTTTTTTTGAGTTTCAGTTTATGGCATTTATTTTTGATGATAACTATTTATCATCAAATCAAAACACTAATCATTTGAACCCTAGATCTTTTATTCAACTATCAGAGACTTTACCAGTTAAACTAACTAAAACTCACTACTTTCGTAAGAATTCATCAATTTTTCTCCAATATTAACAATTGGCCGACATGGTTTACAGTTCTCCAATTTATGAAAGTAGTTGGTGCGAGAGAAGATTTTTTTTAGGACCAAATTATTTTTCAGAACTTTTTGTTGTTATTTGATTAAATGATCTATGATTAATGACAGTGATAAAATAATAAATAAATAAGTTTTTTTTTTTTTGAGTTTCAGTTTATGACATTTATTTTTGATTATAACTATTTATCATCAGATCAAAACACCAGTTAATTTAACCTTAGATCTTTTATTCAACTATCAGAGATTTTACCAGTTGAACTAACTAAAACCCACTACTTTCATAAGAATTCATCAATTTTTCTCCAATATTAACAATTGGCCGACATGGTTTACAGTTCTCCAATTTATGAAACTAGTTGGTGCGAGAGAAGATTTTTTTTAGGACCAAATTATTTGTCAGAACTTTTTTTTGTTATTTGATTCAATGATCTATGATGAATGACAGTGATAAAAAAAATAAAAATTTAAAAAAAAATTTAAAATTTTTTTTTTTTTTTTTGAGTTTCAGTTTATGACATTTAGTTTTTATGATAACTATTTATCATCAGACCAAAACACAAATCAATTGAACCTTAGATTTTTTATTCAACTATTAGAGACTTTACCAGTTGAACTAACTAGAACCCACTATTTTCATAAGAATTCATCAATTTTTCTCCAATATTAACAATTGGCCGACATGGTTTACAGTTCTCCAATTTATGAAAGTAGTTGGTGCGAGAGAAGATTTTTTTTAGGACCAAATTATTTGTCAGAACTTTTTGTTGTTATTTGATTAAATGATCTATGATGAATGACAGTGATAAAAAATTAAAAAAATAAAATAAAATAAATAAATTTTTTTTTTTTTGAGTTTCAGTTTATGACATTTATTTTTGATGATAACTATTTATCATCAAATCAAAACACTAATCAATTGAACCCTAGATCTTTTATTCAACTATCAGAGCCTTTACTAGTTAAACTAACTAAAACTCACTACTTTCATAAGAATTCATCAATTTTTCTCCAATATTGACAATTGGCCGACATGGTTTACAGTTCTCCAATTTATGAAAGTAGTTGGTGCGAGAGAAGATTTTTTTTAGGACCAAATTATTTGTCAAAACTTTTTGTTGTTATTTGATTAAATGATCTATGATGAATGACAGTGATAAAATAATAAATAATTAAATAAGTTTTTTTTTTTTTTTGAGTTTTAGTTTATGACATTTATTTTTGGTGATAACTATTTATCATCAGATCAAAACATCAATTAATTGAACCTTAGATCTTTTATTCAACTATCAGAGACTTTACCAGTTGAACTAACTAGAACCCACTACTTTCATAAGAATTCATCAATTTTTCTCCAATATTAACAATTGGCCGACATGGTTTACAGTTCTCCAATTTATGAAAGTAGTTGGTGCGAGAGAAGATTTTTTTTAGGACCAAATTATTCGTCAGAACTTTTTGTTGTTATTTGATTAAATGATCTATGATAAATGACAATGATAAAAAATTAAAAAAATAAAATAAAATAAATAAATTTTTTTTATTTTGAGTTTCAGTTTATGGCATTTATTTTTGATGATAACTATTTATCATCAAATCAAAACACTAATCAATTAAACCCTAGATCTTTTATTCAACTATCAGAGACTTTACCAGTTAAACTAACTAAAACTCACTACTTTCGTAAGAATTCATCAATTTTTCTCCAATATTAACAATTGGCCGACATGGTTTACAGTTCTCCAATTTATGAAAGTAGTTGGTGCGAGAGAAGATTTTTTTTAGGACCAAATTATTTGTCAAAACTTTTTGTTGTTATTTGATTAAATGATCTATGATGAATGACAGTGATAAAATAATAAATAAATAAGTTTTTTTTTTTTTGAGTTTCAGTTTATGACATTTATTTTTGATGATAACTATTTATCATCAGATCAAAACACCAATTAATTGAACCTTAGATCTTTTATTCAACTATCAGAGACTTTACCAGTTGAACTAACTAAAACCCACTACTTTCATAAGAATTCATCAATTTTTCTCCAATATTAACAATTGGCCGACATGGTTTACAGTTCTCCAATTTATGAAGTAGTTGGTGCGAGAGAAGATTTTTTTTAGGACCAAATTATTTGTCAGAACTTTTTGTTCTTATTTGATTAAATGATCTATGATGAATGACAGTGATAAAATAATAAATAAATAAATAAGTTTTTTTTTTTTTGAGTTTCAGTTTATGACATTTATTTTTGATGATAACTATTTATCATCAGATCAAAACACCAATTAATTGAACCTTAGATCTTTTATTCAACTATCAGAGACTTTACCAGTGGAACTAACTAGAACCCACTACTTTCATAAGAAATCATCAATTTTTCTCCAATATTAAAAATTGGCCGACATGGTTTACAGTTCTCCAATTTATGAAAGTAGTTGGTGCGAGAGAAGATTTTTTTTAGGACCAAATTATTTGTCAGATCTTTTTGTTGTTATTTGATTAAATGATCTATGATGAATGACAACGACAAAAAATTAAAAAAATAAAATAAAATAAATAATTTTTTTTTTTTTTTGAGTTTCAGTTTATGGCATTTATTTTTGATGATAACTATTTATCATCAAATCAAAACACTAATCATTTGAACCCTAGATCTTTTATTCAACTATCAGAGACTTTACCAGTTAAACTAACTAAAACTCACTACTTTCGTAAGAATTCATCAATTTTTCTCCAATATTAACAATTGGCCGACATGGTTTACAGTTCTCCAATTTATGAAAGTAGTTGGTGCGAGAGAAGATTTTTTTTAGGACCAAATTATTTGTCAGATCTTTTTGTTGTTATTTGATTAAATGATCTATGATGAATGACAACGACAAAAAATTAAAAAAATAAAATAAAATAAATAATTTTTTTTTTTTTTTGAGTTTCAGTTTATGGCATTTATATTTGATGATAACTATTTATCATCAAATCAAAACACTAATCATTTGAACCCTAGTCCTTTTTTTCAACTATCAGAGACTTTACCAGTTAAACTAACTAAAACTCACTACTTTCGTAAGAATTCATCAATTTTTCTCCAATATTAACAATTGGCCGACTTGGTTTACAGTTCTCCAATTTATGAAAGTAGTTGGTGCGAGAGAAGATTTTTTTTAGGACCAAATTATTTTTCAGAACTTTTTGTTGTTATTTGATTAAATGATCTATGATTAATGACAGTGATAAAATAATAAATAAATAAGTTTTTTTTTTTTTGAGTTTCAGTTTATGACATTTATTTTTGATTATAACTATTTATCATCAGATCAAAACACCAGTTAATTTAACCTTAGATCTTTTATTCAACTATCATAGATTTTACCAGTTGAACTAACTAAAGCCCACTACTTTCATAAGAATTCATCAATTTTTATCCAATATTAACAATTGGCCGACATGGTTTACAGTTCTCCAATTTATGAAACTAGTTGGTGCGAGAGAAGATTTTTTTTAGGACCAAATTATTTGTCAGAACTTTTTTTTGTTATTTGATTCAATGATCTATGATGAATGACAGTGATAAAAAAAATAAAAATTTAAAAAAAAATTTAAAATTTTTTTTTTTTTTTTTGAGTTTCAGTTTATGACATTTATTTTTTATGATAACTATTTATCATCAGACCAAAACACAAATCAATTGAATCTTAGATTTTTTATTCAACTATTAGAGACTTTACCAGTTGAACTAACTAGAACCCACTACTTTCATAAGAATTCATCAATTTTTCTCCAATATTAACAATTGGCCGACATGGTTTACAGTTCTCCAATTTATGAAAGTAGTTGGTGCGAGAGAAGATTTTTTTTAGGACCAAATTATTTGTCAGAACTTTTTGTTGTTATTTGATTAAATGATCTATGATGAATGACAGTGATAAAAAATTAAAAAAATAAAATAAAATAAATAAATTTTTTTTTTTTTGAGTTTTAGTTTATGACATTTATTTTTGATGATAACTATTTATCATCAAATCAAAACACTAATCAATTGAACCCTAGATCTTTTATTCAACTATCAGAGACTTTACTAGTTAAACTAACTAAAACTCACTACTTTCATAAGAATTCATCAATTTTTCTCCAATATTGACAATTGGCCGACATGGTTTACAGTTCTCCAATTTATGAAAGTAGTTGGTGCGAGAGAAGATTTTTTTTAGGACCAAATTATTTGTCAAAACTTTTTGTTGTTATTTGATTAAATGATCTATGATGAATGACAGTGATAAAATAATAAATAAATAAATAAGTTTTTTTTTTTTTTGAGTTTTAGTTTATGACATTTATTTTTGGTGATAACTATTTATCATCAGATCAAAACATCAATTAATTGAACCTTAGATCTTTTATTCAACTATCAGAGACTTTACCAGTTGAACTAACTAGAACCCACAACTTTCATAAGAATTCATCAATTTTTCTCCAATATTAACAATTGGCCGACATGGTTTACAGTTCTCCAATTTATGAAAGTAGTTGGTGCGAGAGAAGATTTTTTTTAGGACCAAATTATTCGTCAGAACTTTTTGTTGTTATTTGATTAAATGATCTATGATAAATGACAATGATAAAAAATTAAAAAAATAAAATAAAATAAATAAATTTTTTTTATTTTGAGTTTCAGTTTATGGCATTTATTTTTGATGATAACTATTTATCATCAAATCAAAACACTAATCAATTAAACCCTAGATCTTTTATTCAACTATCAGAGACTTTACCAGTTAAACTAACTAAAACTCACTACTTTCGTAAGAATTCATCAATTTTTCTCCAATATTAACAATTGGCCGACATGGTTTACAGTTCTCCAATTTATGAAAGTAGTTGGTGCGAGAGAAGATTTTTTTTAGGACCAAATTATTTGTCAAAACTTTTTGTTGTTATTTGATTAAATGATCTATGATGAATGACAGTGATAAAATAATAAATAAATAAATAAGTTTTTTTTTTTTTTGAGTTTTAGTTTATGACATTTATTTTTGGTGATAACTATTTATCATCAGATCAAAACATCAATTAATTGAACCTTAGATCTTTTATTCAACTATCAGAGACTTTACCAGTTGAACTAACTAGAACCCACTACTTTCATAAGAATTCATCAATTTTTCTCCAATATTAACAATTGGCCGACATGGTTTACAGTTCTCCAATTTATGAAAGTAGTTGGTGCGAGAGAAGATTTTTTTTAGGACCAAATTATTCGTCAGAACTTTTTGTTGTTATTTGATTAAATGATCTATGATAAATGACAATGATAAAAAATTAAAAAAATAAAATAAAATAAATAAATTTTTTTTATTTTGAGTTTCAGTTTATGGCATTTATTTTTGATGATAACTATTTATCATCAAATCAAAACACTAATCAATTAAACCCTAGATCTTTTATTCAACTATCAGAGACTTTACCAGTTAAACTAACTAAAACTCACTACTTTCGTAAGAATTCATCAATTTTTCTCCAATATTAACAATTGGCCGACATGGTTTACAGTTCTCCAATTTAGGAAAGTAGTTGGTGCGAGAGAAGATTTTTTTTAGGACCAAATTATTTGTCAAAACTTTTTGTTGTTATTTGATTAAATGATCTATGATGAATGACAGTGATAAAATAATAAATAAATAAATAAGTTTTTTTTTTTTTGAGTTTCAGTTTATGACATTTATTTTTGATGATAACTATTTATCATCAGATCAAAACACCAATTAATTGAACCTTAGATCTTTTATTCAACTATCAGAGACTTTACCAGTGGAACTAACTAGAACCCACTACTTTCATAAGAATTCATCAATTTTTCTCCAATATTAAAAATTGGCCGACATGGTTTACAGTTCTCCAATTTATGAAAGTAGTTGGTGCGAGAGAAGATTTTTTTTAGGACCAAATTATTTGTCAGAACTTTTTGTTGTTATTTGATTAAATGATCTATGATGAATGACAATGACAAAAAATTAAAAAAATAAAATAAAATAAATAAATTTTTTTTTTTTTGAGTTTCAGTTTATGGCATTTATTTTTGATGATAACTATTTATCATCAAATTAAACACTAATCATTTGAACCCTAGATCTTTTATTCAACTATCAGAGACTTAACCAGTTAAACTAACTAAAACTCACTACTTTCGTAAGAATTCATCAATTTTTCTCCAATATTAACAATTGGCCGAAATGGTTTACAGTTCTCCAATTTATGAAAGTAGTTTGTGCGAGAGAAGATTTTTTTTAGGACCAAATTATTTTTCAGAACTTTTTGTTGTTATTTGATTAAATGATCTATGATTAATGACAGTGATGAAATAATAAATAAATAAGTTTTTTTTTTTTTGAGTTTCAGTTTATGACATTTATTTTTGATTATAACTATTTATCATCAGATCAAAACACCAGTTAATTTAACCTTAGATCTTTTATTCAACTATCAGAGATTTTACCAGTTGAACTAACTAAAACCCACTACTTTCATAAGAATTCATCAATTTTTCTCCAATATTAACAATTGGCCGACATGGTTTACAGTTCTCCAATTTATGAAACTAGTTGGTGCGAGAGAAGATTTTTTTTAGGACCAAATTATTTGTCAGAACTTTTTTTTGTTATTTGATTCAATGATCTATGATGAATGACAGTGATAAAAAAAATAAAAATTTAACAAAAAATTTAAAATTTTTTTTTTTTTTTTTGAGTTTCAGTTTATGACATTTATTTTTTATGATAACTATTTATCATCAGACCAAAACACAAATCAATTGAACCTTAGATTTTTTATTCAACTATTAGAGACTTTACCAGTTGAACTAACTAGAACCCACTACTTTCATAAGAATTCATCAATTTTTCTCCAATATTAACAATTGGCCGATATGGTTTACAGTTCTCCAATTTATGAAAGTAGTTGGTGCGAGAGAAGATTTTTTTTAGGACCAAATTATTTGTCAGAACTTTTTGTTGTTATTTGATTAAATGATCTATGATGAATGACAGTGATAAAAAATTAAAAAAATAAAATAAAATAAATAAATTTTTTTTTTTTTGAGTTTCAGTTTATGACATTTATTTTTGATGATAACTATTTATCATCAAATCAAAACACTAATCAATTGAACCCTAGATCTTTTATTCAACTATCAGAGACTTTACTAGTTAAACTAACTAAAACTCACTACTTTCATAAGAATTCATCAATTTTTCTCCAATATTGACAATTGGCCGACATGGTTTACAGTTCTCCAATTTATGAAAGTAGTTGGTGCGAGAGAAGATTTTTTTTAGGACCAAATTATTTGTCAAAACTTTTTGTTGTTATTTGATTAAATGATCTATGATGAATGACAGTGATAAAATAATAAATAAATAAATAAGTTTTTTTTTTTTTTGAGTTTTAGTTTATGACATTTATTTTTGGTGATAACTATTTATCATCAGATCAAAACATCAATTAATTGAACCTTAGATCTTTTATTCAACTATCAGAGACTTTACCAGTTGAACTAACTAGAACCCACTACTTTCATAAGAATTCATCAATTTTTCTCCAATATTAACAATTGGCCGACATGGTTTACAGTTCTCCAATTTATGAAAGTAGTTGGTGCGAGAGAAGATTTTTTTTAGGACCAAATTATTCGTCAGAACTTTTTGTTGTTATTTGATTAAATGATCTATGATAAATGACACTGATAAAAAACTAAAAAAATAAAATAAAATAAATAAATTTTTTTTATTTTGAGTTTCAGTTTATGGCATTTATTTTTGATGATAACTATTTATCATCAAATCAAAACACTAATCAATTAAACCCTAGATCTTTTATTCAACTATCAGAGACTTTACCAGTTAAACTAACTAAAACTCACTACTTTCGTAAGAATTCATCAATTTTTCTCCAATATTAACAATTGGCCGACAAGGTTTACAGTTCTCCAATTTATGAAAGTAGTTGGTGCGAGAGAAGATTTTTTTTAGGACCAAATTATTTGTCAAAACTTTTTGTTGTTATTTGATTAAATGATCTATGATGAATGACAGTGATAAAATAATAAATAAATAAATAAGTTTTTTTTTTTTTGAGTTTTAGTTTATGACATTTATTTTTGGTGATAACTATTTATCATCAGATCAAAACATCAATTAATTGAACCTTAGATCTTTTATTCAACTATCAGAGACTTTACCAGTTGAACTAACTAGAACCCACTACTTTCATAAGAATTCATCAATTTTTCTCCAATATTAACAATTGGCCGACATGGTTTACAGTTCTCCAATTTATGAAAGTAGTTGGTGCGAGAGAAGATTTTTTTTAGGACCAAATTATTCGTCAGAACTTTTTGTTGTTATTTGATTAAATGATCTATGATAAATGACAATGATAAAAAATTAAAAAAATAAAATAAAATAAATAAATTTTTTTTATTTTGAGTTTCAGTTTATGGCATTTATTTTTGATGATAACTATTTATCATCAAATCAAAACACTAATCAATTAAACCCTAGATCTTTTATTCAACTATCAGAGACTTTACCAGTTAAACTAACTAAAACTCACTACTTTCGTAAGAATTCATCAATTTTTCTCCAATATTAACAATTGGCCGACATGGTTTACAGTTCTCCAATTTATGAAAGTAGTTGGTGCGAGAGAAGATTTTTTTTAGGACCAAATTATTTGTCAGAACGTTTTGTTGTTATTTGATTAAATGATCTATGATTAATGACAGTGATAAAATAATAAATAAATAAGTTTTTTTTTTTTTGAGTTTCAGTTTATGACATTTATTTTTGATTATAACTATTTATCATCAGATCAAAACACCAATTAATTGAACCTTAGATCTTTTATTCAACTATCAGAGACTTTACCAGTTGAACTAACTAAAACCCACTACTTTCATAAGAATTCATCAATTTTTCTCCAATATTAACAATTGGCCGACATGGTTTACAGTTCTCCAATTTATGAAAGTAGTTGGTGCGAGAGAAGATTTTTTTTAGGACCAAATTATTTGTCAGAACTTTTTTTTGTTATTTGATTCAATGATCTATGATGAATGACAGTGATAAAAAAAGTAAAAATTTAAAAAAAAATTTAAAATTTTTTTTTTTTTTTTTGAGTTTCAGTTTATGACATTTATTTTTTATGATAACTATTTATCATCAAATCAAAACACTAATCAATTGAACCCTAGATCTTTTATTCAAGTATCAGAGACTTTACCAGTTAAACTAACTAAAACTCACTACTTTCATAAGAATTCATCAATTTTTCTCCAATATTGACAATTGGCCGACATGGTTTACAGTTCTCCAATTTATGAAAGTAGTTGGTGCGAGAGAAGATTTTTTTTAGGACCAAATTATTTGTCAAAACTTTTTGTTGTTATTTGATTAAATGATCTATGATGAATGACAGTGATAAAATAATAAATAAATAAATAAGTTTTTTTTTTTTTTGAGTTTTAGTTTATGACATTTATTTTTGGTGATAACTATTTATCATCAGATCAAAACATCAATTAATTGAACCTTAGATCTTTTATTCAACTATCAGAGACTTTACCAGTTGAACTAACTAGAACCCACTACTTTCATAAGAATTCATCAATTTTTCTCCAATATTAACAATTGGCCGACATGGTTTACAGTTCTCCAATTTATGAAAGTAGTTGGTGCGAGAGAAGATTTTTTTTAGGACCAAATTATTCGTCAGAACTTTTTGTTGTTATTTGATTAAATGATCTATGATAAATGACAATGATAAAAAATTAAAAAAATAAAATAAAATAAATAAATTTTTTTTATTTTGAGTTTCAGTTTATGGCATTTATTTTTGATGATAACTATTTATCATCAAATCAAAACACTAATCAATTAAACCCTAGATCTTTTATTCAACTATCAGAGACTTTACCAGTTAAACTAACTAAAACTCACTACTTTCGTAAGAATTCATCAATTTTTCTCCAATATTAACAATTGGCCGACATGGTTTACAGTTCTCCAATTTATGAAAGTAGTTGGTGCGAGAGAAGATTTTTTTTAGGACCAAATTATTTGTCAAAACTTTTTGTTGTTATTTGATTAAATGATCTATGATGAATGACAGTGATAAAATAATAAATAAATAAATAAGTTTTTTTTTTTTTTGAGTTTTAGTTTATGACATTTATTTTTGGTGATAACTATTTATCATCAGATCAAAACATCAATTAATTGAACCTTAGATCTTTTATTCAACTATCAGAGACTTTACCAGTTGAACTAACTAGAACCCACTACTTTCATAAGAATTCATCAATTTTTCTCCAATATTAACAATTGGCCGACATGGTTTACAGTTCTCCAATTTATGAAAGTAGTTGGTGCGAGAGAAGATTTTTTTTAGGACCAAATTATTCGTCAGAACTTTTTGTTGTTATTTGATTAAATGATCTATGATAAATGACAATGATAAAAAATTAAAAAAATAAAATAAAATAAATAAATTTTTTTTATTTTGAGTTTCAGTTTATGGCATTTATTTTTGATGATAACTATTTATCATCAAATCAAAACACTAATCAATTAAACCCTAGATCTTTTATTCAACTATCAGAGACTTTACCAGTTAAACTAACTAAAACTCACTACTTTCGTAAGAATTCATCAATTTTTCTCCAATATTAACAATTGGCCGACATGGTTTACAGTTCTCCAATTTATGAAAGTAGTTGGTGCGAGAGAAGATTTTTTTTAGGACCAAATTATTTGTCAGAACTTTTTGTTGTTATTTGATTAAATGATCTATGATTAATGACAGTGATAAAATAATAAATAAATAAGTTTTTTTTTTTTTGAGTTTCAGTTTATGACATTTATTTTTGATTATAACTATTTATCATCAGATCAAAACACCAATTAATTGAACCTTAGATCTTTTATTCAACTATCAGAGACTTTACCAGTTGAACTAACTAAAACCCACTACTTTCATAAGAATTCATCAATTTTTCTCCAATATTAACAATTGGCCGACATGGTTTACAGTTCTCCAATTTATGAAAGTAGTTGGTGCGAGAGAAGATTTTTTTTAGGACCAAATTATTTGTCAGAACTTTTTTTTGTTATTTGATTCAATGATCTATGATGAATGACAGTGATAAAAAAAGTAAAAATTTAAAAAAAAATTTAAAATTTTTTTTTTTTTTTTGAGTTTCAGTTTATGACATTTATTTTTTATGATAACTATTTATCATCAGACCAAAACACTAATCAATTGAACCTTAGATCTTTTATTCAACTATTAGAGACTTTACCAGTTGAACTAACTAGAACCCACTACTTTCATAAGAATTCATCAATTTTTCTCCAATATTAACAATTGGCCGACATGGTTTACAGTTCTCCAATTTATGAAAGTAGTTGGTGCGAGAGAAGATTTTTTTTAGGACCAAATTATTTGTCAGAACTTTTTGTTGTTATTTGATTAAATGATCTATGATGAATGACAGTGATAAAAAATTAAAAAAATAAAATAAAATAAATAAATTTTTTTTTTTTTGAGTTTTAGTTTATGACATTTATTTTTGATGATAACTATTTATCATCATATCAAAACACTAATCAATTAAACCCTAGATCTTTTATTCAACTATCAGAGACTTTACTAGTTAAACTAACTAAAACTCACTACTTTCATAAGAATTCATCAATTTTTCTCCAATATTAACAATTGGCCGACATGGTTTACAGTTCTCCAATTTATGAAAGTAGTTGGTGCGAGAGAAGATTTTTTTTAGGACCAAATTATTTGTCAGAACTTTTTGTTGTTATTTGATTAAATGATCTATGATGAATGACAGTGATAAAAAATTAAAAAAAGAAAATAAAATAAATAAAAATTTTTTTTTTTTGAGTTTCAGTTTATGACATTTATTTTTGATGATAACTATTTATCATCATATCAAAACACTAATCAATTAAACCCTAGATCTTTTATTCAACTATCAGAGACTTTACTAGTTAAACTAACTAAAACTCACTACTTTCGTAAGAATTCATCAATTTTTCTCCAATATTAACAATTGGCCGACATGGTTTACAGTTCTCCAATTTATGAAAGTAGTTGGTGCGAGAGAAGATTTTTTTTAGGACCAAATTATTTGTCAGAACTTTTTGTTGTTATTTGATTAAATGATCTATGATGAATGACAGTGATAAAAAATTAAAAAAAGAAAATAAAATAAATAAAAATTTTTTTTTTTTGAGTTTCAGTTTATGACATTTATTTTTGATGATAACTATTTATCATCAAATCAAAACACTAATCAATTGAACCCTAGATCTTTTATTCAACTATCAGAGACTTTACTAGTTAAACTAACTAAAACTCACTACTTTCATAAGAATTCATCAATTTTTCTCCAATATTGACAATTGGCCGACATGGTTTACAGTTCTCCAATTTATGAAAGTAGTTGGTGCGAGAGAAGATTTTTTTTAGGACCAAATTATTTGTCAGAACTTTTTGTTGTTATTTGATTAAATGATCTATGATGAATGACACTGAAAAAAAAAAAAAAAAAATTTTGAGTTTCAGTTTATGACATTTATTTTTTATAATAACTATTTATCATCAGACCAAAACACTAATCAATTGAACCTTAGATCTTTTATTCAACTATCAGAGACTTTACCAGTTGAATTAATTAGAACCCACTACTTTCATAAGAATTCATCAATTTTTCTCCAATATTAATAATTGGCCGACATGGTTTACAGTTAGCTCAACTAGTAAAGTCTCTGATGGTTATATAAAAGATTTAGGATTCAATCTCCACCTACACCAAAAAACTGATTGCTGTCTTAGTCCGATAATAAAGAGCTTTCATTATGAGCATAAGTTATAAATTGAAACTCTCCAAAAAAAAAAAAAAAAAAATTGGCCGGCTGAAAGCTGTAGCATGAATTATGGTTCAAAAGTTATACTCATAAATTTTCTTGAGATAAAATGGAAGTCCCTTAATGATACTAATGCAAGTATAACCTCTTTTTTAATAAGAGAATCACGATTCTTATCCTCATTTTCCTGTTATTATAACCATCAAACTATTTTTTTTAATAAAATAAAAGTATAGAAATGTGTCTATGAATAGACCCTCGGAGTCCAAGACTTCACTTCATATATTCCATCGTTGTCCTCCCTCAATTATAGGAAGAATTCTTTTCATGTGATTTCCATTTACATCTTCTCTAGCAATGACAAACACAAAGCTTTCTTTTAAAAGAAAAATCAACTACTTCTTCTTCTTTTTTTGTTATAAAACGTGTCTATACATAGAAAAAAAAAATAATAATAATAATAAAATTATACTTCAATTGCGTTATTCAATTCTCTCAATTAGAAGAATTTGAATTTATATCTTCCCGCACTACCTATATTGGAAGGAAAAAAAGTTAAATATAATCTTTCTCATAGTAAATAATAAATTTAACTATATATCATTTGAAATTAAATTATCATTTTTATTAAATAATTAAGTTTTAAAAGGTGTGACATCATATAAAAGCATTAAAAATTGATCAAAACTTTCTCTTTTTTTGAGAAACAAAATTGATCAAAACAAAATCTGAATAATGTATTTGATTATATTCTTTCTAATTATCCAAAAAAAGATTAGATTCTTTCCATTTGGAGACAAACGAAAAGAGTCCCAGTTCCTTGTAAGACAACGATTATTTTTGTCATAGAAAGAGACATCGGAGGACCCGACGTAAGAAAAAGACTAATGCATATCAGTCATCAGCATTACACATAATTCTGATGATGAATTATTGGAGTTCATATTCCTTGAATTCTGATAACATTGAACGCATTAATTTTTGACATTTGTATGGCTCACAAGTCACAATGACTACTACCAATCAACAACTATTTTCATTTGTCCCAACCCAGCCACTTGTATGGTTCACAAAGACAGACAAATCATGACACAATGGGATCACCACTAAATTTTTCTTATTTAAAAATATATATACTAATCTTAGCTTGAAAAAAATGACTTCTTAGTTGTAATTTTGTGCTGATATGACTCTTTTTTTATTTATCCAAAGTTAAAATTTTGGCTCTTTATTATTCTCATATTACTCAACGCATTTAGAGTAAAAGCTTACAACTCCATCTATTATCTATAAGCCTATGCTTAAAAGCATTACAATTAGTTATTAGTTATTTAATGTTCAGTTATAGCTTTACATTGTACTACCAATGTAAACTTATATCATAAACCTGTAAAATGTGTAAAATATTATATACATTTATAAAAAAACATACAATTTTGTAAATTATGAATTTTGCTCATTTATTTTTTGATGAATAACTCCATCTACCATCTACAAGCCTATGCTCAAAAATCATTCTGCTTATGCGCTTTTCACCCCCTCATTGTAGAATGGGATTCAAAAGCTTATATTTTATTGTTATTCTTGCATCACAAATACATTAAATTTCTTTTTAACCATGGTAGATTGAAGAATAAATGAATAATAAAACACAAACTTTGCTAAAGAATACAATTTTATAAATAGAAGGAAAAAAAAAAAAAAAAACAGTGAAGACAAATATTGATGGGGGAAAACAAAGCCATCAAGGAACCAGTTAGCAGGTAATTAATTAACAAACTTCTAAATAAGAAAATGCTAAGGACATAAAAATATTCACAACTTTTATTGCAACTAGACACATAACAAATTGTGAATGATGAAAGTACAATTGCGAGTCCATAACGTTGTGAGTTTTGAATAAGTTGAGTTGAGCGGTTGACTAAACACCAGGAAGTAGATTGAAATTTTTCTAGAGGCATTGAAAGACTTTATAGATGGGCAATTATTATTAACTAATCAAGTCACGGACTCCACCTACCTAATCACCAAGAAAGCTACACTACCTAGAGTGTAGCCATCTTGTTTACAAGTTACAACAACATTTCTAGACTCATTTAGGACCATAAGTTTTTTTTTTTTTTAACCCAATAAAAAAGAAGGTCTTTAGTATAGTCAAATCGACCCCACATTACATAACGGTAATGAATAACACAACATGTATCACTAGAATTTTGATAGGGCTATTATTGTGGGCCATTATTGCCATACCATGGGCCAATAAAACTTTTGTCTTGAATTCAAGTGGCCTAATCACCACTAATGAGTGCATTGATACTCATCTCCATTTCTATCACCCGCATCACGTAGAGTTTGCTACCCTCCCCTCCTACGTTTTTTTTTTTTTTTTTACAAAAAATAAATTGATTTTACTGTAGAATTTTTGAAAGTCAACTATTCCAAAGAAACTTCGTCATTGTTTTATGAAATAATATTTAGAGGTAATTACACTATACTCCTTTAAGGTTTGGGGAATGACATTTCACTCCAAACTTAAGAGGTAAAAACATTCACCTCCTTTGAGGTTTGAAGAAATTAACGCCCCCTCCCTTTTTGTTTATATTTAGTAATTAAATATTCTAAATTCTTATAAGAATTTCTTTACAAAATTTTAACTATGATTAGTAATAAAATAATTGATAAATTTAGAATAAAAATGCAAAATTTATCAAGTGTCAAAACACTTGCAACGGCAATCTCTCCTTAACTTGATGAAAAAATAAAACCAAAATTCACACATAATATTTAAAAACATACTTTATTTAAAAATTTAAAACAATGAATTTTAATTATGAAATAAGATAATTTTGAAAACTTATACTTAAGCAAATGGAAAGTTAGTACACACAACATTTTTAATATTAATTTAAAGTTTGGTCAATTGAATATCTAGTGAGGAAAAATGTTTTTTCCCTTCAAATTTGGCGTAGAGTGTTATTTACCCAAATCCTAAGGGTGGGAAGTAAAATTACTCTTAATATTTTTTTTACCAAGATGAGAACCATTTTTACCCCTAATGATGATTGATAAATTAAGCCAACATTTGTGAAAACCACCAATACTCCACTAATAAAGACAAATTTCTGATAGAAAGAAGAGGGTGGAGGGTGGGGTTTAAATGCTTATATGCCACATAATGTGTTAAACTTATAACCTTTTTCTATATTATTATTATTATTATTATTATTTATTAAAAGCTTTTCTACTCCATGATTAATTGTAGAGAAAGAAAATTGTTTGACCTATAGAAACAAGAACATTGAGGCAAATTTATGCTCTAGATTTAATTAATTACTTCTAGTGATTCTACTGATGCAGTGATGCTGATTGACTTGCCCCATAGACAATGAATTAAAGCAGAATCATGAAGGTAGATAGAGAAAGGAGAACAATGTATCAACATGTATGGAAAAACTATTCAAGAGTGAAGAAAAAAAGAGCCATCATAACAAACAAGAAAACATTAAAGAACATAAAAGACTTTTAGTACCACGAATGCAATAAACTCAAGGGAGTTGAAAGTTCTTATCATATTCTGCAACACATAATTTAATGTCCTGCTAAATTAGATAAAACCAACCACTTTACACTTCCACCTCCATGTGATGTTATTTAATTAGAATTAAAAGATCCGGAAATGGCATCCGCATGCATTGAACATAAACTAAGAGAGTGAAAAAGTTTACATATGCAGTGTTATAGAAACTATTTTTAGAAACATTTTATGAAAAAAGGAAAATAGTAACTAACTTTTTTGCAGTGTTTCATATTTCTCATAAAAGTGGTATAAAACTTTTTTAAAATGACCTATTAACAAATGCCCTAAGGGCAACTAGGAGTTAGTGATGTTCATGAGTATATGCTTCGGTTGGTTATTGAAAAGGCAAAATTAACTAAAGACCACTAAGAATCTCACATCTCCTCATTCCTCATCAACCAGACTAATAAGGATTGGGCATAATTGACTGGGGTATCCTTATTTAATTTTTCTGGAAGGTCATGAGGTTAATTAATGTTTTATATTTGAGTCTTTTGGTTCTGGGACATATTTACTCATAGAGCATCATGTATATCAATAACATACTAGCAACTTATGGCACAACCAGCACAAAGAAATATAAGAATTAAAATGGCCATAAAAAAAATAAAAAAATAAAAAGAAGCAAATTATTCCAATAAATTAGTCTTTGGAACAAGATTTTGTTCATTCCATGGAAAACTTGCTATTGTATCCACGTCAACATTGTGGTATTAAAAATACACACATAAATATATAAAGTTTTACAACTTTCTTTTAGGAGCTTTTATATTTTGAAATCATTACAACATAGTTTATTATCAATTGTCATTATCAGTTGTAATTAGAAAGCATGCATGTTCTCTTTTCTTTTTCTTTTTTTTTTTTTTGTGAAAAAATCACAAGTCATACATGAAGTCATGAATAACAAATTTGTTGTACTCTATTGATAGGGATAAATCCCAAGGCAGACGGATCAAATCAACAAAGTTAGTCATAAGCGACGGTGTTGCCAAAAGAGATAGTCTAGATAGCCTAATAGTCAAAGAACTGGTAGGAGGAATCGTATCTCAGACAGAAAGGCAGAGAGGCAGACGAACTCTTTGAAGTGGACCAACTCAAGCAAGACGGACGGATGCAAAGGAGACGGGTAGCAAAGCCACATGGTAGGCAAAGCCACGTGGCACCTACATGGCCTAAGTGGTCTCCAAGAAACCTAATATGGAAATGTCTTGTATCCCACGATTAACCCTAATCAAAGGAATCTCTACAAGGAAAGGATCCCGCAAAATACGTATATTAATGAGAATTTTCCCTACAAGGAATAACCTTCTCCACCAAGAAACGAAGGTCAACTCCACACTACTATAAAAACCTCAAAGCCCTCACAAATCAAGGTACGCGTAATTCTCCTAGCTCTGGCACTCTAAAGTTGTAGAAATTCTCTCTAACTTAACCTTCGAAAGGTATGTACCACACCAGTACTCTCCGCAAGGTCTTCTTTGTTTTCATTTTGCAGGTTTTGTCTAGAGTACATGAGGACTGAGCAGCTTACTGAAGATTTTTGGCATCATCAGTTGGCGCCGTCTGTGGGGAAGAGGAAACAATAGTAGCCATATTACCACTTTCCAGAAAAAAGAGTTGTATGGTACTCACTCGCTCAATGGCAACCAACAACAATCACAGAGATGAACCACACACCACTGCCTTCGAAAGACAGGTACAGACTCTAGCCGCAACTATCTAACGCCTTACTAAGCAAAACCACGACTTGGAGGAAAAGCTGCACCAAAAGGATGCTGGGCCCAACAATCACGGAGAGGAGCAAGAGGGCACCAGTGCCGAAATGAGGGACCGAGAAGGACTAGAAGGCAACAATGCCCCCGAGCAGACAAGAGCGACAAGACACCAGCCGTCCATCCGTTGCAGATACGGCACCACTGCACATGGTTGCAGAGATACAGATGATGAAGGAGAGGATGGACTTCATGATAAACGCCCTCAAGGGGCGGGTGTCAAACGACCTTGACGAGTTGGTCCACCAAACAGACTCGCTGTTTACAGCACCTGTCACTTCGTTCCCCCTTCCAGCAAAGTCCTGTATGCCACAGATAGAAGCCTATGACGGGTCAAAGGATCCCTTGGATCACTTAGAGTCGTTCAAAACCCTCACGTACTTACAAGGTGTTCCAAACGAGATCATATGCCGAGCTTTCCCGACTACATTGAAAGGTCCCACCAAGATATGGTTTAGCAGATTGACACCCAACTCCATCGGTACCTTCAAAGAGCTAAGTGCACAGTTTGCATCGCACTTCATAGGGGGGCACAAGTACAAGAAATCCATTGCGTGCCTGATGAGCATCAAGCAACGAAAAGACGAAATGCTGAGGTCCTACATAGCATGTTTCAATAAAGAAGCTCTTTTGATAGACGAAGCTGATGACAAGATACTTGTTGCTGCATTCACCAATGGTCTGCAAAAAGGGAAGTTTTTGTTCTCCTTATACAACAATGACCCAAAGACCATGTCAGATGTGCTTTATCGAGCCACTAAGTACATGAACGCAGAGGACGCGCTATTGGCCCGAGAGGAGAAACCCAAGAAGAGGGAAAGGCAAGAAGATGTGCAGCAGGACAGGGGACGGAAGACAACTAGAACCGAAGACCGATGGGAGGATAGGCGCTCCAAACCCCCCACTGGAAGGTTCACTAACTTCACCCCGTTGACTGCCCCGATTAATCAAGTATTAATGCAGATCAAGGACAATACGACCTTGACGTGGCCTGGCAAGTTGAAGGGAGATCCCAACAAGAAGTCCAGAGACAAGTATTTCCGTTTTCATTGGGATCACGATCACAACACATCTAAATGCTATAACTTGAAGCAACAAATCGAAGCCCTTATCAGACAAGGGAAACTACAACAATTCATCAGCAAAGAAAGGGTAGACCCACCGTAGGAATAGGCTGCCAAAAGGGATGGCAAGCGCCCAAAGCCACCTTTAAGGGACATAAGGATGATTGTAGAGGGCATCACAGCATCTGGCTTGTCCAAGAAGGCACGTAAGACTTACCTTAGGATGGTTCAGAACATCTAGCTGACAGGTTTCATTCTAAAGATGGCACGGGTCGACATCCCCATAATTGGGTTCTCGGAGGAAGATGCTCGACATCTCCACCACCCCCACGACGATGCACTCATTGTTAGCATATGGGTAGGGGACTACAACACTCACCGGATCCTAGTTGATAATAGAAGCTCTGTTGATATCCTCTATTACCTAGTGTTCCAGTAAATGCGGATCAAGAGAGAGCGGTCGTACCGACCAATGCACCACTTGTCGAGTTCGGAGGAACGAAAGTGTACCCCTTCGATGTAGTTACATTACCCATGACAGTCGGAGATTACCTTCAGCAAATTACTAAGGATGTTACATTCCTTGTCGTTGACTGTTCGTCTACTTACAATGCCATAGTGGGCCGGCCTACCCTCAATTCGTGGAAGGCCGTGACTTCGACCTATCATCTAATGATCAAGTTTCCCACCGAATACGGAGTAGGAGAGGTACGTGGAGACCAAGTGGCAGCACGCAAGTGCTACATAGCAATGTTGGAGATGGACGACCACTTACAGACCATGAGCATAGAGGAGTAACAGACGGTTACAGAGCCCATTGAAAGGTTGGAGGAGATACTTCTCGATAACTCCAAACCTGAGTGAATGACCAGGATTGGTACCCTCGCCAGTCCATCAGTCCGTCAAGCACTCACAACATTCCTAAGAGAGAACCAGGATGTCTTTGCTTGAAGCCATGAAGACAAGCCCAGGATTAACCCTTCAATCATGGTTCATAGGTTGAACATCTCACCCTCGTTCCCCCCTATTCGGCAAAAGAAGAGAGTGTTTGCCCAAGAGCGAAACAAGACTATAGCGGAAGAAGTTCGCAAGTTGCAAAAGGCAGAATTCATAAGAGAAGTATACTATCCCAACTAGCTGGCCAATGTAGTAATGGTCAAGAAAGCCAACAGAAAGTGAAGGATGTGTGTAGACTTCACGAACTTAAATAAGGCATGTCCCAAAGATAGCTACCCACTCCCGCGGGTCGACATCCTAGTAGACTTGATTGCAAGACACCAGTTGTTAAGCTTCATGGATGTATTTTCTAGTTACAACCAGATCAAGCTGGACAAGGCTGATTAGGAGAAGACGTTGTTCGTCACCAGCTAAGGCCTCTTCTGCTACAAAGTGATGTCATTCAGTCTCAAGAACGCAGGTGCAACGTATCAGAGGACAACCATTTGGACGACCTCAAGGAAACCTTCAATACC
This sequence comes from Quercus tomentella, assembly GCA_028535165.1. Taxonomy (NCBI): domain Eukaryota; kingdom Viridiplantae; phylum Streptophyta; class Magnoliopsida; order Fagales; family Fagaceae; genus Quercus; species Quercus tomentella. Next base: position 34,019,745 of record JAPQVY010000111.1, on the reverse strand, counting down.
CTCCACTCTTATAACATGAAGCTCAATCCAAGTAAATTCGCATTTGGGGTAACGGCTAGAAAATTCCAAGGATTCATGGTGTCTCAAAGGGGCATTAAGGTCAACCCAGACAAGATCAAGGCCATAATGGAGATGGCACCACCAAGGAACATAAAAGAAGTGCAAAGCCTCAACGGCAAAGTAGCAACGCTGAATAGGTTCGTGTCGAGGGCAACGGACAAATGCCTGCCTTTCTTTCACATATTGAAGAAGTCCTTTGAGTAGACAACCGAGTGTCAACAAGCATTCAAAAACTTAAAGGCATACCTCTCTTCCCCACCGTTGCTAAGTCCTTCCAAACCTAGGGAATAGCTATTTCTCTACCTGGCTGTCTCCCCAACTGCCGTCAGTACAGCCTTAGTTAGAGAAGAAGACAGGGTGCAAAAGCCTGTATACTACACTAGCCGAGCGCTCCGAGGCATAGAGGAGAGGTACCCCTCGATGGAGAAGCTAGCCTTCACCTTAGTGACCGCAGCTCGCAAGCTCAAACCATATTTCCAAGCCTACACATTGGTTGTTCTGATAGACCAGCCTCTATGGAGAGCAATGAGCATCCCTGAAGCCGCTGGAATGATGGCGCTATGGGTAATTGAGTTAAGCGAATTCGACGTACAATATCGCCCACGCATTGCCATGAAGGGACAGGTAGTCGCTAACTTTATCGTGGAGTTCACCAATATGGAAGGCCAAGGGGTAGAAGAGCACCCTCAATGGAGTATCCACACGGACGAATCATCTAACAGGCAGGCTGGCGGAGCAGGTATAGTACTCCACTCCCCAGAAGGGGACAAGATCGAGTGCATGGTTTGTCTCGACTTCCCTAAAACCAACAATGAGGCGGAGTATGAAGCATTAGTAGCTGAACTGGATCTTGCCAAAGCAGCAGGGGCCATAAGTATGGTTGTTTATTGCGACTCTCAAGTGGTCACAAGTTAGGTGAACGGTGACTACGAGTGCAAAGGTGAACAAATGAAGAAATACCTGGAGCAAGTAAAGAAACGAGTAGGCGACCCTCAGACCAAATTTGTTCAAATACCAAGGGAAGAGAACGAGCAAGCTGACCATCTTGCTAAGGCCACATTAGCAAAACACATGCTCATCCCCAGTAAGGTACTTTCTTTCATTCAGCTTTCGCCCCTAATAGATGATATGGATATGCAGGAAATAGGCTCACAAGACAACTGGACCACACCAATAATCTTGTATTTAAGAGACAGCACATTACCTAACGATAAGGAGACCACAAGGAAGCTAAAGGTTTAGGCAACACGATTCGTCCTAATAAAAGATGTCTTGTACAAAAGAGGCTTCTCCCGACCGTACCTAAGATGCCTAAGCCCTGAGGAAGCGGATTATGTCATGAGGGAAGTTCACGAAGGGATCTATAGGAACCATTTGGGGTCACAGTCACTAGTGCATAAACTGATTCGGGTAGGATACTATTGGCTTACCATGCAGAAGGATGCCCAAGCATATGTCAAAACCTGTGACAAATGTCAAAGGTTCAGCAACATCATCAAACAGCCAATAGAAGAGCTTACCCCAATAATAGCTCCGTGGCCTTTTGCTCAATGGGGGTTAGACACCATGAGCCCATTCCCAACAGCAGCAAGACAGCTGAAGTTCCTAATGGTTGGTATAGATTACTTTACCAAATGGGTGGAAGCTGAAGTACTGGCCACCATCACGGAGAAAAACGTATAGAGCTTCATCTGGAGAAACATCGTCTGTAGGTACGGGATCCCTAGAGTATTGGTCTCGGACAACGGAAAACAGTTCGACAACGAGCCATTCAGGGATTTTTACTCACAACTGGGGATCAAGAATCACTACTCCTCACCCGCCCACCCTCATGCCAACGGACAAGTTAGGGTCACAAACCGATCCTTGCTCAAAATCATCAAGACTCGGCTCGAGGGGGCAAAGAGTATATGGCCAGATGAGCTGCCAAGTGTACTATGGGCATACAGGACAATGGCCAGGACACCTATAGCAGAGACACCATTTCGACTAGCATATGAGAGCGAAGCCATTATCCCTGCTGAAGTCGGACTCACAAGCTACAGAGTGGAGAACCATGATGAGAATAGGAATGACGAAGCCATACGTCTACAACTTGACCTAGTAGATGAGGTCAAAGCAACAGCTGCGCAAAGGTTAGCACAATACCAGAACCTCATGGCCAAGCATTACAACTCCAAAGTCAGACACAGAGATTTCCAAGTTGGAGACCTCGTCCTAAGGAAGGTAACAGGTGCCACAAGAGATCCATCCCAGGGAAAGTTAGGACCTAATTGGGAAGGACCCTACAGAATCACTTCATGGCAAAGGAAAAGCACCTACCACCTGGAGACGATAGACGGACAAAAGTTGCACCATCCATGGAACATTGAGCACCTAAAGAAATACTACTAGTAGACGACAGCATGCAGACCACTCCTCATTTCCAATTTATTTCATTCTAATTGTTTTTATTATCTACAGAACTTTTTAGCCCAAAGGGAAGCTTTTTATTTTTTCAAAACAATTTTTCTTATGCACGTGTTTATCATAATAAGAGAAGTTATTCAGATATATCATGCGCATATATACATCTCTACAAAACCACGTCTATGACCAAGTCCTTAGCTGGACGAATGCACCCTAAAGATGCATTAAAATTTAATAAAGTCCATTAGTGGACGGATACATCCCAATGGATGACTTAAAATTTATACAAGTCCATGAGTGGACGGGTGCATCCAAGAGATGCCTTGCAATTTATTAAAGTCCATTAGTGGACAGATGCATCCCAAGAAATGCCTTAAATTTTATACAAGTCCATGAATGGACAGGTACATCCAAGGGATGCCTTGCAAATTATTAAAGTTCATTAGTTGACGGACACATCCCAAGGGATGCCTTAAATTTTATATAAGTCCTCGTATGATCGGGTACATCCCACTTATAAAAGAGACGGATCATTCCTAAGGTCTAAATCTAAAGCAAGTAATCTAAAGCCTACAAAGCCGATGGATTACAATCTTTTAAATAAGAGCGGAAGCAAATAAACTTATAATTAAAAACCCAAAAATTTGTGGGCAATATTAAGATTACACAACCATTGTTCTCAAAATAATTTCCACAATAAAATAAAAAATATATAAAGTCTACAAAAACTAGGGCTGGTCAACAGGGGCCACCTCGTCCACTACTTTCTTAGTTGGCTTGGCCTCCTCAACTGGATGGTTCTCATCATCGACGGATTTGGCTTGTCCATCCTTGGGAGTGACTCCTCCGTCACCTTAAGCGTTGGGAGTAGGATCATCCTCAAATAACTCGTTGGTGCCTTCAGACTCGAAAAATCTAGCTGGGGTCTAGGCCACATCATCCAAGGAGACCTGAGACACATCCAAGTCGGGAAAGACGGCCTTGACTTGACAAAGGCACTCATATAAGCCGTCAGCATAGCAGCCGCCAAGCTCGGTAAGGAAACCGTTGGAGTTGCGAAATTTCATTTCCCCGTCCTTCTTGGCCTGACAGACTTGCTTTCTTAACGAGGAGATCTCCCCCTCCTTGTCTTTGAGTACCTTTTTCAGCGCCTCAACTTGAGTCTCCGACTCTTCTAGGGCCTTCCTCGTTACATCAAGTTTTTTGTCTTGAACCTCCCACAAGGCCTTAAGCTCATTCTGCTCCGTCTTCACTGCCTCGGCCCTCTCCTTTAGATGGTAATACAGAATACAAATTTATGTTATTTCTACAGATAAAGCTAATTGTTAATAATATTTCTAAAACATACCTGTGCGACAAATGTGGGCCACAGCTTTTATGTGAATCTGAATTTTTAATAAGCATTCATTTTTAGTTTTTTACCCTTAGTTTTTTTTTTTTTTTTTTTTTTTTGTACAAAATGTTTTAATTATTATTGAAAAACAAACATCTCAAGTTTCAGTAATTTGTTTTTTTATTTTTTTTTTTGGGTAAACCACGATATAATATTAAACTAGGAATTTACAAGTCTATTACAAAACATGCTAGCTTTATCATAAGCTAACAAAGTCTCCACCACAGACGGTGAGTTACAAAAAACAACAAAATGAGTGCCGGATTGCGTTCCTAACTTGGCCAAAGCATCCGCACACTGATTGGCTTCACGGTAGGCATGAAGCACGTGCTTGTTTGGGATTTGCTTCAAGAGACTCCTGCAATCAGAAAGTAATGGTTCCATCATGATATTTTCAGTAATTTGTTAGTTTAACTTTATAGTAACTTTACCTAAATGTTAAATAAAAAAACTAAAACTACGCATATATTATCCAATTCACCTACCATAGAGTTTCATGTTAGGAAAATAGGATTATAAATCCAAACGTGTAACGTTTAAAATTGTGCCACTTGTACACTATCTAATCTATAAAATATATACAATCTTATCATCTATATTTGACATTGATTCATTTTATCTTTGTATTAAATATTATAAACCTAAATTTGTATCCGGTGCCAAGTCATTTAAAATTATACCACTTTACACTATCTAATCTAAACAATAAAATCTTAATTATAAAATGAACTTTCTTTATTTTAGGTAAAATAAAGAGTTTAAGAGCTTGCCAAAAATCATATAATTTTTTTTTTGATAAAATCTTGCCAAAAGTCTTATAATTTAATTGGTATCTCCATATGTATAAAGTGTTTGGAAATTTAAGAGAGAATTTTGCAGGGTTAATAACATTTTATAAGTATCGTAAAATAAAAAAATATGAAAAGTTTTATAGTTCAATTGACACCTCTTAACGTTTTCAACAATGATTTTCAAAGTTCAAAATCCTTATTCCCCACCGTATCTACCAAATTATATAATTTTAAAAAAAAAAAAAAAGTATAATAAAGGAAATCCTAGAATTTCTCACAATCAAATATCAATGCACCATCATTTTTTTTCCAGTAATAATAGTTAATACACCAACATACTTGGAGTCATGGACCCGATAATTCAGTTCATAATATACAAGTGCATGCAAAGAAATTTAAAAACAAAACAAAAAAAAACAAACATTAGTAGAAGATAGTCTATTTCCTTAAATTAACAATCAAAGAAAACAGACTTATTCGTTAGTTGTATAACATTATTTTCTAATATTACCAATAACATCTAGCTCTGCTGTATAGTCTCGCCATGCCTAGGTGTAGTAAAAGGATTCACCATGTCTTGTGCTGTTTGCTTGGAACGTGCTGACATGAAACTTGCAACAACAGGCTTTACGTTTTCAATGGTCTTGATGATAACCAAGAACAAAATTCGATACAAAGCCACCATTCCTAGCAAGATAGCAAGATCAACCCACTTAGAGTAGCTCATTTCCACTTGCCATGTATCTCTCAAAATTTCTTCACCTCTTAGATTGATTGGCCCTCCGGCATTATCTCTGGGAAATGTTAGCTCTTCAAACTCATTCTTGAACAATCCTTGGTATGCATACTTGTGGAAAGCAATGTAGTACAATGGGTATCTCCAAAATGGTTTGGGAAGATCATTCGGATATCGAAAAAATCCACCACCTAATACCATGAGCCCTTGAATTCCAGCCCCAGTTATTATACCCATCAAGAAATTAGGCACCATGCTTGCAACAGCCATCATTAGGCTCTCAACTAACATCATGCAAGCAAATAACACAGCAGCAAAATATAGAAAGTGTTCAGCATCTCTCCGAAGTCCTGGAGGGTAATAAGCTATTGCCCCTGGAACCAGTGAAATCACTAGCAAGAATGGAAGAGCCGAGAATGTGTTGCCTATAACGAATGCACCAGTGCCATAATGTCCATTTAACCTTTCTCGTTCAAATATCTGGATAAATGGGAGGGGAAAGAAAACACATGAAATAATTGAGTATGACATTAACAAAGCTTCAAATTTTGGATTAATTGCACTTTCCTCTGCATCTAGATCATGGAATTAGTTCTAATGTCATTCTAATCTATAAAATCGAACAATCAAACTTGATTTATTAGCAACAGGCAAGCTCTGCTCGTCACTATAATTTTTTGTTGATATAAAGAAGGAAGTAGATCTATGTGCATAAAATTGATTAATAAATACTTAAATGAGAAACAAAACAAACCTTCATATCCTCCACAAAAGAAGGGAATCCACCGATGGCCATGAAAGTTAAGAATGAAGATACAAACATGATCAGTGAACCTCTAGCCTGAAAAAAAAAAAATATTGCAATGATTAATTTAGCTTTTGAATTGATCCTAATTTGCATTATAAATCATATGTATAAGGAATTAATATTTAATATATCTCTCTTAAGAATTACCTGAATTGATCCATAACTATAGCCAACATCATAAAACACAGTGGCTAGGCCTATAGCTAATGCAACATAAATAGCTAGCCGCAACCAGTAATAGCCTAGATCACGGAACATATTCACGAAAGACCTTTTCGTAAGAACAAGACACTGAGTAACGAAGCCAGCATGGCTTCTCTTCATCTCTAATGTTCCACAATCCTGAAACCAACATAAATTTTTCACTCATTAATTTTGTTTTTTGTTTTTCTGTAATTGATTTAGGAAAGATTATTTATATATGCTATGTAAATTAAACTGTAAGATTAATTTCTTGCTTAATTAATTACCTGTTTACATATTTCTGCTACTTGTCTTTGAACTTGTTTGTAAGTTTCAGATGATTTATATGACTTTTTAAGAGACTCTATTGCTTCCTCTGTGGGTATTCCTCCATCTGAACCTTTCTCAAGATCCTACAAAAGATTTATATAAAAAAAAAATATATATATATATATATATATTAGATTTATAAGGAGGTGTTTCTAAGATGAGTAATTGCATAAGACTAAGTTGAAAGGAAAATCACTTCTATTTAAAATTGATTTATTTCATGGTTCAAATTAGTTATTACTAATGTGTTGTGTAGTATGTAAGTACCATGATCTTCTATATACAGGATATTAATTATTTTAACCCAAATGAACTCACTCTACTCCAAACAAAATGGAGAGGATATGTATCTATAAAAAGACATTAACCAAGTCACCTACTAAGCTGCCATTGATAATAGGTTAAATTACATATTTGGTATTCAACCTTTGACCTTTATTTCATATTTATTCTTATGTGTAGCAACCTATGACATAGCATGAATTTAGTTTGTCATGTCAATATTTTCATCCAATTATAAGGAATTTTTTTAAACAATTTTGAAAATATAATGACCAAAATGAAGTATTTAAAATATAAGGTCAATTTTGAGATAAAGGTTAAAGGTTAAGAACACAAAACAAAATTTAATATCAACAAACTACCGAACATAAGAGCCAAGGGTCACTTACCTTTTCAAAATCCTTGTTTATGGTTTTAAGGAAGTGATCAGATGGATTTTGGAGAGTCGGGCAAGGAAAGCCATTTAAAGCAAAAAACTACATGAAATTGAAAGTGTGAAACTTTAGTTATATATTAATTGCACCAACAAGTGAATATATATATACACTCACACTTCATAAACATTAGAGAACTTACCTCAGTTGCTTCTGAAGCAGGACCAAAGTACACTGTTCTCCCTGACGACAAAAGGCAAAGATTGTGAAAGAGTTGGAAGACCTCACTGCTGGGCTGATGAATGGATGCAACTACAGTCCTTCTAATTCCATCCCATTGATCTAACTTTGCAATTCTTCTCATCACATAATATGATGCTGCACTGTCAAGTCCACTTGTTGGTTCATCAAGGAAGAGAAGCTTTGGGCGTGTCAGGATCTCTATGCAAATGCTCACTCTTCTCTTTTGCCCACCACTGATACCTTTGGCTCCCCACCCACCAATTCTTGTGTTCATAGCATCTTGTAACCCCATTTCTTTTATTGTCATCTCTGCTCTCTCCTTCTTCTCTGACATTGACATGGAGTCTGGGAGTTGGAGCTGAGCCGAGTAATACACAGCTTCTCTCACCGTTAAAGTCGTCATCAAAGTATCATCTTGTGTTACATATGCCTATATTTAGGTTAAGGTAAAAATTAAACTAATTAGTATGTTTAAATGGCTAAGAATAATTAAACTAATTTCTTGGAAAAACTTCCATCGCTCAGTGCACTAGACAAGACATGGTGTAGACATGTAAACAATTTTAGACACGCGTGTTTCCAAATCTTGTCTGTCCAATTCATTAGAGTGGACCCAAGTCAAATCCTAATTTCTTTTAAAAAAAATATTCTCTTTGATTTGATAAGGAGAATTTTTTTTTTTTTTCCTCTTACCGATGTTCCAAAAGCCAGTTTTTGTTTATGGCCATTGATTAGAATGTCCCCCAATTGCCTTGTGTTTGAACCTAATCTCCCTGCCATAAAACACTAGTTAGACATTTGTCAATAAGTGATAATAGTTACACACTATATGTATGGGACAAATAGTGGAAATCATGTTTTTAGTTATAACTTATAATTGTGAAATTGTGTTTTCAAAATACTATTTCACCATTTCATATTAATAAATAAAATCGTGTTTTTAAAACAAAATTTTAACTAGAGAATAACTCAGCCTGTATAACAATGCTCCTTTGAATTGTCAAATCATATTTGCTTATATTTTTTGAATTGCATTTTTTTTAATTGTTATTAAAAAAAATAAAAATAAAAACACAATTTCTGTAGCAAAATAATATTGTGTGGTGGGCATTCAATTTCCTTTTTGACATTGACATTTTTCTTGTTGGTTCTCAAATGCCTGATGGAGCTAAAGCTGTAATATAGTATATACAAAGTAATAGAATACAAGCACTAAACCACCTCCTTCGTTGATAAACAGTAGTGTGCACATCCATAATGTTCAATATATATATATATATTTCGTCTTCTTCCTTACAAAATTAGGAGACATGCATCTCAAATTGCTAGTAAGAGGAACTTGCAGAGGCCTTCAACTATGTTTTGGTCTCCAAAAAAAAAAAAAATCAAGAAAAAATAGAACTAGTCTGGTTAAAACTTACAACACAAATAATAGGTCTTCTTTTTAGTGTAATTCGCATCTTCTTCCTACTATAGTTTTGGATGCTTGCAGGAAGGATGCTACTTTTGTTTTGCTTTAATAATATTCTTGGTTATTAGGAAGCGTTAAAAATATATATATAAGACAAAAATTTAAATGGCACTTTACACCTCTTAAGTTCAGGGTTGCTTTTAATTGGTTTACGAGTTTTCACAACTTCCAATTTATGCCCTCAACTATTAAAACGATGTCAACATGCTCCTTTCCATTATAGTTCATCACGTTTTCGTCATTAACCCATCTGAAAACCACAATCTATTTTTTTTGTCCAAACAACTACGTTTTTTTTTATAGTTGTACAGGAAAATTCTAATAGATATTAACGAAATGAGTGCATAAATATTGTTTCAAAGCAAGAGATCGTGTAAATTTGTAAATTTTCTAAGTTAAAAAACCAAATTTAGAAGTAATGTTAAACTTAAAAAGTGTAAATAGTATTTTAGGCAAACAAAAAAAATATGATATACCTGCTAATCCATCAAGGAGGGTAGATTTGCCACAACCAGAAGGACCCATTATGGCCAAGAGCTCCCCTGGTCGTGCATAACCAGTCACACCCTCAAGTATTGATTTGCTACCGTTCTTTGCATTAACAGTCACCCACAAATCCTCCCATGTCAAGAAAACACCATCCTCATCCTCATCCCCCATAGTTCTAACAACAGCGTTTCCACCTCTGTTGCCATGCAATGGATTATTTATGATTTCCACTTCTAAAGCTGTGGAACTCAGAGTTTCGGAGTTTTGGTTAGGTTCAAGATTTCTAGCATTTGGTTGAAGAAGCGAAGCCATGGCCAATTGTGTGTGCAAAGGATGGGATAGAGAGGAGGACTGCTTTGAGAGCTTAGTACTTAAAGGCGTTGCTGAGAACTCAGCATTTATATATGACTGAGCATGTGGTTCACGAGTTCAACAATTCAAATGTGAAACCGCATATTTTTTTGGAATCGGTCACCAATCATATTTTGACACCTATACATATATTCGCAATTGGTTGGTACGAGAGAAGACAGATCTTTTATGTCCGCCCTATTTACAAGACATCAATTCCTTCTCCGTCACTCACATTAATCAACTTAAACTTATAGCCAAATTTATGACATTGAAGTTGTTTTTCTAAACTTTTTCAAGATAAACTAGAGGTTCCTAAGAATAGTACTTACATATAATAGTGTAATCTAATAAAGAAAATGAAGGTTTGAATTCCATCATCCTTATTATCAAATTATATATATATATTGGAAGCCTACAATGGTGTCTATAAATAGACCCCAAGAGTGGACTTCACGATATTCCATCATTTTCCTATCTGATTTTTAGAAAGAAAAAAAAAAAAAAAAAAAAAAAAAAAAAAAAAAAAAAAATCTTTGCATGTTATTTTCATTCTCATGAGACTTCCATTCCATCTTCTATAGGAATGACTAATACAAGTTCTTATTAAAATGAACCACTCTTTTTTAAAATAAAAAAAAAATAAAAATATTATAAGATCCCCTCCTTTAATCCTTTCACTTTTAAATGAATGTGGTTAATATTTTGTCAAAAATTTTATGGTTCAATTGCATTATTCAATTCTTCTCTCCATTGGCATAATATGAATTTAAATCTTCTCACCACTACTTATATTATAAGAACAAAAATTAAATATAATCTTTCTAATAATTAATGATTTTTTAGTTATAATAAATTTAAATCTATCATTTAAAATAAATTATTATTTATATTAGATAATTAAGTTTTAAATAACATGACGTCATATAAAATCCTTAAATTTATATATAAAAAAAATGAGTTGGGTTCAAGTTACACCAGGTGTAACTCTATGTAATATTACATTACTCAATATTTTTTTAATTAGATGTGAATTTTGATAAATCAACCGTTGGATTACATTATCTTTGTATATTCTCCATATTTACAAAATTTCAAGGTGACAAAGATCAATAGCCATGTAATTAATCAATTTTTTAAATTCAAGTTTTTGTAGTTTAAAATATTGCATAAAATATGAATTTATGGATCGATTAGTAAATAACATCTGATTGGTATAAAAATTGGCATGCATATAAAAAACATATAGAATATGTAATCCAACAGTGAAATTTTCAAAATATGAATTCAATAGCAAGTTATTGAATGGTGTAACATTGCTTAGATTTACCACTGGTGTAACTTGAACCCAATCAAATATATATACATATATATATATATATATATTTATATTTATATATATATCCAAATAATGCATTATATTTTTTCTATTTGGAGCCAAATGAAAAGAGTCCAAATTTTGTATGACAAACGATTTTATTTTTTTTTTTGGGTTGTAGAAAGAAACCTTATATCAATAATTCTAGAATAACATCCTTTCACACATCTTTTTCAACAACTCTCTTACATGGCTAATTGTGAATTAAATTAAAAAAAAAAAAGTGTAGTGTGTTTATGTGAAAATAACATACAGTGATGTGATAAAGATTGTGATCCTAGAATAACTCAAACAAAGTAATACTATAGGCACAATGATTAATTTTGATAACAAATTACACACTACTGAATAACTTATTATTATTGATTATTATATAGACCCACTAATAATTCTAATTTATTATCTACATTAACAACTTCCCATCTTATACGAGTGTGAATTTTGGTGTAAATTTTGATGTCTCGACACTTATTGATACAAAAGTTCATAATCTTTGAATTCTGCTAACATTTAATGCATTTTAACAATTGTGTGGCTCACAAAGAGTGTTAGCAGAATTCACGTACGAGTATTTTCAATAGTAGTCCCAATCCATTGACTTGTGTTGTGTGGCTCACAATGAGACTATTGGATCACCCCTAAATTTTTTTTATTTAAAAAATATATATATTAAAATCCAAATTTAAAAGTGTCAATCTAAAAATGTTTACTTAATCTTCAAAAACGAAAACCAACGCCCTAAATTAGGTGTTGGTTCAAAAAGGACAGTATTGTTAATGCCTTAAAGGCGATCCTGAGAGCTCAGCATTTGTTTCACGAGTTCAACCATTCAAATACGAAACGGCGAATTTAGTGGGCTCGGTTTACAAGTCATAGTTTGATAACTAGACATTTATGAAAGTAGTTGGTGCGAGAGAAGATATTTTTTTAGGACCAAATTATTTGTCAGAACTTTTTGTTGTTATTTGTTTCTAAAAAAAAAAAAAAAAAATTTGTTGTTATTTGATTAAATGATCTATGATGAATGACAGTGATAAAAAATTACATTTTTTTTTTTTTTAGTTTCAGTTTATGATATTTTCTTTTGATGATCTTTATCATCAAACCAAAACATTAATTAATTGAATCTTAGGACTCTTATTCAACTATCAGGAACTTTACCAGGAGAACTAAATAGAATCTACTACTTTTCATAAGAATTCATCAATTTTTCTCCAATATTAACAATTGACCAACGTGTGTTACAGTTAGCTCAACTAGTAAAGGGTTCAATTCCCGCCTACACCAAAAAACTGATTGGTGTCTCTGATAATAAAGAATTTTCATCAGGAACGAAAGCCATAGATTGAAACTCTCTAAAAAAAAAAAAAAATTGGCCGACTGAAAGCTGTAGCATGAATTATGGTTCAAAAGTTATACTCCTAAATTTTCTTGAGATAAATTGGAAGTCCCTTAATGGTACTTATGCAAGTATAACCTCTTCTTTAATAAGAGAATCACGATTCTTATCCTCATTTTCCTGTTATTATAACCATCAAACTATTTTTTTAATAAAATAAAAGTATAGAAATGTGTCTATGAATAGACACTGAGAGTCCAAGACTTCACTTCATATATTCCATCGTTGTCCTCCCTCAATTATAGGAAGAATTCTTTTCATGTGATTTCCATTTACATCTTCTCTAGCGATGACAAACACAAAGCTTTCTTTTAAAAGAAAAATCAACTACTTCTTTTTTTTGTTATAAAACGTGTCTATACATAAAATAAAATAAATAAAAAAAATTTATACTTCAATTGCGTTATTCAATTCTCTCAATTAGAAGAATATGAATTTATATCTTCCCGCACTACCTATACTGGAAGGAAAAAAAAGTTAAATATAATCTTTCTCATAGTAAATAATAAATTTAAATATATATTATTTGAAATTAAATTATCATTTTTATTAAATAATTAAGTTTCAAAAAAAGTGACATCATATAAAAGCATTAAAAATTGATCAAAACTTTCTCTTTTTTTGAAAAACAAAATTGATCAAAACTAAATCTGAATAATGTATTAGATGAGATTCTTTCTAATTATCCAAAAAATAAAAGATTAGATTTTTTCCATTTGGAGACAAACGAAAAGAGTCCCAGTTCATTGTAAGACAACCATTATTTTTGTGATAGAAAGAGACATCGGAGGACCCGACGTAAGAAAAAGACTAATGCATATCAGTCATCAGCATTACACATAATTCTGATTATGAATTATTGGAGTTCATATTCTTTGAATTCTGCTAACATTGAATGCATTAATTTTTGACATTTGTATGGCTCACAACGACTAGTACCAATCAACAACTATTTTCATTTGTCCCAACCCAGTCACTTGTGTGGTTCACAAAGACATAGACAAATCATGACACAATGGGATCACCGCTAAAAATTTTTTATTTAAAAAAATATATACTAATCTTAGCTTGAAAAAAAAAATGACTTCTTAGGCAAAATGAACAAAACACAAACTTGTTAAAGACTAACAGTGAATACAATTTTATAAATAGAAGGAAAAAAAAAACAGTGAAGACAAATATTGATGTGGAAAACAAAGCCATCAATGAAAATTAATTAACAAACTTCCCAATAAGAAAATGCTAAGGACACAAAAAATTTTACAATTTTTATCACAACTAAATATATAACAAGTTGTGAATGATAGAAGTAAAACTGGAGTCCCACAACATTGTGAATTGTAAATTTTTTTGTGTCCTAGCATTTATCTTATGAATAACTTGAGTTGGGCGGTTGACAGAACACCAGGTAGTAGATTGAAATTTTTCTAGAGGCATTGAAGGACTTTCTAGATGGGCAATTATTATTGATTAATCAAGTCACGGACTCCATGCCACCTACCTAATCACCAAGAAAGCTACACTACCTAGAGTGTAGTCATCTTGTTTACAAGTTACAACAACATTTCTAGACTCGTTTAGGACCATAAATTTTTTTTTTCTTCTTTTTTTTACCTAATAAAAAAAAAATTAGTGTAGACTAATCGACCTTACGCTACATAACGGCAATAAATAACACCACTTGTATCACTAGAGTTTTGATAGGGCTATTATTGTGGGCCATTATTGCCATACCATGGGCCAATAAAACTTTTGTCTTGGATTCAAGTTGCCTAATCACCACTGGTGAGCGCGTTGGTGCTCATCTCCATTTTTATTACCCTCGGTGTAGAGTTTGCTGCCCTCCCTTACTACGTTTTTTTTTTTTTTTTTTAACAAAAAAGAAATTGATTTTAGTATAGGATTTTTGAAAGTCAACTTTTCCAAAGAAACTTCATCATTGTTTCACGAAATAATATTTAGAGGTAATTACACTCTACTCCCTTAAGGTTTGGGAGAATGACACTTCACCTCAAATTTGAGAGGAAAAAACATTCACCTGCTTTGAGATTTGAAGAAATTAACGCCTCCCCCCCTCCCACTCCCCTTTTGTTTATATTTAGTAATTAAATATTCTAAATTCTAATAAGAATTTCTTCACAAAATTTTAACCATGATTTGTAAAAAAAATAATTGGTAAATTTAGAATAAAAATGCAAAATTTATTAAGTATCAAAACACTTAAAATGGCAAATCTCTCCTTAACCTGAAAAAAATAAATATAAAATAAAATAAATAAATAAATAAATAAATAAAGCAAAAAGAAAAATTCACGCTTAATATTTTAAAATATACTTTATTTAAAAATTTAAAACAATAAATTTTAATTATTAAATAAGATAATTTTGAAAACTCATCCTTAAGCAAATGGAAGGTTAGTACACAAAATTTTTAATATTAATTTAAAGTTTAATCAATTAAATATCTAGGAAGGAAAAATATTTTTTTCATTCAAATTTGGAATAGAGTATTATTTACCCAAATCTTAAAGAAAGAAAGTGAAATTACTTATAATATAATTTTTCTCCGAGATGAGAACCATTTTTTTTTTACAGTAAGATGAGAACCATTTTTACTCCCTGTGATGATTGATAAATTAATTAAGTCAACATTTGTGAAAACCACCAATACTCCACTAATAAAGACAAATTTCTGATCGAAAGTAGGGGGTGGAGGGTGGGGTTTAAATGCTTATATGCCACGTAATGTGTTTAACTTTTTGTTTTTTTCTTTTCTTTTTATGAATAGTATATGTTTACTTATAAGTATTACTGTTTATTAAAAATAAAACTTATAACATTTTTCTATGTTATTAGGATTGGATTCAAATTATATCTAATGTAATTCTAAATAATATTACACTATTTAATATTTTTTAATTGGATGCAAATATTGACAAATCTACCGTTAGATTATATTATCTTTATATATTCTTTACGCTTACAAAATTTTAAAGTGATCAAAAATTAATATTCATGTCATCAATCAATTGTTAAAATTTAAATTTTTGTAGTTTAAAATAATGCATAAAATATGAGCTTATAAATCAAATGTTAAATAGCATCCGATTGATATGAAAATTAGCATATATGTTAAGAACATATATAACATATAATTCAACGGTTAAATTTCCAAAATATTAATTCAATAACAAGTTATTAAGTGATGTAATATTGCTTAGAATTACACTATATGTAACTTTAACCTAACTTATGTTATTATTATTTATTTATTAAAAGCTTTTCTACTCCATCATTGCGGCAAATTTATGTTCTAGATCTAATTAATTACTTCTAGTGATTCTGCTGATGGAGTGATGCTGATTGACTTGCCCCATAGACAATGAATTAAAGCAGAATAACGAAGGTAGATAGAGAAAGGAGAACAATGTACCAACATATATGGAAAAACTATTTAAGAATGAAGAAAAAAAGAGCCATCATAACAAACAAGAAAACATTAAAGAACATTAAAGACTTACAGTACCACAACTGCAAAAACTCAAGGGAGTTGAATGTCTTTTTCTTTTTGGATGGAATGGGAGTTGAATGTCTTATCGTATTATCATTTTCTAGAACACATAATTTAATGTCCTGCTAAATTAGATAAAGCCAACCACTTTACACTTCCACCTCCATGTAATGTTATTTAATTAGAATTAAAAGATCCGGAAATGGCATCCGCATGCATTGAACATAAACTAAGAGAGTAAAAAAAGTTAACGGATGCCCCTGGTTTAGAAATTATTTTTAAAAACATTTTATGAAAAAAGGAAAATAGTAACTAACGTTTTTTGTTGTATTTCATATTTTTCATAAAAATGATATAAAACTTTTCTAAAATGACCTATTAACAAATGCACAACTAAGAGTTAGTGATATTTATAAGTATATGCTTCGGTTGGTTATTGAAAAGGCAAAATTAACTGAAAGACCACTAAGAATCTCACATCTCCTCATTCCTCATCAACCAGACTAATAAGGATTAGGCATAATTGACTGGGGTATCCTTATTTAATTTTTCTGGAAGGTCATAAGGTTAATTAATGTTTTATGTTTGAGTCTTTTGGTTCTGGGACATATTTACTCATAGAGCATCTTGTATATCAATAGCATACTAGCAACTTATGGCACAACCAGCACAAAGAAATATAAGAATTACAATGACCATAAAAAAAATAAAATAAAAAAAGAAGCAAATTATTCCAATAAATTAGTCTTTGGAACAAGATTTTGTTCATTCCATAGAAAACTTGCTATTGTATCCATGTCAACGTTCTGGTATTAAAAATACACATATAAATATATAAAGTTTTACAATTTTCTTTTAAGAACTTTTATATTTTGAAATCATTACAACATAGTTCATCATCGGTTGTCATTATACTTAACCCAAACCCACCAATTACAACATAATTCATTATTAGTTGTAATTAGAAGCATGCAAGTTCTCTTTTCTTTTTCTTTTTTTGTGAAAAAATCACAAGTCATACATGAACTCATGAATAACAAATTTGTTGTACTCTGTTAAGTTTATGACACATGTACCTGACTATATCAAATCTAAACACATTCTATATAGGTGTCACATCTTATTATTACATGTCCATATTTTATGGATTTTTCTTCTTGATTTTGTTAGATATTGTACGCTTATTCGTGAGAAACATGGTTGAATCAATATTCACGTGGTTTGAGTCCCACAAATTTGTCTGGATTGAGAAATTTGTAAAAATTGGAACTTGTAGTAAATGCTAGTAATAGTATCACACTCACCTTACCTATGGCTATGATAATTTGTTTGAATTGAGAAATAAAAAAGATATCAGGTTTTCTTTTTTTTGTCCTTGTTTGTGTGTAGTAAGTAAATTCTTTTAGAATTCAATGTGTAGTAAGTATATTCCAGTAAGCCTAGTATCATTCACCTTACCTATGATTTGTTTGATTTGAGAAAGTAAAGCAAGAGATCAAATAAAATCAGCATTTTTTTTTCTTTTGTCCTTGTTTGGATGTGGTATTAGTATATATGCTAGTAACTTTCACCTTACCTATGATTTGTTTGATTTGAGAAAGCAAAGCAAGAGATCAAAGAAAATCAGCTTTTTTTTCTTTTGTCCTTGTTTGTATGTGGTATCAGTATATATGCTAGTAACTTTCACCTTACCTATGATTTTTTTTTGCTTTTGTTTTTTTGTTTTTGGATGCCAACCTATGATTTGTTTGAATTGTGAAAGAAAAAGAGGACATCAACGAAAATATCTTCTTCTTTTTTGTCCTTATTTTGAGAGAGAGAGAGAGAGAATTCCTCTCATTTTGGAGGTGTTTACTGTATAGATATTTTTGGGCCAAATTTGCCAAGCAATACAATTTCAGAAATTTTTCAACCGGATAACACACGTTCAAAGTTATTTAGTAAGTTAGACTCTTTTTGGAAGTCGATTTTAATAAACTCGACTTCCAGGCAAATTCAACCCCTCAACCAACAAGCAAAGGAGCTCAGTATAGTCGACTTTCAATGGAAGTCGAGTTCAGTAAACTTGACTTCCACTTCAGACTTATTTACTTGATGGATTTGCCTGGAAGTCGAGTTTATTAAAATCAACTTCCAAAAAAAGAGTCTAAAGAGTTTATTAAAATCGACTTCCAAAAAAAGAGTCTAACTTACTATATAAGTATGTACGCATGCTATATGGCTAAAAATTTTCTGAAATTGTACTGTTTGGCAAATTTTGCCATATTTTTGGGTGCATTTATGGCCACCTGCTTTATAGGTGAGATTGAGACTATAATTCAGTACCGTGGAGAATTTGTCAATCTCTTTGACCATTTATTGTAGGAATGGCATCGGGTCGGGTTCGGGCCAGGTTTTTTCATACCTGGACCCGACCCGCGGGCCAAGACCCGCGACCCGGACCCGGCCCGTTTACTAAACGGATTTTTTTTCCGGGACCGGGACCCGGACCCGGCCCCACGGGCCCCACAGGCCCCATCCCTCATGACCAGTCCAACCCAAAATCAAAAACAAAAATTTTTTTTTGAGAGAAAATCAGAAACAAAAATTTTGATTTATGATTTTTTAGCCCAAAATCACAAACACAAACACAAATCCAAACACAATCACAAACATAAACACAAAAATCACAATCACAGATTTCAGATCTACGATTTTCCCTTTCAAAATCACAAACCAAACACAAATTTCAGATCTATGATTTTCATTTTTCCCTTTCAGAAATCATAAACACAAACACAAACTCACATGATTGACGCGAACTAAACCCAGAAAAAAAAGAAAAAAAGAAAAAAGAAAAAAAATGGAGAATGAGGCGGAGTGAGGCCGTGTCACGCTTGTGGCCATGGGCGAGGAAGATGAGAGGGGTAGAGGACTGCGCTGTCTGTGCGACAGTGCGAGATCGGCGACGACAAGGACGAAACGGAGTTGAGAGAGTAGAGAGCCTGTGCGGCGGCGGCGTGGGTAAAGCCTGTGCGGCGGCGACGTGAGGAAGATGAGAGGGCAGAGGATTCAGTTTGCTTGTGGCCGTGTGTGTTGTGGGCTTGTGGCCGTCTGTGTGAGAGAGCTGAGAGATGAAGAGGGAGAGGCGGAGGTGTGACTATGTGAGATGAAAGCCTGAAATGAGGAGAGGAGTGGAAAAGTTAGGGTTTTTAACTATATATATGTGAGGGTAATTTAGTAATTATATATATATAACCGGGTCTTATCCGGGTCGGGTTTCGGATTTTTTTTATAAAACCCGAACCCGCTTCGGGTTTTTTTTAAAAAACCCATACCTGACCCTATTCTTTATCAAACCGGGTAAAATCTGGCCCATTAGGGTCGGGCCGGGCCGGGTATCCGCGGGTCGGATCTAAATTGCCATCCCTAATTTATTGTTCACGTTCTCATGCCCTATCTATCAAGCTTATTGGATGACAACCATTATTATTTGAGTTGCGATGTCCCCATGCGAAACACGTTTCAACGGGTAATAATAATGTGTTATAACCTTAAAACGGTTGTTTCTCAACCAAAAAGTAAAACCCTTAAAATTGCTAAATTAAGTTATAACTGGAACTCCTCATTATCTATATATATATAAAACCGAAGCTTCTGAAGCTTCCACAATTTTCCACGTCAGTACAATATTAAAAAAATAAAAAATAAATCGTTATCATTTTTTTTAAATAAAATTATTTTTTGTTTAGTCCAACTTAAACTCAAACTCTCTCAAGCCTTTGACTTTTAGTTAACCTCTCCACAATTTTACACATCAACATTTTTTATTTATAATTTTTAAATCTTTTTTTTTTCAATTAAAAAAGATGCGGTACTAAAACTGCACGCTATTATACTACTACTAAAACATAAAAACCCTAGAACTCTTCCCTTCCCTTAAGAACCTACGCAGGGCTTCTTTGATTTCGTATGCCTAATTGCCCATCTGCAAATTTGTCCAACGTTTGTACTATATCCAAAAAGAAGAAGACAATTGCTTAAACTGACTCTTGCATGATACTTGTGTGTACACTAATGCTATTAATGCCTTAATGGACTTTCATGTATGTTTGAAGAACTCACCAACCATTCTAGCCATTAAACCTCGTATGATCTAATCTAAAGAATAAAAAATCGATTGTTTGATGGTTCTTCATGTTTTTCTTTTTTTGTTTTCCTTTTGATTTTGCAGGTTTCCTAAGAACACAGCCTAGCAGGTAAGAGAATTAGTAGTTGTTTTACAACTACAAACCTTTTTTTTTTGTAACATACAAGTACAAACCTTGATCTTGAAACGTGATTTTTTTTTTTTTTTTTTCATATGAGTTTTTCTAATTCTTTGTAGTTATTGTTTTTATCTAATTGTTTTATGTAAGTATTGAATTTAAAATAATAAAAAAAAATTTAAACTAAAATTTTTACCTATCAATTTATGTTAGAATATATTCATGAACTTTGAGGTTTGTAAGATTTATTGTTGAAGTTGGTGAAAGTATTTGGTTGTGATTTTTTTATTACACATCTCTATAGATTTGAATTTTGATTTAAATTGTGAAATATGTTATTAAGTACTCCTCTTTTCATTTGTTTGATGGTTCTTCATGTTTTTCTTTTTTTGTTTTCCTTTTGATTTTGCAGGTTTCCTAGCAACACAACCTAGTAGGTACAAGAATTAGTAATTGTTTTTATCTAATTTTTCTTTTAGGTACAATGATGTTTTACAGTATTCCTCACTTAATGTCACATATAAACTGGTATATAGAGAGTAGATAATTGAAGGTGTTCTATAGCCATCAAAATCTAAACCTTCCAAATTAAGGTGGTGTTTTACAACTATTAGAATCTAAATCTACAGCTACAACTATTAGTAATTTTTTTTTTTTTCATATGAGTTTGTCTAATTCTATGTTTTCTAATTCTTTAGTTTGATTTCAAAACATGTGCATGTTTATGATTCCTTTTTGTGGTAATAAGTTTCTATAGTTTAAAGGGTAGGTTTCCGAACATCCTCCTTCCTCCATTGTAATAAGTATTGAATTTAAAACAAAAAATCTTTTAAACTAAAATTTTTACTTATTAGTTTTTATGTTAGAATATATTCATGAACTTTGAGGCTTGTAAGATTTATTGTTGGAGTTTGTGCAAGTATTTGGTTAGGAATATAATTATGTGCTCACTGTGTGGGCTAATGATAAGTTTGTTAGAGAAACTTAAAATGTAATATTAATTTTTTCATTATTTTTATTTTTCATTTTTTATGAGAGTAGACCACAAACAGAGAAGTACTATTCTATTCAAAATTTACTATCAACTTTCTTCTTCTTTTCTTTCAATCTATAAACGTCTCACATGACTTTCATCAGCCAAATCGTATTAGCTAAAATCATATTACATGATTAATGTCTATTTCAGTGCAGAGATTTGTATGTAATGTTTCTTATTGGCAGATTTATGGACACTAAGAACATGCTCTATTAGCTTGAACTCACATGTTTATAACAAAAACTACTCAAAGAAGAGATAAACCCGTGCATCGCACGAGTTAGCGACTAGTTGCTTAAATAATCGAATTTAGGGTCTATTTTGTTAGGTGTTTTGGGAACTTAAACGAGTGTTTTTAAAATTCAAAACTCTGTTTTATAACAACAACTCTTCATAACTTTTTTATAAATGCTTATTTTCAACTCAAAACACTGTTTCCTAATAACTTATACAAACGCACCATTAATCTAACAAATACCCGATTTAAAACTTAGTACGATTTTGCAGAACACATTTATCTCATCCAATTTTTACAATATAGTTTAATCTTTTTTTCCTTTTTCCTTTTTTTTTTTTTTTTTGGAGAAACATAGTGTTTAATCTAATTCATATAACATATAATCTAGGTCTTCTTTTTTTTTTTTTATAAAAATGAGGTATTATTTAATATATAAAGAGTTTATACAACAACAGGCTCAATGACCTCTGAGGGACACAGTCTACTAGCCCCGAGGTTCTGCATATCCCAAACAGAAACTATATATACAAAAGATGGGCAAGCATCATAGACTTCCAAAATGCACTATTGTTGACATCCCATTTTTGCTAGAGCATCTGTGCAGCCATTGGCCTCACGATATATATGAAGTAGCTAGACAGTCCACTATTGCTCCATAAGGTTCCTACAATTAGAGATTAATGGAACAATATCCGGAGATAGATTACCATTAGTAGTTAACCAAAAAATAACCGTAGTAGAATCAACCTCTAGTTGAATGAATTTAAAGCCCAAATCCCATGCTAACAAAAGACCCTGACGAATAGCCCATAGTGCTGCTATAATAATAGAAGCTAAGCCCAAGTGTAAAGAAAAACTAGAAACCCAATTACCCGAGAAATCACGCAAAATACTGCTAGCACCAGCTAACCCAGGATTACCTAAAGAACTACCATCAGTGTTTAATTTTATAAAAGGTTCAGATAAAAAATCCATTTAATAATCCTCGGAATCTCTATGGTAATATTTTTTGCAAGACATGCCAGATAATAAAATTTAGTAGCTAACTGATCTATTTTGTAGACCAGACGGGTTTGAGAGATAGATTGATTATTTAAAATATAATCATTCCTCGATAACCAAATTTGCCAAAGAAGAAATAAAAAGAAAATATTCCAAGGAAGCTTAAGACCCGGGAGAGTTTTTTCCAATTTAGAGTTTGTTTTAAGCCAAATCTTGAGGGGGAGTTGAAAAAACGAAAGAGGCAAGATGCCCGGGGATTGTAGCCAAATTACCTTAGCCCAAGGGCAATCTCGTAAAATATGGCTTGTGGTTTCAATGATATTACATCTAGGGCATCGATCACTGATGTTAGGACGAGAGAAAGTTATAAATTGACGGGTGGGTAGCCGCTCAAGCATGGACTTCCAAATTAAAAATTGGATTTTCTTTGGGCAAGGAAGTGTCCAAATCCAATACCAATAATTTTTATTGAAAGGAATGCGAGCTTAATGGTACAGGAACTTGGATGCGGACTTATAGCCCGTTTGGTTCCACTTTTTCAGCCCAAAACGGGCGTTTTCAAAAAAGCTAAGCCCAGATCTGCGTTTGGTAAGTTCAAAACGCAACTTTTTTATAAAAGTTGCGTTTTGAACTTTTAGAAAAACTGAAGACAAAACGCGCAACGAAAATGGACCCTCAGCGGTCCATAAATCAAAACGCGCTGTGCGCGTTTTGTTATATTACCGTTGCAATCATTGAAAGACCGAAATACCCACACGTTTGACGCCCCTCATCTCTCATCTCTGCTCTCCCTTCGCATTTGACGCCTCCGTCTGTTTTCTCTGCCTTGCTCTGCCTTCGTAAGTCTCTCTACTCTCTGTCTTTTTTCTTTTCCTTTTCTTCTTCCGCTTCGTCTTCCTCTTCTTCTTCTTTCTTTCTTTCTTTCTGGTTCTTCCTCTCCGTAAGTCTTTCTGTAGTTTTGGGGTACAAAGATCTAATCATGTGTGTTCTTCCTCTCTGTTGCAAATGATTTTTCTGTGTGTTCTTTGGGTTGATTTGTCATGGGTATGGGTTGTTTTGATTTGGACCGAACCGGGGTTGATTCTCATGGGTCTGATTTGGGTTTTTTTGGTTTTGATTTCTCTGTTCTTTGGTTGATTTCTCATGGATCTGGGTTTGATTTCTCTGTTCTTTGGTTGATTTCTCACTTTTGGTGTGTGGGTTTGATTTCTCAGGTACCAAAAACACTGATCTGCTACCAAAAACCAGGTACCAACACTGATCTGTTTTTTTTTTTTTTTTTACCGAGTGTGGGAAAAAAAATTTCGGATCTTGCTATGTGTTCCTTTACTTGTTTTGTTATTTGTTTTTGCTGATTGGAATATATAATGAAGTGTTAGTTTAAACTTAGATTATTGGTGTATATTTTATCATCTTTTTACATTTTTATTTTGTGCTTCATGTTGATGGAAATTATTTAGATTTAATTAATATTATTATTATTATTGTTTAGTAAGTATATGAAATAGATGATTTATAATAAGTATGAAATAAACTCACATCCACAAAAAAAAAAAAAAAACAAAACAAAACAAAACAAAAGTTTGAAATATCCCTTATATATACATTGTCCTTTTTGGTCATTTATCCCTCAAAAAGCCACTTTTAACAGTTTTTACCAAACACTCAGCTTTTTCATTATGCACTTTTTAACAGCTTTTACCAAACACTCAGCTTTTTGAAACTCCACTTTTTCATTATGCACTTTTACAAAACTCCACTTTTTCATTATGCACTTTTTCAAAAAGCTGAACCAAACTCACCCTTAGTCGAACATATTCCTTTATTATGGGACCAGACATAGGTATCTGACATAACTATTAGCTGGGCGACAGGAGGACTATTAATAAGCTGTTCAAGGTGCGTGGGAAAGGGAAAATGCAAATCCTTAAATTTCCAAATGTAATTTTCACGAAGAGAACTACCACGTCACTGCTCCTCATGTGGCAGAAGAGGCCCTTCTATACAACTTCTAAGCGGATCACCTGGGAGCCAATTATCTAGCAACCATGGACCGAGCCACTCATTTTAATATATATATATATATATATATATATATATATATATATATATGTATTAATTTTAGCAATTTTGTTCTATAAAAGTACATTTTGCCCTCTCTTAACAATATCATTGATTAATTTAAGAGTAATATTATAACCACAAACTTTTCTATAACATTTTTACAAATTGTTGAGTTAGTAAATTCTTATTGTTCACATTTGGGCCCACCACTTATACCATTTTTTTTATTTACCAATAACCAATCACTACATCAACAATTTGTAATAAAATTTTGTAGCTCAAGCAATTTCCTCTTTTTAAAAACCATAAAAATAAATAAATAAATATATATATATATATCTAAAATCTAAAACAAGACATACAAGCTCAAAAAATTTAGCCCAACTACAAAAATCACCAATAATTACGCTAAAAAAATTAAACCCAATCAAATAATTTTACCCAAAACATACAACATGGCCCTTTACAAATTTTTAAACAAAATAATTTGTCCTTACTTAGCTGTAGATGAACTCATCAAAGACAAAAAAAAAAAAAAAAAAAAAAAAAAAAAAAAAAAAACCCTCAGCGACTAAGCCGCCACACATAGCCAGCAACAGAGTTGTCCCCCTAACTTCAAGTTCTAACTTTGTACCTTCGTAACCAATTAACTACTTGTGCCAACTTTAAAGCCATGTCTAATTAAAATTTCTTCATTGCCTTTTTCTATTATCACTTAGAGACTTGTAAAAGTTTGAGTTATGCCTGAAAATTGCTCATTTGGCGGTAGGGATGACAAAATCAACCCAAACCCATTTGTTAGGTTCTAAAACTTTAGGAACTAATGTATTAGAATTTCAATGTGTATTATGTTGGCAAACCATGATCAAAACATAGAGTCTCTGTTTAGTCTTGCTCAAAGTGTGGTTTAATGTAAGACTGGAATCTAGTGATTAGTCAAAATCTGCGAGGCTCAATCGATCGAAAATTAGACTCGATTGATCAAAAGTCATGCAGATGTAATTTTCTGCAGAATTTCCAATCTAGCCCAAGCCCATATGACGTGTAGGGTTTTGTGTTTCACTCCAAGTATAAAAGGAAAAACCCTAGCTACGTTTTAGAGGTCTTTGTTGAGTTGTGTGTTGAATCTTTTGTAAAATCTGAGAGGTGTTTACCTTCATACACACACATAGAGTTGTCAAGATCAAGATTCATGTCAAGAACTTGATGATTGCTTCAATTGCTACAAAAAGAACTTTAAAGAAGATTTGAAACCTTTGAGAGGTGTCTCAAAGTCACAAGTAGGAGAACTTGTAGTTGCTGCAAATGAAAGAAAGAAGTAGTCTGTGGACTCGGAGCTGTCACGTGGTCATGGTAGTAAGTTTTCTACACGAGGTAGCAATAGGATGTTAATGGTCTAAGTCTTATTGTAACTTCAATTATTTCATAGTGGATCTGTTTTTACCTTGAGGTTAGCTAGGTTAAATCTTCCCCAGGTTTTTTACCAATTAGGTTTTCCTAGGTCATCAGATCTGTGTGTTCTTTATTTTCCGCTTTATATATGTTTTACACATATTGGTTTAACCTAGATCTAATTAACAAACTTGTTAATCAACTTGGCTTAATATTAGGTTAAACATATTGTGTTAAGGGGTCTAAAAACTAACACCATTTACTCACATACTAAAATAAGATCTAAACCCACGTAATTATTAACTGGGTCAAATGGGTATTGACCCAATTAAACTCAATTAACATAAGTATTAATTGGGTTTTAACTAGGTACGCAATTAGACCTAAGTATCATTTAACCAAATTACTCAACTCTAAAATACCCCTAAAACCACTAAAGAGAATATAAAAAAGCCCTTAGAACCACCAAAATGACTAAAATACACTCCAAATAACAAAAAATACCTTAAAACCTCTAAAATAACCAAAATACTCCTAAAATGAGCCAAAATACCCACAAACCTCTAAAATGACTAAAATACCTTTGAAACATCTAAAAAGACCAAAATACCCTCAAAATCTTTAAAATGACCAAAAAAATACCTCGAAATCTCAAAAATGACCAAAATACCCTCAAAATCTCTAAAATGAGCTAAAATACCCAGAAACCTCTAAAACAACCAAAATACCCTCAAAATTTCTAAAATAACCAAAATACCCCTAAACCTTTAAGAGCATCTTTAGTAGTCTCTCTAAATTTATGTACTGTTAAGAAAATGAACAGTGACTTTTACATTTTACCTACTTACTTTTTCAAATGCATTTTCCAACAAACTCTCTATCTTTTCCTCTATCCCATTAAAATATTATTTCTTTATTCTTTTTATTAATATTTCTTCATTCATTCATAATGGTTATATTTTTCAAATTCCCAACAATATTAACAATTATATTTTTTTTTAATAAGAAGTGTTGCATCCACAACATTTATTCATAATACTTTCACAACAAAATCTTATGTGATAGGTTGTTACTAGTTCTAATTTGAACTCACCACTGAAATTATTTTTTTTACTCACTAATATTAGCTAATAACAATCTGTCACTTAAAATTTATTATGCAAATATTGTGGTAGCATTTCTCAATTTTGATTTCTTATTCTTTATCTTTCTTTAGTTTTTTTTCCATCTATACGTTTCTTTTTCTTCTTTTTCTCTTGTTTTTTCTCCTCCACACACGTACACCCACTTCTACTCTATCTTCACGTTTGTTTTACCTTTTGTTTTTCTAGTTCTTGATCTCCAGAACATATCTCCAGCTCTCCCTCTTTCTCTTTCTTTCTCTCTCTCTTACATACACACACAAATCTCTCTCCCTTAATCTCACACAAACAAATTCTCTCTCTCTCATGCACACACAGACCACCAGCTGAGAACAAAGGCTAAAGAGAGTTGGCCTTTTAAATCAGTGTTCATGCACATTGCTTGGTCCGCTGTATCGCCGCTCATCCTCCTCCCCACTTCTAAGAACATGCAACTTAATCACCATATGGGTCAGATCGGCGTTCTATATTTTTTTTTTTTTTTTGGGTTCTGTTTTGATTTGTTTTATTTTATACGAAAGATAGTATTTTCTCTTTGTTTTGATTGTTTACCTCTTGAGTTCAAAGATGAGAGAGAGAGAGAGAGAGAGAGAGAGAGAGAGAATTTGGGATGAGTTTGTAGCCGTTGTGAATATTAAGTAAAAACTGAATATTTTAATTGATTGGTTGAATTTTTTATTCCCATAAATTGTTTTGCTAATGAACAGTAGATCATCAGAACAAAAGAGCCACTGTTCGTTAGCAAACAATTTTTTGCTAATGAACAGTGATTTAGAGAGACTGTTAGAGTAACCTTTTGTGGGTTTACTTTACAAATTTTTGGTTTAGAGAGCTTGTTGGAGATGCTCTAAAATGAACAAAAGACCCTGAAACCTCTAAAATAATCCAAAATACCCAAAAATATTTAAAACGATCAAAATACCCACAAAAACATCTAGAATGACCAAAATACCCTTAAACTTCTAAAATGAAAAAAATATCTCAAAACTTTTAAAATGACCAAAAATATCCCGAAACCTCTAAAATGACCAAAATACTCCAGAAACCTATAAAATGACCAAATACCCCAAAATATCTAAAACGACCAAAATACCCTCGATACCTTTAAAATGATCAAAATACCCCTAAACCTCTAAAATGGCCAAAAAGCCCTAAACTTCTAAGATGACAAAAATACACCCAAAACCTCTACAATGACTAAAAATAACTCAAAACCTCTAAAACGACCAAAAATACCCCAAAACCTCTAACATTACCAAAAATACCATCAAACCTCTAAAACAACCAAAATACCCCCTGAAATATCTAAAATGACCAAAATACCCTCAAATTCTCTAAAGTGACTAAATTACCCCAGTAGACACTCAATTTTGCACCCATAATTTAATCTTGGAAGATGGCTTAAATGACCATTCATATACCCGAAAAATCATAGTTGCATTACATGCATTAATTCATTCATTGCATATCATAAAAATGATCTTGAGATTCTAACGGTCGCGACGGTATGCCTGATTCCCAAATCGAACTATCGGATTGAAAGATATCACAAGATCAAATTTTCACGGTCTGCATGCATTGTATGGGGTGAAGCCGATAACGTGTGCTTAATTGAAATTAATTTTGATTGGTTAATGATTAAAATTAATTAAATGAATTTTTGTGATTGGTTAAGTATTTTTCTTAAAGTGAGATTTGTTGCATGGGATTAAAATAAATAAGCTGATAATATTTAAAAACTGTAGATAATTAGGCTTTTAGAATAATTATATTCAAAATAATTATTTTAAAAATCCTAATTATCACTTTGAGATGAGGTTTATCATGAAAATAATTCTAAAATTCGTCCAAATACAGTTTTACACTTGGAAAACACTTCAAAAACGTGCTAATCAAGTAGCAGATTTCAAATTCACGTTCCAAGGCACTTTTGGCATAGTAGAACTCAAAATTCGGACTAGCTATTTCTGGCAAAGTTGTAGAGAATCGAATTTCCCTTCAGCTGTAAAAATTTTAGCTTAATCCGAATTTGGAGTAAAAGGATATGATCAAAATACTAAAGCTTGTTATGATCTGAAAAATCAGCTTACTCTTATCCAAATCTCCTTTTTTTAAGGATTTTCCCCATACGTTTTTTGCTTATATTTTAAGCTGATTGGACTTAATTTTTAAGCAAATATAGCTTATTTTCTAAGCAACTAACACCTCTATAAATAGGGGAAGCCTCCCAACATTCAGCACCCCTCTTTCTGCCCTCTTTTTGAACCTCTCTTTCTGACCCTTCTTTTTCTAACTTCTCTCTTCCCTTACGTTAAAGAAGTTCTGGAAGCCCTACTTTAGGAACTTCTTTTTTATTAAGAGGCTTCACTTAAATCCTTAAAAAAAATTGATTCTCTTTGAGGAACTCTTTCCTTGAGGATTAAGTTCATGCAAGTATAACTCTAACTTTGTTTCCATAACATGCTTTCATATATGTTTTAGTTTCCATGGACATGATGTTTTCTTTTGTGTTTAAATAATCATGTTTCTCATATGTTATCACATTTCTCTTTTGCTTTCAAAAGTTTTCTCATGATTAATTGATGAACATGTCCAGATCTAGGGTTGAATCTTGCCTTAGAATTTTAGATCTGCAATTTTTCTTTGTGTTTTTTTTTTTTTTTTTTTTTAAAACTAAAATCAAATTTGCAAGTTTTCTTCTTTTTTTTTTATTAAGAGTCAGATCTGTATGTTTTTCCTCTTTGTTTCTTTTTCAAAGTAAAAAAAAAAATTAAAAAAAAAAAAAAAGAGATCTACATTTTTTCAAATAAAAATCTGCTCTGCTTTTAATAAAAAACCAAATCTGCATTTTTTCCAAATAAAAATCTACTCTGTTTTTAATAAAAAAACAGATCTGCATTTTTCCAAATAAAAATCTTCTCTGTTTTTAATAAAAAATCTTATCTGCATTTTTTTCAAATAAAAATCTGCTTTGTTTTTAAATAAAAAATCTGGTTTGCATTTTTTTTTAATCAAAATCAAATCTGCATCTTTCCATAAAAAATTTGTGTTTTCAAAAAAAAAAAAATTCACATTAAAAAATCCCAATTAGATCTGAATTTTTATTTTAAATCCATTCTTTTCTTTTATGGAAACTCAAGATTAAATTTTTCATTAACTATTCTCATCAAATTTTTTCACACAAAATAAAATGACAGATCTAGGGTTCTTGACTAAAAGTTTAACCCTAGATCTAGGATTTGACATATCATAATGGTCATAGAGAGTCTAGAAGGCTAGACTCTGTTTTGGCGGAATGGGTGCCTAACACCTTCCCATTCCGTAACTTAGCCCCCAAACTTAGGTTTTTGGATAATAGACTAGTGTTTTATCTTTTGTTTTGGTAGATTGTAATTAGGATCAAAGCTTTGTAATTTTTACATAGATTGTATTTAGGACCAAAGCCTTGTAAAGATATTCTACCAAATTGTATTTGTATAATCAATTAATGACATTTGAGGTATTCTTGGACATGTGAATTGTATTTTATCTTTTCTTATTTTTTAATAAAAAATAAGTGGCGACTCCACACAATTACCCAAAAGAGAGGTGCTCTAAGCACCCGAATCTCTTTTTGAGAGCACCCTTCAAGCTGTGCGGTCTCTCACAACCCTAAACCTCTAAAATGACCAAAATTCCCAACAACAACAACAAAAAACCAAAATACCCATGAAACCTAAAAATAACCTAAATACCCTCAAAACCTCCAAAATGACCAATAATTATATTTTTCTTTATTTAGGAGATTTTCAAGAAAAAATTTGTTCGTTTTGAGGTTAGGGTACTTTTGTCATTTTAGAGGTTTGGTGTTTTTTTTTTTTTTTTGGTCGTTATAGAGGTTTTGGGATATTTTGGTCATTTTAGAGGTTTTGTGAGTGTTTTTTGTCATTTAGAGGTGGTTAGGTTTTCATTGATGCCTGCATGTGGAGGTCTAATACATCAATGATTGAGGATTAATTATATTCATAATTTGCTTTATTTTGAATTCTATAATCTTGTTTTAAAAAAGCAATGTTTTCATAATAATGATGATAGCAACGATGCTAGAGATTAGGGCCGGCCCTAGGCTTAGGCCAATTAGGCCATTGCCTAGGGCCCCCTTACTAGAGAAGGCCCCAAATTTGGAGGCAAATTTTTTTATTTATTTTTTATATATAAATATTTTTGGGAGATATTAAAACATTTTAGTTTACATTTTTTTTCACTATTAAGAAGACTCAAAGAATTAAGTAATGCTAGAGATAGAGATAAGACAAATTTAAATAAGTAGGTCTTACAAATAGATGTGTTACTAATCACAAGTAATTCAAATAGGAAAATGTTAAAAATGCTATAAATTTTACTACATAACTTTTATTTATTTAATTATTTTTATACAAGATAAAAATTATACTCTAGCTTAATCTAAGTGTATATGTGTGCGAAACTCTCTTCTAGAGACTTAAATCTTAGTCATAGTCCCCCACACCCCACAAGAACTTATACTTGTGGAATGATCATTGCACCAAGGGTGCGTGGTGGTCTCCATAACTTTTATAATTTGATGTGACAATGAATATGATAGGTAGATTTTAACAAACTATTGAATGCATTTTTGAATGAATATTTGTGATTGGTGATATATCTTTGTAATTCTCTTGTAAATTTTATAATATTTCTAGTATTTTTGTAAGTCTCATGTCATTAATCACATTCATTAAAACACCAGTTTGTAGTAAAATTTGTTATAACTTTAGCATTTTCTCAAAAAAAAAAAAATCATATTAAAGAGTAAAAAGAATGGATTTTAAAAAAATTATTATATAAAATGCAGTTAAATATTATTTAAGTGATAACAAAAAAGGCCCCATTTAAAAATTTCGTCTTAGGCCTCTGAAACGCTTGGGTCGGCCCTGCTAGAGATTCAAACCTACCTCATGCCAAAAACATCAAAACCCACCTAAAGAGAAGAACCAAAGAAAGAAATTAAGACAATGACATGGTGATGTGGGTTATGCCCAATTTC
Source organism: Quercus tomentella (assembly GCA_028535165.1). Taxonomy (NCBI): domain Eukaryota; kingdom Viridiplantae; phylum Streptophyta; class Magnoliopsida; order Fagales; family Fagaceae; genus Quercus; species Quercus tomentella. The sequence continues at coordinate 33,987,373 of JAPQVY010000111.1, read as the reverse complement.
TATAATCAAACAGCAATACATGGTTATATCACAGTGAAGATATGAAAGTACTCACCTGTATGACTATTTTCAACAACGATAAAATTGACGATGAAAAAGCTATAAACAAATACAGGAGACATTAAAGTTTAACCTCACTTATGGGCTTTATGGCAGAGAAATGTGACAATTGCAAGAATTTATAGTGACTTATAAGTTATAACATCATTTATGCTTTGAAATTCTATAGAAAATATTAAGGCTAACATAAATAGAGCATATATAGTAAGATATATCTATCAAAAATGAAAAAAGCAAGAAGAAGAATTGTGGGGGCCAGATAGTCAGAAGTCACTATTAAAACTATATAAATTGGGCCTATGGCCCAGTCTGAGGACATTCATTCTTCCGAGGATGGTCAAATAATGTTATCATAGGAATGGTAGAAGAGGAAGAGATAAGGATTGTACATGATAGTCCAAAAGATGTCCGAGGAGAAAAGTCACCTCGGAAATGTGGATCTGAGATCAGTAAGAGTGTCCTATCATGCTGAACATACTTCCAAGTTGCATCACGGTTAGAAGTGAGACCTCGGATAGGAGAGGAGTAGAGGAGGGCAACAAATATCTTCAAAAACGGTTACCTCCACATTAAATGCATCCCAGCTAACTTTCTGGCTGCATTTATGTGGAGAAGACCCCTGAACAGTGTTGCCTTGGCAACCACAACTCACAAAAGGTCAGAAAGGGTGTTTGATGGGACAAGCACTCAAGCGGTGGCTCAAATAATCAACAAGTGTAGGATTAGGATTGTCCAAAAGGAATGATATAATGTAAGAGGTCCTTCATGGAAAAGGGGATCGAAAAAACTAAGAGAAACTTTGTAATAATCCTTAGAACTCTTGTAACCTTGATCATAAGCTTGACATTATAACATAGCTCCTCGGACTGTGCCAAGGACAGATTTTCTTATCTTAATTGTGTTTGATTCTCTTAAATAGCCAACTGTTATCATCTTCATTACCAAATAGAACCAGTTCTTTCACCCACGCTCTACAAATTTATTGTTTGGGCTTGTTGGGCTATAACCCAATCCTATATTGGGCCTAATCCAAATCCAGTCCTTACAATTGGCGTCGTCTGTGGGAAGAACTTGGTCTATTCTGAGAGTATTTTGGGTGCAACGTTTAAGAAGGAAGAAGCAAGTCCACACCAGGCAGTGACAGGTCCACACCAGGTGGATGTGAATCTACACCAAGCAGAATCAATGGGGTCTCAACATAACAATCTGCGTAGGAGCCTCGAACAGAAAGGAAATCATGAGGGAAGTGTGCACACGGCTCATACTAGTAAAAGCCAATCTAGAGGGAAAAGTCGTGTTTCCCATGCAAAGAACAATAGAGACATGCAACGTGAAATCGATGAGTTGAAAAGAGAATTGCGTCACGCGCGGCGAAGACGTTCATCGCCTAACTCCGAGTTGTCCTCCGAGGAGACAAATGACACTAGTTACAGATGGAGGTCTAGAACTCCGCCCCGCGAATCTTTCTCCTACGACGAAGAGTATCACCATAGACGTAGATATAAGAGCCCGCCTTGCAAAGGCCTAGGGAACGATGCCATGAACAAAACGTTGAGTCAAGTTTCTAAGTCACCCTTCACAAGAAACATAGAAGGCGCGAGTCTTCCTCGACGATTCCACCAACCTACTTTCACCATTTATAATGGTCGAACAGATCCGGTGGAACATGTCAGTCACTTCAATCAAAGGATGGCCGTTCATTCCAAAGATGAGGCTTTGATATGTAAGGTCTTTCCATCCAGTTTGGGCCCTGTGGCGATGAGGTGGTTCAATGGTTTAAAGGAAAATTCCATTGACTCCTTTAAGAAGCTCACCCGGGCTTTTGGCACTCGCTTTATCACTTGTAGCAGGGTTCCTCGGCCTTTGGGATCCTTATTATCTATGTCCATACGAGAGGGGGAGACTTTGAAGGCCTACTCGGACAGATACTGGGAGATGTTTAACGAAATAGACGGAGACTATGATGATGTGGCCATTAGTACTTTCAAGGCTGGCCTCCCAACCGAGCATGATTTGAGGAAATCCCTGACTGGTAAGCCTATTACTAGTGTACGTCAACTTATAGATCGGATTGACAAATACAGAAGGGTAGAAGAAGACCAACTGCAGGGAAAGGGAAAGGCTAAGGTGATCCCTCAGGAGAGGAGGGATTTCAGGTCGAACCGGTACAATAATAACCGACCTCAAAAAGACTTTGTTGGGCAGCCAGGATTTGCCAACACCCAGGTGGTCAATGCTATGTTCCGAGAACCGATGCAACAGGTTCTAGAGAAGATTAAAAATGAACCGTTCTTCAAATAGCCGAATAAGATGGCAGGAGATCCTATGAGGCGTAACCAAAGCCTTTATTGCCACTATTATTAGGACCATGGACACACTACCGAGGATTGCAAAAACTTGTGAGACCATTTAGACCAACTGGTCCGGGAAGGGAAATTAAAGCAACTCTTGCATCATTCCAGTGACCAGGGAAGCCAAACGGGTTCAGAGTTCCAAGGAGGTGCTTCTTCAGGACTCCCTCTAAGCACGATAAATTTCATATTCGTTGCCCCAGGAAGGACCGGATCTTGACCCTCCAGAGTAATGTCAGTATCCCGCTACCCAGTTGAGGAATCCAGTTCAATGCCGAAGAAAGTCAAGATGGGCATCCCACTAGTGTTAGGTTTTTCAGATGAGGACAAACTTGGAACCATACAGCCTCACAATGATGCTTTGGTGGTTACACTTAAAATTGGAGGATACGATGTGAAAAGGGTGATGATTGACCAAGGCAGCGGAGCTAAGATTATGTATCTTGACCTATATAAGGGGCTCAATTTGAAACCTGAGAATTTAACAGCCTATAGTTCTCCTTTGGTGAGTTTTGAAGGTAAAATGGTCATTCTGAAGGGTCAGATAAGACTACCCGTACAAACTGGCTCAGATGTGGTAGAGGTGGACTTCATTGTTGTAGATGCTTTCTCTCCATATACGGCCATTATGGGCAAACCTTGGCTTCGTACCTTGGGAGTCGTCTCCTCCAGTCTTCACCAGAAGGTGAAATATCCCTCTAAAGGCCAAGTCTTGGAAATATTAGGAAGTCAGTCTACGGCCAGGCAATGCCTGGTAGCAGCCATCCAACATCGGCCTGAGTTTGAAATCTCGGCCACGGCTGAGAACGATTTGTAGCAATCAGAAACTCTGGCGTTGCCCTTCAACAGACCAGCCGACGAAGTGAAATGTGAAGATCTGGAAAGGGTAATTGTTGGTGATGATCCGGAGAAATTCTTTCAGGTTGGGGCTCAACTCCCTCTACTGGAGAATGAGCAATTGGTCGAATTTCTCAGACAAAATGTTGATATATTCGCAGGGGACGCGTACGAAGCCCCGGGTGTAGATCCAAGCTTCATTTGTTATCATTTGAATATCAACCCCTTCCATCATTCCCAAAAGACAGCCACCTCGGCGCCCTTCCAAAGAGCATGCCGAGGCTATCAAAAATGAGGTAACAAAGCTTAAACAGGCAGGGGCTCTTAAGGAAGTTTTCTATCCTCAATGGCTAGCTAACACAGTGGTGGTGAAAAAGAAAAATGGGAAATGGCGTGTGTGTGTGGACTTCACAGATCTTAATAAGGCTTGTCCAAAAGACCCTTTCCCTATGCCACGGATAGATCAATTGGTGGATGCGACGGTAGGCCATCCTCGGATGAGTTTCTTGGATGTCTTTCAAGGATATCACCAGATACCACTAGCACTGGATGATCAGAAAAAGACAGCTTTTGTCACTCCTACTGGAAACTATCATTACAAAGTGATGCCCTTTGGTTTGAAAAATACAGGGTTTACTTATCAGCTAATGATGACTAAAATGTTTGAACCACAGTTGGGCAGGAGCATTGAAGTATATATTGATGATATGGTGGTAAAGAGCAAAGTGGTGTCTGAGCATGTGGGAGACCTCACGAACATTTTTAAAATTCTGAGGAAGCATAAGTTGCGTCTGAATGCTTCCAAGTGTTCGTTTGGTGTAGGCTCAGGTAAGTTTTTGGGCTACATGGTTACTCATAAGGGAATTGAGGTGAACCCTGATCAGATTAAGGCCATTAACAGCCTACAACCACCTTGGAATCCTAAGGAGGTCCAGAAACTGACAGGGATGATTGCTGCTTTGAATCGATTTATATCTAGGTCAGCAGATAGGTGCAGACCTTTCTTCCTTTTGCTGCATAAATGGAAAGGATTTGAATGGACCAAGGAATGCGCTGTGGCATTTCAACAGCTTAAAGAGTACCTATCTCGGCCGTCCATCATGTCCAGTCCTGAGGTGGATGAGGTTCTGTTTGCCTACTTGGCGGTAGCCTCTCATGCTATAAGTTTTGTTTTGATACAAGTAAACAGTGGCATACAACGGCTAATCTATTATGTGAGTAAGTCACTTCATGAAGCCGAGGTGCGCTATTTACCATTGGAAAAGGCCATCTTGGCGGGAGTGCATGCTACATGAAAACTTCCTCAGTACTTCCAGGCGCACATCGTGGTTGTCCTAACTCAGTTTCTGCTCAAGTGAATACTTCAGAACGCAGATTATACCGAGACGATTACCAAGTGGGGCACGATTCTAGGGGCTTTTGATGTCAAGTATATGCCTCAGACCTCTGTAAAAGGCCAAGTCCTCGCCGACCTAGTAGCCGAGTTTGCTGAACTTCCTGAAGAAGTAGAGGAAAGGCAACATGGCATGGATGAAAAATCGGTTGGCCTAATCTCCACACAAGACCCCTCACCTTGGAGAGTATATGTGGATGAAGCAGCAAACCAGCGGGGATCAGGAGTAGGGCTGGTTCTGATATCTCCAGAGAAGATTACCATTGAAAAATTACTGAGGTTGGGGTTCTCGACTACAAACAATGAAGCAGAATATAAAACTTTGTTGATGGGAATGGCGATGGTCCAAAAAATGGGTGGAAAAGTAGTAGAAATGTTTTCAGATTCGAGACTAGTCGTAGGCCAGGTAAAGGGGGAATTGGAAGCCTGGGATGCCAGAATGCAAGAATATTTGGGTCAAGTTAGGCGTATACAAACAGAATTTGAATCTTTCGACTTGTCACATGTTCTTAGAAGTGGAAATACGCATGCTGACTCCCTGGCTACCCTTGCCACTTCCTCGACACAGGATTTGCCTCGAGTAATACTAGTCGAGGACTTATGCACCCCTACCCCAATAAAGAGAGATTTGCTCCAAGTCCATCAAATCAGGGCAGGGCCGAGCTGGATGGATCCTATACTGCTATTCCTTGAAAAGGAAATATTGCCTGAGGAGAAATCAGAAGCTGAGAAAGTACAAAGGAAAGCTCCTCTGTTTTGGCTGTCCAATGACAAAAAGTTGTACAAACGCTCTTTTTCTGGGCCATATCTGCTTTGCGTACATCCCGAGGCATCAGAACTACTCCTGGAAGAATTACATGAAAGAATTTGTGGGAGTCACACAGGAGGGAGATCTTTATCACACCGGACCATTACTTAGGGATACTGGTGGCCGAACATGCAAAAGGAAGCACAAGAGTATGTTAAAAAATGTGATCAGTGTCAGAAATTCACACCAAACATTCATCAGCCCGGAGGAGTTCTTAATCCTCTTTCTAGCCATTGGCCTTTTGCTCAGTGGGGCTTGGATATTGTAGGTCCTTTCCCTAAGGCAGTAGGAAACAAAAAGTATCTGCTGGTCGTCACAGACTACTTCACCAAATTGGTCGAAACTGAACCTTTGGCTAATATCAGAGATGTGGATGTCAAGAGGTTTATCTGGAAGAATATCATTACTCAATTCGGGGTCCCCCATACTCTCATCTCTGACAATGGCCTTCAGTTTGATAGCAAGGCTTTCAGGAAGTACTGTTATGATTTGGGGATAAAGAATAGATATTCCACTCCGGCCTATCCACAAGGGAATGGGCAAGCTGAAGCTGTCAATAAGGTTATAGTGAATGGACTTAAAAAGAGGTTGGACAATGCAAAGGGAAGATGGGTGGAGAAATTAAGACATGTCCTTTGGACGTATCGAACAACACCTTGCTGGTCAACAGAAGAAACCCCCTTTTTAATGACGTATGGGGCCGAGGCTTTAATTCCTCTAGAAACTGGTTTCTCAACGCTAAGAACAAGTGCATTCACTTCGGACGGCAATGATGAGCTGTTGGAAAAGAGTTTAGATTTGATTGAAGAATGAAGAGAGAAGGCGATGGTCCAACTGGCCTACTACCAGCACAAGCTCAAGCAAGATTATGATACCAATGTAAAGCTAAGGCCGTTAGCACCAGAAGATTTGGTATTAAGAAAGGTTTTGGATACTGCCAGGAATCCAGCCTGGGGAAAGTTAGGGCCTAATTGGGAAGGACCGTATCGCATCACTTCGGTGGCAGGAATAGGTGCATACTACTTGGAGGATCTAGATGAAAAAATTGCACTCCAACCTTGCAGTGTAAACAACCTAAAGAGGTATTATTATTAATAAAACAGCCCTGTGTAGCTTCTTTTTAATTCATTTCAATTATATATCGTGCGTTTCCCCATCCATTGAAGTATTAAACAGAAACTAAGTCATGTCAGGTTTCTCGGACCACATACTTAATAGAAATTAATACTCTTGGACATCTAGTGAAGTATTAAACAGAAACTAAGTCATGTCAGGTTCCTCGGAACACATACTTAGTGGAAATTAATACCCTTTGACATTTATTGAAGTATTAAACAGAAACTAAGTCATGTCAGGTTCCTCGGACCACATACTTAGTGGAAATTAATACCCTTGGACATCCATTGAAGTATTAAACAGAAACTAAATCATGTCAGGTTCCTTGGACCACATACTTAGTGGAAATTAATACCCTTTGACATCTATTGATGTATTAAATAGAAACTAAGTCATGTCAGGTTCCTTGGACCACATACTTAGTGGAAATTAATACCCTTTAACATCTATTGAAGTATTAAACAGAAACTAAGTCATGTCAGGTTCCTCAGACCACATACTTAGTGGAAATTAATACCCTTTGACATCTATTGAAGTATTGAACAGAAGCTAAGTCATGTCAAGTTCCTCGGACCACATATTTAGTGAAAATTAATACCCTTTGACATCTATTGAAGTATTAAATCGAAACTGAGTCATGTTAGGTTCTTCGAACCATAAACTCAGTAGAAATTAAAACACTATGGCACCTATTAAAGTGCTAATCAAACATTAACTCAAGCATTTAAAAGAAATAAAATCTTGGTTTCCTCTCTTGGATCACAAGATTTGTTATCACCCAGCAAAGATATAAACCGAAGTAAGCCCATGAGCATCACTTAAAGCATTTTAGGGTGCCCTAGACTTGGCTGTTGTTTGGTCAAACGTTTGAATATTTTCTTAAAGTTAGAAAGCTTGTTATGATTGATAGGTTTAAAGTATGCCTTAATAGTACTACGGATTTAATAGTCACGATCTACTCTAATTCTCAATTAAAAATATGTAAAAACTGTGTTTTCCCTTGTGTCAGCAATTTCGCACTTTCATGGCATATGGTTATGTTCGAACAAAGAACAGTCAAATTGAAAATTGCGTAAATAAAAAATAAAAATAATAATAACCCATACAATTTGGGAAGGTAAAGTGAACTTTTCATTAAAACCTATCTTAAAGAAAGGGAATTTCATTACAAAAATTGCAACTACATTATAGAAATGAGGGTTCATGGTTTTAATTTTATCTGAAGATTGTTCTTGGAGGCCTTGTCAGCTGCTTCAGGAGGAATCACTTTTTCTTTTTCCTTGGGGACTTCTCCGGCAGGCATGGTAACCAAAGCTAAGACCTGTTCAAAACCTCGGGAAGCTGCCCCATCTTATGGAACCTCTGCGGCCTTGTCCAAGGATGTTTCCTTTGAAACTTCAGGTTCCTTTGACTGCTCCTGCTGATTGGGAGGAAGAGGATCCTGAGGCTGTGCTTCCTCGACTAGGTTAGCAACTGTGAAGGCCTCACCTTGAGTGGAAGGAAGGTCCGAGGCTCGTATGGCTGGTGGGAAGTAGATGTTCACTGGCCTTCTCAGCTCAGAAGAAGCCTCAACCCCAGCTCGGTTGAGAGCTTCCTCCCAAGTCTGAGCACAGTAGGTTCGACATACGGCAGGGACCTCTGCTCGGAGGGTATCCTCGATCTCGGCTATGCAGACGTCGTAACCATGCTGTTCAGCCTCGTCCCTAGCCTTCTCGGCCTCTATTTTTGCCTTCTTGGCCTCAACTTTCAACTTCTCAGCCTAATCTTTGAGCTTCTGGGCTTCTTCCAGTTTCTTCCTAAGGGCTGCTATTTGCTCCTTGGAAGCAGCCAGCTGATCATTGGCATCACGCAGGCGCACCCTCTGATCCTCAGCCTGCCTCTGAGTGCTCTCCAGAGCCGATTTAGCACTCTTCTTGGCCTTTTCCTCCTCAATCAACTTATTCCTTAGATCTTTATTGCTTTGATCAGCAATGTTGAACGATTGCACAGCTGCTACGCGCCTATTCCTCTCATTGTCCAACAGCTGATAGCAAGAGTTAGTTATCTCCTCAACCCTGAAAGTTGCTTGGACAGCCTAAAAGGAAAGGGTTAGGAACTTAACCAATAGTAAAAGAAAAAGAAGAAAGAGGATAGCATCATACCATGCCTAGATACCTTTTAAGGTTAAGGAAAACCTCATTCTTCCTGATACACCGTAGCTTGGCCATATCAGTGGGGAGTAATAAAGCCTCCTCCAAAGCCGAGGCCACATGGCACCCAACACCTCCATCGAAATTCCTGAGTGATGCATCATCCCTCAAGGGTTCGCCATTGATCATGGGAGTTGGAAGCCAAGCCTGAGGCTCCGGTGGCTGGCTATCTCCCCTCTCCACGGCTCTCCGTGACGTCTGGCTAACCTTTTGCTGCTTTGCAGCTCGTTGGCCCTCGTCTTCATGAGCAAGACGAGACCTATCGGTCTCCACCACGTCTTTGCCCTTCTGCTCTCTCTTCCTTTTCGGATCAGCAGGTTTAGGTCGGGAAGGCAAAGATGACTGAGGAGGAGGAAGAGGAGATTTGGGAGGAGGAGGAGGAAGTTTGGGCTGTGTGGATTTCCCCGGCGCACCTTTTCCGGGCTGAGATTCTATTAAATCCATCAAACTTCTTTAGGATTTCCTTTGGATACCCATCTCATCAGAAGTGATGACGTCCACTTGTTGCTGAAAGTCAATGTCAACCGATATGTCCTCAAGAGATGGAGGTTGATTGAATACTTCAAATTCATCCAAGGAATCTAACAAGGTCACAATCCCCTTTGGACTTTTTTCTTCTTCTTCTTCTTCTTTTGCTCCTTCCTCTTCCTGAAGAATGAGTTGGGATGAGGATGCTCCTACTGAAGGGGTGGCCACAAAGAGTGGTTGAGTAAGGGGTGTACCTTCAGGAATTGGAATACCCTCTGGAACGACGAATCCTTCGTAGGCAACACTAATATGGTGGAGCCAAGCATCCTTGGCTTTTATCACACACTTGGGGGCTTGAAATGCGAAAGAAATGGGCATGTACCTAAGGATTATGTGCGCTGCTCGTAATTGGCCGTCGGCTTCATTTACGAACACCTCAGACCGTAGAATTCTATCTAGGCTCTCTCTGTTGACTAAACTGAGCTGAGGTTTGGTAGCACGTTTGTCTGCAAAATCATTAAAATGAAAGAAAATTTTGTCAAAAGCAGAGATAGTGAGAAATAAAAGAGAAATATAAACCAAGATGCATAAGTATACGGCTATAACCCCCACCTGGTTTCCCCTCCTTAATCGGGCAAGGTAGGCCATCATGCCATTCCCCATAAAAGATTAAAAAATCCTCTTTTAGCCCTTTGTTTGAGGTAGGGAGGCATTGGATTAACCTTACTTCGGGATACCTTGACTTAAGGTAATACCCTTGCCCCATCAAATGGTGTAGGTTGTATACCCAGTTCATATCATGGTGGGTCAAATTCAAGTTCATTCTCTCGTTAAGGACTTCTATACTCCCTAATACCCTAAACATATTTGGGCCGCATTGTGTGGGAGATAGCCTAAAGAACCTAAGATAGTTCCTAGTGATGTTACCCATGGGAATGGTCATCCCTCCCTCTATGAAGGCAATCATTGGGATGACCACCTCTCCTGTTTTCCTATCGTCTACCCATTCCCCTTGGGCAGCGTATCTCATACCCACTATTGGTGGGATCCTATACTTAGCCCTAAATCTCACTCTATCCTCCTCAGATTCAACTAAACACTTAAACCTACCCATTTTCTAAGAAGTTTTGAAGAAAAATTAACAAGTTTGAAATGAAAACTAAAAGGGTTCAAGGAAACTTACAGGTATGAAAAGAAGGTCCTCAGACAAATTTTTAGTAGCTGTAGATGCACAGGGAAGTGAGAGAGAATGACAGGTTCAGTGTATGAGCTCTAGGACTGTGTGATTGTTGAAAGTAGGAAAGGCAATTGATTTGAAAAGCTATTTATTGTGGCTCAGAAGTTACAAGCGGGAAGATTCCCGCTCGTAAACCTAGAAAAATCCTCCACCGTTGGATTTACATCCAGCCGTTGAACATGGAGGACAAGAGTGTCGCCAAAATTTAATGATGGCAAGCTCTAGACGCCGAAGCGTCAGGAGCATGCCTAGAACAGGTAAAAAGGCATTTGGGAGTTCGGATGGATGGGGTGTAATCATGAACAGGGTGGGCTGAAGATATCAAAATCCTTCTTTCCTCCCAAGGAGTCGAAAAGTAAGATTTTGAGGGGCTATTGTAGGGGCTAGATAGTCAGAAGTCACTATTAAAACTATATAAATTGGGCCTATAGCCCAGTCCGAGGACATTCATTCGTCCAAGAATGGTCAAATAATGTTATCATAGGAATGGTAGAAGAGGAAGAGATAAGGATTGTACATGATAGTCCAAAAGATGTCTGAGGAGAAAAGTCACCTCGGAAATGTGGATCCAAGATCGGTAAGAGTGTCCTATCATGCTGAACATCCTTCCAAGTTGCATCACGATTAGAAGTGAGACCTCGGATAGGAGAGGAGTATAGGAGGGCAACAAATATCTTCAAAAGTTGTTACCTCCGCATTAAATGCATCCCAGCTAACTTTCTGGCCGCATTTATGTGGAGAAGACCCTTGAACAGTGTTGCCTTGGCAATCACAACTCACAGAAGGTCAGAAAGGGTGTCTGATGGGACAAGCACTCAAGTGGTGGCTCAAATAATCAACAAGTGTAGGATTAGGATCGTCCGAAAGGAATGATATAATGTAAGAGGTCCTTCATGGAAAAGGGGATCGGAAAAACTAAGAGAAACTTTGTAATAATCCTTAGAACTCTTGTAACCTTGATCATAAGCTTGACATTATAACATAGCTCATCGGACTGTGCCGAGGACGGATTTTCTTATCTTAATTGTGTTTGATTCTCTTAAATAGCCAACTGTTATCATCTTCATTACCAAATAGAACTAGTTCTTTCACCCATGCTCTACAAATTTATTGTTTGGGCTTGTTGGGCTATAACCCAATCCTATATTGGGCCTAATCCAAATCCAGTCCTTACAAGAATCATTTGGAACAAGTGAATGAAGCTAGCCAGATTAGAAACAAGATAAAGAAGATGGAAGCTACAGAAGCTATTATCGTTTAGTTCCAATGTTAAAGCTACTTGTAGTTTTTAGTTGTATTTTAGATAAGTTGGTTAGTAACCACATGATTAACACTTTCTTTCTCTATGTAATAGAATTATGTAACAATTGGAATTTGAGTAATTTTGATTAATGCTACAAACAAAAACTATTCTACAAACATTCTACAAACTGCTATGTTGCATGCACATAAGATACTAACAAACTCAAATAAAAAAATAAAAACCTCTTAAACACAACACTTACGACATATGTCACATATCATCGTTTGCAGGCTTGCAGCAATTGAAAGCCAATTAAGCATAAAGAGTTTGAACTTAATTTGAAGTGCCTAGAATTGCAAAGGTAGTATTATTGAGTGACTACAACAAAGACAAGTGTTTTCACCTTCCATCTACAACAATGCCATCAAACAGAACCATTCGTTTAGAACAATCATATCATGAAGACACAAACCTTGGGATGGAGACACCATGCTAACCGCGGCTCCGGCAGCTTTTACAAAGAATCCGGTGACTTGTGTGGCGGTGGCGTGTGTCGGAGTGTGATGGGGTGGAGACAGGGGCAAGAGGAAGCAGATTTGGGATTTGAGACCAAAGAGGCAAGGAGGAAGAAAGGCAGAGGGTTTTTTTTTTTTTTTTTTGAAGCTGGTGTGAAGCATGCCACATCAACGATTTGTAAAATGTTTATGGAATAGTTTGTGTCCGTAACATTACTCTTGAAATTTATGTTAAACAAAAAATATACAGAATTTGAAAAATAATAAACTAATATGTTTTTCTTTTTTCGACAAATACACTAATACTGTATGAAAGACCATTTCTTCACTCACACAAAACTTTTCTCCAAATACATTTTTTTAAATTAAAAATCTCAACTCAATAGCCAAACAAGATTAGCTTCCTCAAACTTATTTAGCAATCATTTAACCTTTTTTTTTTAATAGTATAAATAAAAAATGAAAAAGATGGGTATTCTCCAAACCAATAAATGGCTTAAAACCTCTTTAAAAACTATTAGTTAACTTTTTTTTTTTTGTGTACACACGCGCATGCATAAGTGAACAAGCATATTAATCTTAAGGAAAAGTTAACGAATACCCACATTGGTTTATATAATATTTTTAAAAACTTTTTATGAAAAAAGAAAAAAATAACTAACTTTTGTAACAACTTTTTATATTTTTTATAAAAATAATATTAAATTTTTCTTAAAATAGTCCATTAAAAAATATCTTAAAAGCACCTGTTAACTGAAGTTACCGGATCCTTAATCTTAAATTACAATTTTTTTTTTCTTTTTTGCTCGGTAGGAATGACTCTAGGACATATTAAATTTCTCTCACCCCTACCTCTTATGTTATAGCCCAACAGACACCCTGAGATTAGTTAAAACATTTAAATCAGTATGTCATAAACAAATATTAAGTCAAAAGCTCTTCAATTAACGTGACAAGGTATTAAAATTTTTTAAATTAAAGTATCATGAATTAAATTCTCAAGATGATGAACACAAATTAATGGTGAATCGCTTAAAATTGAGCATGTACTTCGAATTAAGTTGGAAATGATGGTCATCACTCCTCGCCAGTTGGTTCACTTCTCCTCTTTTTTGTCTAGTCAGTCGGTTTGTCTTGGTGGGTCCTACTTGTAATCTTAGGTGGCAAAAAGTTACTGGTCACTGACTCATATTGATCAGATTAATATTATAGAGTTTGAGTGGATAGGACTCAGGAGCTGCACCCTTTTCAAACTACCAAAAGTTCACACTCTCTTCCCATTACAGAGTAGTTACAGTTACCTTTGCTTGTCTTCCCAAAGAGACCCAACTAACTGTCACTCTTATCTCTTAGGCTCATCACATATACAAAGCAAAAGCAAGAGTGAGAGTGAGAGAAAGAGTTTCAGAAATATGTCACTTTTCCAGGTGAGACGCTAACCCTGCAAGCTACTTCTCTTTCTTGAACCGCGCAAACTCTTATATATATTCTTTCATTACCGCTGTTATTTATTGTCATTTATTTTAGCTCCCAACTTTCGTTATTTTATTTTATTTGAATTTGTGTATCTATAGAATGTTAAAGATTATGTTACCATTGTCTTTGAAATAAAACCATTCCATTGTATTCTTTTAGGAAACGAGTGTAACATGTCATGATATAGACTTATTTTTATTGGAAGATGAATAAACTGAATAATTATACCAAAGAAAAAAGAGAGAGAAAGAAATGAGTGTAACATGTCACGGGATAGACTTATTTAGTGCTTAGCAAAGTTCTCATTGAAGGATGAAATTATCAAATTTAACCTCATTAAGATTGCCTGGCTTGGTTTTCATTTTTCAAATATCTATATTGAGTATTGACGGTTATTTTTGTTCTCAAATTTATATTGATAACTACATTTTAATTGGTATTGTCTATTAAAATGACAATTTCATTTGTAATTACATTTTTTTTTTTTTAATGAATGTAGGAATAGTAGTGAAACCAGAGTTCAATTGTAAATGAGTCCGGATGGTAAAGGTTTAACCATGGCAGAAAGGGAAACCAAAAGTTCTGATGATCTGGATTTTACTAAAAAAAGTAGGCATTTGTGGGTTCAATGCGAAAATTGTTATGGGTTATATAGTGATTGATGACTTGGTGCTTATGTTGCTATATAGTATATAATGTATGAATGGGGTCATTTGGACATAACAACAAGGCGAAAATGTGTAATTTGTCCATCTTCAAAGTAGCATTCATCATTGAAGTGGACATTATTGTTACTACAATTTCTAATCTGGTGTTTTTTTGAATTGTCAGTGTTAGTGGGACACATAGCTGAATGGGATTAAATGTATTCCTCCTTGTTTCTAGACAATATTGGAATGCATAGATACCAATGGCCACCATATATTGTAACCTAAACACAAGGTCTGGTTTGAAGAAACTCAATGAATCCCTTCTGCATCGGAGTTACTCAACAAGGCAAGTTTCATCTCTTTTTTTTTTTTTTTTAAATCCCAAACATTCTGTAATTGTTCTTATGAGACATTGATTTGTGTGGTATTTCTATTATGTTCTTTGTCCTTAACGATTCAAACTACAAGATATCAATGATGAGATAGTTCATTCGTTATACTTCTGAGCTTCCAAACTTCAAATGATGATGTTTCTGCCGCAACTGAAAAAACAAAAAAGAGGGGGGGTCTTATTAAGTGATGACATGAAATACAAAAAGGAAATAGTCATGTATATATTCTGGAAAGTCCTTAGGCACTAAATTTAAAATTGGAAAAAAGGTGTAAGTGTAACACACTAACACTAAGAAAGAAGCCTAAAGCTGACTGTTTTTATTTCATTATAAAGCTAACCAATCATAAAAGGATGCTATGGCGTTGTTCATAAGGATAATGTACAGTTTCTAAAATTTTCAAAATGCCATAAGCATAAAGCATCAGAAAGAAAAACAAAATATAGTGAATCATGCAAAAAGGAACTTAAATGAAACAAATTTTTGCAGTAAATGGGAATAAAAACAAACTGTTTGCAAAAACATTGACTAAAATGAAACATTGTACATGACATTTATCTTGAATGTCATTTGAAGATACCAAGAAGTTATCTATGAGTTCTTGAATAGCATCTTAGAAAATTGAGTTCTTTCTTATTCTTCAAAGTGTTGAATATAATTTAAAACATTGTAGTTGAAGTTTGAAGATACTTTTAATTTGTGTAGAACTCATCCAATATGGCCTATTGTACAATAAAAGTACAAGGTGTAATGCTTATGATCTAATTTTTTGAAACATATTATTCTTTTGCTGGCATGCCTGAATCTTCCTGATTATTATTTGATATTTATACTCCAATTTACTTTTTGGTGGAAGAGTGAGAGGGGAAAGTGGGCTCATTTCTAATTTTTCTGCATTCACTGACATTTCTCATTTTTTAGGTATCATCTAAACTCCAAAAGATCATCAAGCTTCTTCTGTAACAGTAAAAAGCATTTCCATACCACTTACAGAAGAAAATTGAAAATAGAAAAAGGACACCAATCCCAACAGGTACTTTCAGAGAGAAATGCAGACTATTCTGGCACGACTACTGAAAAAGAAAAAGAAAATGATGTTTCTAAGGCAATTTTGATATGGAGGGCAGTTAAATTACCAATATATTCTGTTGCTTTGGTTCCTCTCACTGTGAGTTCTCTAACACTTTGCATTCTAATCATTTTAGAGTGTAGTTGTTAGCATTACAGCAATTTTATTTTATCAAGTGAATATGTTGTTTTACCCCTGTTAATTTTAATTTTAATTTACAAATTCTTATGATGTGATCATAGAAAATATTACAGAAAACTAAGCACATGAATTTTTTAAGGATGACTATAATGGAAAACAGAAAAACCAACCCCGTAATAATTTATGATGAGGTAGAGTAATACAAATTGAAATTTAAATTAGGGAAAGTCATTAAAGATGGTTTGGACATAACAGAGGCTTGAGAATAAACCAGTGTGATATTGTGATTATATTAATGTGAAAGGAACAAAAGGAAAAGGGAGACAGATAATTATGTGGGTAGAAGTTAGAAGGAAGGACAAGGATGTTAAAAAAGTAAATAGGGTTATGACCTTGTAAAAGGCTGAGGTGGCATAAAAGGATCCATGTAGCTGACTCCAATTAGTTAGAGGACTAAGAGTTAATTGAGTTGGGTTAAATATATTTGTATAAATTTATTAAATACCCAATATCCTTCCTTCTTATGGTGAATCCTAAATCAAGGGTTTTGCTAGCAAAAGGACAGCTTTAAAGTTGGTGGGAATTTAGGAAGATGACTATTGAGATATGGAGGGACTGAGCCAGTAAATATTTCTTCTTTTTTCTACACACTGCAATATACTATCATTTGTCTCTTTCTGAGAAATATGAAAGAGTTATTACTTAAGGCCTTCAATTTCCAGTGCAGATTTGGTGAAACAGTCTTTATCAGACCCTTCAAATTTTGTTTTTTGCACACTCCCACACTAAAGCAATGAATTCTAATTGTGTTATAGACATTGGAATCAAAATTTCAGTAATGCACTTGTCTATCTTGGTGTTTTCCCTGTAGTTTAATTGTATGCACTTTGTGTCTTACTCTATTTAGTGTCCACAAACAGGTAGGCAGTGCGGCTGCTTATTTTCAAACAGGCATATTCTCCGCTAGGCGTTATTTTGTTCTCCTGGCTTCCTCAGTTCTTATTATCACATGGCTTAATTTAAGGTGAGTCATATTTACTATTTCAGGTAGTGAGTTGATTATGACTTGAGTCTGAGCAAGCTTAACTGTGAGAGAAACTGCTCATCTAGTAGGGCTTGAAAGATGATATTATCTTTCTTTTTGTTTTTAATCATTTTTTTCTTGCTTTTACATACATTTATAGTGTGAGGACACATACATATGGAGTATGTGATGTTTTCTTAGCAACCATAGTGAGTCCATTAGTTTTTGTCTTGCCAAAAGCAGCTGTGCTTCAGTCTGCTGTTGGTCTTTGAGCTTCTTGCACTTAGGTCGAGTCCGATCCTGTTTGCAAACCCAAAATAACTTTATCTATTCTGCACCTTTCAAGCTCAACATTCCAGAATTTATGAGTCAGCTTCTTGGAAAGGGATGTACTTAGATCTTAGCAAAACTCTTTTTGCTGTAAGAAATCTCTGGTTTGAAGCTAACTCTTTCTTTGTGACAATGAAGGGATGATGGGGTGCTCACTAATTAATTAACTATAGGGCCAAAGTGTACTACATGATACTAGTTCACCCTATTTCCAGTTTTCCTTGCTGCTTTTCAATACTTCTTGAGTATTTTATCTCCCAACAACAGTCTGGCTATATTATCCTAATTGAGTACCTTACTATAAGCTTCAACCAAGTCTCAGGCCTCCTATATTTGAGCATTTATAACATGGAGGGCTCCATCCACAGTTCCTGATAGTCCATTACAAGCTAAATTAGAGTCTTTTTCTATTCTTAAATGATAGGATGGCCTATATCTATGTTTCCTAACGATCTCCTAATAATCTGTACATGCTAATTAAGTCTTTTACAATTCTCAAGCTATAGGTCTCAACAAATGGCCAACTTTGCAGCTAATTGTTATATCTTGGACAGTTTGACTTCCTGTAAAACTCCCATTTGACTTATACTTCACCTTCAAAACCTTTTCCAAATCCACACTTCCCCCCAAAATTTAAAAAATAATAATAATAATAGGGGGGTTTGGCCCCCTCAAATGTTTAAGTTAATCTAGTGGTGCTCTTAAATTTGTAGGAGTTGCCCCCTCCCCCCCCCCCCCAATATTAACTTTAAAAAAATTAGGGCGGCCACCTACTGTGTGTGTAGTTCCACCCCTATCCTCTTCATCCTTATGAATTATTGATCCAAGGGTATTTTACGATCACACAAGGCCCCTAATTTGCTTATCTGTTTCATTGACTCTGCTCTTGTCCTATAATTCACATCCTCTTCAATTTCTTCATCCTTATGAATTATTGATCCAAACTATTAGTATCTCTAGCCCATCAAGTCTTGCAACTCTTACGTCATTTTTTTCTACTTTTACTATAATTGCATTCCATGTACTATGTTTTAGTCCAAATCAGTCCAACGCTTCCAAATTCTGAAGCATCTATCCAAATTTCTAACTTGACATTAACTCCATGTCTAGTTTCATCCATTGAAACTATATCAAGAGAGAAAAATACTGCATTAGTTTGTAGAGTCCATCTAATTGGTTTAAGTCAAGATACCAACACAACTCGTTATCTTCATGACTGAAATTTGTTGACTCCTTAGTACTAATTATCTTTGTGATAGAACTATGTTAACTGCTATCCTTTGGCCTCTTCAGCAATGACGTTTATGATTTCGACACAGGAGCAGATAAAAACAAAAGAGAATCAGTTGTAAACCTCGCTGGAAGGTAAGTGTTATTTGTTTTTGGAATTTTTTTTTTTTCTTCGTTTTGATGTACAATAACAATTGCCTAATTATGCTCTATAATGCATTTGGGAAGCCGTACAGTAACTTTACTTGCTGCTTATTCATTTCTTGCTCTTGGCTTCATGGGACTGACATGGACATCCGTGGAGGCAGGAAATATGCGTTCAATAATATCACTGGCATGTGCGATTATTTGTGGTTATATATATCAGGTATAGACATGCCTATTGCATTTTTCAAAGAAAAAAATAATCCCACATTTTAGTTGCAGGAACTGATAGTTTAAATGTCCCATTCCCCCTCCCATTGGAGCCAATACTCTATAATCCAAAAAAAAAAAAAATCAAGAACTGAGGTTCAAATCAAACTCCTGGCTTTTGAGGTATTTGCTTCACAACTGCTAATGCCTCCCCCACAATACATAGGAAAACCAGAATTTCACATATGTATTCCAAAAGGTTGGGATCGAGTTGTGGCGGTCTTAGTTTCAAATCTTATGAGAAATGAGAAACAAAGGTTTTCACATCCGTTCAACATCGTCTCTTTTGCAGTGCCCTCCATTTCGGTTAAGCTACCAAGGATTGGGAGAGCCCCTGTGCTTTGCAGCATTTGGGCCATTTGCTAGTACTGCTTTTTACCTCTTACAAGGCAGCACAAGGTTATTTGACCTATATAATCACAGGCCATACCTTTAGATTTTTGTTTGCACAGTTATAATAATGACTTCAGGTGGTTTTGACAGTCAGATGAACTATCTTCCCTTAAGTGGTACAATTCTTTCTGCTTCAATCCTTGTTGGCTTCACAACATCCCTAATTCTTTTCTGTAGTCACTTTCATCAGGTATTTTACTTCTATAACAATTTATTCTGCATTTAACCCTCCTTGATTGACTCTGTCAGCTGACATGAATTACCAATGTTTTAGGTGGAAGAAGATATGGTAGTTGGAAAAATGTCCCCTCTGGTGAATATTCTTCTAGCTAACCTGTTAACGTTTTAGAAATTTTGACAGAGAAACAAATAATGGCATTTTATCTGTATTTTAATTTATATGCAGGTAAGGCTTGGCACCGAAAGAGGTTCGAGTGTAGTGAAGGTTGCTGTCATAGCACTTTACTTCTTGTTGTTTGCCTTTGGTCTAATCAAGGCCCTTCCTTTTACTTGTATTGTAAGTCCTTCAAATTGGTAATGTATACAAATTTAACTTCGGCAGATTGGCACTTTATTTCATTTTATTTTCTCTACCTCTTACTTTCTGCCTGAATGATTACTCATTTTAACGATATTCTCATCGTTTTCCTAAATCATGGTTTTTCCCAGCTTCTCTGTGCTCTGACATTGCCCATGGGAAAACTGGTAGTTAGATATGTTGAAGATAACCACAAGGTCAGTAGTAAACTTCTAAGATGCTTGAGGTTTCAAACCTCTTGTTCTGATCTAACCATAATATGGTTTCACAATCATGTCTTGCCACTGGGATAAGAGGAACATAGTGGTTTAATCAAAGATGCAAATTTTCCTTAAAACTACAGTCGACTAGCCTCTCAATCATATATTTTTGGTTGAGCTATAACTGGGAAGCATATGGATGGTGACAGATCTGGAAAGCAAAGGAGACAAATATTCTATTCTTTGTCCTTTGTCATACTAACTTCAATTGGGCTTTGACTTCAGTTAATAAAATTTTCTCTTACAGGACAAACAGAAGATCTTCATGGCTAAGTACTACTGTGTGAGATTGCATGCTTTATTTGGAGCTGCATTGGCTGCTGGACTAGTAGTGGCTAGAGCAGTCACTAAAAAATATGTTCCAAGGCCTATATTCTCTTGAGATTTGTTCCATGCCTTCAATTTCAAAATCATGATAAAGCAAAGATCTTATTGAGGGTTATGAGATATAAAATTTGTTGTCAAATAACCAGTCTCATGCATGCTGGACAGTTTGCTGGACCAAGCAAATAGAATGTGACTTAATCCTGGACAATTTTTGGGCTGTCTTACAGTGTTCTTATAGTGATTTTAGGGTAGAAACCTTTTCGTATCTCTCTAAAGTCTCGAGTCAAATCTGGCACCAACAAACATGTGACAAAGTCGTATCATCCAATTTTTAGCCAGTCTTTATTGGAGTTCCTTTTGCAACATTAAATTACCAGAAGAGCAACTTTTAGTACATGTTTCACATCTTAACAAACTGTATGTGAGGATATAACCCTAAAGATGACATTACCAGAAAAACATGAAATTTAAGGGTATAAATTGGATGCCCGAAAATATAGCATTTGGATGACCAAAAAATAGTGTAAAGAAACACTAAATTTAAGGGTAGCAATTTAGTCTTTTATTTTATTATCAATTTATTACACACTTGATTTAAGTCAAATTTGACAGAAAGGCAGTTGAGTAAATTTCTTACATTGACTATGTAGACAAAGAAAATAAAATCATAACACCTTTCAGTTTTCTAATTTGGGCAGTCATTACACCTTTTAGTTTTCTAATAAGTTGTGGTAATTGCTTAACTTTGCAAAGGGATGACCGTATCCGCTAGCTAGGTTGTGGAGTTCCTTTCCCCTTCAACTGAACAAAATCCCAACTACCCCTTAGATTATCTGAAAACTCATACTAGGCTTGAAAAGCACCTTATGGAATGAATTCCTAATGTTTTGGTTGGAAAATTCCTTGGCCTTGATAAAAAGTTTATAATGAAAGGAAAATAAATCAAATAACATGTCAAGTTGTGATTAGTGATATATAAAGTAGAATACAAAAAGTGAAACGGAAAATTTGCATTCAACGGGCAAGGCAAGACAAGATAACTTTGAGACGGTGGAGATTCCAGGCCTTAACCAGATTTTAGACTTCCAACGCTACACATGCAAGCAATTAGGAGAGTCACACCCTCATTAACTGGTTTAAACAAATCAATGACTAGTAATATGGATTATGGACATGCTCTCCTTTTCAGTTCACAAGGTTATGTTTTCTGTCTTATGCCACCTTTGTTGTCTAGTGGTCTGTATTATGAAGCTAAACTTCGCTTCTATTTATAGGTGGAGATTTAAGGGGAAGCTTGATCCAACCCTAAAGGATCTGATGACACATGTCATCATATCATTCACCTCATAAACCCTCTGAGCCACAATCCTCATGATGTTCCCTTAAGGGGGCCATGCTCTAAATTTAGGTGCCTTGATCCCTATCCAAGGTCAAGTTGGCATGCAATGTCTTCACTAAGGCGCCAAGTTCCTCAAAAGCCACCTTAATCCACATTTGTCCTCAATGAGCTAAGCCTCAAATGGTATATGGTGTAAAGAGTGATAGGGTCATCTAGGACCACCTTAATCCAAATCTTTTATCACACCCAACTCATTATTGGTATGATATTGTCCGCTTTGGGTTATCTCTCATGGTTCTAAAAGGCCTCATACCAATTAGAGTCCAAGGCCTCCATATAAGACATAGACCTCTCCTATCTATGGGGTTAGACATATTATGGCCCAAGTGGCCCAAACTTATTGTAACCTCATATACTTGTAGAACAAGTAACTTAACATTGGGTAGGTTAGTCTAGAGTTATTCAAGTATTATCTAGTATATAAACTCTACAATAACTTTAACATAAGCGATGTGAGACTTAGCCAAAATTTGGTTCTCCCTCACCTCACTTCACTTAAGAGGTCTTTCGGCCTTCTGGGTCTCCATAATCCACCCCACCTTAAGGTCCACTTGTCCCCATGTAGGACCTACCCATCATCCCGTCACATAGGTCTCCATATAAGGCCCAAGACCTCCCTACCTAAGGGATGTGGGACTTAGTCCAATGCTTAGTCCAATGCCAATGATATAATTTGTCACAACCCAAAGAAAAGCGTTTGCCACATATGTGCTTATACCCCAAAAGAACTAGTTTAGTCACAATTGAAAGTCCTTATAAAATCTAAGGCATCACGTCTTTCATCCAACGAGTTAAGTCTCAAAGAGTGTATGGTGGAATAGAACAAGAAAGCCGCTTCTAAGTATACAGTCAACCTGGATCGTGATTTTTTGTTGGAATCTTATGTCCAAAGTGAATCTAGTAAAATTTACTTACAAACCCTATTTGTTTTGGCCTAAAACATTTTCTATAAAATGTTATTCTCATTCTCAAGAACTTAGGACAACTTAAAACTTGGTCAAATCGAAATCATTTTTTTCTTGTTGAGAGAAAACACCACTTATTAAGTCTCAAATTGTTTTATGCTATGCTCTTAAAAGAGCATAAAACAATTTTACCCCCAAAGAGAACATAACCACTACTATTGTGAACCCCCCCCCCCCCCCAAAAAAATAAATAAATAAATAAATAAACCTACGTAATCAACAAAATAAACTTAAAACCTCCAAAATGATCAAAATATCTTTGAAACCTCTAATATTACTGAAATAGCCCCCTTAAACCACTAATATTACTAAAATACCCCCAAATCATCACAATAACAATAATTGTGAACTCTCCAAAATGACCATGACATGCCTCAAAACTTCAGAAATCTCCGGTTAAAATTCAATATCCTACTGTAATGCCAAATGGATCCTTAATATATTTAACTTGAACCAAAAAAAAAAAAATTGATGCCAAATTTTCAAATCTTATTTAGCCGTACCGTTTGCATCAATCCATGTGTTTCTTACACTCAAGAAAAGGTCATGTATTCGTTTCTTGATCATCTAAAAATAATAATGATAATAATAATACTAACTAGAAAACATATCCTCAACTCCTTATCACCGAACCAAAGAACGGGTTTTAAGTTCCATTAAATTTTACCGCCTTGAATCCTAAAACAAAAGCATAAATAATCCATCAAATGCTGAGGATGTATTAAAAATTTTCAGATCAATATTAATTTCTTTCGGACATAGCTTCCTCAAAGCTATCAAATGCTATGGTAAAGGAGCTTTATATTAACAACACTACAGACAACAAATTTCATAAATTTTTTCAAAACTTCTTGGTGTGGGAAATCGTGATTAGTTCAGCATCACTTTTATTGGAACACTGGCATCACTTTTGCTTTACAACAACATCATAAAACCAAATTTGAATAAAATTGAAGGTCCTTTGCTTATAGAGATTTCAATAATATCATAGAAGAGAGTTTGCTCTCCCATTCCTATCTATCAATAATTATCTTATGTATCCAACATATACATCATCTCTCTCACAACATGTGAACCTCGCATGTGAGAGAAATGATTCAATTAGTTGAATGAATAACATACCTTCTCCGCCCTTAAGTCTAAGCCAAGGAGAAGGGCGCATGGGTAGGAAGCAAAGAAGTGCATCGTGATGATATTCTTGGCCAAATGGTTAGGTTTGCGAAATTTGTGGGAATTAATTATTTCTCCTAGCTATTGATCTCAAAAAAGGTTTCAATTCAATTTGTAAGGCTGTTTAAGTTGAAACACTATTAATAGACGTTCATCATACAAACTAGATATGCACACCAATTGATTCCAATAGCCAGTTATTATTCCAGATTGTATGGATTTAATTGGATTAGGTTGTATAAGTTGTATTGTAAGGACATATACTATACCCCAAAATGGATGTCTACTAAATATATCGTGACTAGATAAAATATTATGAGTTGTAATTGTAACTTGACTAGTTCTTTTTTAATATAACACATATATGTATATGCTTCCTCGTGTCATGACAAATGATGTCAATTCCGTATGTTTCCTTGCGTCGTGACAAATGATATCAATTCCCTTTCCAGTTATTTGCCTTCATCGATACAAGACCAGGATACACTTGAATGTAAAAATTTCATGAAATATTTACCGTGTAGTAACCTGGAATTAGCCAGGTGAATAAGTAGCACTAATTGATATTGCAGTATTAATTGTTTATACTACATACTAAACCTTGAACAATAAAATTCCAAACATTCTCCTGTCGAGTAAGGATGTTACCATTGCATTCCAACGGGACTCACTTTATTAAACAATGCATAAATGAGCATTCAGTCTCAAACATATTAACCACGACTGGCATCAACAAGAACAAAAAACACCCTATCAACCCTGCTAAACACTGGAAAATTAACCATGAAAACTATTTAAGGATGCAATGCCTGAAAGTACAGACTATAATTCTTTCTGAAAAATCAATCTACTAAGCTATTTGCCATCCACAAGAAGCCCCTGGAAATTATAAATTTCATAGATTCAATCTTCCCATGATCTCAGTCACCAGTGTATAGCCCCTTTAAATAATTAAATCTCATACAATTATATAGAGTGATCAGACCATGAAGGTGAAACTGAGTAAACAGCCACTTTATTCTTTTGTACTAATGTAATCAGTGGTGATTGCAGCAGTTATTGGTCTATATATATGATCATCTTACCATATGCAGCATCACATACTCAGATGACTGCCAGGGTTCTTAGCCCTTCAGATTCGGCAGTAATATACTGCTGAAAGATCATAAAATCTAACGCAAGTAACAACTCTTTTGATGGTGAGGAATTTTACCTTCTGATCACTCAGGCATTCGCAACTCACCATCACATTGGAGTCTGTCACATATGTCACATCTATCTAGATTTTGTTTCTTTAAACCTTTTTAGTTCCAATGACCATACCCATAATCTTTGATCTCCACAGAATAAAAGAGTCATGAAGATTGAAGAGTGACGATATCCTAAAAACAATGCAGAGATCACTCAATTCACACAAAGCTAGAAGAGCAAAAACAGTTTTTGAAAATATTTATATTTAGATTGGTTTCAGATTCATACTCCTATATATATATATATATATATATATTCTCCATGAATTATTGCATTTCAATATAAATGTACTGTAGCCACCCAAATAAACATTGTTTTGAATCACTGAAAAAAAAAACTTAAGTCATAAAGTTACCAAGTTACATTAGCTTATATCAAAAATGTGTTTTTTAGGTTGAATGTCAAAATGATTCTTTCACAACAATCATTACCCAAAGTCAAGCACCTGCAGCTCCAAAAGCAAACTCATGAGCTACTTAACCTGTTAACCATATGCTTCATGAGTACAATTCACATTCTTTACTTGTCAAATAAATCCTCTACTAAAGAAAGCCCTGTGTGACCCAAGTCCACCAAATATATGAAGCGAAACAGCTTCCTATAGATCCCATACTTAATCCAAGTGTGTGTAAATGGAAGTATAACAAGAATGTAGGCAAAGAGGATTAACACATACAGAAAACCCTTAAGGGATTTCTCCCACAAAATTTATTTTTATGTGTTCCACATCCCCACTTCAATTTTTATACTGACTTAAGATCATAATTTTGTTATCCATCACATAAAGGCATTCCATGAAGATTATAACTGGAAATCCACAGAATATTCAAGACCATAAACAATATATAGCCAGGGAATTTGCTGTTTTATAACACTAAAAGTTTATCCACCGACTGAAGTAACACCAAGGAGAGGAATCAGTAGCATCAGCTTCAATTTTGTACATAATGAGTCCATAAAGCCTTCCTTTTCAATTATTAATGAAGTTCCAAACACATTGTTTTCATATTTCCTCTTAATATTTTATCACAGAAGACCCCATCCTCAAAGCTTTCAGTCTTAACACTGATTCCTTAATTAACTCCAGAGTACATATGACGAATTGGAGAAGTCAAACTCTCCTCTGAAGGTCTTCAATTAATGAGAAGTCTTTCCATTAACAACAAACTCATTTTGGTAATGATGACGCAGTAACTCATGACATCCACTATATCAACCTCCAAAGGAGCACTCCTAATTGAGAGGCCAGCTTATGTATGCAAGATGTACTATTTGATACACATTCACAAAAGGTCTTGGAATAACCACAAGCAAACTCACCTTAGTAATATGAGCTTGAACCCCTACCACTTGGGTAGTCATCATTCATGCGACGAGTAGAGTAATCAGCTGGGTATGAATCTTCACCTAGCTGCAAATTTGATTATGTTACCCACATAAGAAAATATATAAACCAAGATATCAAGACAAGTATATAGAATAACACAACATAAACTGTACATCTGATCGAGAAGACACATAATCTCTGGATATATAATCCCTTTCATAACTGGAATAGACTCTTTCTGCATCCCTCCTACTAATCTCATCTGCAAAAAGTGAAATAACAAACAACATTCAATATATAGCTATTGATGGGAAAATAATAAACTTGTAGACACATGAGTTTGTGAGTATTTTCAAGTACCTCTTCTGTATGCCATTGTTGATGGTTTAGTCTCATATGTTCCATGAGAATGCCCTTCAGATCTCCGACCACCTTCATCATAACCATGGCGAGACCCACGACCCAGCCTAACATATTAGCAATAAAATCAGCCATAAAAATAGCATTGCTACGTCCCAAAATAACTATAATGTTCAAAAAAAGTCTGCATTTAAGGAGACATAAATCAATGTTTTCACACTACTAAATGAATCATATCTTCCATATTTTACCCCTATTTTTGTTGAACTCCAAAATGTTTGCTATTGGCAGTAAATTTAAATGATTGGAACCAATGTTTTTGAAATTAGATTATAATACATAAAGGGCTATTAAGGGAACTGAGATAAGTATAGCATTCACCTTTCAAAATTAATTTCCAAAGGGACAACCTTACATAAGTTTCTTCGAGACATTGGGAATAATAATTTTACAGTAATAACAATGACAATTTTTTGTTGCAAGTAACAATGACAAAATTAAAATAATAAGAGAAGAAAGGTAAAACTCCCAAGCAACAAACAACCTTGTAGAGTTGCTTCCATAAGAATTATCACCATAAGCCAAGTCAAAACTGCTTCCCCCATAGTCAAAACGAGCTCGTGATTGCCTAGCTGAAGGTTCAGCATAACGAGGATGATCTTCCTCCTATAAATGTAACAGGATTCGACTTAGGGTAAAAGGGGGAAAAACCGCAGCAACTGTACAAAATTTTTCAAAAAGATCACTCACAATGGCAGAATGGGGACGTTTTGAGGTGGGAATAGAACTGTAATCACTGATACGACTGTCATGATAGTTTGAGGGTTGTTCCACGTATCTGTCATAGCCATAATCATCATAAGGGACAGGCCTACGAGCAACAGCACGAGAACCACTCCTTGAAGGACCTCCCAAGTACCCAGATCCACGTGAAGGGTATGCATCTCTATAAGAGTGCCTATCGATAGTAACTTTACCAAAATCAGATGGCCTAGAAAATAGTTCTTCTTCTTGAATGTAGTCCCTTTTTGAGCTGGTCTTTCCATAAGTTTGAACTGTCCAAAAAGAGAGTCAGGGAGAGAAGGAAAAAAATGCTAGTATTGTTATTATTACAAATAGTAATTATATACCAGTGGACCTTCTACCATATGATCTCTCTGGTGAAGAAAATCGCCGTCCACTCCCAACTCCATGTGATACAACATTTCGGTCCCTTGGACCATATGCTCGATTAAGACCACCATCAATTGCACCACGACTTTGAATGCTTCTCCCAACACGATCTATAGACTTGTGAGGATCAAAGCGAGAGCTTCCAGAGCCCCAAGGACCCCTGCTACCACGATCACTGCCATGTGCAATGACATAACCTCCCCGAGCCTGTCTAGCAGACTTACCTCTCTGCCGTGGCCTAGACAACCTTGCCCTAATCTTTATCTGAAAAAATTGCAATTATTTTATGAGCCTGTGATACTTGCATAAGTTTTAAAAAGAGTCTAGCTTGCCACTGCATTTTGCTAGCTACAGAGTCATCAAGTCCAGGCTGTCCAGCAAGTTATACTCATGACAAATGACATTAAGGAAATGTTCAAACATTTAGAAGTAAAATAAAAACATAAGATTAGATGTAAAAGACTCAAAGTTACAGCTATTTAACTGTGGACCTCGTGATCTTTTATCTCTTTCTAAGCAATTAAAGTTATTTATGTAGTTCTTTATCTCGACTCACCCTCTATCACATCCACTGCATGTGCCCCACCAATAACATTAAGATCCCAACTCTGCTAACATTTCAAAGTTCGCCTTTTTCTAGATATTTGATTTTCTTTAAAACTATGGTAAAGTTCAGTAAAGGTTCTGATTTTGTTGCACTTGCTTGATTCTAGGCAGTATTATAGAAGCATGAAACAAATCATGTTAATTTCTCCTACATTATTTTTTCCCCTAAAAAGGTATTGTCTACCTTCTATCAGTGGATAGTTTATTGCTCTCATTTTACATTATTAAATAAAATAAACATTTATGAAGTTTCTACAACATGAATGTTGAATAAGAAAAAAACATTTTCCACAATGATGCTTAAAGATTGTGCAAAATACATAGGATTAAACAATAAACAGCAGCATACCTTCCTATCTCCATCACCAACCTCAGCATTATTAACACCATCCACACAAGCCACTGCAGCATCATGCGAATCGAATGTTATAAAACCAAAATCAGTCCTTTTAGCAGCTGGCATATTTCGAGCAAGTTCCACCTTTTCGATCTTCCCAAACTTTTTGAGAATGTTTTTGACACGATCCTCATCCCAAGCAGGAGGCAAACCATCCAGGAATACTGTCTTTACCTGGAAAAAGAGAGAGAAAAAAACTTATTAAAGCCACTGCCTAAAGGTTCAACAAAATCAAATTAGTATAGAAATCACATTTCTAGTTTCAAATTATAACAACAACAGGTTGAAAGTTATCATTTTTCATCTGAGTAAACTATTGTTACTAACAACGGATTAGCCTAAATTTGGAACAAATTGCATTGTACTGGCATTATAGTGAGTGACTGAGTACAAAAATATTTTTAAACTACATCAAGAAGGGCCTCAAATTCCTTAATGAAAACTTTACAGCATATAGGTATGAAACCTTAATGTTAGAAAAGGAAAACTAGCTTAAACATAATTGAAGAAAATCTAACTTATTGTAAGTACTTGGATGACCTCCAAAATAGGTGGAAGATAAAATCTCCCCAAATTCAAAGAATTCTTCCATTCAAAGAATACACCACAATTCTTCCGGTATATGAAGTAAACCATTCAACTTTGACTGTTTCACAAACTATAAGCACACTTACATTTAAGCGATAATTTTCAAGGTCTAAACAGGAGTAACAAAAAACAAACAGAATACAACAACTTGCATGAAGAGGGAAAAAAATGCTCAAGGAAGTTCATGGAATCAAAAACTAACTGATGCATGCCAATTTCCTGTATTTGTGGCTAGCCATGAATCCAACATATACAAAAAAACACAAGCACACACACACATAAAAATACATATGTAAATTTTAGTTTTAAGAGAAGCAGCTTCCAATTTTGTAACTAACTCCTAGTGTGCACAAGAACCTACACAAATGAGGGATTAAGACAAGAAACAAGTACATACATGAGACATAATTGCATCATCAGGTTCAATGAAGGTGTCTGCAAATGCAACCCTTGCCGTTCTATCTATACCAAACACAACATCCCTCCTTTGCAATCGCTTGCAAGCTTCCAAGGCATCTGCCCTGCATGGGAAATCTAAAAAAGCAAAGCCCCGATTCAACCCCTCATTTTTCATGTCCTCAACTAGTGTCAGGTCTTCAAATTTATCAACTCCATATCGTGCAAGCTGTTCTTTCAACTGAAATAAAAGGACAAAAACCAAACATACTCAATTCACACAACCTAATTGCTAAGTGAGAAGTTTGGCTTCAAAGACACAAAGGTAAGAAGAACATAGATTACTCACAACATCCTTTGTCCATGTCTTGCATATGTTACCAACAAAAAGAGTGTCACTATCTTGACTTGGAGCCACCCCACATTGCTTCCCATTAACCTGACAGTTGAAATTTCATAGTCATACGTGATCAACTTGTTGATAATCACCAAGGCTGCCATATATTAATTATCAAGAAAAAGCAACATATTATATTGAATATAATATATAGTCTTAACACAAAGAATGTTATTGTACTAAGTATCTCCATAATATGCTATGATTTTTTTTAAGAAAATAAATAAATAATTAGGTCATTCATGGTGTCCAATGGATGAGACCTATTATACCAAGAACCACCATTCTCAAAAATTGAAAATTTAGCAAATAGTACAAGTCTTAAAAAATAATTTCAGGATAGGTTTCCTAGAAACATTCAAAAAATTTATATTTGATAGCACCTCAAGTATAATGTATAACAAGGAAAAATGAAATAGAAAAGATACCACGGGATGCTTAAGTTCGTGGATAGCTCGTCTGGCCTGCTCAATGGTTGCAAACCGCAAGAAAGCAAAGCCCTTGTTCTTTTGAGTTACTGGGTTCTTCAAAAGTCTCACTTCAGTGATCTCACCAACCTGACTAAAAACCTTTCTAAGATCCTCCTCGGTGGCATCTCGATCCAATCCCCCCACAAACACCTCAAATTCCTTACGCTTCCTCCTCTCGTTAACCATATCATGGTGCTCTTCCTCATAGTCCACTTCTTCCACATCTCCAACATCGTCCTCAAACACCTCTTCCTCCACCTCCTCTTCTTCCTCCACCTCTTCTTCGATCATGTAATCTCCACGAATTCCCGCTACCCCATCTTGCTCATCCCCACCATCCATCCTCACAACCCCTTCCCGCCCACCACTATTCTCGTCTTCTTCAAACCGCCGATCATTATCTTCAAGCTCCAATCTTTCTGATCTCTTGTCCTCTGATACAACAAGGTAATAATACACCACCCTTTGTCACAAACCAAATTTTACACACTTACATATAATACATACCAAAAGTTACAAAATTTGATCACAAATCCAAATATTAACAACAATTATAAATGCATTCCCACACAAGCCAAGAAAATGAAGTATACTTTATAGTTTATACATTCATTCATAAAATATATGTAAAATAACACTAATCTTGATATAAATTCAACAAAAAGGTTGCTAAGACTATAAATATTAAAACTTTAATCAATAAACCTCAAATGGGTATCTATATAATTGAAATTTGAACAAAGAATACCCTTAATTAGTACTCCTCAAGCAATAATAAAAACAAATAAGTTGACTGTGTAGTGAAATAATGAAAATTAATCAATTGGGTCAGAGTGGAGAGTGGTACCTTGAGTAGGAGGAGGAGGAGAAGAGGGTTGCCGTGAACCCGGGTCGTTGCGCCGCGGCGGCAGAGGCTCTTTCTTGACAATATTGGTGGTGGCTGTGGCTGTGGCCGTGGTGGGTCGTTTCAGTGTCCGTGGAGGCATTTTTTTTTTTTTTTAATGCTTTTTTTGTGGTTTTGGGTTTTGGTTTTTGAAGTAAAAAAACAGTGACACAAATTAAGGAAACAAGAGAAACAGCTTTGATAATTATGAAGCAGAACTGGGTAAAAGAAGTCTTACTTTGTTTTGTTTTGTTGGATTGATATGAACTCAAAGTATATTGTCTGATTTTTTCTGGGAAAGTGTTGAGGAAGAGGAACAAAAGGGCAGGGAGTGAGGGGTCCGTTAGACTTGACTTTTGTAGATTTTTTTAGTGCTATTGAAAGCGCTGGGACACTTCGCGGTTTTATAATTAAATTCCAAGAGGACTTTGGTCTGTGTCTTTGTGTATGTTTTATTGAAAGACTTGGGGTTGACTTGATTGCGTGAATCTGAAGCCCAATTTGGGAAGTACGTGTAAGCATTGGATTCTCTTCACCATTTGAGCTTAAAAATAAATTTAAAAAAATAAATAAAGCTAAGAAATAAAAGAGGAAAGTTAAAAATTATAAAAATATTATCTCGCCGATATTTTGTTACTTGTTATTATTGGTAGTGTAAAAATAAAAAGGTAATTTTAGGGATGAGTTCGATTTTTTTTTTTTTGAAAATATTAAGTATTTTTTAACACACATACGGGGAGAGGGGATGAGTTCAAATTATAACCAATAACTACTAATCACTTATAATTTGTAATGGATATATTGTGAACATAATACTTCTCTAAAAGTTAACTTATTTTCAAAAGAAAAATATTATATTTACAACATTTTCACAAAAAATTCAAAGTGACAAATTGTTATTGGCTATTACTAGTGGGTAAAAAAGTAATTTTAATAGTCAGTTCAAATTAGAACCAATAATAACTTACCACCTAAGATTTATTATGAAAATGTTATGGCTCTCTTTTGAAAAAACTAAAAATTATATTATTTAAAATAAAAATGAGACAAAGTGTAGTGTGAAACTCGCAAACCATGCATAAAATAAGTAAAAAACTAGCGTATAATATAGTGCCAAACGCACACTAGAGTCATTTAGATTTTGATATTTTTCTAAGCTTATGAACACTGCAAAGAGCCTTGTAGCCAAGAATGTGCATTAATTCCCTCAATCTATTCAAAGCATCCGGCCCGCTTTAACTATAAGGATATGAAATTGATTTTCTTTTTTCTTTTTTCTTTTTTTGGTTAAAAAGAGAATGCATAAAACAACTAACTGTCCAGAGCAGTTACAACAATGGCAGAACGCCTTAAGGAGTACAAATCATTAGCATCAATCTATTCAAGCAGACAGGTTCAAATATTAGAGCCACTAATCGAATTAGTGCTAGTTTGAGTTTTTTTTAATTCTACCAAGTCCCAACCCGACCCTCCTATACATAATACATATATAACCTCTTTTTAGGGTTCGTTTAGGATCCGCTTATTTTGCTGAAACTGAAAATTTTTTACTGAAAGTACTATAGATAAAGGTAAAAATTAGCTAAAATAGTACGATATGACTCATGAATAGTATCAAAAAGTACAGTGGGATCCATGATTAATAGCAAAAATAAGCTGAATGGTAAAATAAGTTGGCAAAAATAATTTTTGCCAAACTCACACTTAATATTTATCTCATTTTGGTATTAATTTTTTCTTGACTCTAGAATTTACACGAGTTTATATGAAAATGATGATACTTTTCCAACAATATTGATAAGAGTAAAGATTGTATATGGTTCTGGTGGTTAGAGTAATGATGATGTGGCAGTGATTAGCTGTCAAGTTAGTTGATGTCCCATTAGTTGTTATGTGCAATTAGTTGTGTTGTGCAGTTAGTTGTTGTGTTGAGGCAAGTTAGTTACTGGTAGTTAAGATTGGGAATGTATTGTAATTAGCTAGTACCTATAAAAGAGGAAAATAGGAATGTAGAGTCAGCTTTTGAAATGAATACAGAATTCTTCTTAATATCCTCTCCTAATTCTCTTCTCTCCTAATCTCTCTATTCTTCCTTATCTCTCGAAACTTTGTTCTTCTTTTCTTAATTCTCTTAAGAACTTGTCAATTTCTATCAATTTGGTATTAGAGCCAATTCTGTCACTATGGCAAAAACTCAATCTTTTGCTTTTCTTAATGAAAAAATCAATGCTTTGTCATTGACAATAGAGCAACACAACCAAGAATTTCGTATAGTTCATTAGAAGCTAGATGCAATCACAAGTATGTTGCAGTCCCTATCAGAAACTATGCAAGGAATTTCGAAAGCTGGTAATAGTTGGCAACAGAGAGCTACATCTCCTCCAAGAACTTCATCTCCAATGATGGCAAATTTTCAAGATTTTACTCTGGCAGCTATTCCTAAAGCTGTGAGATTGGAGTTTCGAAGGTTTAAGGGTGAAAATCCATCGGGTTGGATTTATAAGGCCAACCAATTTTTCCAATTGTATAATACCTCAATCAGCTAGAAGATACTCTTAGTATCATATGGAAGATAAGGCTTTGATTTGGTTCCAAGATGCAGAGAAGGCTGGCCAATTTACTAGTTGGGAGGCTTTTGTAAGAGCATTGCATGTGAGGTTTGGATCTTCTACCTATGATGATCCTATGGAAACTCTAATGAAATTGAAGCAAGTGGGGTTTGTATCTGCTTACAAAGGACGATTTGAAGCATTGTCTAATGGAATTAAGGAACTATTTGAGAAACACAGACTCAGTTGTTTCTTAAGTGGATTAAAGGATGAAATTTGATTGCCAATTAGAATGTTGAATCCCCAAAATCCGAATTCTGCTTTTGGCCTTACCAATATACAAGAAGAAAATCTTTTTGCTTGCAAGAAGAATGTCAGACCAAGAGGTGAAGTTTCCAAACCTTCAATTCTAGGTCCCCCACCAATCAAGAATGACATGAGGACTACCAAACTCCCTGTCCAGAAGCTTACTTTTATGCAAGTTAAGGATCAAAAGAAGAAGAGACTATTCTTTTACTATGAGGATATATGGCATGCGGGACATCAATGTAAGGCTCCAAAGATCTTCCTTGTTGATGGGTTTCAGCAATATAATCAAGGAAGTGATCAAGAAGTACCTTTGGAAGATGGGTCAGTAGAGGAAGATGCTTCAACTGAATTGCAGTAGCAGATGGCAGGTTCTGCAGAAATCACTCTTTATGCCTTACTTGCATGGTTGTCAAAATCAAGATCTGGATTGTAGGATCATACGATTTTACAATCTCATCTCACCAAAACGTTTGGGATCACACTAGAATCATAAAAATGATAGGATCGTAGGATCGTATGGGATCCTATCGATTTTACCAATCCTACCAAAACATCAGTTTTTTGTTTTTTTTTTTTTTATGGGATAAATTTTTGGTTTTAATGAAGTTTTACGAGTTTTTTTTTTTCTATGTTGTGATGGTATGATTTTTTTTTTTTTTTTTATATAATTATGTTAACCTAAGCAAATGTTTTCTAGTTTCTAGTTCACTTGTAATCAAAATGAAGGAATGCTTCATCATTTCTAAATAAAGAATTTATATTGGCTTTGCTAACTTTTAAGCTATAATGTTATTAAATTTGTTTGATCAATATAGTAATTTGTATTCTAATATTACTAAATATTTTTCTTATATATAATTTTATTAGTATACTTGTATTTTTATATTAATTGATTGATTTTTTTTAGCATACTCTATAATTGTTGCTGAGTGGTATAACTTGAATAACTGAGTGTGAAGTTGTATCTTGATCTTTTTTGCAGCTCTAGTATACAAATATATAATGTCTACATAGATGATGAACTAGATGATGATGATTAGGACGATGGTTATAAGAACCCTAGAATGGGAATAATTAAATATTCACTTCACCTTAATATTCATCTTGCTTTTGGATTTTATATTTTAGTTAGCTAGTTTCCATTTGATAACTTATTATGGATTTTAAACTTGGAAAATATTTCCATATGTGTTGATAAATATTTTAGTATTTGGTTGCTAATTAAACATTTATTAAACTTTTTAGATACATTGGGTCAAAACTTAAATATAGTTGTTTCGTTAGTATAGACGTAGCGATATATCACATACAAATTGCATCATATGATGCAAATCTTTGTTTTTTTTTTTTTTTATGGATAAAATCACAATTACGTGATTATTCAACATACAAAGTCATTATCAATGTGTTTTTTGCTTTAAATATGAAAATATGTAGGATCTTACGATCCACGATCCGATCTTACGACTCACGATCCGATCTTACGACTCACGATCCTACGTAGGATCCCGATTTTGACAACCTTGCTTACTTGGAAGCCCCTCTCCAGGTACAATGAGAGTATAAGGGCAAATTAATCATCAAGATTTGATCATTGTCGACGCCTCGCGACTACTCGACCATCCATCGCAGCGATGCTCACGTAGCTCTCTCTATCTCAGTGCGAAAGTATGATAGTAAGGAGGTGTGTTGTACCTCAGGTGTGTGACTGGAATTTAAGTCGATTTTAAGGAAATTACTAAGGATAAGTAAAGTCGCCACCAATCATTAGGTTTCTAAGGTGTGATTGGTCACTTGACTCTATTTGATTTTATTACCAATCCTAGGTTAAGAAAAAAATGCATTTTTCTTAATCTAATATGGATGGGCAAAAAATTTTGATTCTTGAGTTCGAAAGTCTGATTACGTATGGGGAGGTGTTAAGCACCCCACAGCGTCTATCCAAGGATGGTCCTTTGTTTTGGTAAAACCTTAATTTTTGGACATTGGTAGTCGAAAACAAGCTATTGGCATTAGCTTTCGAGGCTTGAAACGTATTGGGTTTTGAGATTTGGTTTTGGAATGGGTATGGTCTCAATTGATGCTTTCCAAGTATGTTTGGAATCATTGCCTAATTTCCACAGCGAAAATTCGGCAGCATTTCGCCTTATTTTCATGGAGAAAATCCGGCAGTACTTTGCCTCAAATACGTCATAGCACATCAAACTATTCTCACCAAGCTTTCGATGTGAGAATACAGCAATGGGGATGCCCCATTTTCACGGCGAAAATCCGACAAAGTTTCGCGTTTTGTGCGCTATAGCGCACCAGTAGGGTTTTGCATCTATGTATACGGTGCGTATTGACATGCTCGTACTGTGACGAACCGAAGCCCTTCAAAGCATCAAACATGCTGATGCATGTCGCATACACGAGGAAACCAATGTCACTTAGTGACATAGATCAAGAAAATCACACCGCGATAATCGTGCACACAATATAGCATGAATATGTACCTATGGCAATCTCTTTGAGCGCATGCCCACACTATAAGGTCAAGAGCTCTCATGACTAGAGAGGGTCAATCACGTAGCCACGAAAGTCCATCATACAAAGTGCACAATCACCCATATACAAACAGATATAGATATACATACATCATGCATAATGCAACCACACAGAGCGAGAAAGTAAATCGGACATTGCCAATGTTCCAAGGGTATGGCTCAGCAAGGTACAGGAAATGTAAAATAGACATTGCCATACCCAGAGAACACGACCCAAGCAAGGAGCAGGAAAATAAAGGGGGTAAATAAAGGGGGACCCTAATACATGCTCTAGAGAAGAGAGACTTTAAGAGAGGGAAAGAGAAAACCGCTCTAGAAGGGCTAAGCCCCCTAATCTAGTGAACATTGCCCTTTGTGGGCTTACGTCTTCTTGCTTGCATCCTTGCCCTCTTTGCTTGCGCCTAAGAGGTCGCACCCTTACTCCAAGCGTCCATGTGCCATGCATGTACATGCAAAGACAAAAGAGACATGGCAGCAAACAAGTAAAGAAACAAGATAGAAGGAACGCATGCTAAAAAACAAGCTAGCAAAAGCTGCCAAACGGGGGCAAACAAACATGTGAAGCACACAAAGAGAGGTAAACAAGCATGTTATCAAACAAAAGAGAGTGTCCTAGGAGGACAAATGTAGGTTTGGATCAAGTGTCCGTAGTTCCATTGGCTTGGAGTATAGACGACACACAGACTCATGCACAAACATGTAGGCAAGCGTGCACAGATGCATAAAAGTGAAGAAAGCCAAACGGGTGGCACAAAGCAAGCCAGACAAGCATATCAACATCGCACAGAGCGGAGAAAGATGTGTATCATGCACACCAACACCATGGAGGTGTATCTCACAAGTGGTTGCATCCAAACAAGCCCTAGGAAGGACGAATGTAACCACACAAAGCAAGTGGCCCTAAGGACCAACAAGCACAAGCCCACGGAGGGCACAAAGCATGGCAAAGCCTAGATCTAAAGAGGCTAACATGGAGATAAAGCATAGAAGCAAACAAGCAAAGATAGACATGCTTAAAGGAAATGATCCAAACCCTTTGATATAAGTCAAGGTGTGCAAATGTAGGTCTAGACCACAGGGTCTAAATCTACACTCCACCAATAAGGGCCAAAACACAAGAAAGAGAGACATCAAGGGACAAAAGGTCTATAAAAGCACATGGCATAGCAGCCAACATAGATCTAAGCACACAAGAATGGTACAAAGCACATAAACACATAGATCTAGGCATAGGGACACAAATTTAAGCACGAACATGTAGATCTAAGCACAAACATGGCAAAGAACACATAGGCACAAAGATCTAAGCATAAGCATGGCAAGGAGCCTAAAAGCATGTGGATCTAAGCACAAACATTAAATTTAGACATATCCTAACCCAAGAAGGCTAGGCCAACAACATCAAAGTAATAAATCATGGCATAAGCAAGGAAACATGCGGGAAAAACTATAAAAATATGCTAGGACAAGCAATAAAAGCATATTATTAAGCTAGGAAAAGCTATAAAAATGAAAGGGAATGGATTGTAGCTAAAAAACTACATCCACACCCCTAAACCTCAAATCCAAGGTATGGAACCAAGGAGAGGAAGATTGGGTGCAAGAACACTACCTTGATGGTTGTAGAGAAAAGAGGAAAATCAAAGGTGTTTGAATGAGTTTGGATGTATTTTAATGTGTATGGGTGTGTTTGGGAAAGAAATTAGAAAGAGGAGAGAGAGAATCTGCCAAAAAAAACTGCCTAAAACTTCCTTTTTTTTGCAAAATAAGGGGTTTGGGGGTATTTATATCGAAAAAATGACCCTTGGGATTCCAACACACCTTGTAGGGCTGCCAACCAACTTGCTAACATCAGCAGTTTCACCTTTTTCTTAGCCAGTTTTTGATGCATATTTGAAGGAAAGCTCTGGATGTCTAGTATCCAAAACACTAAAGAAATTGAAAATCCAACAGTCGAATAAAAAGTTATGGCCTTAGGAAGTGTGTTGATGCGTTTTGCACGGTTTTCTAGATATCTCAGCTGTTTTAACTCCGATTTTGACTCGTGAATAGTCGTTAGAAAGGGAATTTAATAATCTTCACAATGGCACTGGTCCTAACCCATTCTAACGGTCATATCAAAATTAGGGTTTTTGGTGCCCCTAGGAGTCAACCTCGGGTCAAACTTGGTCAAAGTTGACGAAAATCACCGAGTAGCTCGAGTTTGATATAGAAAAATGAATAATGTTATTTTAGGATGATTTTGACCAACTTTGACTTTCGATCAACCCAGGGTTGACCAGGGGCATTTTGGTCAATTTGACCTAAAATGGAACTTTGAGTGCTCTGATGCCTGAACGGGTTGCACCAAATCAATCTAGATGTTTTCTGTAGCCTCGTGAAGAAAAGATTATATTTTTGAAATTTTCGGGATCCAACACGCAAATCGAGGGCAGACAAAATACGATGTCTACAACCATCTTGATTGACAATGGTAGTACTTACAATTTCTTGGATACTTCTTCATGGTTATCCTTGAAATTATCATTGTCTACTCAGGACAATTTCACTATAAAGGTTGCTAATAGTAATATGCACAAAACACAAGGTGTTTGCCATGATGTTAACCTCAAAATTCAAGGTCAAGACTTTCAGGTTGATTTGAATGTCTTATCCCTAGGTGACTGTGATGTGGTTCTTGGTACTCAGTGGTTATATACTCTTGGGCCCATACAATGGGATTTCAAGAAATTAACTATGGAGTTTAATCTTGGAGGAAAAGAGATTTTGCTTACAGGGTTACAACCTTCAGGCCTTACTCTTCAAAATGCTGATTAATTCTTTAAACTAGTTATTAGAAGGGATTATTGTTGCAGATCATATTCTGTCCTACTTCCACAACACTGGTGCAACCACATGGGATCATTACTGATTTACTACAAGAATTCAACAAGGTTTTTGAAGTGCCTACCGCTCTGCCTCCTCTTCAAGGTCATGAGCACCAGATTATCTTAAAGGAAGATACTGAACCTATCTATGAAAGGCCCTACAGGTATCCCTTTTATCAAAAAATTGAAATTGAGAAAATTGTACATGACTTACTTGAAGCAAGCTATATTAGAATTAGCCATAGCCATAGCCCTTTCTCATCACCTATGTTGTTAGCAAGGAAAGCTTATGGGAGTTGGCATATGTGTATTGACAGATCCTTGAATATGGCCACTATTAAGGATAAATACCCTATTCCTATTGTAGATGAATTGCTTGATGAATTGTGTGGTGCTGTTATCTTTTCTAAGCTAGATCTCAGATCTGGTTACCATCAAATCATAATGAAGGAAGGTGATATCCATAAGATTGCTTATAGGACACATAAAGTCACTATGAGTTGTTAGTCATGCCATTTGGGTTAACTAATGCACCATCCACTTTTCAGTTACTAATGAATGAAGTGTTCAAACCTTATTTGAGGAAATTCGTTTTGGTATTCTTTGATCATATATTGGTGTTTAGTAGTTCTGTAGAGGAGCATGTTTCTCATTTGAGGGTGGTATTGACTGTGTTGCTTGACAACCAATTGTGTGCTAAACAAAGCAAATGTGTGCTTAGGTGTGGAGAGCTGGAGTATTTGGGGCATTTAATTTCAAGTCAAGGGGTTAGAATTGAGCCAAAGAAAACCGAAGCCATGCAAAATTGGCCTGTTCCTACCTCAGTGAAAGCCTTGAGAGGGTTTTTGGGTTTGACTGGGTATTCTAGGAAGTTCATCAAGGACTATGGGCTTATTGTAGCTCCCTTAATTGCATTACTTAAGAAAGAAGCTTTTTAGTGGTCTCCACAGGCTGAATTGGCCTTCACAGCTCTCAAGGTGGCTATCTCTACTCCACCTGTGTTGGCATTACCTTATTTTACTAAGCCTTTTGTGGTAAAATGTGATGTCTCAGGTATGGGGTTAGGTGTTGTGTTGATGCAAGACAATAGACCCTTGGCTTATCATAGTGAGGTCCTTAAAGGTAGAAGCCTACATCTATCTACTTATGAAAAGGAATTCTTGGTCTTAGTAAAGGTAGTCAAGAAATGGAGGCCATATTTAGTGGGAAAGCTTTTTATCATCAAAACTTTAATAGAAAGTCAATTAAAAGTCATCATATTTGGTCCAAAGTTTACCATTTAAAGAGCCCTATGTTCGAACCAGGGCGGAGGGAGTAGGTGCCCCCTGAACTTTCAAATTTTTTGACTAATAAAACCATGGGTCCCACTTGGTAATGATTAAAAAAAATAAAAAAATAACAACTTTGCTACACCTACATGGAATAGAAATCAATACTAGCATAGAACTTATTGGGTAATAATTTCGAATAGGGGATCAATGGATGAATGATTGCTTAGTCACATATATTGAGAAAGATATATTCAAGACTATTGAGTGTGAAGAAATCATGCAACGGTTTCAAAATATAAAAAATCCTCGAGGGCAATTGAGTAAAATAAGCTAGGTGTGAAAAAATAAATTAAAGTTTACATTTTATGTTAGATTCTATATGACAATTACATTATCATATAGTTGTTTATTTATTTTGTTATTAATATTGATTAATTTTTTTTAGATTAATTTTTTACTTTCAATCTTGTCTTTTAATCTTGCCCCCTGCCCTAAATTTCTGGCTCTGCCACTGATTCGAACCAGTGCTAATTGTTTTAACATTAAAAAATAAATCATACGGTTGAATCAATTTTTCAAAATAAAAAATTTGCTTTTTAATAATTCGTGCATGATAAAGGGTTTACACATTATAAATTACACTATTCGTATTAAAACCAAAGAATTTATAAATTCAA
This sequence comes from Quercus tomentella, assembly GCA_028535165.1. Classification (NCBI taxonomy): domain Eukaryota; kingdom Viridiplantae; phylum Streptophyta; class Magnoliopsida; order Fagales; family Fagaceae; genus Quercus; species Quercus tomentella. The sequence goes on along the minus strand of JAPQVY010000111.1, from coordinate 33,945,311 downwards.
AAGGGGTGACGATCGCTGATGATACTATAATTACTATTCATTATTTTTATGCAACTTATAGTGGAATGCTATGGATTAAGGTATATGAGAAAACATGTAATGGTAACTGTGATGACAATCTTCATCATGCTTGTACAAGGTCTAGTGTAATGTGAGGATAGTTACTTATTAGTTTGTGTCAAACGGTGTGATCGTAACTGCAGAAGGTGGCGATATCACCTCGAGGAATACCAAAATGTGTATTGCTAGATGTATGCCAAAATGCATTCTCCGTTTATCAAAATTCAAATTATGAAGCCATGCATGATCACCAATTTTGGATCTAGTACAAGTTTTTTGTCATTCTGTGAAAGTTTCCATTAAACACTTTTTTTTGCCTCTACACTTATCTTTCTTTAATGGGGTATGTGGGATGTTGAAGATGAAACCTACCCAAGGGCAATCGAAGCCGTGCCATAGACCACAGAGAGCACCACGCTGACCATCTTGGGCATGAACGAGCAACACCAAAGAGAGAGTGAATCTGAGGAAGTATATTAATTAGGGAGATTAAACGTTATCCTTGGGAATATTTATGGGGGTATATGGGTTGTGATTTACCATAAATAAAGAGAAATTTTTAATTGAATTATTTTGTTCTTTGTTGTATTTAAACCACTACAGGGAATGGTGGGATATTTATGGAAGAAGAAGAAAACTTCTTCTTTGGAGCCTGTCTTATTTGATTGATACGAATGATAGCAAAGTCCATCTAGCTCTAGATCACTTTGAGTTGAATGTGTTATAATTAAATATTGTGTAGATTATGATATTGAAGAAAAGAAATAGGTTTCTGTTTTAAAACTTGTTCCATTTGGAAAGTTTACAAAACTTTTGTTGGTATATAAATTAGGGTAAAATGAAAATTGCATCTCCTAAGTTTGATTGAGAATTCATTTCAGTTTTTTAACTTTATTTTCATTCAATTAAATTATTTAAATTTCAAATTTATTCAATTCAAGCATTTCTTCCAATTCCGTTAAAGAATTGCCATTAAGTATGCAATTAACTAATAAAAAAAATTTAATTCTCACATGAAAATCTATTAAAAAATTATTAATTTTATAGATTTTTTTCATACAAGAAAATTATTTTTTTAATGGCAATTTTTTAGCGAAATTGGATGGAATTTTTAAATTGAATAAATTTGAAACTTAATAGACTCAATTGAATGAAAATAAAGTTAGAAAACTGAAATAAATTTCAGTCAAACTTAAAGGGTGCAATTTGCACTTTAAACTATAAATTAACACAAACTTTAAAAAAAAATTAAAATATTTTAGAGGATGTAATAGATATGTGGTTCCTATTGGAGGCTTTGGGGGCTATATTAATCAATAGTGAGCACTTAAATAATGACAATACCTAAGCGCCTTGTAGCTGAATTGACACTTCACTTTGGTTCAAGCTGCGAAGTTAGCAACACTGTAATTATTTCTATAAAAAAAAATTTATAAAAAAAATTAAAAGAATAATGACCATAGGTTAATCAGCATGAGAAGGGGTTGCCTTGGTTGTTTTAAGGGTTGAGTTGCTTTCCAGCTGCTGAGATTGCTTTGAAAGATTTTCTATGACACATTGGAGGACCAGAGAATTGAGAGCATTGGCATCACCAAAACCCATATCTGGCTAAACCCACCTTCAAGCTAGCACCGCCAAGCACCACCTCAACCACTAAATCCACCAAACCCAATCACCAATCACCAATCACTAGCCGCCATTAAAAACCAGTCCACCACCATAAATTAACCGTTCACCGCCATAGCAAACCCAAAAAAGCCAGCCGATCAGTCACAGTCATTATAACCCAAAGAGAGAGACAAGAGAGTGAGAGAAAGGATAGAGGCAAGTTCATGGGTTTGCAACCATCTGACTATTGTAAAATAATGTGTTAAAATTGATAAAAATAAGTTTTAGTGTGTTAAAATGGCATTTAGCATGGCACTATCATCGTTGATGGCAGGACAAAAAAAAACAAAGAGAATTTCTTGAGTTCAAACAAGGAATCAAGATTGTTAACCTGCTCCATGTTAAATGAATGGATTTTGAAAGATTTATAGCTTACTGGTATATTTTTCAAGGCTAGTGATGATGGATTCAGCAATATTTTGTGGTTTTACTGAAGATGAAGATGAAGATGAAAGATCATCTTGCATATTGCATATCAATCATAGATGCAATATTGCATCTATGACCGAGGATTGATTTCCTGCTTTGTTACCATAGTTATAGGCATCGTACAGTTAAATAAATCACCTTTACAAGAATAGAGTTTCAACATCACTTGTGCTCCGAAGAAGATTCAATGGATGTTCTGAAATATCAACCGCTTTCTTGTATTTCAAACAATTGATCATACTGAATTTCTTCATCCCTATAACTTCGTCTTCACTTGAATTATCTAATACGCTTAACAATATTTTTTTTCAATTCCTTGATACATTTTTTTTTTTAAATTCCTTTACAATTGGATCTACAATGTCCAACTTTTTGACACTTTTAACATATTGCTGATTTCTTCTTCGTCTTTTTTATTGTATTTCTATAGGGTTCTTCTATCATTTTGACTCTGATGCGTAATCAAGTCATACCCATCTCCATAGTCCATACTGAATCTTGGGAATCGTTAAAATCATCTAATTAAGGCATACACATCCCTTATCAGTGGAGATAAAAAAAGTTCAAGAGTAATCAAAAAAGTTTCAAAAGCATACTCTTTTAAAGGATGTGTGAATAAAAAAGAAAAACTATTAACCACCATACATTTACCAAATATTTACTTTTGACCAGAAAATTCCAAAGGAAGAAAAAAAAAAAAAAAAAAAGCACATCCACAACATTAAATGCAAGAACTTAGGAGTCAACCACTTTTTAATGAATTGAAATGACAAACATGCATGAAATGTCAAACCAACTCTCAGAGTGAGAGAATGACAAAATGCATTAGTATTACCAGAAAACAAACATTACCATGTAAAACTACCAAAAACTTAGAACTGAAGACCTTCACCAAATCTCATATCCTGCCTATGCAGCAGAAGATGGCTTAGAAGCAGCAGAAAGCTTGGATCTCCTTTCTGCTAAGCTCCCACTACGACGTTCTCACTGCTCCTTCGTGGCAAGAAGTTTCTGATAGTCAGCTGCAACTGCTTTGGACTTTGTGACTCTTCTCTTCTCCTCTGTAATCCTAGTATGCTTCCTCTGGAGTGTCAATGGAGTCACCAACCTATGTATCTTTGGAGCTTTACTGACTTCCTTCCTGCCAACCAAATCAATACTTATAGTTATTTACAGTCATATCAACTATGATTCTAACTACCAACCCTCAGCCCCCTTCTCAACTCCCCTCCACTCCTAACTTCCATCCCTTAGCAACTTTAACAAGAATGTTGGTATATTAGTCAAGAAAACTTTCCGATAGCACAATGACTATTGCAACCAATCACTTCTCACAATAATCAAGTAGATTTCAAGGTGACTCATAATTTATGCCTACATAAGGGAGAACTAATTGCCATTGGGAATATAAATAGGCAAGGCTTCATTATTTTACGCGTTATTTAGCCTCAAGGCAATATAAAACTCACTAAAAAGAGACATCAAAATCATTTCCCATAGCCAAAATACTTAATTTATAATTAAAAAAATAAAATAAAATAAGATTTCTTCAGACTAAAATCATCTGCACATGCCTAGCATTGGTTAGATTAATTTTTGTGTTAAAGGCCTAAAATATCAAATAAAGAATAAAATAAAGCAGCAACTAAGCCAAAGAAATATTAATTAATTAATATATACATATATATGTATGTATATTTAAAATTAGGCAAGCCACTGTACCAGCTTTTGTTGTGAAGGGTTGACAGTAGGTGTTCACATATTTCTGCACATCATCCTCCTTGGAGTGGTTGAAAAGCTTGCAAATCTTGGGTGCCCTCTTTGGACCCCTCATCCTTGGTTTTTCAGTATCAGTTAATCCAAGCAGATCATTCTCACCCTTCTTCACAATAACCAAGTTCAAAACAGAGATATCTTAACTAACAATGCATTCATGAACTAACTTCCTCCTCTCTCCATTGCGTCTTCCATAACCACGGAAGCACGGGGTGCCTGTATAAATAAAAGGTAATGTTATAATTCCTTTGTGCGAAAGTGAAATGGCAATACAAGCTAAGCCAAAGAAAGTTGAGCTAATAAGGCTTCTAAAGGCCCATATGGAGACAAACAAATGAGGGAGCAATAAGAGACCAATTACAAGACATCAATCCTTTCAAATTTACAACCCAATTCAAGGCAAAGTCATGTCATTAAACAATAAAATCATCACATAAAATAAAAAAGAAAGGTCGCAACCAAAAGATGAGTGAACAATAGCTCAAAAATGAATCTGTTATGGCAGGAGGGATGTTGAATACTCATTTCAAAAGCCATAATATATAAAAATGAGAATTAGATGCTATGCAAGACCATGAACATTTCACCCACCCCTATGAAGCAAGAGACGAACAGGACTGGGAGTCAGGACTCCCTGCTTCATTGGGAATCCTTGCTTGTCACAACCTCCCATGATTTTGAAACATAGCCCTTGAACTCCTGTCAAACAAAACATGTCTATTAAGGTGAATATATCAAAGATCTGTGTCACTGTGAGGTACAAATACTAATCTAACAGGGTTAGGAAGAGCTTACCTCACCCAAAGAATCTCCACTGACCTCCTTTGAGATTCTCTTGTCAAAAAATGCCCAGCTGTAAAAGAGTTTTACATAAGCAATCATAATCTTTCAGAAAGCATTCAATCACTTTTGAAGATATCTTGAGAGAGCAATGAATTTCTATATACATCAAGTTCATTACTTCATATTACATTTCATTACACAAAGGTGGCAATATTTTTGTCATTCATATGATGAAACCAAATAGTGCATAATCTGACACAGATCCACTAATGATATAAAGATGCACGGCACATAGTCTTAATTTTCTTTCCCACTATTTGCAAAGAAAAGGCATTACATGCGACTAGGTAGGGGAAAAGGACCTTGTGTGAGACAAGTTGGCAAAGCCATTCCTGGCACTACCACATATCACAGAGAACTTGTTTAACCCAGCATGACTCGAATACATAATAAAAGGCTTAAAAAATACAACCCAACAAAGAATCTCAACCTCCAACCATTCACCAATTCGGAAAAATGAGGTCTAAATCATATAAAAATTGAAGTTCTTGAAGAAAAGGACTCTTAACTGCATAATTAATGTTACAATATATCACAAGCGACCATCAGTGACAAAAGGCAGGATCTTCTTTTATTGAATTATAAAATAAAAAGATTTCGTACATGTGAATTCATTGCTTAAAGCAAATGGAACTCAAACATTATCTATACAAGCAGATGAAACTAAATAATTTCCCAGCAAAAAGAATGGGGGAAAACAAAGATTCTCATAACAAAACAGTGTCAATAAATATAGGGTTTCAAATTTCAATATATTATTTTGGATTATCATCTAACATTCTGAAATTCCCCGACTGCTGAACTTACAAGAACCATTTGATTTGAACTAACAAATTTGAGACACAATTGAAATGGCTAGAGATTAAAATAAAATATATAACAGATTTGGAATTCATAGAAATTTCGTAGAAAATTAATAATTTTCAATCCAACTCATTATTCACCTCAAATATATACAAATATTTCACAAATATTTAAACAATGAAAAAATAAACAAGATATCTACATAGAATGATAGAATACAAAATTGATAAGGAGAGATCCTCTCCATCATTCACTATGCCTGGGTGCAATCAGTTGTGAGAAAAACACCAAAAGTCTCCACTAATATATCTGAATCTGGTGCCATGTTACCAACATGTGCATCTGTGAAATTCTGATTCCTCTGAAGTACTCAAAAGCCTAAAAAGGAAATTTTCATTGCCATTGATTTGGGAAGGCTTCTCGGTAATTTGCATCTTCACCCAATGTGAGCTGTCTTGTTGTTGAATCCTTTGCCCGTGAATTCAAAAGCCTCTGAGCTATCCTATCTTTTGGTGTCACTTTCTTGTGCAGCATGGATGAGAGTGTTTCTTTCTTGTTTCTGGCTGACGGTTTCTCACCATCAGTCACCCCCATATCTTCTCCAATAGATGCAGATCTTGAAGTTAATGTCAAGGCAGCGTCCCTTAGTACTGTTTCATTGTGCTCCCGAATTTTTGCAAGTTTTGCACGCTTCAGTGACTTTTTATCAATTTCTCTCTTATTTGCTACTTCTTTATCTCTCGCACGAACATTCTTCACAGCTTGTTTTGCTAACTGCTCAATGGAATCAATCCCCAAATCAAGAGATATCTCTTCTTTTAAAGAGTTCTGATTGAGTGGCTTTCCTTCATCATCTCGAGGTATAATAGGTCCATGAAATGGACAAACTCTCAGGTCTCTTCTCTGACAAAGCCCCCCTTTGCTCAAAGGAGCCCTGCAGGGTTGAATGTCAGTTTGCTGCTCTTCATAAAGAGTTGCATGTACATTCAGTTCGGGCATTTTCTCAGCTGGAATAACCGCGTCATAATCCACCCTACCCCAGTGACTTTCAAGCTCCAATCCCCGCTGGTTAGTCATAACCTTCCTGTTTGAACCCCAGTTATCCAAGAGAGAACCCCAATTCATCACAGGAGCTTCAGCCAGAAGCTTACTTCTTAATGGGTCCAAATTGGTTTCACCGCCTTCAGCACTGAGAATCTCATTGTCATTACAATCTTTTCTACTGCTATCAGGAGTTTTATTTTTGAACTTATTAGGTGTTACTTTCATGGAAAAAGCTTCATCTTGCTTATTGGGCACAGTAGATCTCTCACTCTCAAGTGATCCAATCTTACCCTCCTCCCAGAAATCATCTTTTTCTTCATCACGATTTGCAGTGTTTGGAAGAGCACAACCTGATTCTTCACACTTCTTCTTCACTGATTTGAGACGATTTTGGATATCAATTAACTCCTTTAAAGCGGAATCTCTGAACCTGTTGTCTGCCACTTCAACCCTTAGAAGAACAGAGATCCATTCTTGAACTGCAACCAAATGCTTTGTCTCTAGAAGCTTGTACAGCTCCCTTAATGCATCAAAAACCACTTTATTGTCACTGTTCTCGTGAACCTTTTCCCCTTCTTTTAAAGTATTGAGACGGATTTGCAGCAGTTCAGAAGAACGAAACTCTTCGAAATATTCATCATCTGCAGGAGGCAGAGGCATAAATTCCTCATTTGTGCGGACTATGTCTAAGCATTCCCCAATCTCATCAATGGTAGACATGATCTCTTCCTTAATAGATGAGAAATTGTCCTTGAACATTTCAAATTTCTTTAGCAAAATCTCTCTTGACCGCCTTTCCCGTTCTGCTCTCTCCTGCTGAATCCGAGCTGCATTGGCCTGTAGATTAGGAAACTGCAACTTGAGGGTGTTTTTAAGGTAATCAAACCCTAATCTGAGCTGCCTGTAATGAATCCCAAAGGAAGAGTTCCACTTCTCCAAGAATTCGATTGCCTTAGAGCGCAAAATAGAAGCGACAGCAGGAGGAGCCGGGAGAGGCAGAGTTCTTCTGAACCCAACACTCAAACTCAGCAACTGATCCAAGTTGTCAACAAGAATGCTTCTGAAAAGCTTCGAACGCATGAACAGTTCATCAATTATCAGGAGTGTCAGGTACCTTACCTGTACCAATCAAATATTGAAATTCAATTCATTACCAAAATGTTAAACTAAAACCCGCTAATAAACCAACAAATCACCCCCTGCCCTAATAATCATCGTAAAAATGAAAGTGAAAAAAAACCCACAACATTAACAACAACAAACAAAAAGCTTTAGCCCCAAATTTTAAGGGTCAACTATGGATCATCAACAAATTAGCAAGGATTGGCCACATATATTATTTTCATTAATAGATTATATATCTAATCTATTCTTTTCCTCAACAGATTATATAGCACGGTTTGCCTAATCAGGGATGATACCTCACCTCAACATAAGTAAATATCAGAATTCAGAAAAATAATTTAAATCTATCTTAATTAAATTAAAACAGCATAATCAAATAAGAACATACCTGAGAGTGGTCGCGCTTCATGAGATCCAAAAGGGTATTGGCTGCAAGTCGTAGTTCCATATCCGAATAGCGGACTACGGATTTTATGGCCTTAAGGAGACGTGGGTCCACCTCAGCAGCCGTGGAGTTGGTCGCCTTCTCTATCAGACTCAACACCTTCCCTCCTTCTTTCTCTCTCCCCTCTTCCATTATCATTTACTAGCCTAATACCCGTGCTATGCACGGGGTACCCTTCTATTCAAAGAAACCACCTCTAGATAGATGCTAAGATTTGAAAATATCTGACCAAATACACTGACATATTCCATAAAGTTTCGATTCCAATGAAAATCTAATGCCTTTATCTAAAATCTGAAATTCCCAGGAAGAGAGAGAGAGAGAGGATAGATACAGCCAGTTTATGGTATATTAATAAAAGTCCAATTCCATACAAACCAAGAAAAGAAGACATACTGGACTTCAACCAAAAGGTTCTCTCCATTCAGCATTGCAGTTAGCGGGGCTGCCATAATATAGAAAATAAAAGTTAAAAGGTGAAAGATGAAAATAATTTCTTTGCCTTTTTCCCAAAATTTTTTGAAAATTCAATATAAAACAAACAATTAGATCAAAAAGATTTCTTGAAATTTATTTCTTTTCTCTTATTATCAGCAAAAAAAAAAAAAAAAAATGAGACGCAAACAAAAAGAATTAATAAATCATTCAGAGGGGAAAAAAAATCCAAAAATAACATATAAAGACTAAAAGTATGACACATAAAACCCATGATTTCATGAAACTTCATCCAAAAACCCATGATTTCATGAAACTTCATCCAACTTTGGGGCATGTAATAATAAAAAGATCTATTTGAAATTTTCATGAAATCATAAAGACTAAAAGGATCTTCAAACGATGTAACGGTCGTTCTCTTGTGACTCTAAACTGCCTTGGTGGCAGAAATCTATGTGGGCATCTTTCCTACTTGTCAAAACAGGCTTAATTATAGGTTTTTACTATCTCTCAGCTTCTGCTTTTATATATGTAGTATACGATTTAACTGGGCATCTTTTCTAGCACCCAGTGTTAGGGTTTGCGATGTTGAACTGCAGGGATTTCAATTAATTTTTTTTTTGTCACATTAAAAATTTAGGAAAAATTAAATTTTTTTTTTAAAAAAAAGCGTAGATGATGATGATGACGAAGGCTTTGGAGCACTGACCTTCATGTAGGATCAACTCCTGCTCTCGCCTTGGCAGAGAAGTTAGCTCATAGCGTGTGTGTGGGGGGAAGACAAACAGAAACTACGGTTTTTGAAGAGGGCCTTTTATAGTATTCAAGTATATAATATGATCACGTGGCGTTTAGTACGGGAATCGTTTTTTTTTTTTAATAACTATAAATCTCAAACTATTTTGTTAGTTATTACAGGATTTTTTTAAAAACTAACTACAAAACCCAAACAATATCATTAGTTAGCAAACGTTTCAAACTAATTTCGTTTATAACAATTCGAGTTCAATGGACTCGATTTAAGAAAAAGTGATGTGGAGAAAACATGGAAATCGAGTTCAACGAACTCGGTTTCCATGTACAGAAACCGAGTTCAACGAACTCGGTTTCCATGTACGGAAAACAAGTTCATTGAACTCGTTTTCATTGAACTATCATTCTCCGAAGATGGAAAACTAGTGCCATCTTTGGCTGCGTCTGCAGAAGATGGACCTTATCAGATAACGAAGTCTAGTGCCATCTAATGTTTGGCTGCGTCTGCAGAAGATGGACCTTATCAGATCGTGCTCAGAGAGATGGACCTTGTTGTTGGCAAATCAATTTCTTGTGGGGTACATGATTGTTTTTCCATGTATGGAAAACGAGTTCAATGAACTCGTTTTCCATGTTTTCTCCACATCACTTTTTCCTAAATCGAGTCCACTGAACTCGAATTGTTATAAAAGAAATTAGTTTGAAACGTTTGCTAACTAATGATATTGTTTGGGTTTTGTAGTTAGTTTTTTAAAAAATCCGTTATTACAGTTTTGAAACTATTTGGGGATCTAACAACTTGAGACCAAAGGACTCGATTTTAGAATGCAAATCAAGTACATTGAACTCGATTTCAACATTGTGCTGCAGCTGATGTGGAAATTTGTCCATGTAGGCATGAAAATCGAGTCTACAACGCTCGATTTCAATAACCAAAAAATCGAGTCTGTAACGCTTGATTTTAGTACCCAACAATAATGAAGCAACAACGAAGCACTAGAGAAACAATAACGAAGCAACCCAGGCGGTGAATGCTTTAGGTGATGGTGGTAAAGGCTGAACACGTCGGACTTAATGTGGGTGTGGTTTCTCGCCACTACTCCGATGATGTTGCTGCCGCTCCAGTGGAGGAGAAGAACAAGTTGGAGTCTAGAGAAGATCTTGCTAGAGGAGAAGCAACCCAAGTGGCGATTCTGACTAAACCCAGGCAGCGAAAGCTTCAGGCAATGATGACGAAAGCTTCAGGCAAAGGAAATCCGATCCGATCAGGTATTTGTTTTGGGCTTTGTATTTGGTTTTTTTCATGGGTTTTTGGGGCTTGGAAGAACAAGGAAGTTCGTCTCCAGTTGTTGAAGCAAAGGAAGCAAAACTAAATCAAGTCCTACGAACTCGATTTCTATTTGACAGAACTCGAGTTCATTTGACTCGAGTTCGATGCCTACGTGGACCGAGTATCCACATTAGCTGTAGACGATGTTGAAATCGAGTTTAGTGTAGTCGATTTAACATTCCAAAATCAAGTTCTTTGGTCTCGAGTTGTTAAATACCCAAATAGTTTCAAAACTGTGCTAACTAACAAAATTGTTTGGCTTTTATAGTTATTTTCAAAAAAAATCCCGAAGAATCCACATTACTCCTAGCATCCAAATTCCTGGAAATATGATTTCTTGCAATCTAGATGCTTAAGAACGTAGTTATTCTTATGTTTGGTTTCATTGGGAATCTCTTAAGATTCCTAAAAATGTGAGATGATAATGTTTTGTTTATTTCCAAGAATATTAAATGAATTATTTAATTTTTCCTATTCTATCCTTAGATTTAAATGTGAATTATCAAGTCTTAAAAAAAAAAATTCCTCTAAATAAATAATGAAAAACAAAATATAAACTTAAAAATCCAATACGTTTCAAAATCCAAGACCTTCCAATACATTTCAAAATCCAAAAATGCGCATACAAATATGATGGGTTGTTAAAAATTAAAAATCTACACATTTGTATCATTATATAACAAACATCAAAAGCACCAAATATGATACAAATTATTGACATGTACTGTAACATATGAATCTAGAAACAAATCCATTAATCTTAAAAAAAAAAACAAAAACAAAAACAAAAAAAAAAAACCAGATGAAGCCACCAATCCAGATCTATATTTCTATCAACTAAAAAAAACCAACATCTGAGATACGAATAGATACATTAACAAATTTCCATAAAAATAAATCCATTAATAATTTGTTAAGCAACACACACACAACAGTAAAAGTGAATACCTGGCAATAATGGAGGGTCCCCTTCAAACTTTTTTTTTTTTCATATGTGAAACCTAAATAGAACTTTGTTAAAGAATATATCAACAGAGTTGCTTATGTTGTTTTGGCAGGAAAAGATATTTTATCTTAATTGATGGTTTGATTTATATTTTATCTTAATTGCTTAAATGATAAGGGAAAATGGTTAAAATTGTTAATTTATAAAAAATATAATTTCCTTTATGGTCTGTTTGGATGAAGGGGAGAAGGAGGGGGAGTGGAGAGGAGTAGAGTAGTGTTGGCTAAAAGTAAGCTAATTTTGTACTAAATCTACTCTACTCTACTCCCCCTCCCTCTCCCTCAATCCAAACAGATCATTAAGCTTGAGAATCTGGATACCTACCTATTTTAAAAGAAATCCACATTCCTTCTGAGGGGGGCTTAAATGGGGAATTTAGATTCTTCTGGCATCTGATTTCCTAGCGTGATTTGCAACCAAACATGAGAATTTTTAAACATTCCTGAGAATCCTAAAGGGTGGATGGTCTTGGTCTTGGATATTGCCTTTTTTTTTTATAGGAATAGTCTTGGATATTATCTTTGCAGGGTTTTTTTTGTATGAACAAATGAGTTGGGCTTTTTGTTAGGAACTTTTAATTTTTGAATAAAATTTCTCTTTGAACACTTTAAACTCCTCGTATATTTTTATATTGAATGTAATTTTTGAAAATCTAACCGTTGAATTGCATATTTTTATTATATTCTTTATGCTTGCAAAATTTTAAAAAAATAAAAAAATCAATTGCTATGTCATCAAAGAAATGTTAAAATTTCAAGTTTTTGTGATTTAAAATTGTATATAAAAAATAAGTTTTTTGATCGAATAATAAATGACATCTGATTTAAATGAAATTTGATATGCATATTAAAAATATAAGGAACATGAAATTCAATGCTTAGATTTTCAAAATTCACATCTAAAAAGGAGATATATGAGAAATTTGAAGAATTTCTTTCTAAACTAGCTTGGAGAGAAACTTTGTTCTTAATTTTGGGTTGTCTAACTCTAACTTGTATTTGAAGATTGTACCCAACAAATCCATTCAACCCGAAGCTATCCAAACCAAATCCGTACAATCCGAGTAATGGATTGAAAACGGGTGACGATTCTAATGACCCAATGATATCGTTTTGGAGTGACGGGTTCTCCATCTAGAAAATCTATTCTAACTAATTTGTCTGACTCTTTGTCGTTTGTTGCTAACTAGTAAATTATCAGTCACTTGCCAATGACATACCAATTGAGTGTTCACTAACCATATTATAAAAATACCTAAAGTATTTGACTGTGTTTGGCGGTCCACAATGTTGTAGAGGATCTCATCCTTACCAAGCGATCCAAGCCAATGGGAAAGCAAAGAAGATAGCTAATTTAAGCCATTAATGGAGAGAGGGTGAGGGGGAAGGAGTAGCGACAGTGACTTATATTTGCCATGGACAAACGCTTTATAACGGCAATGAGATGCCCTCATGGTGTGTTGTGATCGGGGACAACCAATCATCTTAGAGCTTAGCCTCTTAGGGTCCATTTAGTTGGAGGGGTGGAAAAGTGGGAGGATAGAAAATTGGGAAAATATAGAAAATTGGGAGAATAGGAAAGATTTAGTTTTCTCTCATATGTTTTTGGTTGAGAGGATGGAAAAGTGGAAAGATGGAAAACTATGAAAAATGAAATTAGTATAAATTTACAATTATGTCTCTATTAAATAAAACAAAAGGCAATACAATTTTTTATACGCATTTATTTATTTAAAAAATTATGTATGGACATTTCACTTTTTTTTTTAAATTATTATTTCAAAGGCACAGGCTAGATCCAAAAACTAGTGGGGAAAAAAAACAACAAGAAAGGAATCATAGAAGAAAGTGATAAAAACAAAAGAAAGAAAAAGAAAAAATGATATGAAAAAAAATGCCCAAAATAACGTGAACATGTGCAAATTAGTAACAAAGAAAAAAAAAAAAGGAACTATGGAAGAAAGTAATAAAAACAAAAGAAGAAAAGAAAAAATAAAAAAAGTGAGATAAAACAAAAAATCCAAAACAACCTGAATGTGCATAGATTAGTAATAGAGAAGAAACAAAAAATGTTAGCAAAAAAGGATGTGTAGGGGCAATTTGGGCAACTCATGTTAGTAAGCTTCTTCCCTTAGTTTTCTCTCCATTTTGGGTAAAAAACTTTTTGGTAGGCCTAGGGAGAAAACACCTGACCTCACCACATTTTTTTCCACTCCCTCTCCCAATCAAACATCCATTAAAACTTCTTTCTCTCCACTTTTCTCTCATAAATTTTCCATTGTCCTTAAAATCTCTCCTGATAAGGATAATATTGCAAATATGAACACTCACTGACGAAAAAGGCATAGAGCGTCGTACCAAACAAACCCGCCGGTCTTACTTGTGACCATTGACAGGTGACAACAGTAGAGAGTCTACAGCTTGAAGCTGACGAGGTCAACTTGGGAGGAGATGGAAAGCTAACGACACTAAGCTGAAGGGTATGCATAAGAATGACGGTTCTGACATAACCTTAACTTGGCCTCCACGCATGCATGTACAAGGAAATATCTTGTGCCCCACGCTTAGAAAGACTCCTACAAGGAAAAGGTTCCGCAAAATACGCTCATGAGGACTCCTATAAGGAAAATACTTCTAAACCAAGGAAAAGATGTCAACCTTCTACTACTATAAAAGCCCCAATACCCTCACTAACCAAGGTACGCATAATTTACCCCAGCTTTGGCACTCTAGAGTGGTGAAAAGTTCTAACTTGACCTTCGGAGGGTATTTGGCCGGCATCACATTGGTGCTCTTTGTGAGGTCTTCTCTTTTTATTATGCAAGTATTGTTTCGAGCACGTAAGGACCATATGACTTACTGTTGATTTTTCGGCATCATCAGTTGGCGCCATCTGTGGGAAAACAACGACTTATAAGCCATGCTATCACTTCCTGGACAAAGAGTTACATGGTACTTACTCGCTTGATGGCGACCACCAACAACGTTCAGGGACACAAGCCATGACCTACTGCCCTGGAAAGGCAAGTCCAAACCCTCACAGTAGTGATGGAACGTCTCACCAAATAGAATCAAGACCTAGAGGAACAGCTACAACAGAAGAACGTAGTGATGGGTACCCAAGAGGAAGACCAAGAAGGTACCAACGCTGAGAGAAGGGACCAAGAGGGGCCGGAAGGTAGCAATGCCCTAAGTAGACCAGAACGACAGGACATGAGCCGTCACAGATACGGCTCCACCTCACATGGTTGTAGAGATGCAGATGATGAAGGAACGAATGGAATTTATGATGAACACCCTTAAAGGACGAGTATCTAGCGACCTCGACAACTTGGTCCATCGAACTGATTCGTCATTCACTACATCTGTCAATTCATACCCCCTTCCGCCGAAGTTTCGTATGCCGCAGGTAGAAAGCTAAGACGGAGCTAAAGACCCTCTAAATCACTTAGAATCCTTCAAGACCTTGATGCACCTTCAAGAGGTCACGGAAAAAATCATATGTAGGGCCTTCCCTACTACGCTGAAAGGGCCGACAAGGATATGGTTCAGCAGACTGACGCCTAACTCCATCAGCACTTTCAAAGAGCTAAGTGCCCAATTTGCCTCACACTTTATTAGGGGGCATAGGTATAAGAAATCCACTACATGTTTGATGAGCATCAAGCAACGAAAGGATGAGACGTTAAGGTCTTACATAGCTCGCTTTAACAAAGAAGCACTTTCAATTGATGAGGCTGACGATAAGATACTTGTAGCCGCATTTACCAATGGGTTATGGAAGGGTAAGTTTCTATTTTCATTATATAAGAACGACCCAAAGACTATGTCAGATGTACTTTACAAGGCGACCAAATACATGAATGCTGAAAACGTGCTTCTGGCTAGAGAAGAGAGGCCCAAGAAGAGAGAAGGACAGGAGGACACACGGCAGGACAGAAGGCAGAAGATGGCGAAAACGGGAGAATGAAGGGATGATAGGCACTCCAAGCCCCCTGCGGGGAGGTTCACGAGCTTCACCCCACTGACCGCCTTAATCGACCAAGTCCTGATGCAAATCAAGGACGAGGGAGCCCTAACCTTCCCCGGCAAGCTGAAGGGAGATCCCAACAAGCAATCTAAAGACAAATACTGCCGTTTCCACCGTGACCACGGTTATGACACAGCTGATTGCTACGACTTGAAACAGCAGATCGAAGCCCTCATTAGGCAAGGGAAATTACAGAAGTTTGTCAGTAGAGAGAGAGCGGATTCGCCCCAAGAGCAGGGTCCTTGATGGGACAACGAATGCCCAAGGCCACCCCTAGGCGACATAAGGATGATTGTGGGAGGCACGACGACTACCAGTTCGTCCAAAAAGGCTCAAAAGACTTACCTCAGAATGGTTCAGAACGTCTAGCTAACGGGCGTCGTCCCGAAGATGATGCAGATCGACAACCCCATTATTGACTTCTCAGAATAGGATGCCCGACGTCTTCACCACCCGCATGATGATGCACTCGTCATTAGCATCCGAATAAGGGACTATAACACACACTGGGTCTTGGTCGACAACGGAAGCTCTGCGGACATTCATTACTACCCGGCGTTCCAACAAATGCGGATTAACAGAGAACATCTAGTCCCAACCAATGCTCCACTTGTTGGATTTAGAGAAACAAAAGTATACCCCCTTGGCGCAGTCACATTGCCTGTAACAGTTGGAGATTATCCTCAGCAAATCATTAAGGATGTGACATTCCTCGTTGTCAATTGCTCCTCCGCCTATAACACCATTATAGGATGACCCACCCTTAACTCGTGGAAGGCTATAACTTCAACCTACCACCTAATGATCAGATTCCTTACTGAGTATGGAGTAGGGGAATTGCGAGGAGATCAGCTAACTGCGCGCAACTGCTATATTGTGATGCTGGAGATGGACGACCATCTACAGACCATGAGCATAGAAGAACAGCAAACGGGGGCAGAACCCATAGAAAGGCTCGAGGAGATACCCCTCGACAGCTCCAGACTGGACAGAACCACAAGGATCGGCACTCTCGCCACGTCAACGGTTCGCCAAGCACTCATAGCTTTCCTCAAAAAGAACTAGGACGTGTTTGCCTGGAGTCATAAAGACATGCCAGGAATCGACCCTTCAGTCATGGTGCATAGGCTGAATGTGTCGCCCTCTTGCCCACCCGTCCGTCAGAACAAGCGAGAGTTTGCCCAAGAACGAGAACGAGCAATAGTGGAAGAAGTTGGCAAGCTATAGGAGGCAGGCTTCATCAGGGAAGTATACTATCTCGATTGGCTTACGAACGTGGTGATGGTCAAGAAAGCCAACGAGAAATGGAGAATATGCATAGATTTCACGGACCTGAACAAAGCATGCCCCAAGGATAGCTACCCTCTCCTTCGAGTCGACGTACTGGTAGACTCTATGGCTCAGTACCAACTACTGAGCTTCATGTATGCCTTTTTAGGTTATAATCAGATACGGATGGACGAGGTAGACCAGGAGAAGACTTCATTTGTTACCAGTCAAGGCCTCTTCTATTATAAAGTAATGTCGTTTGGCCTCAAGAATGCGGGCGCGATGTATCAAAGACTCATGAACAAGATGTTTACGAACCAAATCAGCAGGAATGTTCAGGTCTACGTCAACAACATGTTAGTAAAAAGCCGAAGGGAGGATGACCATTTGCAGGATCTCAAGGAAACATTCGGCACCCTTCACTCCTACAACATGAAGCTCAATCCAAGTAAATGCGCGTTTGGGGTGACAGCGGGAAAATTCTTAGGGTTTATGATGTCTCAAAGAGGTATCGAGGCTAACCCGGACAAGATCAGAGCCATAGTAGAAATGGCCCCCCTAAAGAACATGGAAGAAGTACAGAGTTTAAACGGCAAAGTAGCCGCCCAGAATAGGTTCGTGTCAAGGGCGACGAATAAATGTTTACCCTTCTTTCGCACGCTGAAGAAGTCTTTCGAGTGGACTGCCGAGTGTCAGCAAGCGTTCAAAGATCTAAAGGCTTACTTTTCTTCCCCACCGTTGCTAAGTCCTTTGCGACCTAGAAAAGAGCTCTTCCTCTATCTGGTCGTCTTCTCGGCAGCCATCAACGCAACCTTGGTCAGAGAAGAAGACAAGGTCCAAAAGCCCGTGTACTACGTCAGCCGAGCACTTCGCGGTGCAGAGGAAAGGTATCCACCCATGGAAAAGCTCGCCTTCATTTTAGTTACGGCAGCCCAAAAACTTAAACCATACTTTCAAGCCTACACGGTGATCATCCTAACCAACAAGCCCTTACGACGAGCAATGAGCAACCCGGAAGCTGCTGGTCGATTGGCACTATAGGCAATAGAGTTGAGTGAGTTTGACATTCAGTACCGCCCACGCACCGCAATCAAAGGACAGGTCGTCATTGACTTCATAGCAGAGTTCACTAATGGGGAAGATAAGGGGGCAGATGAACGTCTTCAATGGAGAATGCGTACAGAAGGGTTGTCCAACAGACAAGCCGGCGGAGCAGGTATCGTGCTTCTCTCTCTTAAAGGAGACATGATCTCGCCAAAGCGGCGGGGGCCGCAAGCGTGGTTCTTTATTGCAACTCTCAGGTCATCACCAACCAAGTGAATGGGGACTACGAATACAAGGGCGAAAGGATGAAGAAGTGCTTAGAGCAAGTAAGGAGAAGGGTGGACGACCTACAGGCCAAGATCACCCAAATTCCCAGAGGAGAGAATGAGCAAGTCGACCGCCTTGCCAAAGCCGCCTCAACAGAACACATGATCGTCCTTGATAATGTACTCTCTTTTGTTCAGCTCGCTCCACTAATAGATTCCATCGATGTGCAAGAGATAGGTTTTGAAAACGACTGGACCACACCATTAGTCTCCTATTTAAAAAATGACGTCTTACTAGATGGGAAGGAAGCCGCAAGAAAGTTGAAGGTCCAATAAGCGCAATTCATTTTAATAAAGGACGTCTTGTACAAAAAAGGTTTCTCCCGCCCATATCTAAGGTGTTTGGGTCCTGAAGAAATGGACTACGTTATGAAAGAAGTCCACGAAAGGATCTGCAGAAATCACTCAGGGTCACGGTCGTTGGTACATAAACTAATTCGAGCGGGGTACTAGCAGAATGATGCTCAGACTTATGTCAAAGCCTACGACAAGTGTCAAAGGTTCAGCAATATCATCAGACAGCCGTCCGAAGAGTTGACCCCAACAATAGGCCTATGGTCGTTCGCTCAGTGGGGATTAGACATCATAGGGCCATTCCCAATAGCGGTACGGTAGTTGAAGTTCCTCATAGTGGGCATAGACTACTTCACAAAATGGGTGGAAGCTAAAGCATTGGCCACCATTACGGAGAAGAACATGTGAAGTTTCATTTGGAGATACATCGTATGCAGATTTGGGATCCCTAGAGTCTTAGTTTCAGACAACGGGAAACAATTCGACAACAACTCCTTTCAGGATTTTTGCTCATAGTTGGGGATCAGAAATCACTACTCCTCCCCCGCCCACCTTCAAGCTAATGGACAGGTCGAGGTCACGAATCAATCCTTGCTCAAAATTATCAAGACTCGGCTTGAGAGGGCAAAGGGTATATAGCTCGAAGAGCTACCAAGCATACTATGAGCATATAGGACAACAACAAGGACACCTACAGGAGAGACACCATTTTGGCTAACATATGAGAGCGAAGTAGTCATTCTAGCCGAGGTCAGACTCATAAGCTACAAGGTGGACAATCATGTTGAAAGCAAGAACGACGAGGCTATGCATCTACAACTCGACCTAGTTGACGAAGTCAGGGCGACAGCCAAATAAAGACTCACATGGTACCAAGAACGCATGGCCAAACATTACAATTCTCGGGTCTGACACAGAGACTTTCAAGTTGGAGATCTTGTTTTAAGAAAGGTCATGGGCGCTGCTAGAGACCCTACCCATGGGAAGCTTGGCCCCAACTAGGAAAGACCCTACCGAATCACGTCATGGCAGAGGAAAGGCACCTACCACCTAGAGGCGCTGGACGGATGGAAATTGCACCATCCATGGAACGCCGAGCACCTACAGAAGTACTACCAGTAGAGTTGACAGCGGGGAAAGCAACACCTTTCGTTTTCAGTTTACTTTAGTTAATTGTAGCTACACTCCTCAGTTTTCCAGTTTACCTTAGTTAATTTTTGCTACAAATACTTTTTAAGCCCAAAGGGCGGGTTTTTTTTAGAGAATTACTTTTCTACGAATGCATGATTTATCATAATAAGAGGAGTTTTAATCAGATATGACTAATTTGTTTTTCTACAAAATATTATAAAGTCCATAAAGTGGACGAGTTCATCAGTTTATAAATTGGACAAATTTATTATCAAGTCCATAAAATGGACGAGTTCATCAGTCCATAAAAGTGGACGAGTTCATCAGTCCATAAATTGGACAAGTTTATTATCCAGTCCATAAAGTGGACGAGTTCATTAGTCCATAAAGTGGACGAGTTTTTTACTAGATCCATAAAGTGGATGAGTTTATTACTAGATCCATAAAGTGGACGAGTTTATTACTAAGTCCATAAAGTGGACGAGTTCATTAGTCCACAAAGTGGACGAGTTTATTACTAAATCCATAAAGTGGATGAGTTTATTAGTAAGCTCATAAAATAAACGAGTTCGTTCCAAAAGGATGAATTAATAATTGTCCATAAAAGTGGACGAGTTCACAAGTGGACGGATTTATGATTAAGGTCCATAGAACGAACGAGTTCATCCTATAGGAATGAGTTAATGTTGTGAAGTCTACAGATAGACGAGTTCATAAAATCCAGAAAGAGGACGAGTTCATCGCCAAAGTGGACGACTTCATTATGCAAGGATGACTTAATATCTACAAGAATGACTTAATATGACCCATGATTAAGGTGGACGAATCCACAAGTAGATAGGTTCATAACTTAGTCAATAAAGATGACGGGTTCATCTCCTAAGGATAAGTTAAATACTACAAAGTCCACAAATGGACAAGATACATCACATGAAGAAATCAAAATCTACAAAGGAACAAGTTTCTTAGTTCACAAAGTGGACGAGTCTATTGTAAAATTTATTGGCCCACAAATAGGCGAGTTTGTAACAGACGAAACAAAATTCTTAAGTAAAAAAATAGACGGATTCACAAGGGTAAGAGAGGAACATACACACATATTGAAAGCGACGAATATAACATACCATAAATAAAACAGTGTTTTACAAACAAAGCCCAAAAAACAAAAGGGCATTGAAACATTGTTCGAAAATTAGATTGAATTTACAACAAGGAAACAAAAAACAAGGTTCAAGAGGCCGGGGGGTCTTATGGGACCTTGTCACCCTTGGAAGGAAAGTCTTGGGCTTCTTGAGTTGGAGTATTGGCCGACAGGGTTAAAAGAACGACGAGCTTATCCACAACAGTAGGTTGAGCAAGAACGACACCATCATCCTCTGGATTCACCTCGGACTCAATGAAGTCGTCGTTCTCTTCAAGAGTAGCATCGCCTACAGGTGTTGACGGCAAAAGGTCGTCCATTGAAACCTTAGACAAATCCAGGTGAGGGTAGAGGGATTTGACCTGTTTAAGGCAATCCTCAAACCCGTCACTATAGTAATCAGCACAGGAATCAACGAATGTTTGTGATGCCCTGAATTCCTTCACAGCGTCATCCTTGGCCATCTCCACTTAACTTAAAAGGGCCGCCAACTCTTTCTCCGCCATCTCCTTAGCCTCTTACTCTTTCTTCTTTTAACGACCCTCCTCCTCCAACTTCTCCCTCAACTCTTTCACCTCCTGGTTAAGGGTTCGAAGGGCCTTCTTATACTGTCTTTGCCTGTCGGTCATGTTCTTGATGCGCTTATGCAGGCGGGTGATCACCCCTTCTTTGGCGACGCCCCTATCCTACAACGCCTTCATACGAACTAGCGCCTACAAAACGAGACTCCCGTTAGCTTTTAAGCATAGGAGATAAATAAACAAAGAAACAAAGGAAGAAGCATACCCGAGCAAGGTCAAAAAGACCCGACGCCCCCATCTCATCCGTCCCTTGCTCAGCATAAGGGTCAACATCCTTGTCCCTGATGATGGACTCCACCATCTCCAAGGCATAATCCTTGTGAGTGAGAAAACGATGATTAAGGTCTTGAACGACGGGGTCTGACGTCGTCATTAGCCCTTTGCCTACCTCATGCTTAGGTTGAGGAGGCGACGACTTCTTGGGAAGCTTCTCCCCAGGAGTGAAAGACACCTTTTTGGACGGGCAGTCGTCCTTCCCGTCACCTTTCCTCTTAGCCACTCCCTTAGTGACGGCATTGGGAGCTGACGAGGACGTCCCTTCCTTTTCTTTGCCTTTCCCCTCCTCTTTCTTGCGCGCGGCAACAGCTCTTACCTACGCTTTCAATCTAGCTACCTCCATTTCTACAAAAAGGCAAATAAAGGATTATTAAGATAAGTGACGGCCTTAGACAAGCCAACGGAAAGAGAAAAAGTGTTAAAGTGGGTAACTTACGCTGACGGGAGTAAGCGTTAAGACGACGGGCTTCTTGTGTTGGCTTTGGGCCCCCGTAGTAAGCGTGCAAAGTGTCGAGTGTAATAAGATCCCGACACTTTCGCTCGTCCAAAGGGATCTCTGTTACCCTACAAATAAAATCCTCTTGCTCGCCTGTGATATATGGACGAACATTGGCTGAAAGAAAAGAAAGGCAGACGATGCTAGAAATTCGAGACATGTAAACTGAAAAAAAAAAAAAAAAAAAAAAAAAAAAAAAAAAAAAGACGGGGTCAGCCTAAATCCTTAACAAAAGCCCAACTATTGTCAAAACCATGGGGTATCATCTCCCACTCTTCCTAACAACATACCCAGTTCGTCCCCTTAACAAAAAAGTACCTGCCCTTCCAATTCCTATTGGAATCGGGCATATTAAACACCAAGCTTAGCTCCTTCTTCTTTGCAGAGAAATGATAAATTCCTTGGGACGAGACAATGTGTTAAGGACGATAACACCAGAAGAACTCGTCAAGAGTTAGTTGACAGTTCCCTCCACTTAAACAACCCCACAAAATCTCAGCCCCAATGGATATCCTCTAAGCGTTTGGGGCAATTTGGCTGACAGACAATCCCAAAAAATTGGCCAACTGACGGTGAAGTGCCGTCAGAGGCAGTCTCAATCCTGTCGCGAACATGGCATCATACATGCCGACATCTGCGGTCTTCCCCATATAACACTTTTCAAACTTTTCAGGAAGACGGATTGGGATGTTGTCCGAAATTTGGAAATGGGCACGTAAAGTTTTGAAAACCTTGTCCGACATCGTCGGCAAAAAATCATTAATTGTCCATTCTTCAGGAAGAATGAAGGGACGGTCATCTCCTGGGCTTCCTAAGGTACTCTCTATGACCTCCTCGTCACCATCACTTTCATCCCCGTCACTCTCTCTCCCTTCCTCCTCATCATCCTCTTTCTCGCCCTCACTTACTACCTCATCTTTTTCTTCATAACTTTCCATTTCCTTGTCAGAAGGTTGAGCTGACGTTTCCCTCTCTGACGACTAAGAGAAGCCTTCCTCGAGCTTATGACCTGATGGGAAGACCTCGTCGTAGCCCACTCCTTCACGGACTGAGGACTGTTCACTCATTGATGGCCTCTCTAAAAAGTTTCACAATCAACTAAGATAAAAGTAAAAAACTGAAAAGTAGTAAGAGCAAAAGTGACTTACCAAGTAAAACTGACGAACTCTTGAAAGATGACGGTCTTGGCTAAAGCAAGATGGCTTAGGCAAAATTCTTAAAGTGACGGATTCACTCTGACAATCAACAGCAGTAAAATAGAAGAAAATAAAAGGGGAGGTGAGGTATATATAAGGAAGGATATGCACAGAAGACGAGGCAACGCCCTCGTCCAGAAGCGAAGCCAATTGAGTTACGCCACGTGTCCAAGCATTAAATAAAGGCTGCTAGAGGCAATCGCCCATAAATGATTTTTTCTCTCTCCTGAGCAAAAGAAAATTAAATAATAAAGTTCAAGCTCCATAACCCGTCAGCTTAAGGTGACAAAGCTATGGAGTAGGGGGCAACTGATAAGGATAATATTGCAAATATGAACACTCATTGATGAAAAAGGCATAGAGCGACATACCAAACAAACCTGTCGGTCTTACTTGTGACCATTGACAGCTAACAACAGTAGGGAGTCTACAGCTCGAAGTTGACAAGGTCAACTTGGGAGGAGATGGAAAGCTGACGACACTAAGTTGAAGGGTATGCACGAGACTAACGATTCTGACATGACCTTAACTTGGCCTACACGCATGCATGTACAAGGAAATATCTTATGCCCTACGCTTAGAAAGACTCCTACAAGGAAAGGGTTCTGCAAAATACGCTCATGAGGACTCCTATAAGGAAAAGACTTATAAACTAAGGAAAAGATGTCAACCCTCTACTACGATAAAAGCCCCAATACCTTCACTAACTAAGGTACGCATAATTTACCCCAGTTTTGGCACTCTAGAGTGGTGAAAAGTTCTAACTTGACCTTCAAAAGGTATTTGGCCAACACCACACAAGTGCTCTTTGTGAGGTCTTCTCTTTTTATTGTGCAGGTATTGTTTCGAGCACGTGAGGACCGTCTGACTTACTGTTGATTTTTCGGCATCATCATCTCCAAACAAACATACCCTTAGGTTAATGACATTGAGCAGATATGAGCAATGGCTTATGAGAGTCTCATATCTAAGAAAAATTAATGAGAGAGAGAGAGAGAGAGGACTACGGGGTATTGGTTTTTAGTCGAGTCCTTTTTTTTTTTCTTTTTTTTTTTTGAGAATGAGTCAAGTCTAGTTTAATGGGTAAATTTCACCTAAACCAAATATTTTACCATACCTTCAAATTTGTTTATATGGTCAACCTGATACTTACATGTCTTTTGTTTTGTTTTGTTTTTTTTAACCCACCTGTGAATGGTTGGATTGGGATCAGGTGGTAAATTGGGTTGATTGGGTGGATGAGCAATCATACTTGGCTTCATCTCACTAGGGTGACTAGTCTAATTATAAGTTTGCTACCACTATTTTAAAAATAGACAATTGCAACTAGAAAACATCATTTTTTTAATTTCTTATAAACATGATTGCACAATTATTTTTGAGTGACAGATTTTACAACTTGAAAACAGAAACACCCATACCAAACATGTTTGTCGTTTTTTTTTAAAGTGTTTTTTTTTTTTTTTTTGTTTACGAACAACGAAATCTGGAAAAAGCTTGAAATTACATATTGAAAATACAATTTAAAAAGTGTATATATTTTCATAGTTAGTTTCGAACAATTAAAAATTTTGTATTAAAAGATTAATTTCCTACTAAGGGGGAGGACTTGATGGCGTTGGAGTTTGTGACAGTGAGGTCATTATTGGAGGAAGATGTTGCTTTAGGAAGCATTGTGATGTTGCTCTTGAAGAACGTCCTTTTGGAGAAAATGGTTATTCACTTATTCCCCTTTCATTTCCTCTGTCACCACCACTAAACAAAGCATTATCAACAATGACCATAGGGATATTGTTTGGCCAAGATTGGTAGTGCCATGGGCTTTATTGGAGTTCGCAATGGCTTGAAAAGGTCGTAGGATGATGGAGTGAGTTTGATTAGGGATTGTGAGTGAGTTTGTACAATTGTAGGGATCATTTGAAAGGGTGTTTGTTGTGGATTTGGTTGCGCTGAGTTTATTAAAGGGCGATTAATGTATATTTTGATTTTGGGTAGTCTAGTTTTTTTTTTTTTTTTTTTTTTGATGAGAAATGCTGCAATTTTCATTAACTTGCTTAAAATAATACATCTTGAGTCAAAGCGGACTCGATAGGTGTAGGGATATTCTCAATCCATGTTACAAAAGTTTCTAAACCTTTGGCATGTTATGACAAGAGATGGGCTGGCTTGTTTCCATTTCGTCGAATGTGTGTAAGCTGTATCGCCTTGAAGTCTTGAAGCCGCATGATGCATGAGTTGACAATATTCTGTATGGTTGCTGGAGGTGTGATAGAGCCCGTGAGTGACCTGTGGAGCATCTCAAAGTCAATCTCGAATACAACATCGTGTAACCCGACGTCCCAAGCAAAATCAATTCCCTCTTCCATGGCCTTTGCCTCAGCTTCCAACGAACCCAGTGGTACCCACAGTTTCTTACTCATTGCCGCCATACATTGTCCTGTATGATCCCGAGCTATAACCCCTATTCCCACCACGTCAAGATGTTGGAATACGACACCGTCGACGTTTACTTTATACCAGGGGTTGTGCGGTGGAGCCAAGGTTGTATTTGTGGTGACATTTGGTATCGTAATCCTGTGGTTTGCAAGCTGATATTCTTCAAGCAGGTTGATTGCTAATTGCAGAATGACTGTGCTGGTTTGCCGTGATCCTCCTGTGCGAGCTTTGTTGCGGTTCAACCATAGACTCCATGCAATAGTAACACCCAAACCCAGCAAATCGTCTCCAAAGTGTTGGTTGAATATCAGATGCCAAAGGAGGTCAAGGAAACTGTCAAACCTCAAACCGTGGCTATGAACAAGTATGCCTGATGTTCGCCAAACTTCCTGGGCTATGTCACATGCCCATAGAGCATGTCTTATTATCTCTACTCCATTGCCGCAAGCTTCACAGGTTGGGTCATCTAGGACCCTCCTTGAGTGCAGGTTGGACTTTGTTGGTAAGAGGTTCTTGCAAGCTCTCCAAGCAAAAGAACGGATCTTGCTTGGCACTTTGAGGCGCCATATAGTTTTCCAAAACACCAAAGTTTGCTGGTTGTTTGATGTAGAACCTAGAGAGCTAGTAGTGGCCTGTGAAAGTGAAAGAGCGACCTTGTAGGCAGAGTTAACCGTGAACTGTCCTTTAGGTGTGAACGCCCAGACCATGCGATCTGGTGGCCTTCGAATGCTTAATGGTATGCTTAAGATGGCTTGCGCATCATGTGGGAGGAAGATTTCCTTTATAAGGCCTATTCTTCAGTTCCCCGTATCATGATCTATGAGTGAACTGACATGTGACTCAGGATGCAAGGCATGTGGGTGGGTAGTGACTCTAAAGGTGGAGCAAGTGGGCAGCCACTTATCAGCCCAGATCTTGATTGAATTCCCGTTACCAACCTACCATCTGTAACCACGTTAAACTATCTTTTGAGCAGCCATGATACTTCTCCAAGCATACAAAGGCTTTGTCCCCATTTCAGGACTAATGAAGTCCCTCTTCGGAAAGTATCGAGCTTTGAAGACTCGGTGGACAAGAGAGGAGGTGTTGGTTTGTAAGCACTAACCTTGCTTGGCCAAGAGGGCGAGGTTGAAGGCTTTTAGGTCACGGAAGCCTAAGCCTCCTTCAGTTTTTGGTACACAAATCTTATCCCAACTAGACCAAGCAATCTTGTTTTTTCCATTGTTTTGACCCCACCAAAATCTTCTAACCATGTTTGTTAGTTCATCACATAAAGCATTAGGGAGTTGGAAGACGCTCATGGTGTATGTTGGGATTGCTTGAGCCACCGCTTTTATGAGGATTTCCTTGCCTACATAAGATAACAACTTTTCCTTTCACCCAGAAAGCTTATTATTCAATTTTTCTTTTAAAGCTCGAAATGTGTTGCGCTTTGATCTTCCCACCAAAGAAGGCAGCCCCAAATATGCCTCATGTTGTCGAATGATGTCAGCTCCAAAACGGTTTTTGATGGCTTCTTGGACCTCTTGAGGGGTGTTTCGGCTGAAAAATAGAGATATTTTTTCTCTATTTAGTTACTACCTCGTTGAACATTCATAGATATCCAAGATTTCCTCAAATGTGGAGCATTCCTCAATGTTGGCTTTACAAAAGATTAAGTTGTCATCTGCAAAGAAAAGGTGGGAAATCTTTGGTCCCCTTGGGCATGCAGCCACACCACTCAAAAGCCCAAACTCCACTGATTTCCTTATTAGTGTTGATAGTCCTTCTGCACAAAAAAGAAACAAGAAAGGAGAAAGTGCGTCACCCTGACACAAACCCCTAGAAGGGGTAATGTGTCCTCGAGGCCTTCCATTAATTTTTATAGAATATGTGACAGTACTAACACATCTCATCATAAGCTTCACCCAAGATTCATGGAAACCCATTTTGTACATTATTTTTTCCAAGCATCCCTACTTAACTCTGTCAAAAGCCTTACTCATATCCAGTTTTAAGGCCATCTCCCCTACTTTACCACTACGTTTTTTATTAATATGGTGCATTGTCTCATAGGCAACAAGGCATTATCTATGATGAGGCGGTCAGACATGAAAGCACTTTGGTTTTCACTAATTATTTGTGGGAGGAAACGCCTTAGGCAGTTTGCTAGGACTTATGAGGCTAAGCGGGATATAACATTAGTAAGGCTAATGGGTTGGTATTGAGTGATTTTTTTTTGGGTTTTTTATTTTTGGGATAAGCACAACATGAGTTTCATTGAAGTTGGGGGGGATGATATCATGATTGAGAAAGTCCAAGACTATTTTAGTAACACAATCACCTACTAAAGACCAAAAGTGCTAGTAAAAGAAAGGAGGCATACCATCAGGTCCCGGGGATTTCTTGGGGTGCATCTGTTTTAAAGTTTTGTGCACTTCCTCAGCATTGAACTCTTGGGTAAGGGAATCATTCATGTCAGTGGTGACCATGGGTTCTATGGCATCAGTGAGAGTGGTTGAATCGGTCTCCCCTTGTGTACTGAAAATGTCCATGAAATAGCCCACAATGATATTCTCCACTTTTTGATCATCTTCCTACCAATTACCATCTGAGTCACAAATACCATGGATTGTGTTTTGCTGCTTGCGATTCGTGGCTTTAGCATGGAAAAAACTTATGTTGCGATCCCCATCAATGAGCCAAAAGTTCCGTGATCTTTGCTTCCACATGGTGTTTTCAGCATCCAGCTAGGTGTTTAGCATCTTTCGGACTTCAAATAACTTTCTATCAGTTTCTATACAATGGGCCTGATTCTCCAACATTTGTAATTTTTTTGTGTAGGTACTGTATCTTGCATCCCACATGGCCATACTCTGTTTTATTCCAAGTCTGCAACCTAGCTCGACAAGTTTCAAGGCAATTTGTGATAGGGAGGCCATCCGGTTTAGAAAGCCCTTCTTGCCAGGAATCTTATACTACTTCAAAACATCATGGATCGCTTAACCACATCTCTTCAAAACGGAAAAGCTTCTTATCTTTTTGGCGGCTGTGACGATCATCCTTAAGGTGTAGAGAAAGCATGGAATGGTCGGATGTTGACATGGAGATGTGGTGGACGGCAACACCATGAAAAAGCAATCTCCAGGCATTGTTTGCAAGAGCCCTGTCAAGTCTTATTCTCATTCAACCTTCCACACGATCGGTTTTGGATCAGGTAAAAGGTGAGCCAACAAACCCTAAGTCTTGAAACCCACAGAGGTGAATGGCTTGGCGAAATCTATCCAGCTGTCTAACCGGTTGCAACCGACCTCTAGATTTTTCAGATTGAGTAACGATCATCCTTAAGGCGCAGAGAGAGCATGGAATGGTCGGATGTTGACATGGAGATGTGGTGGACGGCAACACCATGAAAAAGCAATCTCCAGGCATTGTTTGCAAGAGCCCTGTCAAGTCTTATTCTCATTCGGCCTTCCACACGATCGGTTTTGGACCAGGTAAAAGGCAAGCCAACAAACCCCAAGTCTTGAAACCTACAGAGGTGAATGGCTTGGCAAAATCTATCCAACTGTCTAACCGGTTGCAATCGACCTCCAGATTTTTCAGATTGAGTAACAATCTCATTGTAGTCTCCGATACAGAGCCACGGTAGTTGATTTGCACGGCCTAGAGATTCTAGGATGGACCATGTTTCTTCCCTTTTACTTGTGACTGGATGCCCATAAAAGCTAGTCATGCGCCACTTTGTACTAGTTTTGTTGCATGTAATATGAGCATCGATGTGCTAGCGTGAGAATCCTTGGACTGCCACCATTGTTTTCAGTTTTCATAATAAAGCTAAACCTCCGCTTTGGCCATCGCTGGACACTGCTAATCCTTGAGTATAGCCAAGTTCTTGCTTCTTGTATTGCATCTCTTCCTGTGATAGTTTGGTCTCCATTAAGAAAACCAACTAGGTAGCTTCTATGTGGAGTGCCCTTTGGAGAGCACGAATTGTTCGAGGGTTCCCAAGCCCTTAACAGTTCCAACTGATGGTACTCACTGGACTTCTACAAAGATCTTGCCCAGGATATGTGTATCATTATGAAGCTTCTGTTTCTTGTTGCCGTCAACCTCGCCATCTGTGAGATCAAGTTTGCGCTTGGAGCCCGCTATGGATACTTCTACTATTTTAGGGTTAGGTGCATGGTCATGAGAAAG
Organism: Quercus tomentella; assembly: GCA_028535165.1. Classification (NCBI taxonomy): domain Eukaryota; kingdom Viridiplantae; phylum Streptophyta; class Magnoliopsida; order Fagales; family Fagaceae; genus Quercus; species Quercus tomentella. The sequence goes on along the minus strand of JAPQVY010000111.1, from coordinate 33,915,195 downwards.
TCTCTTCCACATTCTATGGGTTTGGGCCGTTTAGGTATGTTGGGCTCTAGTGGGTTCATCATGGGGCCCGTTATTTATTTCAGGCTCTCCTTGTGACGTGAGCAAAGTTGCATTAGTTGTGTGACGTCACATGCAAGAGGTTTCTCATGTTGTGCATGGGCTTTAAATGAGTCATCCGTTATCATGGGAATTACTTCAGCCAGCTCATCATTAGCATTTAAGTGTTGGTCAATCATCGCGGGATGCGAATGGAAAGATTTGGGGTTATTCAAAGTTTTCGTGTTTGTCAGGGTGTGTTTATGAGTATCTGTTATCGTAGTTTTAGCGCGCCCTTTATCTCCCGTAACGGTTGGAATAGTGGCAGGATTGGCCGGTGGCTCGCCGTCCATGGTGGTTGTGACTGTATCTGATGACGCCTCAGTAGCACTCGGAGTCACTCTATAGGGGCGGGCTGACTGCATTTGGTTTTTCTGGTAGCACTCTGAACTGGCCCTCAACCATGCACCATACTGTTGCTCTTCTTTTCGTAGAGTGCACTTGCTACGAATCCAAAGTTTGCAGTCTTTCTCATCATGATTCAGGAGACTGCACTAGTAACAAAAGATTGGTAGTCGCTCATATTGAAAAGAAACCCATGAGGGAGATGATGCTCTGATATCCACCATCCTCCCCCGACAAAGAGGTTGGTTGATATCTATGTTGATTCGCACTTTGAGACATCTCCCTCGACAGTCTCCCATTGCACCAATGTCAACCTGTTCAACTAGTCCAAGTGTACTCCCAATAGCTTCTGCATTTGCCTTGCTCATATGTTGAATGGGGAGGTCATGAATCTGTATCCAAAAGCTTTCCCTATCAAAACTTGCATTCTTGACTGCCTCATTCTTCCCTGGTTTGTATAGTCCTAACAGGTATTTATCGAATGACTGTGGTCCGCACATTAAAATTCAGTCGAGGTCATCTTCATCGTCAAAGAGAATCATGGCTGTGTTGGATCCAAGATCGCGGGTGTCGAAGCTTTTATCTATTTTCCACATGCTCTTGAGGGTCCGAAAAACTGCTTCCATATTGATGTGTCTCTTAGTGAAGAACTTGGCCACGAGAACCTTGCCATCTCTAGTAACGTCAGGGGTTAAGGGGACTATTTGACTCTCTTTCTAGTTTAGTGAGAGACGGTCCCACTTGCGAGCAATGTCATCCATGGTGTGGGGTGGGGTGGGTTATGGTAGTGGAGTAGTGTGAGGTGAGGGTAGAAGTGTGGGATGTGTGAGAGGGGAGGGCAGGAAATAGATGGCGTGAGAGGTAAAGGTCCCACTTGAAAGGGGAAAGGAGCCTATCAAGAGATAGGAAGGTTTTCACTGCTCTTGGGTTTCCAAAGAAACCGAGAGGAGAAAAAGAATGAGGTTTTCTTGGTAGTCTAGTTTTTGATTTGTGTAAGTGTGCTCATGATTTTTGGTAATTTAATTTGTTTTCTCCTCTCATCTATACTATTATTTAAGGGGCTTCCCTTGTTTGGATTCCTTATTTTTTAGTTCAAAAATACCCCTACACTCCTATGTTTAAGTAGAGACAAAACTAATGGACAATTCGGTAAAAATGCGACTCTAACTCCCACTAAAATATTGCCTAGAAAATAGGACCGCTCTGCTGTTAATTTTCAAATTGTTTTATCCACTTATAAATTAGGTTTTCAAAATAAAAATTATATATATAAAATAAAAACACAAAGTTTTTTTTTGCTAAAAAGAAAAGCCTCATTGCACGCGCGAAGCGCGTGTGATGAGGCTATTTTCTTTTATTGTTCTAAACTTGTTTCCATTTACATATAATTTTTAATGAACTATTTTAGGAGTATTATCTATGCATGAGGTTGTCACATGACACAATGTTAGAGCAATTTTTAATTTAGCCTTTCACCTCATTTTTTATTAGTGCCATTTGTCACTCTTCTTTTAAAAAGAAGTTGATACTATTCATTTAACATTCCGCCTAAGAAAAAAATTTAAAATGACTTGGTTCGTTAAATCTTCCCCATAAATGCCTTGCCAACATAGAAATGCCAAGTATGCAGACTAACATATTGTCCAATATATATTATCCCAGCTCCCAAGTTCCCAACTAACAATTTTGTTCCACACGTTTTATTCAAAGTTGTAATAGCCTAAAATTTTGTCATGTGTTTTAATGAGGTATATGTATTAATTTCTAGGTATTAGTTTTCTTTATAGGTGGTTCCCTAATTATAACATATAAGGGAATTGCTTTCTCAAAAAAAAAAAAAACATATAAGGGAATTTATATGATTTTTTTTTTTTTGGGGTGCTCACAATAAGTTTGGAGGAAGGATTTCAATTTGGGTTTTTCTAGGCGAGTCCAAATCTTCTGTCTCACTTTTCCTGCTCCACTCTATGCTCCACCAATAAAAACTTGCCACATGTTCATCTAACTAATTAAATACTACCATTATTGACTTATTAATACTACCATTATTAATTAATGGTAGTAATTAATTAATTAGGTAAACATGTGGCAAGTTTTTATTGGTGGAGCATAGAGTGGAGCAGGAAAAGTGGGACAGAAGATTTGGACTCATGCCATTGAGCCACAAAGGTCTTGATAATTTATAGGTTTATTTTTCTAAAATTTATAGGAGTAGTAAAAAAACAATTGATTTGGAAATATAACATCATTGCTCAAATTTAATTGCTTTAGCAATAATTGAAACAAAAGCCAACAACTCACAAAAACAAATTTGATATTACATGCAATCAAAAATATAGAAAATAACCATGTGGTTAAGTTAGTAACATAATTAAAAATTTGTGAGTTCATTCAAACAATATGTTTATATACTAAATTATATCAATTATAATATTTCATATTTCCTCTATTTCTAGTGACATGTAATATTACTAATTCTATGAATTTATAATGCAATTGTGCATTGCGCTGGATTATCTCTAGTTCAGGTTAATTGGACAAAAAATCAATGATGTAGACGCTAGACACATGATTAGGTGCTAATTTAGCACTTAATAGCCAATTTGGTGAGACATAGACTAATTTGAATCAAACATATGAGTTGAAAAAGAAATGTTTCAAACTTTAATTTTCTTTTAAAAGATAAAAGATAAAAAAAAATTTAAAACTTTAGAAACCAAAATAAAAATAACCCCAAATTTAGCCGAATGGAACCTCTACTATAAGCTTATTGAAAGCTATGTCTAACAAGCGGGTTGACCATGTTTATAGAAGCTAACCAATGTGTTGATGCACTAATAAAGATTGGATCGGGATCTATGACTTTTTTCTTTTCATGAAATATTGCCTATGTTAGAGAACTTGTTGGCTTTTGATAGAGAAATTTTCTTTTGAAATATATTTATTAACTCTTGACATATCATCTTTTAATAGAAAAATTTGTTAGATAGCATGATTTTAGAAAAAATTTAGGAAAGCAGCACACTGATGAAACTATTTTATAAGTTACACTGTTTTTGGAACACAAGTTTGGTAAACTCGGGTTTAACAAACTTTAGTTCCAGCCCAACCTCGAGTTCCGAGGAACCTACAAAATAGTTTTAAAGGCATGATATGCACCAAACTTTTTTTTCTAAAAAGCTAATGTTCCGCAAATTTTGCCTCTTTTAAGTTTTAACCCAAAAAAAAGAAAAAAAAAAGAAAAGAAAAGTCGGCGATGGTATTACTATTATAAAGTCTTCGAATGTAAAAAAAACACCTCATCCCTTTTCCTTACTCATGTTTTGGAGCTTCTAGACTCTCATCCTCTCGATCCTTCTTTTTTTCACTATCCCTAAACCCCACAGAAAATCTAAACCAAAAAAATGTCAGACCTCGGCGGCGCAAGCATGGTCCGCCAAAACCCACGGCGGGTCACGGCGCCGGAGGAGGCGCTGGAGTTCGAGACCTCAAAGGAGGTCCAGGTAGTAACGAGCTTCGCAGAAATGGGAATCAAAGACGACTTGCTCCGTGGCATCTACCAGTACGGCTTCGAGAAGCCCTCCGCGATTCAGCAGCGCGCCGTGGTTCCGATTATCCTGGGCCGAGATGTCATCGCTCAGGCCCAGTCCGGTACCGGAAAAACCTCCATGATTGGCCTCACTGTTTGCCAGACCGTCGATACCAGCAGCAGAGAGTGCGTCCTCTTAATCTCTTTTCTATTTTCCTTTCTGTGCTTCTTTTTTTCATTGTTTTCTTAATTAGGGTTTTGTTTTGGTTGTGGAGTGTAGTTTAGGGTTTGAGCTTTGTAAATTGAAACCCTAATTTTTTTTGGGGAAAAGGATAATTTATTGTGTATTATATATAATGGGTTTTTAGTAAAAGAATAGTTACAGTTACCCATATAATCACACATTCAATTTTACAACTTGCTGACTTGTGACTGTCCACTACTGATTATATGGACCCGCCCACCACTTTTCATAGACCACTCGCAGGCATGGTCGCACAAATCAACAAGTTATGAAAATGGGTGTCAGTAAAAAGGAGTTTTTTTTTTAAGGTATATTACCCTATAGGGCAGTGCATTAGATGAATTTAATTGTCCTAAGAAAAGATAACTCGTTTTTGTTTTATTGGTAGATTTAACTAGTTGTTTGAATTTATTGTTGGTGGACTTTAGAGCATATGAGGTTTGTGGATTTTAGACTTCCTTATTCGAGAGGTATGGTTTAGTTCAGATACAGAACTGTACTTATGATAATTCAAGATAAATGTCCTCTTACGCAAGAAATAGGATCGGTCTTAGTTAACTTTTAACTTTCAGCCCTTATGAGTTGGAGGCTCTTAACCACCATTTTTTTTCTTAGACCAAAGGCCTCGTTTAGTGTCAGGAAATTCCCGAGCTTGAATGTTGTGAATAAGGTTTCCTTCAAGCATGATGATAGTCAGTCTTAAGTTTTTTAATATGTTATCTTTGTTAGTTTAAAGACTGGACTTTAAAAAGTACAATGGCCTGAAGTAGTTAGGGGAATAGTAGCAGGATACCTTGCCTGCTGCCCCATCCTTCCTCGCTTCAATAGGCGTACTGACAAGGATAGTTTTTTCTCTTGGGCGGATGTGGACTCCAATAGTAGATCCTTGATTTGCCACTGGTTTCATGTTCCAGTCCTCTAGAGACGGTCCTTTGATCATTTATTTGTAAAGATGATTATAGGTGTTATATTTTAAGTCTTTTTAGAGTACCCATTATGGCACATTCGGTGCTCATTGACTAACTCTGTGAAAGATGTTTGAAACAAAAATTATACATTGACAAACCTCATATGCTGTGAATTTTCCTACTTGCTGAATGGCCGATGCACTGGCAACTTTAACAGTTCATTTTTATAATAAGAACCTTGTTGGGCTGAAGCTGATGTATTCTGTCGAAGGCATAGGTGAGATGATGTAGGTTGATTTTGTTTAATCTGATACTTGATGAAAACCAGAGTGCTTTAGCTTTGACATGTTTGTGTGCTATAATTATAGTTTGTGGTGTGTTATGTACTGTCATTAAGTTTAGATTAGACCATTGAAGGGATTTACAATCTTCACTATTTTAAATCGATTAATGATCAGGACATATGACTTCTTGAGGTAAACATACTATCATGTAATGGATCATTCTAGGCATTATCATGTGTTTCATGATGACTTACTTCTATAGCCAGGAGCTATTGGGATGTTTCTATTTTTTGGTTTCATTTTTCTGTTACAGCTGGTTTATGATCATAATGGTTTTTTTATTTATTTTATAAATGTCTAAAATTAAACAGGGTTCAGGCCTTGATCTTGTCACCAACAAGAGAATTGGCATCTCAGACAGAGAAGGTGATATTGGCAATGGGTAATTTCATAAGTATTAAAGTACATGCATGCATTGGAGGCAAGAGTGTGGGTGATGATATCAGAAAGCTAGAAAACGGTGTTCAGGTGGTGTCTGGAACTCCCGGCAGAGTTTGTGACATGATCAAAAGGAGAACACTGAAAACTACACACATCAAATTGTTAATTCTTGTAAGTTTATGTTTTGTGACCCCTAATCTTACTCTTTTAACTCTCTCTCTCTTTTGATAAGTAAACTCTCTCTTTTATTAATCCAACGTTTTTAGTGTTGTGTGTGTGTGTGTGTAAGCATAGTAGGGATTAATTTTTAATTTTTGTGATGCTCCAACAGGATGAATCTGATGAGATGTTGAGCAGAGGGTTCAAGGATCAGATTTATGATATATACAGATATCTCCCACCAGTGATTCAGGTTCTCTCTCTCTCTCTCTCTCTCTCTCTCCCCTGCTCCCCCCCTCCCCCCACCGTAAAAAGGGAAAAGAAAAGAAAAAAAAAAAATTCTACCTAGCTAATTAAGTTTGTCCTGCAATGGAACCACATGTTGATTTGCTGTTGTCATTGGTTGAATAGTTATGGGTTGCTTTCTGCAACAAGTCCTGTAATTTTAGCTATTGTTAGTGACAGTACCAAAAGAAAAAGTAGTCAGTGTAGGTCAAGTTGTTTCAACACCACAACTGATGCTCAATCCCTAGATTTTCAGCACATTGTGAGGATTTGTTGGTTGTGGTGCGATGTGAATTAGGTTCAGTAATTGCTAGGTTTAGTTTAGAATAATAGTTATTTTGGTGGGCAAATGAGCTCTAGCTCAAATGGCTTTTCCCTAGGTTGCACGGACACGCCATATTTGGCGTCGTGTCGGTGTCGGACACGTGTCGGACACCGGAACGGGTACGACTTGCCAGATTCCGGTGTCCGGCGAGTGTCCTCTTTATTTATTTTTTTTCGTTTCTCCAACACGCGCCGACGCGGCGCCAACACGGCTCCGACGCGGCTTCGACGCGTCCGACACGCCAGCAGTGAAGAAGAAAAAGAAAATTTCGGCATATTTCGGGTCATTCCGGCTATTCCGGCCAATTTCGGCTGAAATGAAAATTTCGTCCGATACTAGATTTTGACTGGAAAAAAAAAAAAAAAAAAAAAAAAAAATCAAAATCCTACCTCCTCCTTCTGGGTTTCGTGCTTTTCTTCCTCCTCTTCTTCTTCTTCTTCTTTTGGTTTCGATCTGCTACCTGACTACCTCTTCTTCTTTATTTGTGTGTCTTGGCTGTCCTCCACTTGTGTTTAGAGTTTAGACTTTAGAGTCTTTAGGCTTTAGATATTTTCTTTGTTTTGTGGGGTTTGTGAGCCCCATGTAATACTCATTCCTTCCAGGCTCTTTTGTTTTGTCCGTTTGAATTTAATTAACATTTTTTTTTGCTTTGTTTTGTTTTTGTGAACCTCACGTGACTCATAATAAAAAAGAAACTTTCAACCTTTTGATTCCATAGACACTAAAATTAGAAAAAGCATAGGACTATAAAATTTTTTACAACTTTTTGTTACAATTGTGATGTGATAGATTGTGATTGGTGAAAAAAAAAACTATATACTAATAACTTTAAAACCTTCAATATTTATTATATGGATTTTTTTATCAATAATATATATATGTATATAAAATAGTGGTAAGTCCAAAACAATATGCAATGATATGCCGAAATAGGTCGATATCGAAACATTCCGTTCTAATAGACAAACCGAAACAGGGTCCGAAACGGTATTTATAACATTGATTTTGAGAAACCAACCTCTCAAGTTCTCAACCCACCCTCCCTCTGACCTTTGCCGCTGCCCTCTGTCCCTCGCCGGAGCTAGATCGGGCCGATTATAAGTTTTAACGTTTTGTCTTTTTTTTTTTTTTTTTAATCCCACTCTCACAGTTAATGTATTTCTTTACTCAGCCTTTTGTTTTGCCTTATAAATTATAATATTTATTATGAATTTAGTGATTTTTGTTTTTGTGTGTCCTGCTATAGTTTTATTTATTTATTAAAGTTAAATATTTTGTATTATTGTACTACTTTGGGTGTTAGTTTACTTATTTGTAGTTCTTATATAATTTAAATTCTAGACATAAACGTATTTTATGTCTAAAAATATTAAAAAATATGCCTAAATATAAAATATAATTAATTATTTAACCACCGTGTCCCCGCCGTGTCATGTCCTTATTTTTCAAAAATTGCCATATCCTCGTGTCCGTGTCCGTGTCCGTGTCCGTGCAACATAGGCTTTTCCTACCAACATAAAGAATCAGGTGCAGAGTGAGGTTGTGGTTTAAGTCATGGGGTGCACGCGTGACTTACCAATAAAAAAAATTGAAATTTTGATAGTAAGTAACGGATTATCATGTCCGCTCTAGAATTTTAAAAACTAGCTAAAATGAAATATAACTAATGAAATCATGTCTAGGTTTCCTTAACAGTTACACATGTTTTAAGCAATTGCATTATAGAAGGAGGAAATCACTTTCTGAAAGATACTTTAAAATCTGCAGAAAATTCTGTGTTCAAATTGATAAATTTAATTGACAGATCACATAGCTTCATGTAGGCTGTTTCGGAATGAACTAGGACTCCAACTTCCTCTCTTTTGGGGGAAAAGGGGGAATTAAAATAGTTTGACTGGTAAAGTAAGTTGGAATCTTACTCAAAGCTACATCAACAATCAACATGTAAATGATACTCAAGACTTATGGGCCACGACAACAGCATATTCCACTGAATCTGGCACTAAACTAAAGGAAATGTCTATGAATTAATAGGATTTCAAAAAACATGAGTAAAGCTAACTAAGTGGGAAATCAACTTAGCAATAATAAAGTGAGGCTTTAATAAATTTTTTTTATTTTATTTTATTTTTTAATATAGGTAAAGGCTCTAATAAAAAAAAAAATTACATGGCTAGGAGACCTTACAACAGCATAATGCTTTATTCCTTTTGGCATCAAGCGTACACTTGGTCTTTCTGATTTGAAGTTGATTAATTGTTTCCAATCATTTGGAAATTTGGAAGATTTTCCTACGTTCCATTGTTAGTGTTCTTTTACAACATTCGTGTTGCTGTAAATTTCTCTTTAATCTATGTTGATGACTTGCTTCTACAATTTGTGATGCCTACACAATTAGGAATAAAGTAGTAGTTTGTTGTCTCCTGTTATAATATCATGCAAGGTTCTGCAGAGACTGGCCATGTTGGTACTGAAATTGATAAGTTGTTGTAGGTTTGCTTGATTTCTGCTACCCTTCCTCATGAAATTTTGGAGATGACAAACAAGTTTATGACAGATCCTATACGGATACTTGTGAAACGTGATGAATTGACTCTGGAGGTAAGTAATATTTGTATGTTGTATCAGCTACCTTTGGATGTAGATCTGAATGCAAGTTTTTATGTCATTGTAAATCTGTAGTTTGATACCGGTTTTATTTTAATCCTTTTATGATGACAGGGCATCAAACAATTTTTTGTTGCCGTGGAAAGGGAAGAGTGGAAGTTTGATACTTTATGTGATCTTTATGATACCCTTACGATCACCCAAGCTGTCATATTCTGCAACACAAAGAGAAAGGTAGTGCTGTCCTTGATCAAATTTTGGATTCAAGTTCTAGTAGTGTTATCTTGCCTAATTTTGAGAATATAATGAAGAAAGCTTTCAAGTGTCAGTCTATTGTTAGGTTCGCAGTTTACCAAGTAATATTCTTGGCCATATGGCTTTATGCAAGTGCAATAGTTAACATGAACACCAGTGAAGTAAAATAGAGACAAAGAAAAAGTTTTAGTATTGTCTTTGCTTTCCAAGTGAGTAAGATGTTCTTTAAACTTTCACAGGGTGTAGAATGATCCCTATTCCCCCTTTTTTTTTTCTTTTTTTTCTTTTTTTGTGGGTAATTCAGCTTTTATTTATAGAAACTAAACACAAATTACAAAGGAAGACCCAAAATAAACTAGCATAGGGAAACCTCCCTGCTACAGTAACCAAAACAAAACTAACCATAAAACCAAAGCAAGCCAAAACAAATGGCACAGCAAAACACGCTAACTACTGCCTTGACAATCTAAACAAAAACATCTATAAGGCATCACAACCAGTACCTTTAGCACAGTAGCACATAGACTAGCACTTTGGCTTAGCATATCTAGATTTCTTTCTATTTCACTGCCCTGTTTTTATTTGTTCCTTCTGGCTTATATGTACTGGTTGATGAATATGATGTTATATTTCTATTAATCTTGGAACAGGTGGATTGGCTAACAGAAAAGATGCGTAGCAATAACTTCACTGTTTCATCAATGCATGGAGACATGCCGCAAAAGGAGAGAGATGCAATTATGGAAGAGTTTCGGGCTGGTCAAACCCGTGTCCTAATAACAACAGATGTTTGGGCCAGGGGGATTGATGTCCAACAGGCAAGTTGTTTGGCTCTTCTTTAATAAATTATGTATTACTTTTCCACAGCAAGCTAAATTTAAAATGGAAAATGAGTAGGACCTTAAGTTGTGACCCCGTTAAAACACTGTCAGTGTCAGTGCCAATGAGAGCTAGCTCAAATGACACTTCATTCTCACACAAATGTGAGTGGAGGGTGAGGTTGAGGGTTTAGAAGTAACCCACTGGTTGTGTAAGTGTATCATTAGGAAAAAAAAATTTCTGTTGACTTTGGATTTAATGAGGTGGAAAGTGACCAATACCTCCCCTACTGGACCGAGTTAATTGATGAGAACATTTGCTGACTTGCGTTAGAATGACTGGTAATTCTTAATTCTGCGAGTTGATAAATGTATGGGACTTCTTGGTACTGTGACTAATGAACCTAGATGCCTATCAGTTTTTTTTTTTTTTCTTTTGGGGGGGGGGGGGGGGGGTTGAACTTGCTGCCTGCTTGTGGTAGAATAGTTAGGCGTGTTTTTCATGTTGTCAAGTGTTGATGTGTGCTTCTACTTGAATGTAAAATATATAGGGAGGGTTTTGGAAAATGATCTTCTAAAAAAGGTCCATAAATTGTATATTCTGAGTTTTGTCCTCCATAGACAGGTTATAATTCTTTGCTGTCATTTTTCTCCTTAAGTTGTCTGTTTTACACATGAACAATCACATCCCCTTGTGCACTTGAGGTTCAATAATCATGGTATATATCCACTTGTATATTTTATATGTATTTGTGACCATATTGTATGTGGAAGAACAACTCTTGGTGTTTATACTTCTCCATTCATGTTTTCTTCATTTTTCTTTTGTCAGGTTTCTCTGGTGATCAATTATGACCTCCCAAACAATCGTGAGCTTTACATTCATCGTATTGGTCGTTCTGGTCGTTTTGGAAGAAAGGTATTTATTCTATTATGTATTGTGGATGAATTTTGATACTTGGCGGCTTGGCCTTCTGTGCAAGAAGTTGACTGTCATTTTTTTTCTTCTCTATATGAAGGATATTCAAAACACATCATATTACTTCTAATGTGCAAATTGAATAGATTTAAAACGTTTTGTTACCAACTGCAAAATTAAACAGAGTAAAACTACATGTTGCTTGTGAATTGAAACAAATGGTAAACTTAAAAGTGCAATTAACTGTAAGCAGATGCCACCTAACCCGTTAGTGCAAATTCAATTACACATGATTTTGTAATTTACTGCAGAAATATTTGTGCATTTTTATTGTCTCATATTCTCTTGTTTCCATTTTTCTCATTCTTATTCATTTCTTGCTGACTAGTCTGCTAGCAAATATTCTTGTTTTCCTTATCTCTCTCTCTCTCTCTCTCTCTTGTGGTTGATCTGGGCATTGTCTCTGAAAATGGCTATTTGACGTTTGCAGGGTGTTGCAATAAACTTTGTCAAAAGTGATGATATTAAAATCCTACGAGACATTGAGCAGTACTACAGTACTCAGATTGATGAAATGCCAATGAATGTTGCTGATCTAATATAAGTTTTGCTGGCCGTCTTGTGTGTTGATGCATCACAGTTGTGCGGTTGACGTAATTTTTAGTTTTGCTGGTAGAGGGTGAGATGACATTCTCCTGTGTTCTGTGACAACATTACATATGTTAAGAGTTGGATTCTCTCCATTAAGATTTATGTGATTGGGATTTCTCTGCATTGTGCTCACATTGTATGGGGGATGGGTTGTATTTTAACGAAAGTTTAGTTTCTGTAATTTGCTAGGTTTTTTTTTCTGATGAGAATTTTGGACTAGCAGTCTCTCTCTGTTGGTTTGTTTCTCTCCTCCTGTCTTTTTATTTTTTGGTGGTTGGCTTCGTGACATGACTTGCATTGAGTTTTTACTTTATTGCTATCTGTGCTCGCCATTTGAATGTGTCTTGTACATCTTATTACAACAGCCAAAAACAACCTAAACCAGTTGATGTTTTTGAACAGTGATTGTATCTCTGCATGTGCCCTGTGTTGAGTACCTTTGCAACTTGTTTAAGCCTCTGGGCTGGCTCCTTTAATTGATTCAACAGAGAACTATTTTTTTCCCATCTGGTTTATGTAATATAAACCAAAAGAAATCAACTATTACAGGTCCACAGCCATCCAAATTGAGGGATGCAATTAGAATGATTTTTATTAATATTTTTTTCAGGACATTCGAAGAAAAAGGGTAGTGGATGAGGTACATATGATATAGGATTATATATATTGTCATAAAAATAATATTAATAATAATTAAACAAATTATTAATTTTTTTGTTGAGAAGGAGAAAAGAAAAGTAATGTAGTTCCTTCTCAAGGAATGCTTAACATTACAAACTCTTAGGCTATTGCAAGCTTAGAATAAAACGTGTGAAATGAGATTATGGGAACTTGAAATAACATATATTGGATAGGATTATTTGTCAATCATCAATATATTAGTTTACATATTTGGCATGAGGGATGCGAAGTCATCTTCGGTCTCTCTTTCACGCTTAACTAGGTAAATATCTCCGGTGCTCAATTTATAAAAGGTGTCTCTAACAAAAGAAAGGATCTTCTGTGTTAGTCTCATGACCCGTATCTCATTGACACGTGGGTCTCACGCGGGTGGAATCCACATGTTTGAGACATGGGTCTTATGAGACTAGTGCATATAAAATTTGTCTCTCTCACAAGCTGCGGGTTGGGACCTATGCAACTCACATCATAAGTACTACATTTTCTAGTGACGTAAAGTTGTAGCTTAGGCCCTCCAAGATTTCTATTTAAAACCCAAGCAGATCGGATTTTTTCTCAAGATCCAAACTTGAATTCTATAAGGAGGTGTTTAGTATTGGGTAATGTGTTAGGATTCTTGGGAATGTTGAAAGATTTGAAAGATCTTCTAACACTCTTAAGTTGGGTTACAAATCACACAAAGAAATCATATGTGTGTAGGTATTTAGATTCCCACTCAATTCTATTTTTGTAAGAATGTGGATTCTGCTAAAAAAAAGGTAGGTATCCATATTCACGGGCCTAGAAAAACTAAAAAAAGTTAATTATATATATAAATTGACAATTTTATCCATTCTTCCCTATCCTTTAACCAATAGAAATAAATCTAAAGTCATGGTTAAGAAATAGAATTTTCCATCTCTTTTGATATTTCCTATTTGGGATTGAGTTAAATGCTAAAAGAAAATACATCATTTTTATTAACAAGACATGATTATAATGAAGAAAAAGAATTTAGATAATTATTTTTGTATTGTACATGCCATTAACAAATGTTTGACTATAGCTTTTTGTGAATTTGCCATGATTTATGTTTATATGTTGTTTCTCATTATTTATTTGGAGGAATATAACAAAAATGACTTGATATTTTGCTTACAAATCTAATGAAAAAAATAAATAATTCCTAAAAATAAACCAAACACAAGAATCTCATATTCAAATGTTATTAGATTCTTAATCAAATCAAGCATAGATATAATTATCTATGCTCTGTTTGTTTCGACATTAACATTTTATGGAAATTGAATCATTTTTCAAAAAATATTTTTTTTAAAAAAACTATCTAATTTTCCTATGTATAGTAGAAACTTTAAAATGAATTAGAAAATTATCTTTTAATTTCCCTTATTTGGTTTTGCGTAAAATAAAGTTGTTTTCTAGAAAATTTTTAGTAGAAAACAACTCTATCTCATACTAAGCTAAATAAGAAAAGTCAAAATTTAATTTTCCTTTGATTCATTTTTTTTTCTTAATACTACCAAATAAAGGAAAATGTGAAAAACTATATTCATATAAAATTTTCTATTGAAACAAACGAAAAAAAAAAAAACTATATCCTCATACGTTATTGTCACTAGCTCGCCCTAAATGGAATGACTCTCTTAAGTTATGCTTCGCCTCGACCCGAGTCCCTATGTCTAGTTTTCTTTGCCCACAACCCAAGAAGTTGGCTTTGCCTACACAACAAACATTGGGGCCGTCCCTTTCATTCTATGCTGACCCCAGCTCGGGGCTGGCTTTTTGGGAAGCTCATTCCCACCGCGCTCACAGCCCGGCTGGCCTGCCAACAACGACTGTGTAAATTCTCCCATTTCCTGGTCAAAGACTTGGTTGAATGCCTATCATCACATTCCCAAGAATTTGAACATCAAAACCAAACGCCCCTTAAAAGTGGATACTTCAAAACAAATGTTTGGTAAGAAAAATAATTTAGGTGCAGTGTTTGTTTGGCCCAACCAAAACAATTAACAAATCTTTGGTGTAAGAGACTCTAAAAAGAGAGAGAGAGAAAAACAAAACAAAAACGTGCAAGACGTTAGAGTGGGGGTTGAAGTTAGGCGGTCCAGGAAATTGTAATAAAAACTCCCTCTTGACCGGTTCTCTTCTCTCTCTTTGCCTTCAAATGAAATCAAAGCGTTAACCGCAAAAACCTTCCTTTCTCTCTCTACAACCTTCTTCTTCTTCTCTCTCATTCACAGAAATTTTCTTACAAGAGAGAAGAAGAAGAAGAAGAATGTGGGTATTCTATCTGATATCGCTGCCTCTAACAATGGGGATGGTTGTGATGACCTTGAAGTATTTCGCGGGTCCCCATGTCCCCAGATACGTTCTCTTCACCGTTGGATACACCTGGTTCTGCTCTCTCTCTCTCATCATCCTCGTACCCGCCGACATTTGGACCGTAATATTCATTTTCCATTTGCAACTTTTTGAATTTTTGTTAGATTTTTGATAATCTTCACATATGATCTATGATGGGTCATGGTTGGTTTGATCATTTACATATCCAAACCTTTCAAATAAATCCAGCATTGATCTATATATTTACTTCTTTTGATTATGGAAATGGTATGTAGTATTTGATGTATTAGCTGAAAACACTTTTTTTTTTTTTATAATAAAAAAGAAGAGTTTAATTTTTGTACAATTAGCTCGATTGATAAAGTTTTTTATCCTTGAATAAGGAACTTGGGTTTGAATCCCGCCTATACCAAAAACCAATTGGTTTCTTAAACTGATGATAAAGAGTAATTATGATGGAGCGGATGTCATATGTTTAAATCCTATTGTATCTTGTTATTAATGATCCTGTCGTGGATGACACACAATTGACCTTGATAGGTTGTCATTCCCTCCTAGATTATCACACACGAACACTTACTTCTCTAAATGCATGATCGTAATATTATATGATGATCAGATTCACCCCTTGAAAAATTCTTCGCTTTTGAGCAAGAATGCGAATAAAAACTTATTTATTTATTATAGTTTTGGCGTTTCCATCTCTCTTGCTTGATAGCTCTGAAGCTATATTCGTAATGTAGTTTTGCTATACATAATGTGTTGTTATGCTCATTGTTGATCTCCTCAGACATGAAGTTTTAATTTCTATTTTATTTATTATTTAAACTTTTTTGTGTGTGTTTGATGTGATATTGTGTATTGTTTTCTAATTAAATTTGGCTGCAGAGTTGATTGGTTTAATGATTATGACATAATTCTTTAATTTTTATCATGCAGACAATAATGGGCCACTACAATGGAGGGATATCTTTCTTTTGGAGCTTTTCATATTGGAGTACTTTTTTACTTACTTGGTATGCTATGGACTAATTAGTTTATCTTTTATATTTATTTATTTCCTGAGCCCTATGATAAAGGAGGTTTAGCCTTCATCTGAGCTTATCTAGTTTGTAATGGAAATTTTATTCATTGGAACCTATTTTTGGTATCTTAGAATATCTGTCACACTTCTTTGTTTCATTTAATCTTCAACCTTAAGCAGAAGTCCTTAGATTATTTTGTTTATTCCTTTTTTGTTCTATATTTTCTTTAAACTTATAGCAGTCACTTAGGTAAATCTTTTAAGAATGATCTTGTGGTAACTTATAAGAAAATTTAGATTTTTTTTTTGTTTTTTTGTTTTCTATATTTTCTCTCTCACTGCTTGCTGTTACAGAAGTTAAAGAGTTTACTTTTGAGCCTATGTGCCTAGTTGCTTAACTTTATGTGCATATGTATGTCCTACTTGTAATATTCCGTGGAAAATGTTTGTGAATGACTTTGCTTGAAGTTGATTTTAGTAATTTTTGTTATGAATTTCTTGTTACTAAAATCTGTATGTACTGCAATAGCTGTTGTAAGTTACCTCAATCAGCAAGTTGGTTTTAAGAAACCTATATCAAATTCAGCCAAATATAATTCTCAAACTGCAGTTTTAAATTATTCGAAACAGCAAGTAGGACCTGCTTCTTTCAAATCCATTAAAGATTCAAAAGAAGAATTGTATACTGTAACTGTCTTATCAACTGATTATCTGACTAATTTGAAATGTATTTCTTTTGATGAGTAAGATATAAAATTTCAATTACATAGCACAAAAAGGGGGCGTGAACCATGTACACAAGATGTATAAAAGTATAACCTAAAAATAAATAAATAATTCAATTTATCAAGAAAGCCAAAAATCTGATGAGTCAATGAAACTAACAGCATGTTCCCTTGTATATAGGGACTGCAGAAAAAGAAACTTCAGTTGAGCTACAGATAATTCCGATCCTTCAAAAGTTTGTGCATTCCTCTCTCTCTCTCTCTCTAAAAACACCACATTTGACACAATGAAATGACCTTCCAAGTCTCCAAACTTACTTTTTTTTACCAAACAGACCTATCCAGCTAGCCAAATCTTCAAGTACAGTCCTCATCATAGCCCAACACACCCCAAACAAGCACAAGATCTGTAGCAATTCACACATTGATCTATCTGGTTCGGGTGAGCCCTTTGACATTTTAACGATTCCTAGTGATCCCAGGTCTCTTGCAACCTCACAATGAAGGAAGAGGAGATCCATTAACACCCCATTAGATTTACACATGCAGCACCTATCTGTAATTATAATACCTCTTTTCCCCAAGCTATTAATTGTTAGGATTTTGCCCTTCGGAGCTGTCCAAACAAAGAATGCCATGTGAGGAGGGCATTTTACACACCAAATTGATTTCCATGGAAAAAACTTGTCACCGCCTTTTCTTTGAACCTGATAATTGGAATTACTTTTAAAAGGCTGATTTTTAGATAGAGACTCCCAATCATGAGCTGCTAGTGTAAAAGAAGGAACCTAGTTCACACTGCCATTTAAGGCATCCATGTAATCCAACACCGTGGGCATCTTTATTTCTAGCTATCATGAAGAACTTTGGGTATCCATTCTTAAAAGTGTCATTCCCACACCAATGATCATGCCGAAAATGAACCCTTGTGCCATACCTCACCTTGAGTCAAACGTATGTTACAAGATTAGTTCATCCATGATGAAATGAATATGCAACATATGTTTGATTTGGGGTGAGATATGGCAAAGGGTATGGTATTCTTTGCTAAAGTAGTTCATCATGATGTATGCCCTACATCATGCAAAAGTATTTGTCTGTATTCGCTAGAATAGAAAAATCCCACGATTTCTATTGTGGGATTCTCAATTCCTTGAGTTTTCACTAGCTTTGTGTCTTAATGTTTCTATTTTTGCTTCTTGTTCTCTTTTGTTTTTGTCTGTACTTGCTATATACACCTCGTGTACTTGGATAGAACCCTTTTTTTTAATCAGTAATGAAAATTTTATTCAAAGTCATAAAAAGGAGTTACCCAAGTATATAGGAAGTATACAACAAGGGACCAAAACAATCAAATACACAAATTATAGGCCTCCATCAAATCATAAACCGAAGAAATAGAAGGACTTCCTATGATAGACTCCAATCCAATAGTGTTTTAAAGAAGAAAGTTTTAAGTCTACTACTGTCATTTCAGGGTCTTCAAAACACCGTTTATTTCTCTCCCGCCAAATGCACCACATTAAACAATGAGGATAGCCATCTAGATAACACCCGTTTTCTTTTTCTTTTTTCCTTTTGTTTTAATAAACTTTACTTAAAAAGAAAGAAAAAAAAAGCTAGTCTAGAAGGTAATCCTTTCTGTACATTATTCATTATGAGATAGTTCCTATTGTAGTATATATGTTACTATTCAATAGTAAATCACTTTGCCTTTAATGTGACGATGTCTGGCATTATGTTTTAACAGCTAATCATGGAGTTCATGAAAGGAGAATATCTAGGATGAAGGGCTGAACTGCATGAATAATTTAATCTTTTTGTTATTTGATGGGTTTAATGAAGCATATTCGTTTCTCATTGTTTAGCCAGTAATGGTTTAACTGGGATAGTTTAATTCTTTTCAGATGAAGAACTGCCTAATGCAGTACTGGATATATGTACAAGAGAGGTAAATGAAAATAGCCATTTAGTCTTCCTTTTTTTTGGATGACTTTTAAACATGGTTTTTGAAACCCGGACTGGACCGCATTATAGGTAATAAAATTACAATCCGGTTTTTTATTTAGAAAATTTTGCATTTTAATAATATTAATGAACCGGGTGAACTGCCAAACCGCCGAATCGTTCATGGTACAATAGAGTGACTATTTTTGTAAAAAATTGGAAAGGTTACCACGAGGATTCGAACCTCTGAACCGCTGACACCCACCCCCCCCACACCCCCCCACACACACACACACATTTGTCTTTGAAAGGTAATTGTTAATTATCCTCTCTAAATATATTAATACCGTTCGATTTGTTTTCTTTGCTAAATTTATTTGTGATTTAATATTTGTCTTTTTGCATGTGAATGCAATTTTTGAATTTTTTTTTTTTTTTGAAAATGGTCTTATTTTAGATTTAAATGTTTTCTACTTGAAGGATTACTAAACATAATACTTCTTACGCATGTTCTTTTATTATTTTCTATTAACCTTATAAAATCCATAAATTTCAATTGAAAGCTGTTTAAATTTCTTTTAGTTAATTTCGCTAATATTTACAAGTTTAATATTTATATTTGTATTTTAATTAATTACTAAAGTAATTATGACATCAAGTTCGAACTTTAGCCTGACCTTAAAACCTTGAACATCTTCCTTTTCCGGTTCTTAGAAATTTCCATAACAGGATTTGAAGTCTATAATGATTTGTTGGAATCTAGCAATTGGAGCTTATGCTTATGTTAATTTGATGCTGGAAAAGAAGACTAAGTGGTGTCTGTGGAATTAAGATTCAGGATCTCCAAATTTGCAAAGCAAATATGCAAACCAGTAACTTTACAGTAAAATGGGTTGAGCTCTTGTAGGAAAAAAAATATTTATTTGACTGCAGAGAGGCTAAAAGGAGAGAAATCTTGGTAATTAAACCTAGGATTACATAAGCAGTGATATTTTATTATAATTATTAGATTGATTTGCAAACCTTGATAACAAGTCTCTCTTGACCAGAAAAGCAACTCCTGATTTTCAACTAAACATAAGTTGCAACTAAAAATTGGAACTTAATTTAGAGGGTAAATTACACTAACCTACTCTGAAGTTTATTGAAATGGCACCTTTTGCCAAATGTTTGTATAAATGACACTCCCCCCTTTGAGGTTTCTATAAATGACACTAGCTAGTTACAAGTTCTTACCCTAATTTATATTATAGGGCTGTGGTAAGAACTTGTAACTAGCTAGTGTAGTGTATAATTGCTACAATCACTTGCTAAACTAACTTGAAGTTTTCTTGTTGACATGTGTTACTTACTGTGCTGTAACTGATAACAACCAACTGAGAAGTCTTCCCCCCATTTTAAGCTGTTTTTGATAACAACCAACTTAGAGTGCTGTTACTGAAACAGTGTAATGTTATTTATCCAGAAAAAGAAAAAGAGAGAGTAATGGACTGGATTGGGTTATTAAAAAGTAATATGTTCTTAAAATGAGTATGGTTGAAATGAGAATGTTAATTTGGATGAGTGGAATACTGGAAATACAGAATAAGAAATGAAGATTTTCACCAATTAGCTCTAGCTCAACTGGCACATCCACCCCTTGTAAGTGCTAGCAATGATTTAAGTTGAAGGAGTGAAAGGGACTAGAGAGGGGCGTAATGGATATAAGTAGTGAAAAAGGAAATGATAAAGAGTGTTGATAGAGTATGACCTGAGATAGGATACAATGGGAAAAAGGATGCAAGTAACTAACTTCTATTAGTTGATGAAGGTATTAATAGAGCCTAATTCAATTAGTTGGAATGAAGGATTTGTTGAGTTAAGTAGTGTGATTTTAGAATTACTGCAATATAGTGTTTTTGCTGTTTAACTTTATGCTTTATGATCTTTGTTTTTGTTTTTTTATTATTATTATTATTTTTTAATGATTTGACTTTGTAAGCATGGCATTTTATGGTGCCTAACAGTAATTTGGGTTGGGAAAACATGTATTCTCATAGATTTATATTAAAATATTTCTCTAAGCAGGGTTGTGGCGCCCACTATTCAGGGTTATGAAGATGCTGGAGACTTCACTATGACAGAAAGATTGAAAACGAGCATACATGCAAACTTAGTCTTTTACGTATGCATTGGCGCTATTGGACTTTTTGGACTTATACTACTTATTCTGTTACGCAGAAATTGGTTTGCTTCTTACCTTGCTAACTTATTATTGTTATTCTTGTCATTTATCTCTTTGTTTGACTGTGATCCTTCTATGCTTAAATGCCAATGTGTTCCTTTTGCCATAATATACTTTTTTATGAGAAAGAGATAAAATGCTTTTAACTTTTCACACATGACCTTTATTCTGAAAAAAAGGAATAAGTGTTCTTTTTAGATTAGTGAGAGAGATAAAAGTTGAAATTGCATGCATCAGAAAATGATCGTAGTAATGTCAGATAAAGCTGGTAGCCTGGTAGATCAGCAGGAGGAGAATAAGCTAATCTCAGGTTACCACAGTCGAAGTCATAATGAAAATACCTCTTGGAAGGAAGCGTTACTGGTAGAGCCATTGCCTACCACTTGTTTTCTTACTTTATTTCCATCATGGAAGTCAGTTAAAACCCCTATTTGTCCTGATCGAATCAAATACACTGGTCTTAGGCTCTTAGTTGCCATTTTGGATGGGAGAAGGTAGCTTTGAAGAATGATCCAAGTGTTTTGTTTGAGCAATAAAATTATAGCTTAAGCCCCTTTCAAAACTTCCGTTTATGCTCAGCTTTGGGGTATAGTAGGAACGCTAGCCATTTGACACACATATTTTGTCCTACATGAGGCAAAGCATGGAGAATAGTTCTTGCAATGTGTTAATATTTGTGTATGTGAGATGAAAGTATTTGTTATCTCAGCCTTTTGATGTTTCATGCATTGTCATTTGGCAAGTGTCTGATTGAGAAGCTAAAATTATAGAATTCCCTTTTCTTTTTTATTCAATTTGCATTGCATTAATGTCTGTTTTATTTTTCTAAGCACTATGAGTTCCTTGTTTGCTTGTTTCCAGCTGATTGCACTCTCTATCTCTCCCTCTCTCTCTTCTTTCATTTCTTAACAGTCAGTTATTACAGGAGTGGTGGTATTCTGGGTTTAGCCATGGCTTGCTCAAATACTTTTGGACTTGTTACTGGTGCATTTCTTCTTGGCTTTGGTCTGAGTGAAATTCCGAAAGGCATTTGGAAAAATGCAGATTGGACTGCTCGCCAAAAGGTTCTGACACATAAAGTTGCCAAAATGGCTGTGGAACTTGATGATGCACATCAAGAATTTTCAAATGCTATTGTGGTAAGTTTAATTCCCCTTGTGAAAGTCAAAGCTTTATTTGGTAGTTTTATATAATTAGCTATGAGAAGCTTGATTTCTCTATAAATTTTTGAGTTCTTCATTGTATATATTTTTTGCTTGTTTAATGATGTGAAGTGTTAAGTCATTTTATTAAGTAGTTAATCAGCATTTGTGTTTGGTGCTTTAAAACTTCAGTCTTAGCCTGAGTGTCTAATCTTGTGTTCCCTTGAAGTGAAGATATAAGTCTGAAGTGTTTAAATCATTTAGTAAGAAATTAATCACCAGTAATCCATGTTAGAGTCTACCTTCTTTATATTCGAACCCAAAAGTTTAAGCTATTAGGCAGAGATGCCAAACTATCATTTAAACCCAAATGGAGCTCCACATTCAACCAATGTGGCAGATGCATGTGGACTCAGATATCATTCTAAACCATCTCACTGAAAATCTTAAGCTGTTAAGCATGGGTAGATTTATCTATTTCAACAATATCTTGTCTGTAGATTTAAAAATTCCTTCAATGAGTAGGCCTAATGTGAGTTTGAAGAGGTG
The DNA here is from genome assembly GCA_028535165.1 of Quercus tomentella. Taxonomy (NCBI): domain Eukaryota; kingdom Viridiplantae; phylum Streptophyta; class Magnoliopsida; order Fagales; family Fagaceae; genus Quercus; species Quercus tomentella. The sequence continues at coordinate 33,892,694 of JAPQVY010000111.1, read as the reverse complement.
GGAGGTTTCAGAGTCCAGGATCTCTTGCTCAAATACATAAAATACTATTTGTCCAAAAAGCTTAAGCAAATATGTACATCGTATTCTAATAAATTCCAAAAGCATGTTCAATATATCCAAAAATTGCCTCATTTACAATGATCAACCAATTTCATATCTTGTTCATCATTGCCACCGCCACCTACGCTCAACCATCAAAATTATCATTGTATTGGTATATTTTTTGCATCCCCATCCAACCAGCCAGCCCCAAACCTGTTTTAGGTTGATATCTTCTTGTCGCAAAATTATATAGATTTTTGTAATATTCTACACCACCGGTTTCCTGTTTGGCATTATATAGATTTCTATAATTTTCAGTTATGCATGTCTTGTAACCTGATTATTTTTATAAACCTTTTTTCACTTGCCCCCTAAATAGTTTCTGATGCTGTGTATGATCAGATTGCTCAGGCAACATCAAAGCAGATGTCCAAACGTGATACTTTGAGACCCTACATGAATATCATTGATGATATGTTGTTTCAAATGGTAGTACTACTTGTACTGAATTCATTTAGTTGCTCTTAAAATGTTTTTTTATTTGATTTTATAATTTTTAATTCTATTTTCTAGTTAAAAGAAGATCCTTCTTTCAAACCTCAAGGTGGAAGATTAGGAGAAAATGATATGGATTACGACACTGATGAGAAATCAATGGCAACACTAAGGCGTCAACTTAGGAGAGCTCGAGAGGAGTATTACCGGTATAGAAGGTAAACTCTAACAGAATTGGTTAAGAACTTTTAGGTGCTGTACACTCTGAATTATGGAAGCTTTAAAGGTCCAACATTTTATACATGTGTAAGTGTGTGTGTATTCAAATACTGATTTTTCAGAAAGATTCGACTTTCCTCTCTGGTGCCTTGTAGTGAAAGTTTTTTCATGTCTATTTCTTATATTTTTTATTTGTTTCCTTGTGGTAGAACTGTGGATCCCCCAGTTCACGTAATTCATCGATCTGATTTCTCATTACAAAGCTATTCCTTACCTTTAGTAATTATATAAATGCATTTTGTATATAAGAAAAGAGCATAGGTCTTTGATTGATGGTATTCTTTTTGAATTTCATTTATAAAAGCATTTGCATTTTATTGCTTTTTAGCACAAGTAGTTCTGCTATGCTGTTAACATTTAAAGTTAGAGATGATTTTAGTTCACTTTGCTTCTGATTATTTTTTACTTGTCTATTTTTTCTAGTAGTAATTAAATTTAACTTATTTTGTCACAGTGAATATACCAAATTCGTGTTGGAAGCCCTTGAGCTGGAAGATACTGTGAAAAATAATGAGCGCCGTGATGTGACTGGATGGTTTGCTCTAAAACCACTTATTTTTGGTTTTATTAAGTCTAACACATGCTCTCTATCTTTAAAAGATTCAACTTTTATGGATGCTGCGAAAGTATCCAACATTTGATTGTGCTGTGAACTATGTGAATTGGGTCAGCATCTCTGATTCTAGGAAATTGGTTGCTTATTTGCATGATTCTTAGTATTTGTTATTACTAAGCCTTCTTTCATTTATTTCTTAATCTGAGAAATGTCAATGCTTAATTCTCTGTATGTGTGTGTGTCTGTGTATATGTGACAGTGGGTGTATGTGTGTACAAGTACAGCCATACATGTATATAAATTTCACTTCCTTATTTTGTTCACATGAATTTGTATATGTATGGAAGCATACAACATAGATAATTGTATGAACACATATTTCAATCTTCATTTGAATAAGCCATCATTAAGACCATATACTTGTTACTTTATTATGTGTTTTCTATCAGTTATTATTCAATTAACAAGGTTTGTTGATAATTGTTATGCATTTGTTAAATACAGACATATATGCATCCATACATCCATATATATAAATATGTGTATGTATGTGTTGAATTATATAGATACATATATGTTTGTTTAGATATATGTGTGATAAGTTATGTTTGCTTAGATGATTAGAATTTAAATGTTATGTGATGTAAATTGTTATATTTTATTTTCAGTATTTTTAATTGGTTTGAACATTATAAATTATGACAATTGAGTAGTTTTGGCGCTTATGGCCAAGAGCTTTATAGCTCAAAGTGTTTCCAACAAAGACGTCAATGGTTCAAATCCCTCCTCCCCCTTTGTTGTAATTACCAAATTATCAAAAAATAGTTATGGTACTTGATTATGTTTCTAAATATAATTTAATTTAGTGTAAAAGAGAGTATTTTAGATGTTCAGTTTTTAGGTTAACTTGACTTGACCCATTCATCCCAACTCATAATTAGATAAATAACCCAACCCATAATTAGATAAGTAGGACGAGTTTTGGATGGATTTGAGTTTTTAAAATATAATGGGATGAGTTTGGGATGGAATTCCTTAAATTTAATAGATGTTTTGGCCTGTAATATATAGAGGGTTGGGTTTGGAAAGGCTTTTTGGATACCCAACCTGTACACACTGAAGGGGTGTCATTATTGTGAAATATGAGAAGCATGGGGTAGGGGATTGAAAAGAGAATAAGAGGATCACATGGTTGGTTTATGGAAGAGCATTAGAGAAGGTTTGATCTTATTTTCTAAATATATTAAATTTCTTGTTAGAGGTGGTATACAAGTCTATTTTCAGCATGATGTATGGTGTGGTGATGCTTCTACAAAGGATCTATTCCTTGATCTATTTATTTTGCTGTTATGCTTCAGTTGTATCTTATATAGCAACTCAACAAACAGAAGAATGTGATATTGGAGTCCTTGTTTTATTCGTGCTTTGCAAGATTGGGAATTGGAATGCATGGTTAAGCTTTTTGATATGCTACATTCACACTTGCTTTCTAGTAGAGGTGTAGATCAAATGTCTGGAGATTAATTAAGTCTAGAAATTTTGAGATTTGGTCATTTTATGATGCTTTGAGAGGATCTACAAGAGTAAAGTCCCCTAGACGAGTATCAGGGGTGCTAAGGTGCCTCAGAAGATAACTTTTTTGACAGGGACACCAGCTTTGGGAAAGATTTTTTTTTTTTTTTTTGATAGGTAAGAAAAAATATATTCAAAAAAACTGCTAGATGCAAATTAGCACCAGCATAACAAAAGTACAAAAAAGAAGGAAAAGCAAAAAACATAAAAAGACATTAATTACAAAAAAGAGAGCTAAGGAATAGAGGAAAGATTATAATTGTGGATAATCTTCCAAGCTGGAACACAGTGACTATTGGTTGGTATTACATGTGAAAATGTCGTGGGAATCAATTGTTCATCCTCTACTTCATTGCTTAGTGGCAAGAGATTCTTGATCATTTGTGTTTTCATTATTTGGTGTATCTTGGGTGTTGCCAAAGGATTTGATTTAGATGCTTGCGTGCTGGAAGGATGATTCGGTTGACATGAGACTGTATCAATATGGAATGCCGCTGTTGTTTCTTTTGGAAAAAATAAAAAGAGGGAATAGTAGGAATTTTTAAGCCATGAATGTCGTCTCCCACATGTAATAAAGTAGTTATTTTTGTGGTCACGATTGGATGCCTACCTTAGACAATGTCCTTTCCACGCCCTTTTTTAGCATTTTTAAACTTTTTAGATTTCAGATTGTAATTCTCTAGGAGTAGCTTGATACATATCCTGTGTATTTGAATTTTCTTCTCTTATCAATAAAGTATCTTTATTTATTTATTTTTTAAAAAAAAAAATTTCTTGTCACGCGTTGGAAACAATCAACTGTAGTACATAATTATAGATGATCAGTGGTAATATCATCAGTAGTACAGCTTGGTACCTTTCTTTTGGATTGATGATCACTTCATGCTGCTTTTTCTTAATGCTAGCTATTTGTATTTTAATTTTGCAGGAAATATATTTCAAGCTTTAGGCCTGAACGATCAGGCACACTAGGTTCTTTTCTTGATATGATTGGTAATTACCAGAATCTGAATATTGTTTCTGTATATGCATGTAATTTCAATTCTGTTTTCCAAATGTGGGGTACTTTGGGGATGGTGGAACATGATAATCACATAGACAATTAAATAATGGTTGTTTTGTCATTCATCTGATGGTCTTACAATGGGATTTTGGATTACTGGAGCTACTGAACAACAGTGCTCTATTCTGTTCCAATAAAATAAAATTAGTCAATGTTTTTTTCATTATCATTTGAAAGCACAATCTCTCTTTTAGAATGGAACTGCTACAAGAAATTGAACCTTTTGTTCCATAAAAGAAGTAAACCATCAATAATCATTAAAAAAAGTTGAAATGTTTTAATTTGCTGACATTCTAAATACAATTTTGAACGTGAAAAGAGTTGAATTTCTTTATTTGGATGATATATGATGCGAGGCTTCATTTGGTTATACTCTTAATGATTTTGTGCATTAAAGTAACTGTTTAAATACATTTTTAATGATTTCTATATAAATTCCATTGATTCTCATATACTTCAATTCTTTGCAGAGTTGATGTGGCGGTGTATTCTAAGAAAGCAACTGAAGAAACTCTTGGCAATTATATTAGGTTGCATGTCAGCTGCAATTCTCTTAGCGGAGGCCACAATACTGCCCAGTGGAGTTGATTTATCTCTTTTCTCTATTCTCATAAATGCCGTAGGAAGGCAGGAGGTACTTGTGCAGGTAAATTTTCTTTTTGAGGCATGGAATTTTTCCTTTTTCTAGAGGGTTTCTCTGTCTATTGAATGTTCAAAATATTTGATAAATCACCACTTGTCCAAAAAGCTTAAGCTGTTGGAAAGGGTAAATTTAATCATTTGACCATTATCTTAGCATAATTAATTTATAATTAAAGATAGTGTAGAAAATGGAGAAAGCTTAAATGTGGCAAGGAGGGATGGCTGGATGATTGTATATAAATTATAATTTATGGAACTTCAGTGGCCTTTGCATCCTTGATGTATGAACTTTTGCATTAGTGACTGATGGCTGTTTGGTTTCTTATGTGTTGGTACTTGGTACTAGTAGAAAAAGAATTTGGGGAGTTATGGTACTGTAGTGGTTTGGAACATAAAAGGTTACGACTGGCATACGGACTCCAAGTGGCATAATGTTAATTTCAGAAGTGTGGTTTGCATTATTTAGTTTCACCCAGAGTTGGGGATGGTAATTTTTGGTGCTAGTTCTTCTTTTTTGCACTGCTGAATGAAAGTAAGCCATGGATGAATAGGATGGGAATTACAATGGGAATGACAACGCAACCTACTGTGGTGTTGTGATGATTTTACTGTTTAGGTACTTTGAAATGGTGATGTTTTTCTTCTTTCTTGTAGACAAATTTGTTGGTTGGTTCTCTATGGTTTGGAGGTCACCTCACATGGTTGAATGAATGGACAATCCATTTGCACTGGTGTAAAACTAAACTCTTAGAGTTACTTTGAATTATTTTTTATATTAGCTTGTTAATGAGGGTATTTTTGTTATTAACATGCTAATATAAAAAAATAACTCAAAGACATATTCTAATATTCTTTTACCTGTAAAAATTTTTGTCGGAGCTATATTTTAACAAACCCTCTTTTGGATATTGGATTTTGGATTTTTGTTCTTTTCCTGACCAACATGCTCACCATAGATGATTCTGATTAGAGATTGATAGATATAAAGTTTTTTGATTATTTTTTGATGAATTAATTTAATGTTTGTCATACAAAGTGTAAGTAGCGTATTTGGCCTGTGTAGGATTTGATAATAAAGGAAAAACCTTACAAATAGTCATTGCGTGGTTGACATGGGAAAAATTGGAAAATTTCTCTATGTGCGCTTGTGGTGAGCTTAGGGTTAAGAGGTTTTGTGGATCTTGGGTTATTGGTTTGATTGTTCTTGCCTTTGGAACTCACGGCTTGTGACTCAATCCCTTTGTTCATTAGCTCTCTTCTTTTTCGTATTTAGTTTTCTGTTTTTTTTTTTTTTTTCTTTACCCTTTTTGTACTTTTGGACTACTATGTGCCTTTTATGCATATTGTAGTTTCTTTAATATAATTTTTCTTACCTATAAAAAAAAACAGTTTACAAAGAAGGGTTAGGGTTTTAAATTCCTAGAGTTTTAGTAGGGAAGTGACAAAATTTCGATTGAGGATTGCAAAAAAGGTGAGAAGAAAATGAAATCAAATCTGCCAAAAATTTGCGAGAGTAGTGAGAACAATGCATGTGAACAGTAGATAGAACGGTGACATTGCGTGAACATGCAAGTTTTCCAGTTACCTTTCATGCCCAAAATGCATGGCAAGAGTGCAAAAGAGGTTGTTAGAGAACCTTTATTTGATCTTAGAACACACATATGACAGAAATGTGGCACTCATGCAAGTATGTAATAAAATTCCTTCTACTTGGGCTTTAAATGCCAAAAAACTGAAATCAAATCAGCCAACATTTTGTGAACAGTAGTGAGAACAATGCATGCGAACAGTGGGTCAGTGACATGAATAGTAGTGTGAACATGCAAGTTTTCCAGTTACCTTAAATGCCCAAAATGCATGGCAAGAGCGCAAAAGAGGTTATTAGAGAACCTGTATTTGATCTTAAAACTCACATATGACATAAATGTGGCACTCATGCAAGTAAATAATACATTTCCTTCTACTTGGGCTTCAAATGCCAAAAATGCATATCTAGAGTAAACAAGGGAGTGTAGAGGACCTGTTTCAGTTTCACCCTATATAGCCACAGAGTTGATTGTTTTGGCCAAATGGTTTCTTGCCAACCAAATGAGGTCTATGATTTTCAGTTGAAATGAATTAAAAAAAGGCTAATAAAATATGGCTAGAAGATATGAAATTTGAACATATATTACTGCAGAATTTTCAGATCTGGACAAATCAATTGAAAGGATTATGTAAATTACAGTGGACAACACATACTCTACTGCCTTATAAGGAATTACACTTTTGAAATGAATTTCAGTGCACAGGAGTCAATAATAGACATGGGATCAATTATCGGAAATGCTATTGTTTATTTTGGTGGGAGAAACTTCAAATATGTGAAGCCTTCATTGCTATGGCCATAACAAAATGTCTCTGCATACAGCACTGACCTTGATTACCTATCAGTGAAAATTCTCAATCTTTACAAGGACTTTGCATCTTTTGTCGTCATTTAGTGTGAAAGATGCTGGAGGCCCTTCCCCAAAAACTCTTGGAAAATTTAATTCCCATTTCTAATGTCTCTTTTTGCCATGTTTACACTATAATACATTTTAAACTGTAAATTAGTGTCTGAAGCAATGAGAATGAAAGAGTACTAGAAAAAGAGACCAAAGAGTTGTGTGTTATTGTGTTAGCCGCCTGATTAAATATTGCCTTTGATCATGTAATTATAAATTTAACAATAAAATAATATTCATGTGTTAATAAAGTCGGAGGAAAATTAAATCCATTCTTAGTCTGTGCCATTTCCACATATACTGTTTTAGCTGGTTCTCTTATAGACAACCCCTGAATCTTCTCATTCTTGGTCCAGATGCTCCGAGAAAACTTGAGTGAGCATGAGAATCTACTTCCTTCAATTTATGCAGTATCTAATTAATTAAAGAAGAGATTAAATTATAGGTGGTCATTGCTTGAGTGATGGGGTGTCTGCAGTCATCTCCAATTTTTATCTTCCATGACTCTTGTGCAAAGTTGTTTAAATTCAATAGCTCGCTTCTGCCAGTGCACAGGTCCAAGGACCTCCTCTTTGTTTGGAGTAAATAAAGATCATCATTGCATTTCACGGGGGTTGTTTCCTATTCTGAAGTTTTCTTGTGTCATAATGGTTTAATTCGAGGATGGTTTTTTTGCAGGTAGCTGCTTTCGTTCCTCTGATGTATATGTGCATATGCACATATTATTCCTTGTTCAAAATTGGAATGCTGATGTTTTACTCACTGACACCCAGGCAAACAAGCTCGGTCAGTTTGCTTATGATATGCTCGTAAGTTTTGTTATTTTATCTCTGTAATATGTTTTTTCACCACTTAATGGATTTTATTTTATATACATTCTCTTTAAAAGGAATTGGTCATTAGATCTCACATTCACATTTCTTCCAGGATGGTTGCGCGATATGCACCTCCAATTTCATACAACTTTCTCAATCTCATTCGTCTTGATGGTGATGAAAAAACTATCTTTGAACAGGTCTTTCTCTGCTACAGTATGCATAACTCACATATGGCTAGTCATATTAAAATATTAGATATAATCTTTTCATTTATCAGTCCTCCAAAATTATTATAAATAAAATTTATGATATAAATCTTGAATATAGAGGAGTTGGTTTTGCATTGATATATTTGGTTTTTCAATCTTTGTAGTGAGCATAATCACATATGGCTGGTTATATTCCGATTCTAGATGGGAATTATGTTGCCCCTCTTTATATTACTTCCTAGAGGTTGGGTCTTGGTGCGATAGCAAGTGTCTTCCACCAAAAGCGATAGGTGCGGGTTTGAGTCTAGGATTCAGCCTCTCCAAAACAAATTGGGGGTAAGGCTGCCTATCATGACCTCTCCTAAACCCTGCAAAAAGTGGGAGCTTTTTGCACCAAGTTCAACCTTTCTTTTTATTACTTCCTAGTTTTATAATCATTTCTTTAACAAGTCAAGTGATTGACTTAAGGGTTAAAATATGATAATCACAGAGGGTATGATAGTTTTTGAGGTTCCTTTGATTACATAAGTATTGTCACTTTCAGATGTACTTCTTATATGTGTTTGTTTCATTAAACTTCTTTCCCTCACAGTATATATTATCTTATATGTAGTAGGGTTTTTTTTTTTTTAAATAAATTTTTTTTGATTATCTTGGCTTTGAGATCCATCCCCTGTAAGCATGTCCACCAGTTCCAGCTTTGCTGTCCAGAAACTCTCATGTTGTCTAGTTTATCTAGAGGTATTTATTAAATATCAGATTGTAAAATGACATAATGTGCCGTGCATGTGGCATGCTGGTTTCTTTACACTCTTGTAGATTGTGAAAGCCAGTTATAAGGCTGAACAGATGAGTGGAAAAAAATTCAACTAGAATTTGTCTGGAACAGAAGTAAATAGTGCTCTGAAGTGATGCCACTGGTGCAACTTAGAGTGATTTCAAGAAAAGATCACTGCAAATTTTGTCTTAACACTACTTACTATAGTAGTTTACCCTACAAGTAATAAGAACTTTATTATAAAAGAAAATGGCTAGGGCATGGTATACAGAGAATATATGAGAAATTTCACTTAGATGTTTTTAAAGGCAATATCTGCTGGACAATTGGAAAAATGAAAGTAAAACATCTTGTTCAGAAAGCAAAAATACGTACCTTTATTCTTGTTGCTTAGAGCATTATAAGAACAGAATAATCTTAAATATTTTACATGTCTTTGAGTAACAACAGAAACCAAAATGATTCATAGAGAAGATAGAAAACACAATCTCCATGTACTATTTAATGGATAGAAAAATCTGGACTTACTAATCTTAACGTGTTAAATTACCACCCATAAGAAATCTTTTTCCGGATTATAATTCATCCTAATTTTTCAAGTAAAATGGATGCTCCAATTAACTAGTGAGTTAAGGTGTTGTTACATCTCTAAAATATCTATATTGAAATATCACTTACAGGATTAGAGAGATCCCTGACTTGCAGTCAAGTCAGAAAATCTTTCCATTTGATCTGAAAGTATTGATGGGAAGAAATCAGATTTTCTATTGGCATTAATCATTCCACTAGAACAATTAAAAAAAAGTAATCCACATGAAAGTCAAACTTTTTAGGACAAAGTGGGCAAAACCTGATAAAAAATTTAAAATAAAATGAATAGACTTTTCTCATTTGTTGGTTTCATATTACCATCTAAACCATTGCAATCCGTTTTCCCTCTAGTTTTATGTAAAATTCTGGTATACATATACTTTTAATGGTGTTAAATTCAAATGATAATTATATTGTTGGGAATGGTTGTTAACTCACAAAAGGAAATTGTTTAGGTTGATCTACTAATTAGTAGGCCCCGTTTCAATATTTCAATGATTTAGTTTAACTATTTCAATTTATCAATGTCTACCTTGTTTTATTTTTATTTTTATTTTAAGAATCACTTTATCAATGTTTATTTTTGTGAGTTATCCTTCAGCATTGTGGGAGGGTTTTTTTAAATTGTTTTTTACTAGGACATTACAGCTTTGAGAAAATAAGCAATGGAGCAATATATGGTTTGGTAAACACTTCTTATAAACAGTTCTCAGCATAAAAATATAGCCAAAAGAATTTTGGTTTAGCTTTCCCTAGTTTAGATTACATTATACCTGTTTCTAAACTTAATGGATGCTATATGTATTGGTTTGTGAACATTAGGATAGCCACAAAAGGTGACAAATCATTTTGAACTTTATGCAGAAACACTGCATTCTTATGAATTTCCCCCCTCCCCCTCCCCTCCTTTTTCACTCTCGAGATTTCATTATTTTACTCAAAGTGTGATGAATTTTTTTATTTCTGCACAGAAAATGGGAAATATAGATGATGCCGTCCCTTTCTTTGGAAAAGGATTCAACAAAATCTATCCCCTTATTATGGTTATATATACCATTTTAATTGCAAGCAGTTTTTTTCATCGGGTGATTGAATACTTTGGAAATTGGAAGATATTCAAGTTTCAAAATGAATCAGATGATATGGATGGATTTGATCAGTCAGGAGTAATTATTCTGAAAAAAGGTGAGCAAATTACGACATACTGAATTGGTTCATATATTGTCTGCTTATTTGAAAAGCACTCAAAGGTGTTACGAAAATCTGGGGGAACATTATTAGCTGCAGTCTTGCACAAGAAATATTACTTATATAAAAAGAAAAGAAGAAGAATTTTTTTAAAAAAACATTAGAATTGTTCAAATATATCAGCTTTGAGTGAAAATGAAAGTTGTTAACTGTTAGTTGAGTCTTATAATAATTAAATTTGTTCCATACTTAGAACGGTCTGGGCTTGAGCAAGGACATAAAGTTGGCGAGCATGTTATTCCATTAGCAAGGAATTTCAACAATGTTACCATTGACATTGAACCTGGGAGCAATAACGCGGTATGTAAAATCATCAGAAAGCACTTCTGTTTCATCACTCCTTTTAACAAAGCATTCCAATGATGGTATTCATGCATTCTTATGTTTATACTGCCAACATGGATTTTTTGACATAGCTCTTGCAAATTTGTTTATTTTTTCCTCTATATTCTCATAATGAATATTTGAAATTGGTAACAGGAGAAGGTTGACACTGAATTGAAATCAATGAAAGTGATGGAGGATGGAAAGAGAGGTCAATTACAGTCTTTAAAGGAAGAGGCCCTAATTGACACAAGCAGAGAAGCCATCAACAATATGGATTTGGTTGAGAAAAATGTAACCTCCTCAACAGCTGATTCAAGCAATATTCAAAATGTAACAGCAGGATCATCATCTAGATTCGCCTCAAAGTGGGAAGCCATGAAGACTGGTTTTCAAAACTTGAAGTCTAACATTGTTGCCAAGAGATTCATTCCTTTACGCCAGGGTCAAGAAACCAAAATCGACCATGTTTCCTCATCTGAATCACTTGATGAAATATTTGAGAGATTGAAACAGCCAACCATGAACCGTAGAGGTTATTACAATGATGACAATGATGGTGATCATGGCTTAGACATCAGGGAGATGCGATCATCCAGATAGTCTCTTACACATTAAGCAGAGCCATTATGAAAATAGGTATAATCATTTTGGGTTAATACTCTAGAGATGTGTTTCTAGGATAGTTGAATTTTACTCTTCAACAAATTCTATTGTGACTGGATCACCTGTGGTGTTGAGAATTCTCAACATGCTAAAAGCACACACATTTTTTACTAGTTGATTGGGGTTAAATGTAAAAAGAAAATATGGCCCATGATTTGAAGAGGAGTGATTTATGGGGAACTCAGCGGGTAAGTACTGTAATTGTAAGCATGTGGTAGATTACTGCATGCATCTTGTGTATAGTCATTTATACATGTGACGTTTTTCTCCGACTTAATTTAAATCTATTCTTTTACCAGAAAGGAAGCCATTGCAGATTTTTTCATGCACTTGGCTTCCATCAAAGAATGATTCTGAAATGTTGCTTAATGCTTATTCATATTGTGCAAGTCCAAGCCCTCGCGATTATCTATATATATATATGAAGGGCCATGATCTCTTTGCAGAGTTGGAAAGTGCTAAAATTTTCTTCATTAAGGGTTAAGTTTCAAGGCTGGTAAAGAGAGAAATTATATGAAGGGACTTTTTTTTTTTTTTGTGTGGATAGTGAATTTCCAACTATCATCCACATGAAGGGACTTTTTTATTAGGTTTTGTTTCAATTTTTTCACATGACCCTTGGCTTACTTTGATTTAACGGGGTTCATTTGAACCCCCCTTGAGCTGGCAATTATTATTATTTTTTATATAATTTTTTTATTTTGACCCTCCTAAAATAAAAATTTGAACATTCTAATTCTAATTTTTTTTTTTAAAACCCACTTGAAATAAGGTTAAATATGACCATGTTAACAATATTTTGATTTTTTAAACCAAAAAAAAAATCTAACAACAAACGAATTTTATCTAAAATCTGAGGAAGAAGGGGGGAGGGATAATAAGCCTAACAATAAAAGTAAAATTAAATAAATAAATAAAAAACCATTTAGATTTTAAAAAAGATTTGAAATAAACTATAGAAAATTCATAGTTTACATTTTACTATCAATGTAAGATCTACATTTTTTTCTAAACAAATGGTATAGTACAATTAATATTGTATATTTTTTGCAAATGTTTACAATATAATTATCTACAATGTAAATCTTACTATGATTCTAAGCAAATGTGTATAGTATAATTGTTTACAATGCAAATCTTACATTGATAGTACAATGTAAACATATAATTGTCCTAAACTAATAGATAAAAGTATTTTATCTATTAATATGTTTATTGTACTAAGAAAAAATATATCAAATGAACCTATAGTTTATTTTTCATTCTATTGCTAGTACATACTATAGACAAATTTAAATAAGGAAACTATGTAAATTGCAAGATTCATCTCTTACTCAAGATGTATCTTCTTACTGCCCCCCCCCTCCTCCCTTAAAAAATATCCTCGAGCCACCACTTATTTAACAACAATATCATCCACATGGTCTTCTATGATATCATGGAACATGTAATAATAGATGGTGGAGCGCACAGGTGGCCTCTATAGAAATATAGAATACCTCCATTAGCATATGAAAAAGGGTTTTCTATGAATCCTTGAGGATGCATTCTTCTCGCCTTGGTGGTTTCGCTCCCTCACCATCTCCTTCTCCAGAGGTTTCGGCTGATGAGGATGATGATGCTAGCTCTTCCGGTGATAACAAGATGACGACCTCTCAGTGACTTGCCCTCTGTCATTCGTGACAAAAAGGGTGAGTAGTTTTGGGTTGAGAGTAGTCTTGTACTTAGGGGGAGAGTTAGTATAGGACATTTTTTGTTAGGAGTGTGTATATCTTTTGAGGGATGTAATGAGGTTTACATGTATTTTCTTTTCTTTAGCCTCTTGTATATTGGTCTTGTGACCCTTTATTGACATACATTGTATTTATCTTTTCTTATATATATGATGATGATGTATGTTTCTTCACCTATTTGTCCATATGTTATTTCTTTTCTCTCTTTATACACATGTTTCTTTATGTACGCAATCTTTATTTTTGTTTCACACATGATGCCTTGATGAGTTTTGTTTAGGTGTTTCAAAAAGACAAGTTGTGAAAGTCTACCATACCATGAACTCTCTTCTTACAAAGTTTTTCAAGAGTTTGTGTTAGGGTTAGATTTATTTTGTATTTCAACAAGTGATTATGAGTTTAGTGATTTAAGACTTCTCTCATAATTCATTTGTTTGTTGTGGTTTTGTCACAAATTGCCCAAGGGAGAGATTGTTAGGGACATATTTATGTAATTGGCTAATCCATTGACAAAACGTACTTTACTTGTAATTGGGTAGATCTAGGATGGGTTTAATACTTCTAGAAACAAGTGTTCAAGTTTAGTATTAAAGTCATGCAAATCTGACCAAGAAACAAGTGAAGAAGTGCTGTTCATTAAAGCTCGACAGAATCTTTTCTATCGAGAAGTACTGCTGAAGCTTGACAAAAGCTGTATCTGTCGAGAATTACAAAATCAGGTTTTCCAGATCTGATTACACGCATATCCTTGAGTATCTGTGTAGGGTTTCTTTTCTCACAACCCTCGACATATATAAGGATTATTTTAAGAGCCATTACAAGATGATGCAAAGTGATAATACATGCATATTGTGACCGAAGACAGAATTTGCTCTAGTTCATTATATTCTCTGTAGAAGCTACTGCGTCTTTACGCCAAGGGTTTCATGACCAAGAGCTTCCTGATCTTCATTGTTGGATGAACTAAAGAACTTTGCAGCCAACATCTTCCTCAAGTTGGTGTGTTAGTCACGTACTGAGATTCGTGCATCATTGGTTAGTCACGTACTAGGATTCGTGCATTGAACAGAAAGATTGTCGCTACAATACAACTCCAATTAGGTATTGGGGTAAGGGTTCAACTGTAGGTTGGTATTGGGTACTGGGATTCCTTTTACTTGTAACCGCTTATTTTGATAATAGTGGATTCTCAAGAGTGGTAACCTTAAATTCACCCGGTGAGGGTTTTGTCTCGATGGTTTTCCCCATTCGTAAACAAACCACCCGTGTCAAATTTATTTTCCGCTGCATTTAGTTTAGTTGGTAGTTTGTTTGTGCTACCACGCTAGTGCATGTTAAATTGACTTAATTAATTAACTTGGATAATTAATTAATTAATTTGCCAAAGGGGTTAATACATTTTTGGTCTATCACGTGGTATAAGAACAGACACACTCTGATTAGGTTAAATCTTTGCTGTGTGATCCATTGACCCCTGTTTGTCATGGATAGAAGACAATCTCTTATTATACCTCATTTATTTGATGGCACTAACTATGCATACTGGAAAGTAGGCATGAGAGCCTTCTTGCAGTCTTTAGGTGAGAAGGTGTGGCAAGCTGTGGAGATTGGCTAGACTAAGCCAAAGGAAGCATCGGTTGATTGGGATGAAGCCAAGATCAAAGCGGCAAATTTCAACAACAAAGCATTGAATGCCCTAATAGTGCGGTGACCAATGAGGAGTTCAAGAGGATATCCCCAACTGAAACTGCTAAGGAAGCATGTATCATTCTCCAGACAACCTATGAAGGGACTAAGGCTGTCAAGGACTCAAAGCTCCAAAGGCTTACTACTAGCTTTGAGGAGATTAAGATGGAGGAAGATGAATCATTTGATGAGTTCTATGCTAAGCTAAAGGACATAGTTAACTCTGCCTTCAAGCTTGGAGAACAGATTCCCGAACCCAAGATTGTGAGAAAGGTGCTCAGATCTCTACCTGAGAGATTCCATGCCAAGATCACTGTCATTGAAGAATCAAAGGACATTGACAAAATTCCTTTGACGGAACTGGTTGGCGACTTGCAAACCTATGAATTAAATTAAATTTTGAATGAGAATCAGGAGGTTTCAAGTGTTTTAAGTAACTATGTGTATGTTATGGTTTTTGCTCTAGAGATAGCCTCCCCATGTTACTGGCTTCCTCTTTTTTTTTTTCTTTTTAATTTTATAGTGGTGTTAGAACTAGTTCAAGACCAACCAAATGAAGCGGAAAGCAAAAATGTTATGTTTTTAGTGAAACCAAACATGGCCTTAGATATTCTATATGCAAATCTCATTCCCACACTTAAATAAAATAAGATGCATCTCATGGTATATGCATAATGTTTAATGTTCATATAATTATAATAAAAGATAACACTTTTATTTGTTAGATAATGTTATATAAATTGGATTTTTGTGCAAAAAATTCCCAATGTTTCCCACTATATAACTGGATGAATAAAGTACATGTAACATTTGAGTATTTGAGAGAGATCTTGAGAAAGAGCTATTAGGTGATTGTTATTCCTTTTTGTCAACCACGATAATCTTCCCCCTAAAAAGCCAACGAATTTTTAGTTTTTGAAACTCTACAATTATCTCAAATTAAATCCTGACTACTTCTATAAATCTTAATAAAAAAGTAGTCATTGTATTATTGATTAAGCAAACTTATTTATTAATAGACTAGGAGTAATTTATTGTTGAGTATATTTACTTAGTGCTAAGACATTTAACAAGCAAGTATATTTAATGCTAGACAATTAACTACTCATATTTATTAATATAAAAAAATTAATTATGACAAATAATTTTTTATAAAACAATCAAGTTTCATGCTAGACATTTAATAACTAAAAGGGCCATGCTAACGAGTGCCTTTAGAGCAATGGTTAACAATCCATTTTAGGAAAGTTTTGACACTACTTTTATGAGAAATGAGAAAAACTATCAAAATATTAATTGTTTTTTTTTCTTTTCCCATAAAATTTTTCTTTAAATGGATTGTTAACCATTACCTAAGCACATCTATTAGCATTTCCCTAACTAAAAAAATGAAAATTTAACTTTGTGTATTTATTAATGTAAGACAAATTAATTAGTGCAAATATTAAACAAGCATATTTATTGCATTTTTTTTTTTTTTTTGGATTGATATATGGCAATACATTTAGTATGTAAATATTGAAAATTTAATTTAGAAATGCATTTAATATTTTATTAAGACATTCAATATGCAACTATATTTAATGTTGGATATTACAAAAAACATTTGTTAAGACATTTGTTAATGAATGCCAAAAATAAAAATTGAAAAAAT
Organism: Quercus tomentella; assembly: GCA_028535165.1. Taxonomy (NCBI): domain Eukaryota; kingdom Viridiplantae; phylum Streptophyta; class Magnoliopsida; order Fagales; family Fagaceae; genus Quercus; species Quercus tomentella. Next base: position 33,875,852 of record JAPQVY010000111.1, on the reverse strand, counting down.
TGCACTCTCTGCAATTGATGTTAACAAAAATTACGTTGGCCTCCCCTATATTTCTAATTTTAAAATACCCTTGTTTTTAAAAATAAACTTCAATCACATTTCTTGCAACTTAAAACGGTTTAATCAATTAAAGGAATTTGAAATATAATTTAGAAACTTTTTTGTATTTGTACATTTATCGTCCTTTACAAATGAAAATCCCATTTTCTTATCAATATGGGTTTAGAACCGAAAGGAAATGTTTTTAATCACAATTCAATAACAAACCAAAATATAAAAATGTATCAATATTGCACTATTCAATATATCCCAATAAATAAATATAAGATTTCCCATGAAAAATAACATTATTCTTAGGAATATCATCAAAAACTTTATGGTGCATTATTTTTCCTTGTTTAGTGAATTTAAGTCTGAATAGAAGCTACCCACAAAATTGCCAGAAGCATTCGTATATTTCATTGAGTTAACAATTTTCTTTCTAATTTTATGTTTACAAAAGCTAATGATGGGCAGAGGTCGAAGGTATTCCGGAGGAAATTATATAAACCATATCCTTTGACAATGTAGGGTAAAAGCGCAAATATACAAAATATTTAATTTTTTTTTAAATTTTTTGATATTAGATTTAATGTTTTAACATTATAGGCAGGTGAGTGCAAAAATTCTTTTTGAAAAGTTATGGATGTTTGGGTACAACTTGAAAGAAGGGAGATGTTAGTATATTTTTAGTAAACCTTAGAGGAGGTCAGTGCAATTTTCCTAATGTAAAGTTAATGTGCATTCATTATGTCTACCAATCATTTAATATTTGAACATGTTTCGTAAATGAACAGCTGACAATCTCCAGTTATAAATAAGAAGGGCAATGTATTTCAAGTGTTACCAAATATCTTTTTTTAGCACTAGAAAAATGAGTCAAATGATCATAGCCCAACTCTATTGTTTTGTGTTTATCCTTCTCTTAGCTTTTGGCCAAAGTACTTCTTTTAAGTTAACATCCTACCCAGGAAGGCATTATGTACGAATTGTCAACCATCTCAAGAAAAAACCCCTCACCTATCATTGTAAATCTGCAAATGATGATTTAGGCCTTAGAACTCTTCAACCCAATGGAGAGTGGGAATTCTCTTTTAAACACGCTCTTTTTAAGACCACCGATTTCTACTGTTATTTTTTTTATGAGAACTTCAGTGCTTCTTTCGATGTGTATATAGAAGATAGTAGTTTTGAATACAAATGTGGAAGGCACCATTGCATTTGGACGGTACAAGAGGATGGATTCTACTCATATTATACATATTTGCATACAAATAGGAAGATGCATGATTGGAACAAATAAATATTAAGGTGGTGAAATGTTTACATATCAAAAGAAATAAAATTGATGATTTTATGTGGACAAATTTATATGGATTTTGCAACCTAACTAAAATAGTAGGGTTGTTGACATCAACATTGGCTCGGTTTTTTCTTTAACCTTTATTAAATAAAAATTAAAAACTTTTCTTTTCATAGACACCTGATTTTGTAACATCCGTTTAACTTCACAAAAGGGTAAAAAAAATCATTTTGCAATGTATCAGAAAATCTTAATTTTGACAGTTCAATCTTTTAATAAGTTCTATAAAATAAATCTTGAATGAGAATTAGGAGGTTTCAAGTGTTTTAAGTAACTGTGTGTATGTTATGGTTTTTGTTCTAGAGATAATTATAATTTGCCTTCCCATGTTACTGGCTTCCTTTTTTTTTTTTTTTTTTAGTGGTGTTCGAACTAGTTCAAGACCAACCAAATGAAGTAAAAAGCAAAAATGCTATGTTTTTAGTGAAACCAAACATGGCCTTAGATATTCTATATGCAAATCTCATTCCCACACCTAAATAAAATAAGTTGCATCTCATGGTATATGCATAATGTTTAATGTTCATATAATTTTAATAAAAGATAACACTTTTATTTGTTAGATAATGTCATATAAATTGGATTTTAGTGCAAAAAATTCCCAACGTTTCCCACTATATAACTAGGGGAATAAAGCGCATTTAACATTTGAGTATTCGAGAGAGATCTTGAGAAAGAGCTATTAGATGATTGTTATTCCTTTTTGTCAACCACAATAATCTTCCCCCTAAAAAGCTAAAGAATTCTTAGTTTTTGAAACTCTACAATTAACTCCTAACTACCTCTATAAATCTTAATAAAAATGTAGTAATTGTATTATTGATTAAGCAAACATATTTATTAATAGACTAGGAGTAATTTATTGTTGGGTATATTTACTTAGTGCTAAGACATTTAACAAGCAAGTATATTTAATGCTAGACAATTAACTACTCATATTTATTAATATAAAAAAAATTAATTATGACTAATCATTTTTTATAAAACAATCAAGTTTCATGCCAGACATTGAATAACTAAAAAATGACAATTTAACTTTTTGTATATATTAATGTAAGACAAATTAATTAGTGCAAATATTAAACAAGCATATTTATTGCAATAATTTTTTTTATTGATATATGGCAATAAATTTAATATATAAATGTTGAGAATTTAATTTAGAAATGCGTTTAATGTTTTATTAAGATATTTAATATGCAACTATATTTAATGTTGGATATTACAAAAAACATTTCTTAAGACATTTGTTAATTAATGCCAAAAATGAAAATTGCAAAAATTGCACTATTCGCCATTGATGTTAACTAAAATTACGCTGGCCTCCCCTGTATTTCTAATTTTAAAAAACCCTTGTTGTTAAAAATAAACTTCAATCACATTTCTTGCAACTTAAAACCGTTTAATCAATTAAAGGAATTTTAAATGTAATTTAGAAACTTTTTTGTATATATACATTTAGCCTCCTTTACAAATGAAAATCCCATTTTCTTATCTATATGGGTTTAGAAACAAAAGGAAATTTTTTTTTTAATCAAAATTCAACAACAAACCAAAATATAAAAATGTATCAATATTGCACAATTCAATATATCCCAACAAATAAATATAAAATTTCCCTTGAAAATAACATTATTCTTAGGAATATTATCAAAAACTTTGTGGTGCACTATTTTTCCTTGTTTAGTGAATTTAAGTCTGAATAGAAGCTGCCCACAAAATTGCAAGAAGCATTCCTATATTTCATTGAGTTAACAATTTTCTTTCTAATTTTATGTTTACAAAAGCTAATAATGGGTAAAGGCTGAAGGTAGTCCGGAGGAAATTGCACAAACTATACCCTTGGACAATGAAGGGTAAAACAAAAATATACAAAATATTTAATTTTTTAAATTTTTTGATATTAGATTTAATGTTTTAACATTATATGCAGGTACGCACAAATTCTTTTTGAAAAGTTATGGAGATTTGGGTACAATTTGAAAGAATGGAGATGTTAGTATAATTTTAGTCAACCTCAGAGGAGGTCAGTGCAATTTTCCTAATGTAAAGTTAATGTGCATTCATTATGTCTACCAATCATTTAATATTTGAACATGTTTTGTAAATGTACAGCTGACAATCTCTAGTTATAGATAAGAAGGGCAATGCATTTCAAGTGTTACCAAATATCTTTTTTGAGCACTAGAAAAATGAGTTAAATGATCATAGTCCGACTCTATTGTTTTGTATTTATCCTTCTCTTAGTCTTTGGCCAAAGTACTTCGTTTAAGTTAACATCCTACCCAGAAAGGCACTAGGTGCGAATTGTCAACCATCTCAACAACAAACCCCTCACCTATCATTGTGAATCTGCGAATGATGATTTTGGCAATGTTTGCTTTACTTTCCCTGCTCTGCATGCTAGTATTGTGCATGATATATATATATATATATATATGTCGACGCCTCGCGGCTACTCGACCACCCATCGTGGCGACACTCACACGCATTACACATGCTGTGGAAATGTGTCATACCTCGGGTGTGTGACTGGAAAGTGAGTCAATTTTATGAAAATTACCAAGGGTAAGTGAAGTCACCACCAATCATTGGGTTTTTTCTAAGGTGTGATTGGTCGCCTGACTCTATTTGATTTTATTACCAATCCTAGGTTAAGAAAATGGGCATTTTTCCTAATCTAATGTGGATGGGCTTAAAATCTTGATACTTGAGTTTGGAAGTCTGGTTACGTGTGGGGAATGTGTTAGGCACCCCACAACGCCTGTCTGAAGACAATCATTTGTTTTGGTAAAATCATAATTTAAGGACATTGGCAGTTGAAAACAAGCTATTGGCATTAGCTTTTGGGGCTTTAAATGTGCTAGGCTTTGAGGTCTAGTTTTAGTTTTTTTTTTTTTTTTGTACAAGCATAATGTTGGTATGTTGGGTGATGGTAAAGTTTGATAAACCCTACCCTAATGATCTTCTCTATTTCTATTAAATTTGGAGATCCACTTATGAGTAGAAATTCCAACTTGATTGCGTCATCAACATAACAAAATGTAGCTTGGTTCAACCAAGAGCTTATGTGTGACTGAAGTGGCGTCCAGACCAAGCATCAAATCGTAGGTTCATGTAAAGATACCCTAGAACAAGGAGGCCTTGTGCTTATTTTTACAATTAGAATCACTAGTCTTGGCACTCAAGTGCTTCCAAGGCTAGCTTCAAATCCACAAACATGGGACACACTGTGTTAAAGTAAGTGAACAGGACACTTAAACAAAGCAAACTGTGAAAACAGAGGAAGAAGACTCCAATGGCTAGTTTCTTATTAGAAACGATGTTGTATAATTTAGCCTATTTAATTTTAAATGAAACGGGATCGTTTTGGTCTGTCTTCATCTATTACAGTCTTGCAATGCTTTGTTTCCTCTTAAGATTGGGTTCAGCAGTGAACAATTGAGTTGTAACTACCTTCCAGCTGTTATTTCTAGATTTGCGGAGCAGAATGTGGAGTGGTTTATATTCTGTTAGATCGGTTTTACCTTCTGGAATGATCTTAGTGTAATTATGCTATATAAACAATTTGTGATTATTATATTAATTAAGCTTGTGAAATATATTTTCTAAGAATTCTCTCTAGAAACTTCTCTCTCTCTTTCGCTTTCTCCCTCATTGTTTGTTCTTATTTCTGCCATTATTGTACACTCTAGCAAACTCCAAATCTTTTATGGTATCGAAGCCAAGATCTATGGCCTTAACAACACCAACTGACACAACACAATCTGTACACACAACACCAACTCCAATTCACACTACCTCCATTCCTTCCATGTCTACACCTTCAACCTCAACACCATCACCATTGCTGTTACTATCCAACATGTCAAACCTTATGTCAATCAAGCTTGACTGCACCAATTATATCCCATGAAAGCATCAGTTAATCACTATCCTAGAGGCATATTCCTTAATTGAACACATTGATGGTATAGCTTCAAAGCCATCACCTTTTGTTCTTGATGCTGCATGAAATGCAACTTCAGTTGCTAATCCTGAGTTTCAAGCTTGGAAAATCAAGGATAAGGCACTCCTTTCCTTGATCAACTCAACTCTTACTCCACAAGTCTTTTCACTTGTTGTTATCACTAGCTCAAGGGAAGTATGGAATACTTTGGAACAGAGGTTCACTTCCACTTCAAAAGCTAATATCTTGAACCTTAAGCTTGAGCTTCAAGGGATCAAGAAAGGCAATGAATCTGTGAATTCATTTCTGCCAAAGATCAAAGTTGCTCGTGACAAACTTCTTGCTGTAGGAGTGTCAGTTGACAATGAAGAATTGATATGCATTATGCTTAGAGGACTTCCTAGAGAATTTGCACATTTCTATTCTGCAATTCACACTAGGAGTGATCCAATCACTTATGAGCAACTTGCTATTATGTAGCAAAGTAAGGAACAAGCCATGACTGATCACTTGGATTTAGTCTCTAACTCTCTTGCTATGTTTGCCTCTAATGGTAAAGCAGGTGGTAATTCATCACATCAGTCACAGAATCATGGATCAGGAAGGGGCAGAGGAAGAGAGAATAATCCTAGAGGAAGAGGTGGAGGCAAATTCAATCATGGTGGAAATCAGCAATTTTCACCTCAAGCCACTCACAATTTCTCTCAAGCCTCTCACAATTTCTCTCCTCAAGATTTTTCTTCCCAGAATTTTCCCTCTCAAAATACCTCTCAAGGTTTTAAGCATGAACGACCATCTTGTCAGATTTGTGGCAAGTCTAGTCATTTGGCTTTGGATTGCTACCATAAGATGAATTTTGCTTATCAAGGGAAACATCCTCCCACAAAGCTTGCTGCTATGGCTAGTGCATCTAATGTTGCCATCACTAACAATCAAGATCCATGGCTTGCTGATTCTGGCACTTCAGATCATCTCACTGCAAATCTCAACAATCTCTCAGTTCAATCTCAGTACAAGGGACCTTACTGTTGGAAATGGTCAATCCTTGCCCATCAATCACATAGGTAATACTACCCTACATACCAAATATCACAATTTTGTTCTTAAAGATGTCCTTCATGTACCAAGAATTGCCATAAATTTACTTACAGTTCACAAATTCTACTTGCATAATAATTGTTCTTGTTACTTTGATGCAAATGTAATCAAAATCCAGGATATTTTGACGGGGAGACTCTTTTACAAGGGCTTAAGTGAGAATGGAGTTTATCCTATCTACTCTAAGAATTTCATCAAGTTATCGTCTCACTTCAAGTCTGTGTCATCTTTATGTCAGAATCCTCCTTTTGTTGTTCCTAATCTTCCTTCAGTTCATTCAGGCTTACATGTAAATAAGTTAAATAAATGGTTGCTGTGGCACCATAGGTTAGGACATCCAAGTGATAAAGTTCTGAATGTTGCTTTATCTTCTATTGGTAATGTCTGTATCTCAAGTAATAATAAGACTCTTTCTCATTGTAAACATTGCTTGAGTGGTAAAATGCATCAATTTCCTTTTCCTATTTCTGATTTTCATGCCTTTAAACCTCTTGAATTGGTGCATTCTGATGTTTGGGGTCCAACTCCTGTCAAGTCTTCTAATGATTTTCAATATTATGTTCTTTTTATTGATGCATATTCCAAATTTACCTGGCTCTATCTTCTTGAACACAAATCAAATGTTCTTGATATTTTTAAGTTCTTTAAAGCATTTGTAGAGAATCAACTTGATTCTAAGATCAAAACCTTGAGATCAGATAATGGTGGAGAGTTTACTTTTAATGCATTTAAGCATTTCTATGCTTCTCATGGTATTACTCATCAGTTCTCCTGTCCTCACACTCCTTAGCAAAATGGAGTGGCTGAGAGAAAGCATAGACATATAGTGGAGTGTGCCCTTACTTTACTCTCCCACTCTCAGTTGCCACCATCTTATTGGTCTTAAGCTGTCCCCACAGCAATTCACATTATTAATAGGCTTCCCACTCCCATTCTTAACAATTCTACTCTTTGGGAAGTCTTATTCAAATCTAAGCCTGATCTTACTCGTCTTAGATCTTTTGGATGCATTTGCTCTCCCTTATTAAGACCTTACAATGCCCATAAACTCTTACCACATACTTCCCCTTGCATTTTTCTTGGTTATCCTGCTCATTCAAAAGGCTATATCTGTCAAGACCCTCTCACTTCACGGGTCTATATTTCTAGACATGTTCACTTTAATGAAAATGAGTTTCTTTCCCCACACCTTTTACCCACCGATCCATCTCAAGATCCTAATCTACATTCTCCATCAGCACATACTCCTATACCTCTAATACCTACACAGTCACCCACTTTTGTCTCATGTCCCTCATCTGACTCACACCTTGCCCAACAACCCCTTACATAGCCTTTATCTGATACATCTACATCTGCACAACCTTAAACACATGCCCTTTCACCCCACATAGTGTCACCTCAACCTGCTTTTTTTGCCACTGATACATCTTCACCTCCCACTGTCTCATCACCACATGTTAGTCCTATACCATCTTCTATTTTCATAATACCTTCTCAGGTTCCTATTACTGTCAATACTCATCCCATGATCACAAGATCAAAGGATGGCATTTTCAAGCCCAAGGCACTTGCTGTCATGCCTGATCTAGTGCAGTCTGCTCAGTCTAAGAAGGTCAGGTCTTCTTCTAAGCTAGATTCCACTCTCACAGAACCTCCATCTTACAAGATTGCAGCTCAATATCCACAATGATGTTCTGCCATGGATGATGAGTTTGCTGCTCTCAAAAGGCAGGGCACTTGGGTTCTAGTTCCACCATCTCCTTCTCAAAATGTGGTTGGTTGTAAGTGGGTGTTCAAACTCAAAAGAAATAGTGATGGTACTATCAACAGGTATAAAGCTAGGCTTGTTGCCAAGGGGTTTCATCAACAATTTGGGATTGATTTTGAGGAGACTTATAGTCCTGTCATCAAGCCTCCCACTGTGAGAATTATTCTTTCTCTTGTTGTGCAATTCAATTGGCCTCTGAGACAGCTTGATGTCAGTAATGCTTTCCTCCATGATTTTCTTAGAGAGGAGGTTTACATGGTCCAGCCACCAGGGTATGTTGATCTAGCTCATCCCACTCATGTTTGCAAGCTTCTTAAGTCTCTCTATGGTCTCAAGCTAGCCCTTAGAGCTTGGTTTGAGAGGTTCTCCACTAAATTGTTACATCTGGGCTTTCCGGCTTCACTCTCAGATTCTTCTTTGTTTATTTTCAGACAAGGTTCTCTGGTTGTATACCTTCTAGTCTATGTTGATGACATAGTCATGACTGGTAACAATCCTCAATTTTTATCCCCATTGATTGCACAACTCATTTCAGCCTTTGAGCTTAAAGATTTGGGCCCTCTTCACTACTTCCTTGGTCTTCAAATTACCAGGTCTTCCAACAGGTTATTTTTGGCTCAGACTAAGTATGCTCAGGATTTACTCCTCAAGGCTAATATGCACACTTCCAAACCTGCTCGTACACCTTGTGCTCCTAATGCTAGATTGACTCCTACTTATGGTTCCTTGCTTTCTAACCCTCATGAGTTTAGGAGTTTGGTTGGGTCACTTCATTATTTGACCTTCCCTAGACCTGATCTTAGTTTTGCATTTTTGCAATGCAACAGGTGTGCCAATTTATGTCTAATCCTACTGATGCTCACTTAATTGCTGGTAAGAGAATCCTTAGGTATGTTAATGGTACCTTGAATCATGGTGTTTTTCTTCAACTTGGGCCTTTCTCTCTGTCTGCCTTTTTTGATTCAGATTGGGCAGGGGATCCCTTTGATAGACACTCCATTACTAGGTACATTGTCTATCTTGGTTACAATCTTATCACATGGAGTGCTAAGAAGCAAGATACAGTATCTTGTTCCTCCACTAAATCTGAGTATAAAGCCTTAGCCACCACTGCTGCTGAGCTTTATTGGCTTCGCCAAGTTTTGAGAGACCTTGGCATTTTTCTTCCTGTTCCTCCTAAGCTCTGGCGTGACAATGTTTCAGCTCTTGCAGTTGCTTCTAATCTTGTGTTTCATGCACGCACCAAACATATAGAGGTGGATTACCATTTTGTTCGAGAAAAGGTGTTGCGTAGGGATCTTCAAATCAAGTACATTGCCACAGGTGATCAGCTTGCTGATGTGTTTACCAAGAGCTTATCCACTTCTTGATTTCATTTTCTTCACTCCAAAATCATGGTGTCTCTTGACCCCATGGTTTTGAGGGGGGATGTTAAAGTAAGTGAACAGGACACTCAAACAAAGCAAACTGTGAAAATAGAGGAAGAAGACTCCAACGGCTAGTTAACGGCTAGTTTCTTATTAGAAACGATGTCATATAACTTAGCCTATTTAAGTTTAAATGAAACAAGTTCGTTTTGGTCCATCTTCATCTTTTACAGTCTTGCAATGCTCTGTTTCCTCTTAAGATTGGGTTCAGCAGTGAACAGTTGAGCTGTAACTACCTTCCAACTGTCATTCCTAGATTTGCGGAGCATAATGTGGAGTGGGTTATATTCTGTTAGATCAGTTTTAGCTTCTGGAATGATCTTAGTGTAATTATGCTATATAAACAATTTGTGATTATTGTATTGATTAAGCTTGTGAAATATATTTTCTGAGAATTCTCTCCAGAAACTTCTCTCTCTCTCTCATTGTTTGTTCTTATTTCCGCCATTGTTGTACACTCTAGCAAGCTCCAAATCTTTTACACTTCACATAAATGGATCAAAGGATGCTTCTTTGCTAATGTTGTCTCAATAATATATGAAGTTTTATCAGTGCCAATTTATGTGAAAGATAGTTACTCTTCAGCAAAAAAAAGAAGTGAAAGATAGGGAAACCTCTAATGGGATCTACTTTTGGTTCAATGGTTACATATCCCTCTGTCCATTGAAATTGATCAATAGGATTGGTTGGTCCACGATCCTCCCTTCCAAATAGAATTAACTAGAAACTACCTTCTAACTACCCTACTCATAACACATGCTTTATCTAATTATGACATCTACTATTGAATGTTTTTGTACGTAATAACATCTGAGAACCTAACTAGTATATAATTTATTTTGTAAACAAGTTATAACATACTTTAGAATTCACATCTAACGTACTGATGGTCTTATTATAACATTTGTAGTTGCTCGTAATGATGTGTTTGCGTTAGAATTGTGTATGAGTTGCAAAATGATAATAAAAAATGATGTAAACTCTTAATGGTACCATAAATGTGCTTATATGCATATATTTAGAAGTCTTATAATTATTAAGTTAGTTTAGACCCTTTTTAAAAAAAAAAATTCTTAGAGTTTCCACCTATGGTGTTTGTTTCTAATGATTGTGCTCTTTATTATCAGACCAAGACACCAATCGTTTTTTAGACCTAATGTGGTGTACCTAGATGTTTTAATTTGGCAAATGACCTAGCAAAATAATAAGGTATGTACTCCTATATATATAAAAGAGTATGTACTTTTGTGCATGGTTGTATCTAGTAGAGTAATAATGCATGTGTATATTTAAAAGTTCAATTAAGTGTATGTAGGTGTATAAAATACTTGCTTGGAGCTTAGTGGTGACATGGTACTCATCCATGTTGATGTAATTCTTGTTAATGGCCACCTGCAAAGTAAAAAATAAAAACACATACTAATATGTTCGAGTATTATTAAAATTTAAAACATGGTACCAAACACATCTTGTTATGGTGTTAGGGTAAACACAACCAAAAACTATAAAAGAGACGATAATTTGGTGATGATTCCTTAGGCATTAGTAGAGGCACATAAAATCAATTTTTTTTTTTTACCCAAAATTGATAAGCTAAAATGTAGCTAAACTTAATTTCCCTAAAAAAAAACTTAGTTAAAACACTTTTGCAACATGCTCCACAGATGGTACACCAAAATAATTTTTGAACAAACATTCATACATTTGTTGAAATTTTTGTTCCACAACAAAACTTTGAAAAATAATTATTTATTTGTTTCTCTCTCCACCATTCAGCTCTCTCTCTCTCTCTCTCTCATGGCAAGTCAAGAATATTGAGTTGGGGAGACATCTTGAGGTAAGAGATTTATAGGTAGACGAGATTGAGAGAGTTACACTTTGATTGACTGTGAATTCAAGTTTGAAATTTAGTCGATCAAAAATTTAGTTTTGTTTTATTTTTAAGTCTATGGATGAAAAATGAAATTCGTATAAACTCTAGGTATGAAAATAATATTTAATAAAAAAATTCATAAAAATAAAAATAAATAAAATAAAATAAAATATTGAGACTACACTAATTAAATCCATTTATCAATTGACTAATTTAATGTAGCAAAAGGCAAAAGCCAAATTCTCAAAAAAGAAAATAAAAGTTTCATATATAAAACAAAAAATTAATTAATATCTCAGTTTTGACAATAAAAATAATTATCGACTTATTGTAAAATTAAACCTATGAGTTGAAATTTTATCTTATTTAAAATAAATAAAAAACCATCTTGACCCAGAAAGTATAGGATAGCAATGTTTTGTCTAGGTTGGTGACCAATATTAATATATCTTCCCGCCCATACCCGTCTTCTACCTTTCCTCTTTTGTGTGCACAGCAAATGGCGATGTCCTCCTTTCACGAAATGGACGATTCTCCCTCTCCCTCTCAACTGAAAGCCGAAGCTGCGTTTCTCATTCGCCGCCACTCGGACCAGCTCCGCTCCATCACTCTCTCTCCTGACCCCAACCTTCATTACCCTCTACACATCAAGTGAGTAATATCATCCATCAATCTATCATATCTAGTCTTCTCATTTTCCTCACTCTCTTTCCATGTTTCTCAGTTTTGTAGAGCTAATGGACGACGACCCGCCGCTTGCGCAATCGCTATTCTCCCAACCCACCGATCACCTGCGCCTCTTCGACGATGCTGCTATTTGGGCTCATGTATGCACATTTTTTGTTTTTCTTCGAGTAAAGTACACTTTTGTCCATTAAAATTTCTAAATTTTCATTTTGAATGTTTGATTTCGTTTTCATATTGATCCATTTCGTTAATAATCTGATGATGATGACACTTTGTGATGATCTCGAAGACATGCCCGTCCACCATAGAAGGATGATATTGAAGGACAATACTGAGAACGCCTGACGAAGACTCCACCATCGTCCCGCAGTTATGACAAGGCATTACAAAAGCGGACAACGGTCTTCAGCGCCATTGAAAGATCATTCAATACCCCGCATAGGCGTTACGAATCCTGCAATGATTCGACCATCAAAGCAAGGCCAACGACTAGGAAAAGAGATCTTATATATACCCATTGGTAAAGCCCGCAAAGGTTAGATACAAACATAATCTTAGAAAATATTGCATTATTATTATTCTCTCATTACTAGTTATTCTGACTTTGGAATCGGAGTCTCGTTGGCAGGCGCCACACCGGTGTCCTTATCTGTTTCTTGGATTGCCTTGCGATCAGGTTGACTTGTGGACGGTTCCGGTCTGGACGAGCCTTTCTACTGACGATCCTAGCATCATCAGTTTGGCGTCGTCTGTGGGGATACCTATTCAACACTTGATTTTTCCTAAACAGCTTACAAGTCCAGATGGAATCCAACACTAACCTAGATCCTGCCGCATTAGCTCTGCAAATTCAGTCACTCACAGCCACTGTGGAGGAACTTACCAGGCAAAACCAGGAGATGAGGCAGCGGCTGCAACAAGAAGATAACTGTGTAGACGTCGACAGGGATGACGATGAAGACATTAACAAGAAACGAACCAGCACCCCCGAAGAGGCGAGCTCAGATCTCCTTAGGGAGATGAGGAAAGAGATGGACGAATTGAGAAGAGCCATCAAAGGGAAGACGGACCAAAGCTTGGAAAGGATAGTCAGGAAGACGGATTCACCTTTCACCGCAGCCATCCAGGACTGCCCGGTGCCCTCCAAGTTCCGTCTACCACAACTAGAGCCCTTCGACGGGTTGAAAGACCCATTAGATGACTTAAATGCCTTCAGGACAACCCTGGGTCTTCAACAACCCCCTGACGAGATTTTGTGCCACTCATTTCCCACTACCCTCAAAGGAGCAGCCAGGGAGTGGTTCAACAAGTTGCCAACGTCGTCCATTAATAACTTCGAGCAGCTCAGCAATTCCTTTGTTCGTCATTTTGTCGGTGGACAACGTCCGAAAAGGACTGCCGACCATTTGCTCATCATCAGACAAGGAGAGAGGGAACCATTGAGGTTTTATGTAACACGCTTCACCCGAGGGATGCTGGAAGTAGACGAGGCGGATGATAAGGTACACCTTACGACCTTCAAAGCAGGGTTGAAGTCCAGAGATTTTGTGGCTTCCTTGGCCAAGAATCCCCCAAAGACGATGGCCGAGGCATTATTGAAAGCACAGAAGTATATGAACGCTGAAGAAGCTCTGGCGGCCATCGATGGGGCAGAAAAAAGCAAGGAAACGAAGAAGGAGAAGGAGGACGATCGGAGAGGACAGAAAAGAGATCGAGCTGATCGATGGAATGACGAGGGTAATAGACGGAGGGAGGACAAAAATCCTCGTCCAGTAAAATTCACACCGTTGGTGATGCCTGTTGACCAGATTCTGACGGAAATAAGAGACGAACCATCTCTTAAATGGCCAAGGCCACTCCATTCCTCGCCTAGTCTGCGCGACAAGAGGAAATACTGCCGTTTTCACAAAGACCATGGGCACCACACAGAGGATTGTAGAGATCTAAAGGAGCAGATTGAAGAACTTATACGGAAAGGAAAACTACAACAATATGTAAAAAGGGGAAATCCCAGCAAATACAGCTAGAAAGGTCAGCACGGGGGCTCGAAGAGGGACGAAGACCGCCCATCGCCTAATCCACAGAATGCGTTAGGGGAAATAAAAACTATCACAGGGGGACCAACCACAGGGGGATCGTTCAAATCCCTCAGGAAGTCACACCAAAGGCAGGTAAACAGTGTTCACAGTCTACCTCCTTTGAAGCAAAGACGGACAAACCAAGACATGTACTTTTCAGAAGAAGATGCAAGGGGTATAAAGCAACCTTATGATGACCCGCTGGTCATTATGGTCATGATTGAGGGGTTCAATACGAGAAGAGTTCTAGTAGACAATAGGAGCTCAGCAGACATTATTTAGCTTTCCACCTTCCAGCAACTGAAGCTAGACCCAAAAAGGCTTCGTCCTTTCGAGTCCCCCCTCGTCAGTTTCAGCAGAGACAAGGTATACCCCAGAGGGATAGTGACGTTGACAGTCACTGCCGGCTCATACCCATTCCAGGTAACCAACCAGCACAATTTCTTGGTGTTAGACTCACCCTCGTCCTACAATGTGATCATAGGACGACCTACACTTAACCGCTGGAAGGTAGCTACTTCCACATACTGTTTGAAGGTAAAATTTCCAACAGAACAGGGAGTCGATGAGATAAAAGGAGACCAGGTATTGGCAAGAGAATGTTACCAGGCCGTCCTGGCCTCGAAAGAGAACCATACATGGACAATCGAGGAAAAAACACCAGAGATCGTTGAGAAGTTAGAAACGATAGAATTGGTTGAAGGAAGCCCAACGAAGACGACCCAAGTAGGGACGAACATAAGTCCCAGGACGAGGGAAGGGATCATCAATTTTCTGAAAGATAACCTTGATGTATTTGCCTGGAGCCACGAGAACATGCCAGGAATCCCAGCAAGCCTTATCCAGCATCGCCTGAATGTTGATCCAGAGAAGAAGCCCGTCCAGCAGAGAAGAAGAGTTTTTGCCCCCGAACGAAACAAAGTAGTAATGGACGAAGTGAATAAATTACTTGACGCCAATTTTATTCGGGAAGTTCATTACCCTGAGTGGTTGGTCAACGTGGTCATGGTCAAGAAAGCAAATGGGAAGTGGAGAATGTGTGTCGATTTCACAGATCTTAATCAAGCCTGTCCGAAGGATAGTTTTCCCTTGCCCAGAATTGATCAGCTGGTAGACTCCACCGCCGGACATAAGCTTCTCACGTTCATGGACGCATTTTCCAGATATAACCAGATACAAATGGCTGAAGAAGATCAGGAAAAAACTGCCTTTATCACTAGCTAGGGGCTCTACTGTTACCGGGTCATGCCTTTTGGACTCAAGAACGCAGGGGCCACCTATCAAAGGTTGGTGAACCAGATGTTCGAGAAACAGATCGGGAGAAACATGGAGGTGTATGTTGATGATATGTTCGTCAAGAGCAGAAAGGAGGAAGACCACTTGGACGACCTCAAAGAGACGTTCGACACACTCAGACAGTACAGCATGAAGCTGAATCCGTCCAAATGTGTTTTCGGGGTTTCCTCAAGGAAATTCCTCAGGTTTATGGTGTCTCAAAGGGGAATTGAAGCAAACCCCAAGAAAGTCAAGGCCATCCTCGAGATGTCATCACCAAGGACGGTGAAGGAAGTACAATCCCTCACAAGAAGAGTAGCAGCCCTCAATAGGTTTGTCTCCAAGGCCACAGACAAATGCCTTCCTTTCTTCAGGACTTTGAAGAAAGCATTTGCCTGGACGGAGGAATGTGAAGCTGCGTTTCAAGAGCTAAAGCGTTACCTGAGCAATCTTCCACTCTTAAGTCCGTCCAAAGAAGGCGAAGACTTATTCTTGTACCTAGCTGTATCTCTCACAGCAGTCAGCGCAGTGTTGATCAGAGAAGAAAACAGGTTGCAACTCCCTGTATATTACATCAGCTAGGCCTTCCAAGGGGCCGAGGCGCGATATCCGCGCATAGAGAAGATCACCTTCGCCTTAATAGTAGCTTCAAGAAAACTCCGTCCATACTTCCAAGCCAATCCCATCATAGTAATGACAGACCAGCCGATCAAAAGAGCAATGAAGAAACCCGAGGCCGCTGGACGGATGGTACAATGGGCTATCGAACTCAGCCAGTTCGACATAGAATATCGTCCACGAACAGCCATAAAGGCTCAGGCGTTGGCCGATTTCATAGCAGAATTCACCATCCCTGAGAGCACGGGGAACCAAGAAGACCTTTAGACGATAAACACTGACGGGTCTTCCACTCAGAAAGGAGGCGAAGCAGGCGTTGTTATTTCTTCCCCTGAAAAAGACGTTCTCAAGTACGGGGTCCAGCTCAAATTCCCCATAACTAATAACGAGGCAGAGTACGAGGCCTTGCTGACAGGATTGAGAGTAGCTCGAGCACTTGGAGCTGAAAATATCGTACTCAAGAGCGACTCACAGCTCGTCATAGGGCAAGTTAAGGGAGATTTCGAAGCAAAAGAGACGAGAATGCAGAAATACCTTAAACTGACGAACCAGCTGGTAAGTACCTTTCATCATGCTGAGTTCGTTCAGATCCCATGAGATCAGAATGCAGAAGCTGACGAGGTAGCACGAAGTGCCTCAGCAGACGACCAGGATAGAATGAAAGATTGGAGACTGGAAGAACAAGACTCTCCCGGCATCAAAGAATTCCAAACTTTCCCTGTACATACAGGCTCATGATGGACGAATCCTATTTTATCGTTCCTTAGAGATGGACGATTACCACCAGATCTTGAGGATGCCAAGAAGATTCAGAAGCATGCTACCAGGTTTACAGTACTAAATGACGAGCTTTACAAAAGAGGCTACTCCCAGCCTTACTTGAGATGTATAGAAGAGGAAGAAGCCAAATATGTCCTGGAGGAAGTACACAGGGGGATCTACGGAGATCATATGGGGGCAAAGTCACTTGTCAAGAAGATCATGAGGGCAGGTTACTTCTGGCCCACAATGCAGCAAGACGCAGCGGACTTTGTGAAGAAGTGTGACAGTTGCCAAAGGTATGGGAATGTTCAACGAGTCCCAGGAGAAAAGATGACAACCATTTCCTCACCCTGGCTGTTCGCACAATGGGGGATTGACATTATGGGTCCCCTACCGCAGGGAAAGAAACAAGTAAGATTCCTACTCATCAGAATTGACTACTTCACGAAGTGGGTCGAAGCGGAAGCCCTTGCAACGATAACAGAAGCAAAGGTACAAAATTTTGTATGGAAAAATATTGTTTGCAGGTTCGGGATACCAAGGACGATCATCTCAAACAATGGTCGTCAGTTCGACAACTAGAGGTTCAGATCATTTTGCTCGGGCTTAGGCATTAAAAACAAGTACTCGTCACCAGGACATCCTCAGGCCAATGGACAGACTGAAGTAACCAATCGGACCTTGCTCAGGATTATCAAGTCCCGATTAATGGGGGCAAAGGGAGCATGGCCTGAGGAATTACCAAGTGTCCTGTGGGCGTATAGGACGACGGCACGAACACCGACAAGAGAGACACCATTCAACCTGACGTATGGCACAGAAGTAGTCATCCTGGTCGAAGTAGGGCTCACTAGCCTTAGAAGAGAGTTCTTTGACGAGCAAATCAATGACGATCAATTGAAGCAAAACCTGGATTTTCTGGACGAAGTTAGAGACCAAGCCTCCCAAAGAATGGCTAGGTACCAACGAAAGATGGCCGAATACTACAATCAGAGAGTAAAACTAAAGAGATTCAGCATCAGGGATCTAGTACTCCGGAAGGTGACTCTAGCAACAAAAGATCCTACACAAGGCAAACTTGGCCCGACCTGGGAAGGACCCTACAGAGTCGTCCACTATTCACGACAGGGCAGTTACCACCTAGAAAACTTAGATGGAAAAAGGCTGCCTCATCCCTGGAATGTCGAGCATCTAAAGAGGTACTATGAAAAAGAAATCGTAGCCTGATTTTATGATTTAATTCTTTAACACAAGTCGTGTAATAAATGATCATGCGAAGTTTTATGAGTTATTATTCATGAGTATTTTCCAACAATTTGCACACTCTAATTATCCCCTTCTCAAAAGACCAATAAAGGTCGTCCAAACCAAAGAGACAATAAGATTCCTTGAATGGATGTACATCGTCCAAACAAAAGCGACGATAAGATTCCTTGAATGGATGTACATCGTCCAAACAAAAGCGACGATAAGATTCCTTGAATGGATGCACATCGTCCAAACAAAAGCAACGATAAGTTCCTTAAATGGATGTACATCGTCCAAACAGAAGAGACGATAAGATCCCTTAAATAGATGTACATCGTCCAAAACAACGGACGATAATATTCCTTAGATGGATGTAAGTTGTCCAGACCAAATGACGATGAGGTTCATCAGAAGAATTCATATCGTCCACGAAGAAAGCACTTATGCAAAAAATCCTCTTAAGTCCTCAAAAGGACGAGGAAAGCATCTAAACAAAAAATCATTTTTTCTCTAAGTCCCCATGAGGACAGAAGGAATATTCCAATCAAAGACGAAGACAAGACATCCACAATAATTAAGAACGAAAAAGGAAAATACCAACCCACATATCATACATAAAGAGGCTCCAATTGTTCAAAAATACCAAAACATACCAGACACAAAAAATATTGCTCATATAAGAGCCCAAAGAACATACAGGGCACCCAAAAAAAAAGAAAAAGAAAAAAAAAGGGGGTTAATGTGAAGTGTCTTCAAAAGTGAAGCCCGATCAAGTCAGAGGGGCGTCATCTCCACCCTTATCAACCACGAGAGGATCCTCACCGAAAGCCTGAACTACTTGGGCCGTCTCGTCCGCCTCAATTTCCTTGTCAACGGCCTCAAAATCCAAGTTTTCCAGATCGGTTCCAGGTCCGTGCTTCAGTAAATACCTCCTTAGTAGTTTGAAACCCTTGAAATACCACTGGAACAAAATAGTATTATATTCCTCAGTCGTCTGGAAGGCAAGGACGGCCTTAGCGACTGCAGCTTTCATCTTCTGGTTGGCCGTCGCAAGAAGCTCGTCCTTCTGTTTCGTCAGCAGCTTCTCAGCCTCAAGTTGCTCGGCCAGGACTTTCACTTGCTCCTTGGAAGCACTATGAGCGTCCATAGCAGCTATCAAATCCTTCCGTAACCCCGAAGCTTCAGCCTCCAGAGCTTCCACTTTGGAAGTAGCCATGACCGTCTTCTCCTCATTCGCCAGAAACTCTGTAGTAAGGTGCATCGTCTCTCCCAACACCTAACAATAAAGAACACTGTCAAAACTTGAATCAATAAAAGAAGGACTAGCGAAGTAACGGAAAAGTTACCTGGACAAGCTTGTGAACATGCTGGCTCACCAGCTTGTGGGAGGGCACAAGGGAAATCTCCTTCATCTCTTCAGGAGTTAAGAGCTCATTAGCTCGAGTCATAGCGGCCTCAACATCAGCCCAAATGTTAGAGCCCACCTTCTCCTTACCCTTGGGCCTGATCTTCCGCTTCTTCGGGGCAAGGACTTCCTCAAGGGAAACGGCAGGAGAAGCTGTCCGTCCCTCGTCCAAAGTGAGAGTGGACGAACCCCTTTCAGCCATTTCTTTCTCTCTTTCTCTCTCCTTGTCAGTTATCCTCAGTGTTTTCTGGCCAATACTTGAAAGAGGTTCGTTTTTCTTCACCTTAATTTTGGCGTACATATCCTTGTTAAATTTACTCGTCATCTCTGCACCAAAAAGGAAGAAAAATTCAAGAACTCAAACAAGGAAGAAAAAAGAATGGATGATCGAAAGCACAACCCACGTTTTCTCTATTCTCGGTCAATCGTTTGAAGAACGTAGAGGGAAGGCTCAGGACCTAGACAGTGACGGGCCAACGTGCGCGGATCAATCAGCTCGTCAAAATCGTCGATCGTCCTCGCATACCTAATGGCCTCCCGAACTCTATCTTCGAACTGGCTCTCAAGATCAGGGCGCTCCTTCACTGGAAAAAAAAAAGGGGTTTTAAAAGGCAAACGCACCAATATGAGGGGTCTCCCACCGGCGCAGCAACCTAGGGACATTCCCCCAAAAGTCGTCGGACAAAGTCTCCCAACCATCGCCCGAAACAAAGAAATATCTGGACTTCCAGTATCGGAAGGACGAGGGAAGATCGACTACAAGACGGGAGCTCTGATCCCAAGGGACGAACTCGTAATATCCAAACTCCTTGGATTCTTTTAGACGGTACAGGTGGGTGAACTCGTTGAGGGTGATCATGTCACCATCCGCTATGGTCGTCCAGATCACCATACAACTTATGACGATCCTCCAGGAGTTCGGCATAAGCTGTCCTGGGGCAATGTGTAGGTGATCTAGGAGTTCCATAATGAATGGATGAACAGGAAACCTCAGGCCACACGAAAAAGCAGCTTCATAGAAGCAAACTTCACCATGGGCAAAGGCACAAGCCTTCTTGCCCTTCATAGGCATACGGGCCCTAGTTTCAGTAGGAAATTGGAACTTATCCCTAAACTTATTGAAGACATCCAGTTTCAAAGTACACTTTTCCTTGAGAGCATGGAAAGGGCGGGTTGATGTAGGAGTAGAGGGAAGAATGGACGAAGATGGAGGTACGGAGGTGGCCGTGTCCCTAACAGTCCCGTCCGCTACCACACCAGAGGACGAACCCCTCTCTTGACCACTCGTTCCCAACTTCGATCCCATAATTTCCCGCCTAAGAACCCCACGGACTGATTTAAACCAAGATAATGATCGATGAAGCAAAGGATACAAATCACCTAAGGCTAAGTTAAGACCACTATCCCTTATGACGAAACCCCCAATCTGTGGGTATCGGTCCCCGGAAGAATCTAACAGGCCCCCCAAGCGAGCGAAAAGAAAGGCAATGGAGGGAGAAATGCTCCTAAATTCAGCATAACCCACCATTCAGGAAAAATACACAAACCCAAAAAGGAAAAATGCGAAAGAGAAGAACACAGTACAACCAGAAAAGGAAAAAACGCAGGAGAAGGCGAACGTACCTGAAAATAAGGAGGAAAACCGAATAGGATGGAGCAAAGTGCGCCGCAACAACAGTAAACTCAGAGAAGTCAGACACAGAGAAAAGAAAATGGAAGTCAGAAATGTCAAACACAAAAGGAAAGTGAAAGGATGAAAGGAGTAAAAGGTTTTTTACCTCGAAAAATGCGGGAAACTAAAAAGGTATTCACCGGAAACGAGAACTGCTCACTGATCAGACAAGGACACGTGGCCATGATACGTGCCACGCCGCCACAAAACCATAAATGCGGAGAGCATAACCCCAAGCGTCAGAAAACCTTAAAAAAAAAAAAAAAAAAAAAAAAAAAAAAAGAGAAAACCTCTCATATTCCCTGGACTGTCCCAAGTGAGGACAACCACGGAATAGGGGGGCAACTGATGATCCCGAAGACATGCCCATCCACCATAGAAGGACGATATTGAAAGACGATACTGAGAACCGCCTGATGAAGACTCCACCATCGTCCCGCAGTTATGACAAGGCGTTACAAAAGCGAACAACGGTCTTCAGCGCCGTTGAAAGATCATTCAATACCCCGCATAGGCGTTACGAATCCTGCAATGATTCGACCATCAAAGCAAGGCCAACGGCTAGGAAAAGAGATCTTATATATACCCATTGGTAAAGCCCGCAAAGGTCAGATACAAACATAATCTTAGAAAATACTGCACTATTATTATTCTCTCATTACTAGTTATTCTGACTTTGGCATCGAAGTCTCATTGGCAGGCGCCACACCGGTGTCCTTATCTGTTTCTTGAATTGCCTTGTGATCAGGTTGACTTGTGGACGGTTCCGGTCTGGACCAGCCTTTCTACTGACGATCCTAGCATCATCACTTTGTATTAAAATTATATGAGTAGCATTGGCATTTTTTAATAGACGAGACTAGGGGTGTTCGCGGTGCGGTGCGGTGCGGTTTTGGGTCATTTTTAGCACCGCACTTTGCGGTGCGGTTTAGATAAAACCATAACTGCATCGCACCTTATTTTTGCGGTGACATGTGCGGTGTGGTGCGGTTTAGAGTTTAGCCAAAACCATAACCGCACCGCACCTCATTTTTGCGGTCACCTACTATGTATAAGATGCAGTTTGAAGTCGGTATATTTTTCAAATTTTGGGCTTTTCCTACTCAACCCAAAACTAATTTTTCCCTTTTTTTGGGCCAAGTTTTAAATTATTGAGTTAGTTTTTCTTTATTTTGGGTTGGCGGTCACATGTGCGATACTATATATAAGATGCGGTTTGAAGTTGGTATAGTTTTCACTTGCTAGGGTTATTAAACTTTCTTTTTTTTTTTTTGAAAACTAGGGTTGTTAAACTATTAATAATATATTTAATATTAAAAATAAATAAATATATTAATATATAGATAGGGTGCGGTGCGGTGCAGTTTGTGCGGTTTTCTTATTATAAAACCGCAAACCGCACTGCATCATGCGGTGCGGTGCACTATTACTTGCGGTGCGGTGCAGTTATGCCATTTTGCGGGTAATTTTGGTGCGGTTTTTACAGTTTGTACGGTTTATGCAGTTTGGTGAACAGTCCTAGACGAGACGACCCTTATCTATTAAATAGTGATGGAACTCAACAACAGAGGGGAGGGGGAAATGGAACTCAACACCTTCCGCTAGTATTACAAGCCCAAATGCCTTTGTTACAAGCAGGCCCAACCCATTAGCTAGAAATGACCCAGGGCAGCATTAGTCTGCAGATAACGTTGCTCACACAAACCACAAATTCCACTATCTTTCTCTTCTTTCTTTGCTTTCACCCCCGACTCCTAAGCCATTCATAGAATAGAATCACTGTTACAACAATTTTTTCTTCTTCTTTTTTGGTTTGGTTTAAGAAGAAAAATGTCAATCCTTCAAATCCAAGCACTCTCAAATTCTTTAACAGGTCCAACTCCAACCAAGTTGTTCCTCCACCCAAAACCCCATAACTCTTCAGTACTCTACTCCCAATCCATCACACCCAAAACGACCATTATTCGTATGGGAGGGGGTCCCAGAACCTACCCAGGTGGCGTATCAAAGTGGCAATGGAAGCGAATGCAGGCAAAGAAAGCCAGCCAGCTCCTCAAGGCTCGCCTCGCTCGCGAGCGCAATATTTACGAGATGCGAAAGCGAGCAGAGCTCAAGGCTGCTGTGTCAGAGCTCGAGAGGCCTTGGGAGGTTGTCGAGAGAGCCCCTAACTTGCTCTCCGTTGGCGCTGATGAACAAGTCAAAGTCTTGGCTGATAGGTTCCAAAGGCCTGGTGGGTTCGATTTGTGGACTCAGAGAGATGGGCCTCAGTTGTTTGAGACTCTGGATGAGTTACCCTCAGCTAGATTTTTCCCTAAAGGGGTTGTTCATAGTATCAAACCCTATCAAAGAAATGGTGGGTTGGATGAATTAAAGGAGGAGAAGGGTCACAATTTATTGGATTCGGAGAGTTCGTATCAGAAAGATAGTTTGGAATTATCGGGTGTGAATAGGCGAAATGGGAAGAGAAGTAATGGGAAATTGAGAAAGAATGTGAATAGGAATAGGTTTCAGGATGTGGGTTCGAATGGTTCCGGTGGGTTGGAGTCAAGGGAAGCTGGTTTTGACAGAGAACAGAGAGGAAAGGGCCTCATTGGTTCCAGTGGGTTCAAGTCACGGGAAGCTGGTTTTGATAGAAAACAGAGAGGAAAGGGCCCCATTAGACGGAATGTTCGGGGTAATGGCTCGTTGGGGTTGAGAGATTCACAGTCTGATGATGTTTATGATATTGGTTTTGATAGAAAACATAGAGAAAAGGGCCCCATTAGACGGAATGTTCAGGGTAATGGTTTGTTGGGGTTGAGAGATTCACAGTCTGATGATGTTTATGACATGAATTTGCAAGAAGATGGAAGTTACGAATTCTAAATCAAGAATGGCCGGAATGACTTGAATTGTAAGGATAATGGAGTTGAAGTTGAGTCATTTTGAATTTAGCAGCTTCTTAACGAATTTACTTGCTATAATTATTTAGATTATGTTGTGACTAAATTGTAAATTGAGACTTAAGTCTTTATATGTTCGCATTGTTGAATGAGAATTTAGCTCTTGGGAGTATGTGTTGCTCAGACTTGATCTCACTTAATCATTCACTGTATGTTAATAGTATTTATATATGTACATTGAACAAGAAAAAACAAAACTTTTAAATCTCAACCTTGCATTGCTCTGATTGAGGTTTCACATGAGTAAGTCCGATTATAATTATAGCAAGTAAATTAACACTTTTAAATCTCAACCTTGCATTGCTCTGATTGACGTGTAATAGTTATGTCTTCAACTCTTGCCTTATAAGGAATTGCACTTTTGAAATGAATTTCAGTGCACAGGAGTCAGTAATAGACATGGGATCAATTATTGGAAATGCTATTGTTGTTTATGGTGGGAGAAACTTCAAATATGTGAAGCCTTCATTGCTATGGCCATAACAAAATGTCTCTGCATAGAGCACTGACCTTGATTACCTATCAGTGAAAATTCTCAATCTTTACAAGGACTTTGCTTCTTTTGTTGTCATTTAGTGTGAAAGATGCTGGAGGCCCTTCCCCAAAAACTCTTGGAAAATTTAATTCCCATTTCTAATGTCTCTTTTTGCCATGTTTACACTATAATACATTATAAACTGTAAATTAGTGTCTGAAGCAATGAGAATGAAAGAGTACTAGAAAAAGAGACCAAAGAGTTGTGTGTTATTGTGTTAGCCGCCTGATTAAATATTGCCTTTGTTATTTTTCGCAACATCATGTGATTATAAATTTAACAATAAAAAAATATTCATGTGTTAATAAAGTCAGAGGAAAATTAAATCCATTCTTAGTTTGTGCCATTTCCACATTTACTGTTTTAGCTGGTTCTCTTATAGACAACCCCTGAATCTTCTCATTCTTGGTCCAGATGCTCCAAGAAAACTTGAGTGAGCATGGGAATCTACTTCCTTCAATTTGTGCAGTATCTAATTAATTAAAGAAGAGATTAAATTATAGGTGGCCATTGCTTGAGTGATGGGGTGTCTGCAGTCATCTTCAATTTTTACCTTCCATGACTCTTGTGCAAAGTTGTTTAAATTCAATAGCTTGCTTCTGCCAGTTCACAGGTCCAAGGACCTCCTCTTTGTTTGGAGTATATAAAGATCATCATTGCATTTCATGGGGGTTGTTTCCTATTCTGAAGTTTTCTTGTGTCATAATGGTTTAATTCTAGGATTGTTTTTGCAGGTAGCTGCTTTCGTTCCTCTGATGTATATGTGCATATGCACATATTATTCCTTGTTCAAAATTGGAATGCTGATGTTTTACTCACTGACGCCCAGGCAAACAAGCTCGGTCAGCTTGCTTATGATATGCTAGTAAGTTTTGTTATTTTATCTCCGTAATATGTTTTTTCACCACTTAATAGATTTTATTTTATAAACATTCTCTTTAAAAGGAATTGGTCATTAGATCTCACTTTCACATTTCTGCCAGGATGGTTGTGCGATATGCACCTCCAATTTCATACAACTTTCTCAATCTCATTCGTCTTGATGGTGATGAAAAAACTATCTTTGAACAGGTCTTTCTCTGCTACAGTATGCATAACTCACATATGGCTAGTCATATTAAAATATTAAATATAATCTTTTCATTTATCAGTCCTCCAAAATTATTATAAATAAAATTTATGATATAAATCTTGAAGATAGAGGAGTTGGTTTTACATTGACATATTTGGTTTTTCAATCTTTGTAGTGTGCATAATTAAATATGGTTAGTTATATTCCGATTCTAGATGGGAATTATGTTGCCCCTCCTTATATTACTTCCTAGAGGTTGGGTCTTGGTGCAATGGCATGTGTCTTCCACCAAAAGCGATAGGTGCGGGTTTGAGTCTAGGATTCAGCCTCTCCAAAACAAATTGGGGGTAAAGCTGCCTATCATGAATTCTCCTAAACCCTGCAAGAGCTTTTTGCACCGGGTACAACCTTTCTTTTTATTACTTCCTAGTTTTATAATCATTTCTTTAACAAGTCAAGCGATTGACATAAGGGTTAAAATATGATAATCACAGGAAATATGATAGTTTTTGAGGTTCCTTTGATTACATAAGTATTGTCACTTTCAGATGTACTTCTTATATGTGTTTGTTTCGTTAAATTTCTTTCCCTCACAGTATATATTATCTTATATGTAGTAGGGGGTTTTTTTAATTATCTTGGTTCTGAGATCCATCCTCTGTAAGCATGTCCACCAGTTCCAGCTTTGCCGTCCAGAAACTCTCATGTTGTCTAGTTTATCTACAGGTATTTATCAAATATCAGATTGTAAAATGACATAATGTGCTGTACATGTGGCATGCTGGTTTCTTTACACTCTTATAGATTGTGAAAGCCAGTTATAAGGCTGAACAAATGAGTGGAAAAAACTTCAACTAGAATTTGTCTGGAACAGAAGTAAATAGTGCTCTGAAGTGATGCCACTGGTGCAACTTAGAGTGATTTCAAGAAAAGATTATTGCAAATTTTGTCTTAACACTACTCACTATAGTAGTTTACCCTACAAGTAATAAGAACTTTATTATAAAAGAAAATGGCTAGGGCATGGTACACAGAGAATATATGAGAAATTTCACTTAGATGTTTTTAAAGGCAATATCTGCTGGACAATTGGAAAAATGAAAGTAAAACATCTTGTTCAGAAAGCAAAAATAAGCACCTTTATTCTTGTTGCTTGGAGCATTATAAGAACAGAATAATCTTAAATATTTTATGTGTCTTTGATTAACAACAGAGACCAAAATGATTCATAGAGAAGATAGTAAACACCATCTCCATGTACTATTTAACAGATGGAAAAATCTGGACTTACTAATCTTAATGTGTTAAATTACCACCCCATAAGAAATCGTTTTCCAGATTATAATTCATCCTTTATTTTTCGAGTAAAATGGATGCTCCAATTAACTAGTGAGTTAAGGTGTTGTTACATCTCTAAAATATCTATATTGAAATATCACTTACAGGATTAGAGAGATCCCTGACTTGCAGTCAAGTCAGAAAATCCTTCCATTTGATCTGAAAGTATTGATAGGAAGGAATCAGATTTTCTATTGGCATCTAGTCATTCCACTAGAACAATTAAAAAAGAAATCCATATGCAAGTCAAACTTTTTGGGACAAAGTGGGCAAAACCTGATAAAACATTTGAAATAAAATGAATAGACTTTTCTCATTGGTTGGTTTCATATTACCAGCTAAACCATTGCAATCTGTTTTCCCTCTAGTTTTATGTAAAATTTTGGTATACATATCCTTTTCATGGTGTTAAATTCAAATGATAATTATATTGTTGGGAACGGTTGTTAACTCACAAAAGGAAATTGTTTAGGTTGATCTACTAATTAGTAGGAAATTGTTTAGGTTGATCTACTAATTAGTAGGCCCCGTTTCAATATTTCGATGATTTAGTTTAACTATTTCAATTTATCAATGTCTACCTTGTTTTATTTTTATTTTTATTTTAAGAATCACTTTATCAATGTTTATTTGTGTGAGTTATCCTTCAGCATTGTGGGAGGGTTTTTAAATTTTTTTTTTTACTAGGACATTACAGCTTTGTGAAAATAAGCAATAGAGCAATATACGGTTTGGTAAACACTTCTTACAAACAGTTCTCAGCATAAAAATATAGCCAAAAGAATTTTGGTTTAGCTTTCCCTAGTTTAGATTACATTATACCTGTTTCTAAACTTAATGGATGCTATTTGTATTGGTTTGTGAACATTAGGATAGCCACAAAAAGTGACAAATCACTTTGAACTTTATGTAGAAACACTGCATTCTTATGAACTCCCCCCCCCCCCCCCCCCTCCTCCCCTCTCCCCTCTTTTTTCTCTCTCCAGATATCATTATTTTACTCAAAGTGATAAAAAATTTTATTTCTGCACAGAAAATGGGAAATATAGATGATGCCGCCCCTTTCTTTGGAAAATGATTCAACAAAATCTATCCCCTTATTATGGTTATATATACCATTTTATTTGCAAGCAGTTTTTTTCATTGGGTGATTGAATACTTTGGGAATTGGAAGATATTCAAGTTTCAAAATGAATCAGATGCTATGGATGGATTTGATCAGTCAGGAGTAATTATTCTGAAAAAGGGTGAGCAAATTACGACATACTGAATTGGTTCATATATTGTTTGCTTAATTGAAAAGCACTCAAAGGTGTTACGAAAATCTGGGGGAACATTATTAGCTGCAGTCTTGCACAAGAAATGTTACTTATATAAAAAGAAAAGAAGAAGAATTTTTTTAAAAAAAAACATTAGAATTGTTCAAATATATCAGCTTTGAGTGAAAATGAAAGTTGTTAACTGTTAGTTGAGTCTGATAAAAATTAAATTTGTTCCATACTTAAAACGGTCTGGGCTTGAGAAAGGACCCAAAGTTGGCGAGCATGTTATTCCATTAGCAAGGAATTTCAACAATGTTACCATTGACATTGAACCTGGGAGCAATAGCATGGTATGTAAAATCATCAGAAAGCACTTCTGTTTCATCATTCCTTTTAACAAAGCATTCCAATGATATTTTGACATAGCTCTTGCAAATTTGTTTATTTTTTCCTCTATATTCTCATAATGAATATTTGAAATTGGTTACAGGAGAAGGTTGACACTGAATTGAAATCAACGAAAGTGATGGATGATGGAAAGAGAGGTCAATTACAATCTTTAAAAGAAGAGGCCCTAATTGACACAAGCAGAGAAGCCATCAACAATATGGATTTGGTTGAGAAAAATGTAACCTCCTCAACAGCTGATTCAAGCAATCTTCAAAATGTAACAGCAGGATCATCATCTAGATTCGCCTCAAAGTGTGAAGCCATGAAGACTGGTTTTCAAAACTTGATGTCTAACATTGTTGCCAAGAGATTCATTCCTTTACGCCAGGGTCAAGAAACCAAAATCGACCATGTTTCCTCATCTGAATCACTCGATGAAATATTTGAGAGATTGAAACAGCCAACCATGAACCATAGAGGTTATTACAATGATGACAATGATGAAGATCATGGCTTGGATATCAGGGAGATGCGATCATCCAGATAGTCTCTTACACATTAAGCAGAGCCATTATGAAAATAGGTATCATCATTTTGGGTTAATACTCTAGAGATGTGTTTCTAGGATAGTTGAATTTTACTCTTCAACAAATTCTATTGTGACTGGATCACCATTTGTGTAGAGAATTCTCAACATGCTAAAAGCACGCGCATTACTAGTTGATTGGGGGTAAATGTAAAAAGAAAATATGGCCCATGATTTGAAGAGGAGTGATTTATGGTTATGGGGAACTCAGCGGGTAAGTACTGTAATTGTAAGCATGTGGTAGATTACTGCATGCATCTTGTGTACAGTCATTTATACATGTGACGTTTTTCTCCGACCTAATTTAAATCTATTTTTTTACCAGAAAGGAAGCCATTGCAGATTTTCTTCATGCACTTGGCTTCCATCAAAGAATGATTCTGAAATGTTGCTTAATGCTTATTCATATTGTACAAGTCCAAGCCCTCACGATTATATATATATAGAAGGGCCAAGCCCTCTTTGCAGAGTTGGAAAGTGCTAAAATTATCTTCATTAAGCGAAAAGGTTCAAGGCTGGTAAAGAGAGAAATTCTATGAAGGGACTTTTTTTTTTCTTTTTCTTTTTCTTCTTCTTCTTCTTTTTTTTTTTTTTTTTTTTTTTTTTTTTTTGTGGTTAGTGAATTTCCTACTATCATCCACATGAAGGGACTTTTTTTATTAGTTTTTGTTTCAATTTTTGCACATGATCCTTGGCTTACTTTGATTTAACGGGGTTCATTTGAACCCCTTGAGCTGGCAATTTATTTTGTTATTATTTGACCTTCCTAAAATAAAAATTTGAACATCTTGATCCTAAATTTTTTTTAACCCACTTGAAATAAGCTTAAATATGATCATGTTAACAATATTTTGATATTTTTAAACAAAAAAAAGGCCAACAACAAACCAATTTTATCTAAAATTTGGGGGGGGAATAATAAGCCTAACAACAAAAGTAAATTTTTTTTCATCTTAAATCTATAAAAAAAAAAGCTCATTTAGATTTTAAAAAAGATTTGAAATAAACTAATAGAAAATTCATAGTTTACATTTTAGTATCAATGAAAGAAAAACATTGTTTCTAAACAAATGGGTATAGTACAATTAATATTACATATTTTTTGCAAATGTGTACAATATAATTATCTACAATGTAAATCTTACACTAATTCTAAACAAATGTGTATAGTATAATTGTTTACAATGTAAATCTTACATTGATAGTACAATGTAAACATGTAATTGTCCTAAACTAATAGATAAATGTATTTTAAGCCGTAATAATTAAAATTAATTTAACAATAATTAATATATTCATTGTATTAAGAAAAAATATGTCGAATGAACCTATAGTTTATTTTTCATTTTATTGCTAGTACGTTGTATAGACAAATTTGAATAAGGAAACCATGACCCCCTAAAAAATATCTTGGAGCCACCACTAATTTAACCACAGTATCATCCACATGGTCTTCTATGATATCATGAAAATGTAATAATAGATGGTGGAGCGCGCAGGTGGCCTCTATAAAAATATAAAATACCTCCATTAGCATATGAAAAAGGGTTTTCTATGAATCCTGAGGATGCATTCTTATTTGGTTGTAGTCAATGAAATTGTATATAAAAGAGAACCTCTCGTGTGACAACATTGCACGTACAATTGAGTAGGCTTGGGCCGCTCGGCAACTAGAAATCATCTTGTTAGGCATGTTCAGGTCTTATAAGTCCATGCATCACCTGATTTGCCCATGTACAAGCATAATGTTGGTATGTTGGGAGATGTTAAAGTTTGATGAACCCTACCCTAATGATCTTCTCTATTTCTATTAAATTTGGAGATCCACTTATGAGTAGAAATTCCAACTTGGTTGCTTCATCAACATAATAACATGGTGCCTGGTTCAACCCCGAGCTTATGTGTGACTGAAGTGGTGTCCAGACCAAGTGTCTCATCATAGGTTCATGTAAAGATACCCTAGAACAAGGAGGCCTTGTGCCTATTTTTACTTAGAAACACTAGTCTTGGCGCTCGAGTGCTTCTGAGGCTAGCATCAAATCCACAAACATGGGACACACTTCACATGAATGGATGATAAATGGATCAAAGGATGCTTCTTTGCTAATGTTGTCTTAGTAATATATGAAGTTTTATCAATGCCAATTTATGTGAAAGATTGGGAAACCTCTAACGGGATCTACTTTTGGATCAATGGTTACATATCCCCCCGTCCATTGAAATTGATCAACAGGATTGGTTGGTCCACGATCCTCCCTTTCAAAGAGAATTAACTAGTAACTACCTTCTAACTACCCTACTCATAACACGTGCTTTATCTAATTATGACATCTGCTATTGAATGTTTTTGTATGTAATAACATTTGAGAAGCTAGCTAGTATATAATTTATTTTGTAAACGATAACTATATGAATGATTATAACATACTTCAGAATTCGCATCTAACGTACTAAATCTACTGATGGTTTTATTATAACATTTGTAGTTGCTCATAATGATGTGTTTGCATTGGAATTGTGGGAGATTCTGGCATTTTACCCTTAATTTTAAAAAAAATTGGCAATATGCCCCTGTTTGCAAACTATATAGGGGCGTGCCCCTGTTTCGATACTCGATTACCCTAAAATCGAGTTCAATTAAATACTCGATTCATAGAAAATCGAGTTATGCTCGATCAAACTTAAAAAAAAAAAAAAAAAAAAAAAAAAAATTTGCATGGAACTCGACTCTCAGGAAATCGAGTTCCATGCAAAAAAAAATTTTATAAGTGTTATCGCCCCATATTCAGGGAGCCCTATAGTGGCGTTTTTAAGCCCTATAGTGACATTTTAAAGCCCTATAGCGGCGTTTTCATGAAAAAAAATTTTAAGTGGGATTGCTCCATATTTAAGGAGCCCTATAGTAGCGTTTTTAAGGCCTATAGTGATGTTTTTAAGCCCTATAGCGGCGTTTTCCTGCAAAATTTTTTATAAGTGTGATTGCCCCATATTCAAGAAGCCCTATAGTGGCGTTTTTAAGCCCTATAGTGACGTTTTTAATCCCTATAGCGGCGTTTTCCTGCAAAATTTTTTATAAGTGTGACTGCCCCATATTCAAGGAGCCCTATAGTGACGTTTTTTAAGCCCTATAGTGACGTTTTAAAGGCCTATAGCAGCGTTTTGGAACTCGACTTCCCTAAAATCGAGTTCCATGCTTTTTTTTTTTTTTTTTTTTTATAGTTTTATTGGGCATAACTCGATTTTCTACAAATCGAGTATTTCATTGAAACTCGATTTTAAGGTAATCGAGTATCGAAACAGGGGCATATCCCTATATAGTTTCGAAATAGGGGTATATTGCTAAATTTTTTAAAAATTAAGGGCAAAAGGCTAGAGTTCCTTGGAATTGTGTATCAAATTGAGTTACAAAATGATAATCAAAATTACTGTAAACTCTTAATGGTACCATAAATGTGATTATATGCATATATTTAGAAGTCTTATAATTATTAAGTTAGTTTAGACCTCTCTTTATTTTTTTATTTTTTTTTATTTTTTTTATTTTTTTAAGAGTTTCACCTATGATATCTGTTTCTAATGATTGTGCTCTTTCTTTATCATCAAACTAAGATACCAATCGATTTTTAGACCTAATGTGGTGGACCTAGATGTTTTAATTTGGCAAACAACCTAACAAAATAAGGTATGTACTCCTATATATATATATATATATATTTAAAAGAGTATGTACTTTTGTGCATGGCTGTATCTAGTAGAGTAATAAAGCATGCGTATATTTAAGAGAACAATTAAGTACGCAAATGTATAAAATATTTGCATGGAGCTCGGTGGTGACGTGGTACTCATCCATGTTGATAAGCTAAAATGTAGCTAAACTTAGAGCTTGTTTGGTATTGTTGTTCTAGTAATGTTATTTGTATTTTTTAAAAATACATGTGAGTGAAAAAGTGTGTGGAAATACGTGTAATGTTGTTTAAAAATTGAAAATTGTTGTTTAAGTTGTGGTACCAAATGAGCTCTTAATTTCCCTAAAAAAAAACTCAGTCGAAACACTTTCGTAGCATGCTCCACAGATGGTACACCAAAATAATTTTTCGAACAAACATCCATGCATTTGTTGAGATTTTTGTTCCTCAACAAAACTTTGAAAAATCATTTTTTATTTCTCTCTCTCTCTCTCTCTCTCTCTCTCTCTCTCTCTCTCTCTCTCTCTCTCTCTCTCTCTCTCTCTCTCTCTCTCTCTCTCTCTCTCTCTCTCTCTCTCTCTCTCTCTCTGGGGGTAAGTCAAGAGTATTGAGTTGGGAAGATAATCTTGAGGTAAGAGATTTATAGGTAACACTTTGATTGATCGTGCATTCAAGTTTAAAATTTAGTTTGATTTATAAACTCCAAGTATAAAAATAATATTTAATAAAAAAATAATTTTTTTTTATTTATTTGAGAAACACACACATATATGGGGGAAGAGGGACGAGATAAGAGAATACACTCATACGCCAACACTAAACCTACATGCAACAATTAGTGTCGCGGGGTTTATCACTTGTTCCGCGACACTAACTGTTGCATGCAGTTTTGGTGTTGGCGTGTGAATGTATTCCTTTATCTCATCCCCTTTCCCCATATATATGTGTGTGTGTCTCTCAAATAAAAAAAATAAAATATTGAGACTACACTATTAAATCCATTTATCAATTGACTAATTTAATGTAGCAAAAGGCAAAAGCCAAATTCTCAAAAAAGAAAATAAAAGTTTCATATATAAAACAAAAAATCAATTAGTATCTTAGTTTTGACAATAAAAATAATTATCGATTTCTCCTAAAATTAAACTTATGAATTGAAATTTTATCGAGAAATGCTATGTTTATAATATTTTCATAATAAATCTTATGTGGCAGGTTGTTATTTGCTATTACTAGTGATAAGAAAGTAATTTTAGTGATAGATTTAAATTAAAACTTGTAACAACCTACCAATTAAGATTTGTCGTGAAAATATTGAGAAGCGGTTAAAAAAAAAAAAAAAAATCATCTTGACCCATATAGTATAGTGTTTTGTCTAGGTTGGTGACCAATATTAATTTGTCTTCCCGCCCAAACCCGTCTCCTACCTTTCCTCTTCTGTGTGCACAGCAAATGGCGATGTCCTCCTTTCACGAAATGGACGATCCTGCCTCTCCCTCTCAACTCAAAACCGAAGCTGCGTTTCTCATTCGCCGCCACTCGGACGAGCTCCGCTCCATCGCTCTCTCTCCTGACCCCAACCTTCATTACCCTCTCCACATCGAGTGAGTAATATCATCAATCAATCAATCAATCATCTCTATTCTTCTCATTTTCCTCTCTCTATTTCCATGTTTCTCAGTTTTGCAGAGCTAATGGACGACGACCCGCCGCTTGCGCAGTTGCTATTCTCCCAACCCACCGGTCACCTGCGCCTCTTCGACGATGCTGCTATTTGGGCTCATGTATGCACATTTTGTTTTTCTTCGAGTAAAGTACACTTTTGCCCATTAAAATTTCTAATTTTTCCAAAAACAATTTCTAAATTTTCATTTTGAATGTTTGATTCCGTTTTCGTTTTGATCTATTTCGTTAATAATCTGATGACACTTGGCATTATATGAGTGGCATCTTTTAATAGACGACCCTTATCTAGCACTTAGCGGTCATATTATCAACAGAGATAAACTTATTTGGCCGGAATAGGAAGAAATTGTGTTCCCTTCTCTCACATGAGTGTGGCTTACCTCCGGTATTTTTTTAATTGGAGGTCTCTTTTTATTTTAAATACATAATGACAAATGGTAGTGGATTTAATCTCCACTTTTTATTTAGTTAGTGGTTGATATAGCAGTTTCTTATTAAAACAAAAAGAGATTTCAGTTAAAAAAGTACTGGTGGTAAGCCAAATCTCTCTCACATTCATGGTGGACCTTACCATGAATTTAATGAGTGGATTCCATTATAAATGTGAGAGGAGGGAGCACCATTTTCCGTGCTCTGGGAGTATCTAAGAATTACTTCACTTATATGGGTGACGTGTCTTAATTGACGATACTTATTGGGCACTTAACAGTCATATTACTAAAAGAAATAGACTTATATGGGTGACATGTCTTAATTTTAAGGGCTAAAAGTGTACTTTAATATTTTGTTTTCATATCTTTTTTTTTAAAATTATTGTGTCTACTTTAGTTAGTTCGTTAAAGAAAGCTCCATTTCTTTGATTTGGCTGTGTTTTGCTTTGTGTATGTAGAAAATTGTATTGGGGGATTTGAAATTGAAAGGTCACAAAAGTGTGGTTGAGAAGAAATTCATTCATGTTCGTGTAAACATCAGCGGTTCCCCACTCGAATGCCCTGGTTTTTTTTTCCTATTCTTCTCTCTGTGATATTGGTTTTGTTTCAACTCTTTGCTTGGATAATTGTTTGTTTGATTTGTGTGTGAATGTGTTTGGATTTGGTTAGAGACTTTTCCACGCATTGGAAGTGTTCGAGTGAAGCATCGTGGGATTCTTCTCACCCTTAAAGGGACGGTGATTCGTTCTGGAGCGATCAAGATGTATGAAGGGGAGAGATGGTATATGTGCCAGAAATGCAAGCACAAGTAGGGTTTTTAATTTGGTTACTTTTGATGCACGCACCAATGTACATTTGTACTGCCCTATTACATTTTTAGTAGCTTAATTTTCTTGGTGTATTGTGGTGGTTATGAATAGGAATGCAGAAAAAATAGTGCAATCTATCTTGTCAACTTAGTTTCTTCTTAAACCTTCTGAAGGAAGGAGGGTTGCCTTTAAGCTATAAAGCATGTCTGAATGACATGATACTGATCCACCAAGAGGGTAGATTTAAGGAAACTATCGTATGACATTTCTGGGATATGCTGATAAACATATCTTCATACATTGCCAAATATATTTTCATTTTGTATTTCAAAATTTTCAATCAAGTAGCTTAGAATTTCAAAAAGATATATGAAAGAGAGAACACATATTCAGACATAACAAGTTAACATCATCTGTTGGTTTTTTCCAAACAAAACAAAAAGGTTTTAGTATTCACATCTTTGCATGCTTGTATTATGTCTTCCTTTTGTGTTCAATCCATAATCAAGATGTCAAAAAAAAACTTTTTGTTTAAGTTGTTGAGTATTTATAAGTTTCCAATCTGGAACCTCTGTGTGTTCCAGCCATATCCCTTGCATAGCCCACCATATCCTGTGCATGACCAGGCACTTCCCTTAATGAAAAAATTATTCGTGGCTCATGACACATATGATGCATATTGGGTGGATTTCACGTAAGTGCCAGTGTCCTCCAAGTTTCTGACACTGCCATGCCACCTCTAGGGCCTTACAGCAATCTGAACAACTTCAAACTCCAGCACATATGGACTGCATAATTTTGAAATCCATAATTACGCAGTCAGTCACTTTTCCTCAAAATTTTCTGAATGACATATTATAGTCACTGACATTCTTTACCTAGGGGGTATTGGTCTGTATCTTTAAGACAAACATTCCTGTCATAATCTACTCGGAGATACCTGTTTTATGCCAATTGTAGTTTGCACTAAATTTTTACCTTCTTATGGTTGACGATGTTTGCAGATTCCTGGTTTATCCTGAGCTGGAAGCTAGAAACTCAATATCACTACCTTCATATTGCCCTTCTCTGGTATATATTTTACTCAATTTCTGGTTATATCTCACATTATTTTTAACTGTGTCATGAAAAGTTTGAAGACAACATAAGTGGTGGTAGCAACAATTGGATGGTCTCATACATTTTTATGTAATATGATAAAAGTATCACTTATAATATGCGCTTAAGCTATTTGCAAAATTTTATAAGTGCAGTTGCATTTTAGGATGCATTCTTGATCTTCATGTGCATTAAGATGAGAATTTTATGAATTGAGGCATGAGATCTGTTTATTTTTTTCTACTTTATTATCATTTTGATGGATTTAATATATTTTTTGTATTATATATTTTACCTTCTTATGTTTTGCAACAAGACATTATTTGGCTCTTTGCTATATGTCTAGTTTGTCTTATCTAGTTGTTCTTTTGGAGTTGATAGTTGATCGATTGTCTTCAATCTCAGAGTTTGAAACCCTGTGAAGGCACGAAGTTCAAGGAATTAGAAGATTCTATAATACGCCATGATTATCAGGAAATCAAAATCCAAGAAAGCACACAAGTGTTGGGTGTTGGGGCGATTCCTCGTTCAATTCCTGTCATATTGAAGGATGATCTTGTTGACATTGTTAAAGCTGGAGGTAAGAAATTTTGGGAAGCTCTATTTTTCAATTTTCTATGAATTTACTTCCTAGCATTACCTTGAGCAAAAACTTCCTAACAAATATCCAATTATATGCTCATACTAGCTGTTGAATCATGCCATTCTTTGAACATATTATATGGTTTAGATTATCTAATTTTTTGGAGGAGGGGAGGTTTGTGTGGTAATTACTTCTTGTCACAGATGACGTAATTGTTACTGGGATTTTAACTGCAAAGTGGTCTCCAGACTTAAAAGATGTGCGTTGTGACCTTGATCCCATACTAATAGCTAATCATGTGAGGTAAGTCTTATACTTATTGAATTCAATTGTCAAAAGATTTAATACTACTTATGGAGAATTGGGGGGCTTCTATCCACCAATTTTTTTATTTAGAAGTAAAGGTGCAAGAAAATTAGGAAAAGGTGCATTTTTGGCTTGTAAAGCAATGCATGATTCTGGTGCTTTTGCGGCCTAATTCTGTGCTTAGTGTCATATATTTTGTTTGTAGACAGTTCCAAGCCCGAAAAAAAGAGGGTGGTCATGGTGGGTTGATGGCCAACATAAAATTTAGTTACTTTATTATGAAAAAAACAGTCAATTGTTCTGGCACTCTATGCAATGAAAAGCTACAACACTTGTCCTTTTGTGTTTTTCTGTTAAAGTTTAGCTTTTCATTTTTTTAGAAGAACCAATGAGCTGAAGTCAGAAGTTGATATACCTGATGATGTTATTATGAAATTCAAGCAGTTCTGGTCAGATTTCCATGATTCCCCATTAAAAGGTAAAAATTGTTGATCATATACTTATCTTATAAATTAATATGCAACTGAAGAGTTTATTTTTCTGGACCGTCAATATTTCATTTGAAGAAAATAGTTTATATTTCTTATTCATTCTGTGTATATTTCTTAAAGTTTAGCTTTCTTATTTTGCAAGATTCTCCAAGAATCTTGTAGCTCAACTAGCACCTTTTGGTGTTGTCAATGTATATGTCTAGGCTTCAAATCCCACCTCCCCCAACTATTGAATTATCATTGAAAAAAATATTTTGCAAAATTTACAATTTTGTTATCTAGTATAACTTAAAATCTGTTCAATGTTTACTCAGGGAGAAATGCCATCCTACGAGGTATTTGCCCACAAATTTTTGGACTCTTTACTGTCAAGCTTGCAGGTTTGCTGTCATCCTATACAACATCTAATACTTATTTATCTGTTTTATACTTTCAAACTGCATTGCATTGTTTGGGTTCAAAATTTTCAGAGTAAAAACTTTGCCTAATTTGGTAATAAAAAAAATGTAAATTGATGTGTCTTTTTTTTTTTTTTTTTCTCCCTAAATCTTAGTATGATCATCAATTCCTACTTATCACATTTACCTTTTCATTCTTCAATTTAGTTGCGTTAACACTTATTGGGGGTGTGCAACATGTTGATGCTTCTGGGACAAAGGTTCGAGGAGAGTCTCATTTGCTTCTGGTTGGTGATCCAGGTAGCAGTTTTATTTTTTGTTACTTTTTACTTCTATTTTGAATTATATGATACTCTTCATTCTCTCTCTCTCTTGCTCTACACACACACAAGTGTGTGTGTGTATTTCTGTACTCCATCTGCTTATGGAGATGTTGATAGGATGAATAAGAGGGATCCATACAAGTTGTTGAAAATTGCATGATAAATATTAAGTAAACATTACTCGATATATCTCACAGGTACTGGGAAGTCTCAGTTCTTAAAGTTTGCTGCAAAATTGAGCAGCCGTTCTGTTATCACTACTGGGTTAGGAAGCACCAGTGCTGGATTGACTGTCACTGCAGTCAGGGACGGAGGTAAACATTCACCTAACCTCTACGTTAAATCTTCTTTTGGAGGTTGGACAATATCTGCTACAAATATTTTGTTCCATTGATTTCTTCTTCATTTATTCTGACATTATTCTTGTGGTTTAACTTCTTTATCCCTCTTCTATTTTTTTATAATTAGAATTGTACTATATGTTAGAATAATGATTAAATGATTAAATTACATTCTCCTAAGAGTTTAAGCTTTTGGGACAAGGGGTAGTTTATCATTGTATTAAATCAGGTGGTCCTAAGTTCAAACCTTGTCTCCACTATACCTCCCATTTAAAAAGTTGAAAATCTCGCAAGTTGAGACGCACTTATTGAGGGAGAGTCTAGGCCCACATGTGATGGCGAATATTAGAATATTGATTGAATAATTAAATTCTCCCTTTCCTAATAGCTTAAACTTCTGGGATAAGTTGTAGTTTGTCACTATAGAATTAGAAAGTACTTGTACACAAATGTAGAGCAGATGCTTCTAAGTGGAAGCTGTGACAGTACCAGACGCTATTATTGACATGCTATTCTGATTTACCTGGACACATGTTGAAACCACTTTCAGTCTTTCATTGGATATTAAAGTGAATTTTGACATTGTTCCTTTCTCTTGTATGTCTTTTTACCCCCCTTCTATTATTTCTTATATTCAAAACTTGGTGTCCAAAGTTATATGTTTAAGAGTTCCTGTGTTTGAACCTTGGGGTTATCCTATTGTTCATGTTGCATGTCTATAATTTTATTCTGTTTAATGTTGTTCAAAGGCTGTATGAATAGTATTCATGAACAGTAGCACAAGAAAGAGATGAAGAAAAGAGAGAAGAGAAAAAAAGAAAAACACATGATGGCCAACATGCCTCAATGCTCACAACACTCAATATTTTTATTGATTAACTCCATAATTTTTTAGTACAATAACAAAATTATATAGACCCCAAACCTCCTAGTAGAACTAGGACTTCTACTTTGATTAGTAAACCAAATCCTATTTGAATTGAATCAAAGCACACACATAAAGACCCATAAACTAAAAATGACATACATATTAATACAAGAAAATCCAAGGCTCAAGTCCAACATAATTACTAAAATATCGTTGAGTCTATAATAACCAAATAAAACATAACATCAAATATAAAAACCTAGTTAACTAACATGGACACCTAGGAAGCACGGGTGCGGTGCGGTGACATGGCAATTTTTGAAAAAATAGGATACGGGATACATTTATTAATAAATTGTTAAATATATTTTTATTTATTTTCTATATATTGCTAAGCATTTTTTTTTTTTCATATAATGGTAAATATATACTAATTTAAGAGCATTAGTAGGTAATAAAGTGAGAGATGGAGGGAGTCTGAGGGAGAGCTGGAGAGAACGAGAGAGACTTTGAGATTATTTTAGGGTTATTTCTTTAAAGAAGGTTGTCAAAGCGGTGTGTTTTGATGAAATATTTTACTTTTTTTTTTTAACAATTATTTCAGCCCATATCGGATCGATTCGAGGCCTGTTTTGGCCCGTTTCGGGCCGTATCGGACTGAATCGGACTGTATCGGCCCAAATTGGACCGTATCGGGCTGAATCGGAAAACCAAAAAAAAAAAAAAAAAAAGTTTGGCCACAGATGTGTGTGCAGCCTCGTCCACGGCTGCACTGTGCGTTCGTGCGTATCCGACTTGGGTGCGCCGGTCTAGCGCACCCATGCTTCCTAGATGGACACTTATTCTTGGGTTTTGTCTTAATCTTAGGCTTCCAAAGAGGGTATTGCTTCTCCAATCACTATGATTTCACCATCAATCCAAATCTGGTGTATACAGCATGTCCATATTTGGATTGTATAAGTTGGTTTTTCATCAAAAACAGATGTTTTAGAAAGTTAGAATTCTTCAAATTTCTGAATTTTCATTGAATACGAAACATGGATCATGGTAGTTATTTATATGTATTTTACGGCTTTGATATTTATCAAACTAAACATTAGCATAGTATCTACTTAAAACATTTAGTTATGTTTTAATCAATTGGTAGATCCCTATCGTGTATTAGATCATAAATTTTTTGAGAATTTACGTTATCTGTATCAATATCATTATCCATATCCATATTGGTGCTTAATATTCCTATATTTGTTTTACATTAATAAACCATGTTTATCAAATTCCCAGGGGAGTGGATGTTAGAAGCTGGAGCCCTTGTTCTTGCAGATGGAGGGATTTGTTGCATAGACGAATTTGATAGGTTAGAAGCGATGTCAAGAAAGAACTAAGTTTTAGCTTTTATCTGTTTGGTGCTCAACTTCACTAGTTCAATATGTATCTTTTTCATACTCCAGTGTCAGATTTTTCCTTGTGTTAGCTTATCATAATGATTATAAGGATAAGGATCATGTCCAAAAATGTATTAGCATTTGCTTTGTATGTATAACTTTGATAATCTAATTTTAAAAAGTGACTCTTGGTCAATGAGACTATTTATGAAAAAGGCAGTGATTGGAGCAATCTCATATTTGGAAGACAAAAGGTCCTAGAATGTTCAGTGAGACCATTCTTGTAGTTTGATAGCCTTTGATTATAGGATTGCTGCTTGTGTTGGGTCTATTGGTTTAGCTTTGATAATTTGACTACAGTAGTGACTAGTGAGATAACAATGTTGTGAAATGTAGCTAAATTTGGCAACTGCAAAACTACTAAAAACTATTAGGAGAGATGCATAAAAACCATCAAAGTCTAGGGTAACTTCCCTTCCACAGTATTCATGTGTGCTTACTCTAAGCATCTCTGTGTCCTTCTCTTATGCAGAGCATGTCAACAAGAAGGGGCTAAGTAGGCCTGTTGGCATATTCTTTCTGTTTGAATGATTCTAGTCCATGTGGTGGTGATTTGCTCTTTAAGATATTAGAGTTCAGAAATTTTTTGGAAATTTTTTATAAAAATAAGTTCGTAGTTCTTTTTTTTTATTTTAAAAGTTTATGGGAAGACATTTGATATTTATTTCTATCCTTATCTCCTTTGAATTCACCTACGAATTTAGAAAATTATTATTTTGAAGAAACTTGGGTTGCATCTAGTCTCAAAGGGCCGCAATCTCTTAAGATATTTCTATTTTGTTTAGGCCAAACACAGCTTGTGATCAAAGTTGGTAGTTAAGAGAAAAAATAAAAATGCAAGAAAATCTTTGTATATTTGAGTATGTGGAATCAAATTATTTTACAGGACATAATGATTTAGGTTTTAATGTGTGTGAAGCCTCATATACACAGTTGGCTCATGTCCTACTAGCTTAAGTTTTTGGGTCAATTGGTTCTCCAACATCAAGTAACTTTAGGTCTTTGTCCTGTGCATTTTATTCTCTTTTAAGATTATAATAGCAGTACATACAAACTATGTTATAGAAAGCGCTATACTAATTTCTACCTTAGGGTAGGAACAAAAGCCTTAATACTTTAGTTACACTCCTTCTTTTCTTGATTATGATACCGGAGGCTACAAAAGATGCATGTGCGCTTCAGTTTAAATGCAATCTCTCTCCTAAACTCACTTGTAAACAATTGGAGCATGAAAATTTGCCTTTAAATGACTTTTAGTGGCATGTGTAACA
Organism: Quercus tomentella; assembly: GCA_028535165.1. Classification (NCBI taxonomy): domain Eukaryota; kingdom Viridiplantae; phylum Streptophyta; class Magnoliopsida; order Fagales; family Fagaceae; genus Quercus; species Quercus tomentella. The sequence continues at coordinate 33,832,726 of JAPQVY010000111.1, read as the reverse complement.
TGCAAATTGGACATGAAGTAGTATTTCCAGTGACAAGCAAAGCTGTGTAGACCAAGATGATTTTTAGTTTTGATTCTTTGGATTTGCCAAGAAACTAACTTAAGTTTTGCTTGACAGCATGAGAGAACATGATAGGTCAACCATACATGAAGCCATGGAGCAGCAGACCATAAGTGTTGCCAAGGTAGAATATCTTGTTTTAGTTAATGTAATAATTATCAAAGCCTCTATGTCAATTGTGGTTAACTAGTCCTTTAATAATTGATATCATATTTGGCATCCATTTAAGCTTGAATTACGTCTGTTTTCCTTGATGTAATCATGATCCAGTTCAAGCATGAGTTCCTGCCATTCAATTGCTGCATGGGGTTTTCTAAGAGTATTGACAACACATGAATAATTTCATCTCTATTAATCGTCACTGTGGAATTACATAGATGGGATCGTTATATGTGAACTACAAAATATTTCAATAATATAATTGAATTTGAATGATAAGATAAGCATTAAAAAAATCCCTTTAAGTTACGTGGTGAAAGGACATATAAAACCAAAAACTATAATATATTAAAAACTAATTTGGAATAAATAATGAAACTTCTTTTAAATCTCTTGGAAATTTTGGTACAATAGTTTTAATCAGAGAAATGTTTAAAATTTTTTAAAACTGTGGTAATAGAATTTTAATCAGACTAGTATTTTTAAACTTCTTGAATTTCACTTAAAGCCAACTATGTTAATAATTTTAATTAAATTATAATGTGCCATATGACGTGTAACACTTATGTTGAGGTGTAGCGACAACATGTAGGACATAACTTTTATTATATAATATATGATTTAGCTCTGTCCTTTCCATGCATTAAACATTATGTAGAATATACGTTAATAAGGTATAACAATCCTCACAATGTCTTGATTAATTTTATTGCTTGAGTCAAACAAATGCACAAACGAATGTGAATTATCTTTCACTTACAATTCTTTTAAAACATCTTGTTATATATCTTCTTTAACATTTACATAAAGTAGGTTGAAGCCTTGAAGATTTAATTCAAGAACTTTGGATACATTAGATGAATTTACTTGCTTCATATCCTGTTCTGAGATTCAGTGTGTTGATTAAGAAGGCCCAATTGCTAGAAGCTTCCTAAAGGCTTTGGCAACACTGCCTTTGGATGTTAAGAATTCTAAAAAGGTTTTACAAATCTAGTACCTGCTGTTGGAGAGTATGTGGATTTTATCTGTACATAATGTTCCCATAGTTATTCGTTCGTCCCTAACAGTTTCATTATTTTAAAAGTTAAAAGTTACATAAACTCTTCTTAAGGTGAGATATGCTTTCTTGTGTTGAGATATGACATTTGTCTCCATTTCATTTTTAAGCTGGAATTAGTGAATTAGAACTTAGAAGTTTATGTGCGGACACTTCTATTAGGATCTTTTGCCATGTCCTCAAGACTCAACATTCGTGGACATGTTGGACTTGTTGAGGTCATGTTTGGGACTGTGCACAAGCTTTTAGATGTCCTACATGCTGACATATGATATTCAGGGCTAATATATGACAATTCAGGTCAAACATGCCCGAGTACCTGAGAATGCACTTTTCCTTTCTATTGAAAAAATTATATAATAATTAAGAACATTATAAAAAGATAGGAGAGGAAAGACAAGTAGGATACCATTAAATACTAGAATGTAATGTCTTGATTAAAGATAAAATGTCTATTAATTGCATGTCCCTTTGTGTCTTGTTTTATTAATATTTGTTCTGATGGTGTGTAATAATATTGTATGTGCCCCCTTGTCTATGTCCTTACAATGTGGCCATTTGTTTTACTTTATCGTTTTACACTTTCTTAAAAATTCATCAAGATAAATACCAGTTCTTTCTTAATCTATGATTATTTGTTTGAAGGTGCTTTATCTATGATTATTGATTAATGTGTATCTTGCTCTATTGGATGCTTGGTAGAAGCCTGGCTACTCAATGACATTCTCACTCTCTCCAGGCTGGTCTTGTAACAACTCTCAGCACTAGAACAATCGTTTTTGGTGCAACGAATCCTAAGGGACATTATGATCCTGATCAATGTATCACTTTCATTCAGAGTATATGATAGTTTGATTTACTATTGAGATAACTGTTGATTCTGGAAGTAGACTAGCTTTATAATGAGACAGCTATGAATTTTAATTTTATTGCATCCTTTGACTTCAGGTAAATGCAAAATATAACATACATGGTCTTCTTAAGTCTTGGTTCTTTTTGAACAGGCTTTCTCTAAAGTTTCCATCATTCTCATTTTCATTTTCCTTAACCTGATCTAGCTCTGTCTGTCAATACAACACTCTCTGGACCCTTACTGAGCAGGTTTGATATAGTCCTGGTCCTGTTGGATACAAAGAATCCTGAATGGGATGCAGTTGTTTCTTCTCACATTCTTGCTGAGGTAATCTGCTCCTGAGATCATGTAACTGGTTCTGTGGTGTTATCAAGCATTTAATTGAATACAAATTTTGATTTTTATGAAAGTAATGTGCAGGGTGAATCAGACAAAAGCAAGCATGATGAAGAGCTAGCAATTATCTGGCCTCTTCCTATGCTTCAGAGGTAAAATTACTTAAGAGAATTAGCAACTAAGGCCTTAGTTTCTATGCCCTGTTTATTTTTATTTGAAAGAGGAGCTAGTTTGAATACAAAAAATTAGATTTTTGTGTAGAAAGAAATTCAATTGTTATTATTATTATTTTGATAAGTAAGATAATTTCATTTGAAAGAGGAGCTAGTTTTTTTTTTTTTTTTTTTTTCTTCGATAGAAAGAGGAGCTAGTTTGAATACCCAAAGTGTGCATTGGACCGCTCCTAAATAAGAGATATTTAAGAGATCTAAGCCAAGGTAGTCATCCAATCCATTGAAGATCCTATTACAGATTGCTTAAGAACATGCTTTGGGTGACACCCTCAAAAGTTCTATTGTTCCTATGATGCGGGGGGACAAAGAGATCTATTTTAATATTATTTATGAAATCCAATAATGGGGATTTCCTAAGGTCATTTAGAATTAGGTTTCCTAGGTCGATTAGAAATAAGGTTTCCTATGTCAGTTAGAATTAGGGTTTAGTGAACTATATAAGCATGGTATTTTACGCCTATGAAGATGGATTATTATGATGATGAATAATATTTCTCTTCAATTTGTCCCTACAGTCTAGTGCTAACTCCAGCTAACCCTAGATGTTGCCTCCTAGAGGTTCTCTTGGCCTAACTTCAAGCAGGCCTAGGTGCCTAGGTTTCCTATCCTTTATTCATTTTAATTTTTGTTGTATCTTGTATTGTTTTGGTCGTCTTGAGTCAAATTTGGTATCAGAGCAAAATTCAGTCCATTTGAAGCTGTGGATTAAGCCGGAATAGAAGAAAAGGAACCCAGATCTTTGTAATCCATCTCTCATTGACAACCAATAACAATCCCAGGCCACTGCTGTTGCTAAGGTCTGGAACTCCACCCCAAACTCTCCAAATTCAGATCTAGTCAGAGCCCAACCCAAACTAGCCTTAGCCACCTCGGACCAATCAAGCTCTCTCCATCCAGCCTGCGTCTCCACCTTATTCTGCTCGCTAGAAATCTGGTCCGATTGACCGATGGAAGAAAGGCAGTGTTGAGCTAGGCGATAAGGTTTCATATAGACTCCTTGTGTGCTGCAATCCTTGATCTTGGTTGTCGATCACCGTCTTGCTGCCTGATTGTGACTCTAGTGTTATGCTGTGATGCCACATTTCAACACCCCCACCCCCGCCCGCCCCCCCCCCCCCCCCCCCCTGTTTCCCAGCTCCACCCATGACCTAACCCAATTTTTTGAAATCCAAGCCTTTTGCCCAACCTAACCCATTTAAATTCTCACCTAACCTGGTAAAAAAAAAAAAAAAAAAAAAAAAACTCGACACCCAATACTAAAGCTGACTAGTCACACCAAAAAAGAAAGAAAAGTAAAGAAAAGAAAGAACAACTTAGTAGAATTATCAGATGACAGAGACAAACTTGGCTGACCTTAGGATCACTGGAACTATTATATGTTTCGAATTACTTGGGAAGAAATAAAAAGAACAGCTTAGTGTGGAATATTTACCAGTCTTATCAAAAGAATTATCTGGCCCAATCTCATTATGTTAACTTTCTAGATCAAGGAGATAGTATAAAACAATGGAACTAACTGTCAATTGAACAATTTGAAGAAAACAAGATAAATGTTTGTGCAATTTCTAGTCCTAAGCCCACTGCAGTGTAGTCCACTGTGAAGCCAAGTTGGAATCTAGCGAGTTCAAGACATGTCTGCTAGTGTTCGAATGCATGGTGACACCAATGCCTTCCTTAATTCATTGAAAGCCTCAAGGATGATTGATCGTGATGAGATTACTGCTCCCCACATAGAATACTACATTGATAATGAGATCCTAATAATGAAGGGACAGCAAGTACCACCAGAACCTAATGTTGAAAAAGGAGTACAAGTGCCAACAAATATTGCTTCAATGTTTGTGCAGCAAGAACATATTGTAGATCCTAAACAACTAGGTGAGATATTTGAACCATGTTTATTACATTTACTAATTTGTTTAAGAGTTAGATATGTTACTTACTGTTGAGGAAGATTTCACCATAATTGATGAGGAGAAACTCAACTAGAGTGAAACAATCAGAGGGTGCATCATTATGTGACAATATAATTTGATGCATGTGCTACTGATCAGTGATCAGCCCTCCTTGGTGCATGAAGATCAAATTCTTGATGAAGTGGAAACTTTTGATTCAATGGTCCATCCTGTGTTTTATGATCAGGTTGTTTATGTGTAACATTGATTCCACATTGACTTTGTAATTCCAGAAGAATTTAATGATTTAGTGGTACATAAGGTTTCCTTTTTTGGTGCTGATTCCAAATAAGCCATAGGTGCTGACTCCTACATTACCTATCCTTTACTTTTCGTTCATTAATTATGTTGTTGCATCGTTTTGGTTTTGTCTTGCATCATTCTATCCCATAAAATTGTCCACAACACATACAATGGAACTGCTTTTCATATTATATAATCTTCCTTTCCTCTCCTGTGGCTGTGTTGATTGTTCTGCTAGCTCCTCTTTGGAGTGGAATAACAAAGGAATCAGGTAAGTAAGAAATACCTCTCTTGCAGTTAGTGTGGCTAGTTTTTATAAGCCCTGAGAATTTCACATTGGGATCTTTTCATTTGGATTTTTTGTTACCTAAAGAAAGCTCTAGGTCCGAGCATATTATTTAAGAATGGTCATCTCAGAATAGAAGGGTTCACTGAGGCATATTGGGCAGTAACACCTTCAATAGGGGCCTAACACTGGGAACCTTGTAACTTGGAAAAGTCAGAAAGAGAACATAGTTGCTCGGTCAAATGCTGAATCAAAATACAGAGCAATGGAACTTGCTGCAACTGAGCTATCTTGGTTACAATACTTTCTTTAGGAGGTAGGCTTCTTAGTACCTACTCCTATTCCACTATAGTGTGATAACCAAGCCGCTATACACATTGCTTCCAATCTTGTGTTCCACGAGAAGACCAAGCATATTGAAGTAGATTGCCACTTTGTACATGAAAATTTGCTAAATGGATAAATTACTACACCATTTGTGAAGTCTAAATATCAACTTGCAGATACCTTTACAAAGTCATTATGTAGCAGTTGATTAGAGAACATTTGTTCCAAGCTGGACTTGTATGATATATATGCTCCAGTTTTAAGGGAATTTTAGAGTCAATATTGTGTTGGTAGTACCACGGTACTCTAGAATAATTGTGTTGTACCCTATTGAAGAGTCTAGACTATCCTAGGGGTGAGATGTCCCTCACCAGTTGTCATTGTCAAGAATCTTCCCTATTTTTTGTAACTAACTATCCCATATATATGGAATATGGTGGATGAGGCTAGACAAGATATTTTAGCTCATCTTTGTTCAATCTTTTGCATTTGATTCCTTTCTAAATGCTTCTCTAACAATTTTCAACCATTGTTTCTTCACAATCTACATTTTTGCACAGAAATGGAACAAGCTTTTAAGTTTTTGAAGTTGCAGGTATATACACTTTGTAAAAGGATACTTCAAACCGGTCCTAACAAAGGAGGCTGAAACAGTTATTTCAAGCTATTATCAGCTCCAAAGAAAATCTGCAGCTCATAATGCAGGTTTGACCTAAATCAATCTTCTATGCTAAATAAGTGGTTTCAATTATTCCATCTGTTTAGGTCGTGCATTCTTAATGCAGCTAGGACAACTGTGCGCATGCTGGAGAGTTTGATACGACTAGCTCAAGGTACATTACCTTCCATAAGCAATTATCCTACTTCAGCTTCTTTTCTTTCTCCCTAACAAGTTTGACTCTGCATTGAATCATTTCCAGCACATGCAAGACTAATGTTCCGAAATGAGGTGACTCGGTTAGACGCTGTTACAGCCATTTTATGCATTGAATCATCCATGACTACGTCAGCTATAGTGGATACTGTTGGGAATGCCCTGCACTCCAATTTTGCTGAAAACCCTGATCAGGAATGTATCCTTTCCTAATGTCTTTGCATGCATAACCACCATGTAGGCATGCATGCATAAACTCTCAACAAGCTGTGCTGATGTGCAACATAAATAGATGAAAACATTACTGCAAACATGCCAATAAAAATGAGCATGACATGTCTATCATTTGTATTAGTTTACCCCAGAGATTTTGACATTAATTTGAGAAAATAATATTGTCCGGTATGTGGTGAAGTGGTGCCTGTGTCTGCCTTGACATGTGAAGTCTATAAATAAACCCAAACTCTCAGCGTAGTCTTGGGAAAAAAATTCATCATGGATGTAATGGCATTACTTTCAAACAATTTGTTCAGGGTACCAATGTCATATTTGCAAAATTAATTCAAACACGATTGTAGGATGTAAATACAATTTCTCAAAGTTGAGGGTTAATAATATGGACTTTTGAGCGTATAGCCAAGAGCGTCTGTCTGTTTTTGTCTTTTAGCCATGTAGTAGACTGTTATCTTCTTATATTTTTTATCTGCATTACTTTGTACTACGCAGAAAAATAAAAATAACATATATGTCACTGCTTATGCATTTTAAAGTTACAGCAAGCATGATAAATTTTGTTCACATCTTCTAAATTTAATGTCGTTTTGCATGTAACTTTGACCCTTAACTAGAGAATACATAGATGCCAAGCAAGAAAGGCTGATTCTTGAAAAGCTGAGATCCATAGACGAATTTCCTGACATAAATGACATTGAAGGATTGTGCAGATGAAACTCTACAGAAAGGACAGGAATCTAGGGTTACCAAATAACTCTAGTTCATGATCTCAAGGCAAGGATTTATTTACACTGCCAGTTTCGACAACAACCAAAAGTAAGGCAAATATGTCCTCTACCTTTTTTTTTGGGTCTGAATATATGTCCTCTGCAGCTCTGCTTAATGGAAAAATATTTGATTTTAATACCTGTTAAATGTTGTTCCGAGTCATTTATGCTGTTAATTTATTTTCTGATTTGGTGGCAATGCTACAGTTAATTGGATTGTTGCATTATGATGATTAACATTTAATTGATTTGGGTCCCTGTTTGCTGCTGTGCAAAGTGGTAATCCTTTGGGATATATTTGGTTTTAATTGTCATTGAACCGTTTGTAGTTTGAATTCTTTGCAAAATTCCTTAAGAGTATGTTTGATTGATCACATAGTTATTAATTTTTGATCTTCTGAAAATTTTGCAAATATAGAGGGTTGGATTTCTCAAAATTCACATCTAATTAAAATATTGTAGCCATTGACTACAACCAAATTTGCAGTTAAACTTTGTTCCTTTAAAAATATTAGTCAAAAATATTTTTTTGTTGTTTACTCAAACAAAAAGTCATTTCCATTGCTTGTAATTTTAAATAATTATATAAATTAAAACTTTTGTTCATAATCACAAACTCCAAATAGGAAAATCTTTTATATTTTTGAATCATTTGGGAGTCTCAAATTTGGAGAACAGACCCAAATTATAAAATATATATGAAAATTTAAGTGGTAAAGCGATTGGTTTGAGGAAAAAAAAAAGAGTTCTTTGGAAAAAGGTCAACCATTGGTTTGTGGAGAGTGGGGTTGAATGGTGAGAAGTTATGATTGGAAGAATTATATTTATTTATATATTCATTCTATAGTGTATAATTTATTTGTAGAAGTATAGTATGTTGAATATATATAATGTTTTTAAAAACGTTTTCTGCTTTTACTTTTTATTCCTCCCACCTAGTTTTTTCTTGACTTAAAGCATTGGTGGACCTAAAATTTTTAACTTTTTAGTAACTCAAAAATATCTTCTTATCTATTTTAAGAGCATCCGCAGTGGGCTGGTCAAATGTTAAATGTAAAGGCCATTTGGCATTTAGGCCCAAAATATGCTCAGCAATTGGATGGCTAAACTGGTAAATGCCAAATTTTTTTGGCATAGTGCTACAGTACCATCTCATATGTGAGATGGTACTGTAGCGCTATGCCAAAACAAAATATTGTATTTTAATCCGTGCCCCTTTCTCTCTTGCTACAGTACCGAGATTTTGCTCTCTCTCTCTCTCCATAGCCTTCTTCTTTTATCAGATCAAAAGCAACAAATCAAAAGAACAAAATAGTAACAACAAAACAAAACTCTCATGAACCAAACCTCTCCGATCAAACGCCCAATCTGAATTCCTCTCATTTCCAATGGCCAACGTGTTGGTGGCCGTCGAGTGGCAACTTCTTGGCGATCGTTACTACCGATGCAGTGGAGGCACATCAATCTCAGCCGCAACAAAGTCGCCTACACCCCATTCGGCGGTCCGGTCACTCTCAGCTACGACGATTCCAAGATTGTCTAGCTCTACTCCGAGTCTGCACTTCGAAAGCTCCGGCCCTTCAACTCCATTGGCGTTTCTCTCTCCGACGTTGTTTGGAAGAACCCCGGTGGTCGCTTGATCAGTTTGTCGTGGAGTGATGATCATACTTTGGTCTGTATCGTTCAGAGGGAGGGATTGCTGAGATTTTATTGCTAGCTTTTTTATCTTTGAATTTTTATGGTTGCTGGTTTTTTTTGTTTGGGGTTTATTGTTGAGATTTTATTGCTAGTTTTTTGTTTAGGGTTTATTGATGAGATTTTATTGCGATGGTGACAATTTTTTCTAGCGTTATTTGTGGGTCCGACGTGTGGGTGGTGGCTGGGTTGCTAGCCAGTGGGTATGGGTTTGATATGGATGGTGGCTGAATTTTATCTCCGCTCTTTCTTTCTTTGTGAGTATGGCTGAATTGGCATGGGGGAGAAAAAAAAAATGAAGGCTTTTTTTCAAGTTTCAACAAGGCATGTATTGTTGGGTAGTTGTTCTGGGTTTAGGTTGGTGGTGGGTGGATGAGAAAGAGAGAAAAACAGAGTGAGGGAGAACAGAGATGAAGAGATGAAGCGAGAAGAGAGAAGAGAGAGAGATTTTTTTATATTATTTTATTCTGTAATTTATATTATTTTAATATATTGTAGGTAAAAATAGAAGTTGGGGATGCCGGGTGTATTGTAAAATGGTATTGTATAATTGATAAAGTAGCTTTTTGATATGGTAAAATAGGATATGATGGAATTTTCGGCTGTGGATGCTCTAAGAGCACTCACAATGGTTATGCCAAAAGCTAAATTGCTATTTTTAGCACCAAAATACTACGAAAACATGCTGCAATGATGATGCTAACTGTAGCTACAAAGTTATAAAAAAAAATAAGTTTTTTATTTGAAATTCTTATCTCTTCTGATTCTACCTCTATCTCTCTCTCTGTCTCACTTCGTTCTCTCTCTCCTCTTTCGCTCATCCCTTCTCTTTAAATCTATGGATTTTCTTCTCTTGTCTTTCCCTCTTCTCATCTCTCTCTCTCTCTCTCTCTCTCTCTCTCTCTCTGAATCTAGGGATTTTCTTCTCTCCTCTCCCTCAGACGAAGGACGAAGATGAAATGAGTTTGCAGTTTGATTAGCTCTGTGTAACGCCGGCGATAGTGGGTCTATTTAGTGGGTTTGTGGCTGGGTTAGATCTATTGAAGGAAAGTTATCTGTAGAATTTTTTGATACAAACAAACACAACATCAGTCTTCAGATAAAGATTAGAGCAATTCATCAAGGAGTAGCTAGATAATAGGACTCTTCTATTTTTATCTTTATCTATTTTTTTGTTTTGTTTTGAATGTATCTTATCAAACTATAACTCTATATCAATATATATATATATATATATATGTATGTATGTATGTATGTATGTATGTATGTGTGTGTGTGTATTTGGAAGCAAGAAAAGAATGGGTATTGGCACTGACCTTGGTGGAGTCGAAATGGGTATGTGTGGGATGATCAAGTGAGTGGATCTTGCTCCAAACCCTTTCCTAAGGAGAAATGAAGTTGGGTGATGAAGTTTCAGTAAGAATACAAGCAAAGAGAGAGAACAAAGTGAGACGGAGAGAGAGATAGAGGGAGAGTCTGAAGAGATAAGAATTACGAATAAGAAACTAACCTTTTTTTTTTTTTAATAACTTTGTAGCTACAATAAACTGTCATTTTTGGTAGTATACTGTAGCTTAAATGCCAAAATTTTTAACTTTAACATCAACATTGCAGCATTTTTTTTTTAGTATTTTTGTGCTAAAAATAGCAATTCAGCTTTTAGGCACCATCATTGTGAGTGCTCTTACACCAAAAGAGTTAAGAAAATGTTTTTCAGATTCAGAATGTCAAGTTCAAAAGAGATTTGCCAAATCTATTTCTCAAACATTTAGAGCACTAGCAGCCGGGATGGGTACCGGCTGCTATTTTACCATCTAAAAACCTGTTTTATCTATTATACCAACTTACTTTACAATACACTTTACTTCCCAGTTTTTATTTTTACATACAACCTTTTAAAATAATATAAACTACTTAAAATAATACAAAGTGTTCTTCTCTTTCTTTCCTCCCACCCTCTTTTTCTCTTCACCCACGACCACAAATACAACCAACCACCACACCCCAACCACAAATATAACTAATTACCACAACCACAATCAAAACTAGCCACCTCCACCTCCACCGCCATTGCTATCGCCACCACAATCACAACCAACACCACCACCACCACCACCACCACCATCAATGGCCATCACTGTCAAATCCATACCCACAAACCCAAAAAAAAAAAAAAAATAAAAAAACCAAATTAGATCCATTTTTAGCCACAACCACCAAACCCAAGACTCACGGCAGCCCACGTTGAGCAAAACCATGGCCACTTGAGAGCACCAACGGCCCCACAACCACTAACAATGATCCGAACCCACCCATAACCACCCACGCAATTTGAACCCACCCATGGCGATCTAAACCCCACCCATGGCGAGCCATGAGCACCCACCAACCCACGGCAATCTGAATCCCACCCACCTAAAGCCTCCACGCTGATCTGTGCCATGTCGATCTGAAGCCTACAAGCCAATCTTGAGAGAGAGGAGAGAGTGCGGGAGAAAGAGAGGTGAAAAAAAAGAAGAGTTTGAAAGTGAGAGGAAGAGAGAGAGAGTGTGGGATTAAAAAATTAATTTTTTCTTTACAATCCCATGAATAGTGAGGTTGCATATATGCAACCTTATGGGGATGTAAAAATTTTTGGGTTTAAATACCTGGATGGAGCATAAATTTAAGGGTTTAGTTGCTAAAATAGCAATTGGGGGGGTTTTTACACCCTCACTGCTAATGCTCTAAGAAAGGAAGAGGATGAAGTCAGAGGTGGTGAGTGAAACCAATGATGTTGCAATTTAGTACACCATCGATTGTGCAAATAATTTATAAAGAAAAAAAGATTTCCATTTAAGTCACAATTTTATTTTGGCAGCAAAATTTAAAGATAATAATTTCAATCTATAATGACTTCATAGCATATAAGATCAGAAATACCAACTCCTAGTCTTCAATGATCGATGCAGAAGGCTGAGGAGCAGATGAGCCACTTTCTGCTACCAAAACACACTTATCCCAAATTTTTTCACTCCTTGTTGAGATTTCTGAGACCTTGCTCCCAAGTTCAGGGGCCTCGAGTAAAAAGTTCACCAAATCATCGTGACAACTTTTTCCCAAATGCTGAAGCTGAACACAGCAACCATTAGAAACTGTCACATTATTGAAAAATGTACTATAAAAGACTTCATCCCCACAGTCTTCTGATATCTTCTGTGCGCACTCATGCAAATGTTTGCGGTATTCTGGTGATGGATCTGGTGGAAGTTCTTGATCACTTGAGATTCCAAGCCCCGGTGTGACCGACAGTGTAGCAATGAACAAGAAGATCATCATAACAAAAATGTTGCTGGATGCTGCCATGTTGCTAAAATTGAAGGTCACTAGATCTTTTGTGGAGTTAGAAGATGGGAAAAAGGTCTCTATTTGTAGGCAGAAAGGTGGTGAATGCAGTGGTTTTTGGATACATCAACGCCTCTATGGTTAATGGTTGCATTTGCATTAATGTATTTAAGTACTTTTCCTCATTTAATTAATGAAATGAGTTTTTTTTTTTTAAGAGAACCTACGAAATCTTTCTTCAAAGAACGAAGATACTGAGGAAGTTTTCCTATGATTCACTAATTCCTACCAGGTTTAATCGTTACTAAATGGAGTAATAAACACTAATTACGAGGCAAGTGATTTATTTTTTAGATAACTCGTATTTCCATACTAATATTCAGCTTAACAGTTAGCATTGGAAAAGATATATAATCAACAAACTAGTGCAAGGAGAGTGAGTAGAGACCTAATCAATTGTTTGCTCCATCATGGAATAACTGATAGTGTAATAAATCAGGAATAACAAATAGATTGGACCATAGAAAAGAAAAGGGAAAAATGGTTTTACAAAAACGAGAATAAAAATTTGGACTGTTAAGTTAAATATTTTGGCAAAATCTGAACTCGGGAGTTTTCAACACAAAAATAAATTTTTTTAGTCATATACACAACTAACCTAAATAAAATCTATGAGTAATCAATTAACAAGCTCAGAAGCACTCCTCCAGCTAGTGGAAAATGGAGATCTCCTCAAGATGGGAAGTGGTAAGAGAAAGTCTATAGGTACAAAAATTTGACAAAATTTTTCATAATGTGGCAAATTGTTAGTAATAAGCAAAAAAGTAATGCTGGTGATGAACCTAAATGAAAGCCAATAAACATACTTACCAATAGGGCCGGCCCTTCCACTAGGTCAATTAGGCAATTGCCTAAGGCCCCCAAGTGGAAGGGGGGTCCCAAAATTTTAGAAAAGAAGGGGTAGTAGGGAAAGAAAAAAAAAATAGTTTAAGATGAATCTAAAAAAATCTGGCACATCTTTTTGACCAAAAAACAAAAATTTTGATATATCCGGTTAAACATTGGTAGTACAAAAAAATTCTTTGGTCAAAACAAAATCAATTGTTCCAAAAATAACATCATTATCCTCTAGACAAACCAAAATTCAACAAGATAAAGTACAAATCCAGTCTAAGAAATTAACCACAAAACAATCACAAATCAAAACAAATAAAAAACCTCAAATCCCTAAAATTTTTAACGTTTCTCTTTCTCATTCTTGCTTTGCTTCTCTCTCCGCCTCTCTCATTCTTTCTCTCCACTATTGCTGGCTGCCTGGCTCAAGCTTCCTTCGATCTAAATCATCCGATCACATTTGATCTAAAAACTCTGAACTGAGGACTGCCGACTACCTCTTTTTTTTTTTTTGTGTACTGTAGATGCGTTTTGATTATGGTTTTTACTTTTGAGGTATAAAGACTTGGCTTTCTCTACTTTTTATTTGTTGAGACTGGGCCTGTTTATATTGAGTTATGACAGGACGTTTGGGCCTTCAATTTTTATTTTTTATTTTTTTTAAGCCTGCTTTTTATTTTTTTATTTTATGGTTATAGGTGTAATAGGATTTGTTTTGTGTTTTTGGTGGGTGGGTCTTATTAATAAGACTAGTTTTGTTGCCCGTGCACCATCACTTCAAATAAATATTTTATGATATGATTTAGAATAGTTAAAACTTAAAACTAAGTCATTATTGGAATAGTAATTAAGTTTTTTTTTTATTATTTAATTTTTTAAAAAATATTATTGATAAGTTAGAGGTGCCCTTTCTTAAAGGGAGAAGTAGCCCTTGAGCTATAGTGGTCATTGGCTAAAACTATTATATTTTGAAAGAATAAATGATGCCCACGAAAAGAAAAAGAAAAAAAAAACCAGGTTAGAAATTATATAAGGCAGCATAAACAAGTCTACCTCATTTGCTAATAGAGAATGCAAGATAGCATTCATCAATTCATGCCAATTTTTTAAGCCAATAATCCTACTATTTGTAAACACGTCTTCTTTACCTCTATATGTTATCAAAATGTAAACTTTTAAGTTAACTGATTCTTGATCTTCTTGAATAAAGTCCATATATACTATATGTTAAGAGTTAAGAAAGAGTAAAAGCAGAATAAATTTCTCTTATGGTTTGAAAGAATTAGAAATAAAATATTACCAATGATGATTATGTAAACAATGAGTGTCCCAACATTATTAACCAAGATACAAATCTGACGCAGCAACCTCCCAGCAAGGCCAAAAGCATTCTTCATGACTTCCCCATAAGAGTGAGAGTTTCCCACCGTACTGAATCTCAGCAGCATTTCCAACGAACCCTCTATCAATATAGCCACAAACACTATCATACCAATTCCAAGCCCAAGACCCAGCACCTACATGGTGGCAGGCAGTGCCATAATTGCAGCTCCAATAATAGAAGTGGATATATTAAACACTGAGGCAGTAAATGATGCTCTCTTGAGAAGATATAGAAATTTATTATAGTGGAAATTCATAAATGTAGATTTATAAGGATTGAATTAAAATAGAGAAATAATAAGTTCCTCATGATGGACAAGCGACGTGGTCCACCATTTCATTAAAAAATTTCTACCTGTTTAAAATTGTTGAGTCATAAATTTTTTTTAAAATAGAAACTGATTACTGACTCAAAAATTTTAAACAAGTGGAAGTCTTTTAATGGAATGGTGGACAAGTGACGTGATCCACCATAAAGATAGTATAATTTCTCATTAAAATGGTCTAATTACTCATGACACGCAACAACTCATTATACTATCAAATATAAAATTCATCTCACAACACAATCATAAAAAAATGTTAATTTTTATTTTATAATCTCCAACCAAAATCGACCACTGAAAAGAAATCTTTCATACCAACAATCATTCAAATTGCAAATTTTTATACTAATTTAAATAATAGTCAACGAACAAATTGAGCAAGGAATGTTAACAGCCAATATATAAAATACACAATCATTAAATATTTTGTAAAATTCAAAGGTTACTCGCTTACTGAGAATTTAAAATTACTCCAATTTGATTGCATCCAAATACCAAAGAGACTACAACATAACAAACAATTGAGAACAATGAGTGACTAAGAGAGGTTGCCGAAGTAGGGACTGCCTCTAGTAATTTTTTCTTTCTTTTTCCTATCTCTATCCCTCTCACCGTCTGTTGTGATTGTGGTTATCAAAAGAATGAAGGCAAAGTCAAAAGTGGCTAGGATATAGATGAAAATAAAGGCAATAAAGAGTGGGTAAAAAAGAATGAAAATAAAGGCAACAAAGAATCCGTTTGGTACAAAACAGTTTTTAATTTTTTTGAAAATACGTGTGAGTAAAAAAGTGTGTAGAAATATGTACAATATTGTTTAAAAACTGAAAACATGTAATTCAAGCCCTCTGAACCTGTACATGTTTGGCAGCCCCATAAAGTTGACAACACAAAGACTAAAAAGGGCCCCATTTTTATTTAGCTCACAAATGAAGTTAGGGGCAATTAAGTAATTTCAATCAAATGTAGATGTTTTTAGAGTTTGAAAGAATCTGCTGGGCTTGCCGTTTTAACACTTGAGAAGTCGTTTTGTCAAACAAGCACCTCAACTCTCATTTTTTATATAGAGTATAGACTTGTGTGGCCATCTTGGCATCTTCTTGGCTCGGCTTTTACTTTTGTTATGGCTGTGCTTAAAATTTTTTTTAAAAAAAAAATTAACTTGTGTTTTTATATATATATATATATATATATATTAGTTATTGATAATATAATGAATAAATCTTTATTTATGCAGGTTGAGATTGCTAAAAACTTGTTATTGTTCGGTTAAATTATAACAATTGTAACACCTCATAATTTTATTACTTATTTAATTCTTATACGTAAATTAAAAAGGAGGCCCGCAATTAAATGGATTTAATTGATGTGAGCCTAAGATATTAAAAATAAGATAAATACTATGGAATATGGAGTCCAAGTGGGGTGGCATAAGTAAATATATAGGCTTTGATAAGCTTAAAAAAAGAAAAAAAAAGAAAAAAAAAGAAAGAAAAAGAAAGAAAGGAAAACCCTAGCCTTTTATTTGAGTTATACGTGTATGTAGGTATATATAAAAAAAAATAGGAGACCACCTCTCTTTAAGCGGCACCAATCAATCTTTTTGTTTTACTCTTCTCTGCGGCTGTGTAGGAGAATCAGGTCAACTCTCCTCTTTATTTGGGTTCTTGTATTTATGTGATACCTAGCAAGTGTCTATCTAGCTTAAGGGCTATTGATATATCACACACCTAGGATGGAGGATTTCTATGTATATCAGTCTTTGTGCTGCACATAGGGGTTAGGTGTGGACTAGGGAAATCAACATTGTCATCATGTTAATTTAAAAAAAAAAAAAAAAAAAAAAAAAATGATTAGGGCTAGAAAATCGTCCCACGTTTTTAGGAAGGAGTTGTGCTTGAAATTACTTTAGTAGCTAATAGGACAACATGCATGACTTCATAAAATCTAACCTATCAATTATTAAAGGAAAAAGGACTTTTAGGCATCTGTTCTGATCTCAACAACCCCCACTTATCCTTATATTATGATGGATATAGCTACATGGCAAGAAAGGATGTGAATTTTAGATTGATGAGATTTCCCTTATTCGGCCATTTTGAAGTTCTTGAATATCCATGATTACATCAATGGAAAAATCAGATTAGGCAGCAATATTTTTTTTAAGTTCAAAAAAAAAAAAAAAAAACTGATCAAAGACTGAAAATGAATTGGATAGTTAAGTGAATAAATGAAATTTTTTGGATATATTAGTATTGTCTAGGATAAAATTGTTTAAGCGTGAAAACAGATTTTTAAGTAGGAAATTGTGTATTAATGGACCTATCTTTGGTGTTGCTAGGTTATAATTCTACTAATCTGTGGTGATTCAAGGGAGGTTGATTTCTTTTATTTTTGCAAATAAGAGGTAAGTGGTGTTTTCTAATTTTGGGGGTTTTCTCAGAATAGTGTTGATTATTAAACTATTTTATATCAAAGAAATATGTTGATATTCTATATATAAATTGATATTTTATAAATGTTTGATGTGCACATTGACTATTCGTTTTATGAAAAATTTGTGGGACAACCTAGATTTATTTAAACTTGTATGTGTGAATATATCTTTATATTTTTTAGAATTATGAATGGATTATTTTTGTGAGCATATTGAATATGTTTTAAAAACCTAAGGCAAGTCGTGATTAAAAGCTCAGTATTGTATTTAGTTCTTAGCAAGGGACAATCATACTGCAGCTAGTCCTTAGCAAGGGACGGTCCCAGAAAAGGGGACAGTGCACATTTGATAGCTCTTTAGCAAGGGAGTATACTATTGAGGATCCAAAAAGGAAGCTCCTTAGCAAGGGAGTGCACCTTTAGGTTCCAAAGGAGCCATCCTTAAGAAAATGGATGAAAAGGAGGTTTTAGTCCTAAAAGGGGACAACATAACCCTGTCAATGGGGCATAAACATTGACCACGAGAAAGCCTAGGAAATTGTTTATATGATGGTATTGATATATGTATTATGATGGCTCACAATATAAAGATATTTTTTTTATGTGAAATATTGATGAGTTACAAGTTATGAATTTGTTGTAAGTATTATTTATTTGAAAGGTTTGTTCCCAAACCCCAATGTTAGTGAATTCCACTTATTGAGTTATCTCACCCCCCTTTATTTCCCCCTACAGATACATTAGAGGAATTATTGGAATAGAGACTCTTGGAAGACAACAGTTATGAATTATTTTGTGGAACTAAGGATTTTTATTATGATTTTTATGGCATTAAACATTGTACTGACAAATTGTTTTGAGGATGTTTTGTCCTTGGTGAGTTAGAGCTCTGACATTTGTGATGAGATTTTAGGTTACTGGTTTCTTTTATTTAATATTTTTTTTTTATGGATTATTCAGATTAAATAGACTTTTATTGCTTATGATTTTGGGGCGTTACAACAATACTTTTTATATAAATCAGGTTCTATTTTTCATTTGCAATACACTTGAAAGTTATTTTTTATTTTAGTCTTTATAAATATATTGTTTGATTAGAAATGTTTACTAGAAAATATGCATCTGGATATGAAAAACTTAAAAAAATAAAAAAGAAGAAAAATTAATTGAGTCTCAAAAAAGATCAATGGATAAATTTGTTATTAGTAATAAATAAATTATAACACAAAATTTAGATGAAAATATCACAAATGAGAAAGAAATTCACAAAAAAGAGTGAAGATAATGAAATGATACAAATGCAAGATAACAATGATGTTCAATTTTGCAATACAACAAATCTTGATAATGAACTTCAAAAGAATTTAGAAGAAAATGAAAATAATGATGAAAATGTCACAAATGAACAAGTTCACCATAATGATGTTCAACTAGAAGAAAATGAAAATAATAATGACATGTTGAATTATATACCTTCAAATATTTATGATCCAGGAGATGTTAGAAGAACTTGAATACAAAAATTTAATTAGTCAATTTGCATCTCAAAAGGCAAGAAAAATATATTTTAAATGAAATATATTATAATATAAAAGTATTAAATAAATATTAATTTAATTAATATATAAGTATGAAAATGCCACATTTTAGTTCTCACCTTAGGCCCTAAAATGTCTAGGGTTGGCCCTACTTACCAACCTAACTATCCTGAAAAATATTGAAAATTAATATTAGAATATTTAATTAGATACTAAAAGCAATTGAAGAAAGGTAGAGGAGGATTTATTAAAATAGTAGAATTTATAGTAGGCAATTAAGATATATATGTGGGGGCCAGTTAGCCAGGAGATACTATCAAAGTTGTACGAATTGGGCCTATGGCCCAATCCGAGGATATCAACTAATCCGAGGATGGTCAAATAAGGTTACTACGAGAATGGTATAAGAAGAAAAATAAAGATTGTATACAATAAGCCCAACATACGTCCGAGGAAAAAAGTCATCTCGGAAACAGGGATCCGAGGTCAGTAAGAATGTCCTATCATCCCGGACCTTCTTTAAGGT
Organism: Quercus tomentella; assembly: GCA_028535165.1. NCBI lineage: Eukaryota > Viridiplantae > Streptophyta > Magnoliopsida > Fagales > Fagaceae > Quercus > Quercus tomentella. Next base: position 33,813,223 of record JAPQVY010000111.1, on the reverse strand, counting down.
TGCATTACAACTAGGAGTTGGACATTGGATGAGGGACGAATAAAGGGAGGCAACAAATATCTTCAAAAGCTGCTACCTCCACATTAAATGCCTCCCAACTAACTCTCTGGCCGCATTAATGTGGAGGTGATACCTGAACAGTGGCCAAGCAGCCTTACAGCTACTAGTTGATGGTTCTAGGAGGTGTTGGATGAGACAAGAAGGAGTTCCTAGAATCTAACCTATATGTGTATGGTAGAGATAATACCAAGATTGTAGTATATAGCATGGGAAGGTGGCCTAAAAGAAGGGATTGGAAAAAATCAAGAAATCTTTGTAATAATACTGTGAACTCTTGTAACTTTGCTCATCAACAAGACATAATAATATAAGCTCCTCAGGCCGTGACGAAGGTAGATTTTCTTATCCTATTTGTGTTTAATGATCTTAAATCAGCAACTTTTATCGTCTTTCTTCTGGAGTAGAACTAGTTCTTTCACCCACGCTCTACAAATTCATTGTTTGGGCTTGTTGGGCTAAAACCCAATCCTATATTGGGTCCAATCCAAATTCAGTCCCTACAATTGGCGCTGTCTGTGGGGAGAACTTGATCTATTCTGAGAGTATTTTGAGTGCAACGTTTGAGATAGCAGAAGCAGGTCCACACCAGGCAGCGACAGGTTCACACCAAGTAGATGCAAATCTACACCAAGCAGAGTCAAGGGGGTCTCAACATGGTAATCTGTTTGTGAACCTCGAACGGAGAAGGGATCATGAGGGAAGTGTGCACACAACGCATACTAGTAAAAGCCAGTCTCGAGGGAAGAGCCGTGTTTCCCATGCAAAGAACAATAGAGACATGCAACGTGAAATCGATGAATTGAAGAGGGAACTGCGCCACGCACGGCGACGACATTCATCGCCCAACTCCGAGCTGTCCTCTGAGGAGACAGATGGTACTAGTTATAGACGGAGATCCAGAACTCTGCCCAGCGAGACTTTCTCCTACGTCGAGGAGTATCACCATAGACGTAGATATAAGAGCCCGCCTCGCAAAGGCCTAGGGAACGACGCCATGAATAAGGCGTTGAGTCAAGTTTCTAGGTCACCCTTTACGCGAAACATAGAAGGTGCGAGTCTTCCTCAGCGATTCCATCAACCCACGTTCACCATTTATAATGGTCGAACAGATTCAGTGGAACATGTCAGTCATTTCAACCAAAGGATGGCCGTTCATTCTAAAGATGAGGCTTTGATGTGTAAGGTCTTTCCGTCTAGCTTGGGCCTAGTGGCGATGAGGTGGTTCAATGGTTTAAAGGCGAATTCCATTGACTCTTTTAAGAAGCTCACCCGGGCCTTCGGTGCTCACTTTATCACTTGTAGCAGGGTTCCTCGGCCCTTGGGATCCTTATTGCCTATGTCCATGCGAGATGGAGAAACTCTGAAGGTCTACTCGGATAGATACTGGGAGATGTTTAACGAAATAGAAGAAGACTATGATGATGTGGCCATTAGTACTTTCAAGGCTGGCCTTCCAGCCAAGCATGATCTGAGGAAATCTCTGACTGGTAAGCTTGTTACCAGTGTGCGTCATCTTATGGATCGGATTGACAAGTACAGGAGGGTAGAAGAAGACCAACTGCAGGGGAAAGGAAAGGCTAAGGTGATCCCTCAGGAGAGGAGGGATTTCAGGTAGGACCAGTACAATAATAACTGACCTCGGAAAGACTTTGTTGGGCAGCTAGGATCTGCCAACACCCAGGTGGTTAATGCTGTGTTTCGAGAACTAGTACAGCAGGTGCTGGAAAAGATTAAAAATGAGCTGTTCTTCAAATGGTCGAACAAGATGGCGGGAGATCCTATGAGACATAATCAAAACCTTTACTGCCAGTATCATTAGAACCATGGACATACTACCGAGGATTGCAGAAATTTGTGGGACCATCTAGACCAACTGGTCCGGGAAGGGAAGTTGAAGCAACCCCTGCATCATTCTAGTGGACGGGGAAGCCAAATGGGTTCGGAGTTTCGGGGAGATGCTTCTTCAAGACTCCCTCTCGGCACAATAAATGTCATATTTGTTGCCCTAGGGAGGACCAGATCTTGTCCCTCCAGAGTAATGTCGGTATCCCGTTACCCAGCCGAGGAGTCTAGTTCAATCCTGAAGAGAGTCAAGATGGGCATCCCACTGGTGTTGGGTTTTTCGGATGAGGAAAAATTTGGAATCATACAGCCTCATGATGATGCTTTGGTGGTTACACTTAGAATTGGTGGATACGATGTGAAAAGGGTGATGATTGACTAGGGTAGTGAAGCTGAGGTTATGTATCCTGACCTTTACAAGGGGCTAAATTTGAAACTTGAGAATTTAACAGCTTACAGTTCTCCTTTAATGAGTTTTGAAGGTAAAATGGTCATTCCAAAAGGTCAGATCAGACTACTAGTACAGACTGGCTCGGATGTGGTGGAGGTGGATTTCATTGTGGTATATGCTTTCTCTCCATATACAGCAATTATGGGCAGACCTTAGCTTCATACCTTGGGAGCTGTTCCCTCCACTCTTCACCAGAAGGTGAAGTATCCCTCTGGAGGCTAGATTTTGGAAATATTGGGAAGCCAGTTTACGGCTAGGCAATGCCTGGTAGCAGCCATCCAACATCGGCCCGAGGCCAAGACCTCGGCCACCGCTGATAATAGCTTATAGCAATCAGAAACTCCGGCTTTGCTCTTCAATAGACCAACCGACGAAGCAAAATGTGAAGATCTAGAAAATGTAATTGTTGGTGATGATCCGGAGAAGTTCTTCCAGGTTGGGGCTCAACTGCCTCTATTGGAGAAGGAACAATTGATTGAATTTCTTAGAAAAAATGTTGATGTGTTCGCTTGGGACGCGTACGAGGCCCCGGGTGTGGATCCAAGTTTCATTTGTCATCATTTGAATGTTAACCCATCCATCACTCTGAAGAGACAGCCACCTCGGCGCCCGTCCAAAGAGCACGTTGAGGCTATCGGGAATGAGGTAACAAAGCTCAAATAGGCAGGGGCTATCAAGGAAGTTTTCTATCCTCAGTGGTTAGCCAATACGGTGGTGGTGAAAAAGAAAACTGGGAAATGGCGTGTGTGTGTGGACTTCACAGATCTCAACAAGGCTTGTCCAAAAGGCCCTTTCCCTATGCCTTGGATAGATCAGTTGGTGGATGCGACGGTAGGCCATCCTCGGATGAGTTTCTTGGATGCCTTTCAAGGATACCACCAGATACCACTAGCACCAGACGATCAAGAGAAGACAGCTTTTGTCACTCTCACTGGAAACTATCATTACAAAGTGATGTCCTTTGGTTTGAAAAACTCGGGGTCTACTTATCAACGGATGATGACTAAAATGTTCGAGCCACAGTTGGGCAGGTGCATTGAAGTTTATATTAATGATATGTTTGTAAAGAGCAAGATAGTGTCTGAGCATGTGGGAGACCTCACAAACATTTTTGAAATTCTGAGGAAGCATAAGTTGCGTCTGAATGCTTCCAAGTGTTCGTTTGGTGTGAGCTCGGGAAAGTTTTTGGGCTATATGGTGACTCACAGGGGAATTGAAGTGAACCCTGATCAAATTAAGGCCATTAATGGCTTGCAATCACCTCGGAATCCCAAGGAGGTCCAAAAACTGACCGGGATGATTGCTGCTTTGAATCGATTTATATCCAGGTCGGCGGATAGGTGCAGAACTTTCTTCCTTTTGCTGCATAAATGGAAGGGATTCAAATGGACCGAGGAGTGTGTTGTGGCATTTCAACAGCTTAAAGAGTACCTATCTCGGTCGCCCATCATGTCCAGTCCTGAGGTGGATGAGGTTCTGTTTGTCTATTTGGCAGTAACCTCTCATGCGGTAAGTTTTGTTTTAATACGAGTAGACAGTGGCATACAAAGGCCAGTATATTACGTAAGCAAGTCGCTTCATGAAGCCGAGGTGCGGTATTTACCACTGGAGAAGGCCATCTTGGCGGTAGTGCATGCCACACGGAAACTCCCCCATTACTTCCAGGCACACACCTTGGTTGTCCTAACTCAGTTTCTGCTTAAGTCAATACTTCGGAGCGCGGATTATACCGGAAGGATTGCCAAGTGGGGTACGATTCTAGGGGCTTTTAATGTCAAGTATATGCCTCGGACCTCCGTAAAAGGCCAGGTCCTCGTCGATCTAGTAGCTGAGTTTGTTGAATTCCCCGAAGAAATAAATATCAAGTAGCATGGCATGGATGAAAAATCGGTTTTCCAAATCTCCACACAAAGCCCCCCACCCTGGAAAGTATACGTAGATGGAGCAGCTAACTAGCGGGGATCAGGAGTGGGGCTGGTTCTGGTATCTCCTGAGAAGATCACCATTGAAAAATCATTGAGGTTGTGGTTCTCGGCCACAACCAATGAAGCAGAATATGAAACTTTGTTGATAGGAATGGCGATGGTCCAGAAAATGGGGGGGAAGACAGTGGAAATGTTCTCAGATTCAAGACTTGTCGTAGGCTAGGTAAAAGGGGAATTAGAAGCTCGGGATGCCAGAATGCAAGAATATTTGGGTCAAGTTAGGTGCATACAAACAAAATTTGAATTCTTCGACCTATCGCATATCCCTAGAAGTGGAAACACCCATACGAATTCCTTGGCTACCCTTGCCACTTCCTCGGCACAGGATTTGCCTCGAGTAATACTTGTCGAAGACCTATGCACCCCCACCCCAACAAAGAGAGACTTGCCCCAAGTCCATCAAATCAGGGTAGGGCCGAGTTGGATGGAACCTATACTTCTATTCCTTGAACAGGATATATTGCCTGAGGAGAAGTCAGAAGCTGAGAAAATACGAAGGAAAGCTCCTCGGTTTTGGCTATCCGAGGACAAGAAGTTGTACAAACGTTCTTTTTCCGGGCCATATCTGCTTTGTGTACATCCCGAAGCCTCAGAATTGCTCCTAGAAGAACTATATGAAGGAATTTGTGGAAGTCACACCGGAGGAAGATCTTTATCTCACCGAGCCATTATTCAAGGATACTGGTGGCCGGGCATGCAAAAGGAAGCACAAGAATATGTTAAAAAGTGTGATCAATGTCAGAGATTCGCTCCAAACATCCATCAGCCTGGAGGAGTTCTTAATCCTCTGTCCAGCCCTTGGCCTTTTGCTCAATGGGGCTTGGATGTTGTAGGTCCTTTCCTTAAGGCGCTAGGAAATAAAAAGTATTTGCTGGTCGGCACAGACTATTTCACCAAATGGGTCGAAACTGAACCTTTGGCTAATATCAGAGATGTGGATGTCAAGAGGTTTATCTGGAAGAATATCGTTACTCGATTTGGCGTTCCACATACCCTCATTTTGGACAATGGCCTTCAATTTGATAGCAAAGCTTTCAGGAAGTACTGTTGTGATCTTGGGATAAAAAATAGATATTCCACTCCAGCCTATCCACAAGGAAATGGGCAAGCTGAAGTTGTCAATAAGGTTATAGTGAGCGGACTTAAAAAGAGGCTAGATGATGCAAAGGGAAGATGGGTGGAGGAATTACCACATGTCCTTTGGACGTATCGAACAACACCTCGCCGGTCAACTAGAGAAACCCCCTTTTCAATGACGTACGGGGCCGAGGCTGTAATTCCTCTGGAAACTGGCTTCCCAACGCTGAGAACAAATGCATTTACCTCGGATGGCAATGATGGGTTGCTGGAAAAAAAGTTTAGACTTGATCGAAGAGCGAAGGGAGAATGCAATTGTCCAACTGGCCTACTACCAACATAAGCTCAAGCAAGGTTATGATGCCAATGTAAAGCTAAGACCGTTAGCCCCAGGAGATTTGGTATTGAGAAAAGTTTTGGGGACTACAAAGAATCCAACCTGGGAAAAGTTAGGGCCTAATTGGCAAGGACTGTATCGTATCACTTCGGTGGCAGGAGTAGGTGCATATTACTTGGAAGATCTAGATGAGAAAACTATACTTCATCCTTGGAATGTAAACAACCTAAAGTGGTATTATTATTAATAAAAATAGTCCTGTTTAGTTTCTCTTTAATTCATTCCAATCATGTATCATGTGTTTCCCTATCTATTGAAGTATTAAACAGAAACTAAATTATGTCAGGTTCCTCGGACCACAAATTTAGTGGAAATTAATACCCTTTGATATCTATTGAAGTATTAAACATAAACTAAATTATGTCAGGTTCCTCGGATCACAAACTTAGTGGAAATTAATACCCTTTGACATCTATTGAAGTATTAAACAGAATTAAATAGAAACTAAGTTATGTTAGATTCCTCGGACCACAAACTTAGTGGAAATTAATACCCTTTGACATCTATTGAAGTATTAAACAAAAACTAAGTTATGTCAGGTTCCTCGGACCACAAACTTGGTGGAAATTAATACCCTTTGACATCTATTGAAGTATTAAACAGAAACTAAGTTATGTTAGGTTCCTCGGACCACAAACTTAGTGGAAATTAATACCCTTTGACATCTATTGAAGTATTAAACAGAAATTAAGTTATGTCAGGTTCCTTGGACCACAAACTTAGTGGAAATTAATACCCTTTGACATCTATTGAAGTATTGAACAGAAACTAAGTTATGTCAGGTTCCTCGGACCATAAACTTAGTGGAAATTAATACCTTTTGACATCTATTGAAGTATTAAACAGAATCTAAGTTATGTTAGGTTCCTCGAACCACAAACTTAGTGGAAATTAATACATTTTGAGATCTATTGAAGTGTTAAACAGAAACAAAGTTATGTTAGGTTCATCGAACCACTAACTTGGTAGAAATTAATACCCCTTGAACTAAGTTATGGCAAAATTATAAACTGAAGTAAGTCCATGAGCATCACTTAAAGCATTTTAAGGTGCCCTGGACTTGGCTGTTATTTGGTCAAACGTTTGGATATTTTCTCAGAGTTAGAAACTTATTGGAGTTGATAGATGAAAAGTATGTCTTGATAGTATTGTGGATTTAATAGTCACAATCTACTCGGATTCTCATTTAAAATATGTAAAACTGTGTTTTCCCTTGTGTCAGCAACTTCGTTCTTTTATGGCATATGGTTATGTACGAACAAAGAACAGTCAAAGTGAAAATTGCATAAATAAAAGATAAAATAATAATAACCCATATAAATTTGGGAAAGTAAAAATGCATATTTCATTAAAACAAGTCTTGGAGAAAACAAATTCCATTACAAAAATCATAATTACATTACAAAATGAAGAGTCAGTGTTTCGATTTTATCTGAAGCTTGGAAGTCTTGTCAACTGGTTTATCCGCTTCAGTAGGAATCATTTTTTCCTTCTCTTTGGAGGCTCCCTCAGAAGGCATAGTAACAGAAGCTAAGGCTTGTTCAAAACCTTGGGTAGCTGCCCCATCTTGTGGAACCTCTACGGCCTTGTCCGAGGATGTTTCCTTGGAAACTTCAGGTTCCTTTGTTGGCTCTTGCTGATTGGGAGGAAGAGGATCCTGAGGCTGTGCTTCCTCAGCCGGGTCAGTAATTGTAGAGGCCACCTCACCTTGAGTGGAAGGAAGGTCTGAGGCTCGAATGGTTGGTGGGAAGTAGATGTTTTCTGGCCTCCTCAGCTCAGAAGAAGCCTCAACCCCGGCTCGGTTGAAGGCTTCTTCCCAAGTCTGGGCATAATAGATTCTACAGACGGCAGGGATCTCTGCCTGAAGGGCATCCTCGGTCTCGGCTACGCCAACGTCGTAACCACGCTGTTCGGCCTCATCCATTGCCTTCTCGGCCTCTATTTTTGCCTTCTCGGCCTCAGCTTTCATCTTTTCAGCCTGATCTTTGAGCTTCTGGGCTTCTTCCAGTTACTTTTTAAGGGCTGCCATTTGCTCCCTAGAAGCAGCCAGCTGATCATTGGCCTCACGCAGGCGCTTCCTCTGATCCTCGACTTGTCTTTGCGCGCTCTCCAGAGCCGAGTTAGCACTCCTCCTGGCCTTTTCCTCCTCAACCAGCTTATTCCTTAAATCTTTATTACTTTGATCAGCGATGTTGAACGACTGTAAGGCTGCTACGCGCCTTTTCTTCTCGTCGTCCAACTGCTGATAGCAGGAATTGGTTATCTCCTCAACCCTGAAAGTGGCTTGGATAGCCTAAAAGAAAAGGGTTAGTAACCTAACAAATAGCAATAAAGATAAAGGAAAAAGGGGTAACATCATACCATGCCCAAATATCTTTTGAGTTTGAGGAAAACCTTGTTCTTCCTGATATTCCGCAGCTCGGCCATATCCTTAGGAAGTAACAGAGCCCCCTCCAAGGCCAAGGCAACATGGCACCCAATACCCCCGTTGAAATCCCTGAGTGATGCATCCTCCCTCAATGGTTCACCGCCGAGCATGGGTACTGGAAGCCAAGCCGAAGGCTCTGGAGGCTGATTATCTCCCCTTTCCACGCCTCGCTGTGACGTCTGGCTAACCTTTTGCTGCTTCGCAGCTCATTGGGCCTCGTCTTCATAAGTAGGATGAGACCTCCCGGTCTCCACCACGTCTTTGCCCTTCTGCTCTCTCTTCTTCTTCGGATTAGTAGGTTCAGGTCTAGAAGGCAGAGATGGCTGAGGAGGTGGAAGAGGAGATTTGGAAGGAGGAGGAGGAAGTTTGGGCTTGGTGGATTTCCCCGGCGCACATCTTCCGGGTTAATCTTCTATTAATTTCATCAAACTCCTTTGGGATTTCCTCTGGATACCCATTTTGTCCGATATATCCTCGGGAGATGGAGTCTGGTTGAACACTTCGAATTCATCCGAGGATTCTGACAAGTCTACGATCCCCTCCGAATTTTCTTCTTCTTCTTCTTCTTTTTCTTCTTCCTCTTCCTCAAGAATAAGTTAGGATGAGGATGCTCCTACTGAAGGGGTGGCCACAAAGAGTGGTTGAGCAAGGGGTGTACCTTCAGGAATGGGAATACCTTCTGGAACAACGAATCCTTCGTAGGCAACACTAATACGGTGGAACCGAGGATCGTTGGCTTTTATCACGTACTTAGGGGCTTGAAATGCGAGGGAAATGGGTGTGTACCTAAGAATTAGGTGCGCCGCTCGCAGTTGACCGTCGACTTCGTTTACGTACACTTCAGACCGTAAAATTCTATCTAAGCTCTCTTTGTTGACTAAGCTGAGCTGGGGTTTAGTAGAACGCTTATCTGCAAAATCATTAAAATGGAAGAAAATTTTGTCAAAAGCAGGGATATTGGGAAGTAAAAGAGAAATACAAGCCAAGACACATAAATCTATTGCTATACCCCCACCTGGTTTTCCCTCCTTAGTCGGACAGGGTAGGCCATCATGCCATTCCCTAGAAAAGATTAAAAAGTCTTCCTTTAAGCCTTTGTTTGATGTGGGGAGGCATTGGATTAACCTTACTGCGGGATACCTTGACTTAAGGTAATATCCCTGTCCTGTCAGATGGTGTAAGTTGTATACCCAATTCACATCATGGTGGGTCAAATTTAGGTTCATTCTCTCATTTAGAGCTTCTATACTCCCCAATACCCTAAACATATTTGGGGCGCACTGTGTGGGAGATAGTCTAAAGAACCTAAGATAGTTCCTAGTGATGGTGCCCATGGGGATGGTCATCCCTCCCTCTATGAAGGCGATCATTGGGATGACCACCTCTCTGGTTTTCCTAGCATCTACCCATTCCCCCTGGGCAGTGTATCTCATGCCCACTGTTGGTGGGATCCTATACTTAGCCCTGAACCTTTCTATACCCTCCTCAGACTCAACTAAACGCTTGAACTTACCCATTGTTGAGGACTATATTTTCGGCCCACGTGGCATTACTTCATTGGCACCCCATGCCACATCAACATATTATTGGTTTTTTTGGGTAAATCTATTTAAAACCCAAAATAAGCTCATATCTCATTCAACTATATGGATTGGGCTCACATGGCTCGCAAGTGCCTTATTTCAAGAGGCGGATTCATGGTCCACATTTCCTCTTCATCAATTGGGATCATAACCCCACGACATTATCAACATCAACATATGGATTGGACTTAAGCAATGAATCAAAGCTCACGGCCCATATTACCTCTCTTACACTCATGGCAAGCGGCTTCTTCAATAAGAGGCCATATTTACACAAAATAACAACAAAACCCGAGGTACGTCATCTCATCTTCGGCTTATGACCCAAGCTCATAAGTCTCTTTGGGGAAAATTTGGGAGTCGTGGTTTGGAGGGCCAAGAGGTATGTTCAGTAAAACTCCAGCGGTTTAAAGTTGATTAAAGAAAAATGTTGCTTGGCGTGTCTTCTCCAACTCCCTAAACTCTGACGAGTCCGTGTGTAGCGGGTAACATATGGTAAGCATCTCTTATCACATAGCACTTTAAATGATAAAATTCCCCATTGCTCTTTTCCTAAAGCTTAATATTCATCATGTGATAAATGCTCAATATCTCCAGCCATCTAACTGCTGGGTAACTATTCATTCAATTCCCAGCTGTTGCTATACAAATTTAGAAACTTCATTATATTATTCTACATAAATCTCATTACTTCTTTTAGCTAAAATCCAACTCAAACACATGGCCTAATCTGATTGGCTATCTTTTATCTCTAACTATATGCAAAATATTCATGATATATTTTATACCCAGCTGTTGTCTGCCACAATCAGACCATATATGTCTCTGCCAGCTGCCAGAGCAGAGCATTAAATACTCTTCTTGCTCACCAAGATTATGTCACAACACAATGAGACCTTGACCAAATCTCTAAAGCTTCTTTAGCCTTCAACCAATCCTTCTATTACTTGCTAGAAATGTGTTGTAATGGAATCTTGGACCAAAAACATAAACACCCGAAAAGGAAACATTTCCAGCTGAACCCTAGCAGTGTATTCAGCACTTGACACCTAGCTGGAAGTGATATCATCAGCCATTTAATGCTGAAATCCCAGCAACCAGCTGTTATACCCAAAATAGCAAGATACCCTTCAAAGAGATCTTACCATTTTTCAGCCAAATCCATCCAATAAATGCTGAATGACCTCTCCAGCAGTCTGAAATCACCCATCTGACCTCATTGGCTTCTGCCCAAAGCAAACAGCTTTCTTATGACAGCTGGGACAACTTTTTTCATGATAGCTGTCACAGCTTTTCCTGACAGCTGGGACAGCCTTTTTCAGAACAGCTATGACAGCTAACCCAGCAGCCTGAACATCACTGATTTTTCCACATTTGGCTAAAACCAAAACCAACTATTGAAACTACATTTTTCTTGCCAAAATACTTTCCTTTTCTGCTACTTTTTCCCCAGCAGTTCTTACCCGAAACAGCAAAAATACCTTAAAGTTAAACATACCATTTTTGGCCAAATCTTAAGATGGATTCTCTGAAGATTTATTGCTATTTGGAACAGATTTTGGCTGATATTATTTGCCAAAATACCCCTTTAAACTCAGCTAAATGGAACCCTTCATCAACACCTCAAGGGGGGACACCAATGGAGAACAACTCTCATAGAAACTTCCCTATTCTTTCTCCCTCTAATGATCTTCTGAAGCTCTGAATGAAGTTCTAAGCTTTTGAGTTTTTAGTTTCCAGATTAGGAACTAAACTCTTCAGCCCTTAGCTCATAAATGCCTTCATAAGCTCTCATACATCCTCCAGCAGTAAATCCCAGCAGCTTTGCTAAACACACTAAAACATCATTACTCTCTTGTACTCATTCTCTCACTCTCTATATCCAGAAAATACACCTATTTTACTGCTCCTATCTCCAAATACCTAAACACATATCCATACTCTTCTCTTACAAAATCTTTCCTCTTGGAAAGCAATCTCTACAACTTCTCCAGCAGTTATAATCTCACATTTTACTATCTTTGACCTCCATATCTCTCATACTTCCACATATCATACATATCACAAATACTATATCCCACAAAACATCTATATCTTTTACTATCTCCACACTTCTCAAGAGATATCAAACACTTATATTAAAAGCCCTTCTCATGGAAGGCATGAATTTCTATTACTAAACCCCTTCTCCTAGAAGGCACCAAGATCTCATATCAAAGCCCTTCTCTTACAAGGCACAATTACTTCTTCAAAAGCCCTTCTCTTACAAGGCACAACTACTTCTTACATAAAGCCATTCTCTTAAAAGGCACATATACTCCATACAAAAGCCCTTCTCATGGAAGGCAACTCTATTCATAACTTCACAACAATTAAAAGAGCATTGTCAAAGGGGAAACTCATTTAAGTGCATGATAAGAGGGGCAAGCTTAACCAGCCCCTACACACAGCTGGACATACTCTCTCTCCCTCCAGTTGCACCCATTTTTTCCCCTTCAATCACGAAGTTATCATGGTAAACTGCCTTTCTACCGCTGGAGTCACTCTGCTGGGATATCATCAACTCACAGAAGCTGTACAGCTAGGCTACAAACCATACAAAGATAAGTGATTTTGCTTCCTTAACTTTAAATTTGCATTATTGAGTATATGATTACTTCACATTTAAATACATATTACTTTATTCCAACTACTATTACAACTATTAACCAAGACTTAAATTCATTTAAATACATGATAAACTAGCCTTTATCGTTGGCATTCTGCTGGAATCCTATCAGCTCACTGATGTTACATAGCTGGGCTATAAACCATACAAAGATAAGTGACTTTGCTTCCATATTTTTAAATTTACATCATTGAGTACATGATTGCTTTACCTCTAAATAAATTGCTTTATTTCGACTACTATTACAAACTACTAATCAAAGCTATTATATCAAACACATATTACATATTTATTCGACCATTATCGCGATTCTTAGACTTTGGCTTTAATGATTTTATAGGCTTAAAAAATATGTCGGTAGCCGTTGGACCACGTGACCCAATGTTGAGTTCCGGACGCAACTCCCCAAAAAGAACCCGGGCCTAGTAAGGTCATCCCTCCAACGAACCACACATGGCTGGGCATCCGAAAAAGGCCCTCGAACACCTATCTTCTAAGAAGTTTTGAAGAAAAATTAACAAGTTTGAAACGAAAACTAATAGGATCCAAGGAAACTTACAGGTTTGAAAAGAAGGTCCTCGGACAAATTTTTAGTATTTGTAGACGCACAGGGAGGTGAGAGAGATTGATAGGTTTAGTGTATGATCTCTAGGATTGTGTGATTGTTGAAAGTAGGAAAGGGAATTGATTTGAAAAGTTATTTATAGTGGCGCAGAAGTTACAAGCGGGAAAATTCCCGCTCGTAAACCCAGGAAAATCCTCCACTGTTGGATTTATATCCTGCCGTTGAACATGGGGGGGGGGGGGACAAGGGAGCCTCCAAAATTTAATGATGGCACGCTCTGGACGCCGAAGCGTCAGGAGCATGCCTTGAGTAGGTAAAAAGGCATTTGGGAGTTCAGGAGGGCATAACCATACACAAGATGGGCTTAGGACATCAAAATCCTCATTTCCTCCCGAGGAGTCGAAAAGCAAGATTTTGAGGGGCTATTGTGGGGGCCAGTTAGCCAGGAGATACTATCAAAGTTGTACGAATTGGGCCTATGGCCAAATCCGAGGATATCAACTAATTCGAGGATGGTCAAATAAGGTTACTACGGGAATGGTATAAGAAGAAAAATAAAGATTGTATACGATAAGCCCAACATATGTCCGAGGAGAAAAGTCATCTCGGAAACAGGGATCCGAGGTCAGCAAGAATGTCCTATCATCCCGGACCTTCTTCAAGGTTGCATTACAACTAGAAGTTGGACATTGGATGAGGGACGAATAAAGGGAGGCAACAAATATCTTCAAAAGCTGCTACCTCCACATTAAATGCCTCCCAACTAACTCTCTGGCTGCATTAATGTGGAGGTGATACCTGAATAGTGGCCAAGTAGCCTTACAGCTACTAGTTGATGGTTCTGGGAGGTGTTGGATGGGATAAGAAGGAGTTCCTAGAATCTAACCTACACGTGTATAGTAGAGATAATACCAAGATTGTAGTATATAGCATGGGAAGGTGGCCTAAAAGAAGGGATCGGAAAAAATCAAGAAATCTTTGTAATAATACTGTGAACTCTTGTAACTTTGCTCATCAACAAGACATAATAATATAAGCTCCTCAGGCCGTGCCGAGGGTAGATTTTCTTATCCTATTTGTGTTTAATGATCTTAAATCAGCAACTTTTATCGTCTTTCTTCTGGGGTAGAACTAGTTTTTTCACTCACGCTCTACAAATTCATTGTTTGAGCTTGTTGGGCTAAAACCCAATCCTATATTGGGTCCAATCCAAATTCAGTCCCTACAATATATATATATATATATATATATATATATATATATTTAATGGGTGATACATAGTAAAAAAATTGACATGTATCGATAGTTGTTTTCCACGTGGTGGCGTTATTTTCCATATATCATACTTAATAAATAGAGGAAGTTAACAAAGATGATATGTGTCATTATTTTATGTATTGTCAAAGAGACATGTATTACCATTTTGTGTATTCATAAGTTGTAATGATTCAACTTTTATAATATATGTTAGCGTTATTTGTAAGATTGAATTTATTCAACCATCTAATTGGCTTTATTCTGTGCCAAATTTGCTTGTATTTCAGCATTTAGTAACCCTGTATTTAGGTGGGCTTGTTGTAAGGATAGTGAGTGAGATAGAGTGAAGTTTGCTCAAGAGTGTGCAAGAAAACAGAGACTCGCGGCTGGATCTCGCGGGTGACTCGCGGCTTCAAGTCGCCAGAAGTAGCACACGTGCCAAGCATGCCAGAAGGTGAACAGTCATGCTAGCTGGAGCACTACAGGACAAAACAGGACAACTGGCCATACGGTTATCTCGCGACTGGATCTCGTGACTCAGTCAAGTCGCGAGGCCAAGTCGCGAGCCAGCCCTGTTTTGAAAAACCTGACGTTTCACATTCTCCTCTCACCTCAGTATAAATACCCCTTATACCCACAAATGATAGAGAGCTTCCAGAGAGAATTTTGAGAGAGAAACCCTAGAGTAAAACAAGATTGATTCATCTACAATCTTTACATAAGTGTCTCTTCAAATTCCTCAACTCTCTTCCTCTCCATTGCCAAATCCTTGAGAGGCTTTTTACCAAAACCTTGTTCTCACCATATCCATTACTGTGAGAGGGTTGTTTGGTGTTCTGGGAAGCAGTTAGGAAGGAACCAATCTTCATTGGTTGATGCTACGGTTTAGTAGCGGAATCCGGGAAGCTAGAAGAGAAAAAGGTTCGGCGCAACCACGTTGGAGCAAGAAGCTTGGAGGGCTTAGGTGCACTGGGTAGATTAGGCTTGGAGGGTCTATTGCTGTTCATGTATCCCAACTACATTTTCTAGTGGATTGTTTACCGCTTGGAGGGCGGCGGAGAGGTTTTACGCCGAGGGCTTCGGTTTCCTCTTCGATAACACATCGCGTGTTATCTTTGTGTTTGCATCTTCCTTCCCTTTTTATCTTTGCCTTTTATTATCTGCTGTGGGTTGTGATTTTAATTTGGCTTAGATAGTTTTGTCCAATTCTACATTATAGCTTATGTTCATTTTCCGCACACTATTTGTTTGACATAAAGCTTGAATTGGTTAATTTGTTAATTGGGGGTCTAAACGTTCAAGGGTGTTTTTACACTATTTGAACTTTCATTATTCAACCCGGCCAAACTTGGTAACCCAATGACTTGGTACATAGACCTGTTTGGGTCATCAATTGGATCGAATGTGTATAAGACCTGGTCAAAACCGATAAATCTTGGTTAGTTTTAAGCAAATCGTGTGACCCGACTGAATTTTAATAACCTAGCTTGGTTTGTTAATTGTATAAAATTATATTAATAGGTTCACCCCCGTTGACTTCTTTATTATTTAGTGTGTGATAATATGATAATTTAAATTAGAGAAAACCTAAAGAAATTTTTTTTAAAAAATGCACTATTCTCTCACTTCTATTCACACTACTCTACTCATCACTTTTCACTATTTCAATTCTCCAAACTTGAGATTGTGCATCAATTTGCTGCTCTAAATAGATTACTTTTTAGTTTCACTTAGTCGGTTAGCACATTGGCATGAGTATAGTATATGTTATATAGTTTATTGTTTAAACATTCTTTTCTCTTATTTTGTTTTTACGTTTTTTGTGTTTTAGAGGGTTTTTGGTTGACATCACACCGGTGCATTCTATAGGTATTTCACTCTTCAGGTACCCTAGAGTTGCGAGTTTGGACAATTGGCTCATTGACAATTCAGTGCATCATCAGATTTAATCCTTCAAGGAAAATTATCGTTTCATGCTATGTGAAATACACTTCTTAAGAAAAATCTACACTTTCACACCAAGGATCCACTTTTTCGGGAATGTCCACATTTAATACATGGTGACACTTGATGTGTACTGTGAGTGCATAAAGGAAATGCGAGACAATTAAATACAATCTTTAATGATCCCCAAAGAACATAGAGAAGAGGTTAGGGCTTATTTTGGTTAACTTTTTAAAAAATTGTTCAAAAAACCAGTGAAATAGTTTCCGTAGGATCGCTTCATGCGTACAGATTACTCCCAGATTGCCCATTAGTCAATCTATTACCTACTTGAAAGACTTAACCAGGCTTTTCAAAAAATAAAAATAAAAAATACATAGAGAAGAGAGTAGGGCTTAAATAATAAACACTACTCTTTTACAAATTGTTCAAAAAAATCAGTGAAACAGTTTCTGTGGGGTGCTTCTCACGTATAGATTACTCCCAGATTGCCCATTAGTCAATCTATTACCTACTTGAAAGACTTAACCAGGCTTTTCAAAAAATAAAAATAAAAAATACATAGAGAAGAGATTAGGGCTTTAATAATAAACACTACTCTTTTACAAATTGTTCAACAAAATGGGTGAAACGGTTTCTGTACGGGTGCTTCGAAGCACCCCTACAGAATTCTCACGTATAGATTACTCCCAGATTGCTATTAGTCAATCAATTACCTACTTAAACCCGTGTTAAAGACTTAACCAGGCTTCTAAATTAAAAAAGAAAAAAGAAAAAGAAAAAAAAAAGACTTAACCAGACCTACTAATCACCCACTTCCACAAGTATGTCTTAACTGTTGAGCAATGCTGCACTCAGAGCCATCCATCTTAATCTTTTAACATGGTTCTGTCCATACTCCATAGACTTATTGGGAAGAAAATGAAAGTCCTATTTAAAGATTGAAACTTCATTTAAAACTTCAAACTCCTAGGAAATATTTACTGACAAGGAGAGAGAACAAGATAACGAATGGCAACCCTCAAGAGCGCATAATATATTTCATATTACTTTATTTTCTATACTTGCATGTCTTTGGCATCCAACTACAATGGGATTCCGAGGTTTCTATTTGTCCTTCGTTTTACTTGCTTTAAGTTTCGAGCTACAAAACCTGAATTCTGAGACGCTAACATGCCATCTGGATGACTTCAGAGCCTTGAATGGCTTCTCCAGTTGTTTAGAGTCAACAATTGCTGGTTGGAACAACACTTCTTCTCCTGGTTGCTGCACCTGGACTGGCATCACTTGTGATAATTCCACTGTTTCCTGCAGAAGAGTGGTTGGCTTGGAACTTGGCAGCAAAAAACTTGCAGGGAAGATTTGTGGATCCCTGGCAGGCTTGAGTCAATTGAGAGTTCTAAACCTCTCTCATAATTTCCTTCAGGGGTCACTTCCTGATGAGTTGTTTAGTCTGCCAAACATAGAGATCATAGACTTAAGCAACAATGCTTTTGTTGGGTCCATCAACAACAAAGGTATGTGTAAAATATCTACAAGAATTCAAGTGCTTAATTTCTCTAATAACCAATTTTCTGGAGAAGTTCCAAAAGGTTTGGAAAATTGTAATTCCCTACAACATCTCTCTTTTGATGAAAATGGTTTATCAGGGAGTTTGCCTGAGAGTCTCTTCCAGCTAAAAAATCTTAGTGAACTGAATCTTCAGGGTAATAGTATATCTGGGTCACTGAGCAATGGAATTAGTAACCTCTCTAACCTTGTCAAACTGGATATCTCCTCTAATTTGTTTTCTGGAGTTCTTCCAGCCATTTTTGGGAGACTTGCAAGGCTTGAGCACTTCTCAGCCGTGTCAAATTTATTCACTGGCCATTTGCCTAATTCACTGGTAAACTCCCCATCACTTCAAATGTTAAATTTGAACAACAACTCTCTAAGCGGTCCAATCAATCTCAACTGTTATGCAATGAAAAATCTTCTCTCCCTAGACCTTGGTTCTAACCTATTCCACGGTCCAATTCCCAATAGTCTTTCTTCCTGCAGAAGATTGAAAACACTAGGTCTTGCCCGCAACAACCTCAGTGGAAAAATTCCCAACAACTACAGGAATTTGAAGTCTCTAACACATCTCTCACTGTCAAACACTAGCCTCAATAATATATTATCAGCTCTCAGGATTCTACAATATTGCAGGAACTTAAGTATGTTGGTCCTTACAATGAATTTTCATGATGAACAAATGCCGAACGATGAGAATCTGCATTTCAAAAACCTCAATGGTCTAATTCTTGCCAATTGTAAACTCAGAGGTTCAATCCCGCAATGGTTGAGTAGTTGCCTCAAGTTGCAGCTTTTGGATTTATCATGGAATCATTTGGGTGGAAGCGTACCATCATGGTTTGGAAAGTTTGAATCTCTCTTTTACTTGGATTTGTCTAATAACTCTCTCAAAGGTGAGATACCAAAGAGCTTGACTGAACTACGAAGCCTCATAAGTGGGAATATCACAAGAGAAGAGCCTGTCTCAAGCTTTCAACTTTACACTGCTCGACAAGGTGGACCAGTCTTAAGTTATAGGCAGATTTCAAGCTTTCGACCAACTTTAGACTTGAGTTACAACAATCTCCAAGGCCCAATCTGGCCAGATTTTTGGAATTTGAAAAGGCTCCATGTTTTGAACCTGAAAGAGAATAACCTATCAGGCCCTATTCCAAATAATTTATCAGGGATGACAGGCTTGGAGAAACTTGATTTGTCTCACAATAAACTATCAGGTGAAATTCCTCGTTCATTGGTAAATCTTAGCTTTGTGTCGACTTTTGACGTATCCTATAATCATTTGTGTGGGAAAATTCCTGAAGAAGGTCAATTTGATACTTTTCCAAGTGCAAGCTTTGAGGGAAACAATGGTCTTTGTCATGCGGAGTATTGTACCTGTCAGTCTGACCAGACTCCTATTCATTCTCCCAGGGAGAAAAAGAGAATAATTATTGGTCTACCATTTGAAATTGGAGCTGCAACAGGTTTTGTTCTTACTGTCATATATTGCTTCATGTCCGGATTGTCATTCCCATAGCAGAACAATCAGGTAAAATATAAAAATTGTAATTGGAAAGTAGGTGTATTTCAAAGAATAAAATAATATGTATTACCTCTTATTTGATAGTGTGCCAGATTTCCTTGAGTTCATATGAGAATCCGATTGGTGCAGTTATGTTAATTAAATTTAAATCTTCTGTTTAGTATTTCTGTTCTTAATTATAACACATGTAGTAGAAACCCAGTAAAGAATGTGATGTGTTAGTTGTGGCTGGTATGTTGAAATTGTTTTTTATTAGTTGTGGCTGAATCTTAGCTTTTGGTAAAGCGTGGCCGGTTTTTTCAGCTTGTTTTCAATGAAATTCTTGATTATCCTAAAAACAAAAACAGTAAAGAATGTAACTATCATTTGCACTGCAGGGAAAATGTGAAATATATTCAAGAATTGGTATCTTCTTCACCGATTCAACATTTCTTTTTTAAGGATAAGTCCACCGATTTGTGTTCATAATCGTACCTAAGGGAGAGGCAAATTGAGAGAGGAAGATAAATTGTTGTTACTCTCTTGTGAAGCTGCCTTATCGCAACGTCATTGACCACATAATTAATCTTTTTCATATTTATTTTTTACCTTTAATTTTTTTACAATATTAAATATACAAATATATTGGTTTTACAAATTTATCTTAGGCAGTTTCAACTTTACATATTCCTTTACTTTAATTTTGATGTTATAATCTATATAATAAATCTATGGAAAATCAAATAAAAGTATTGTCTATATATATTCATTTTGGACGGTTTTAACTTTACATATTATTTTGCCCCTTTATCTTCTTTTATTTTAGCTCTTCTTATTCCCATTATCTTATTATAAATTTGTCACTCTCTTCCATTCCATGCATATTTTTCCCATACAAAAAATGTTATCTCTCTCTCTCTCTCTCTCTCTCTCAAATTCTTTTTCATTTTTTGTTGGATTTTTTTTTTCCCTGTATCTCTACCTTAGATTGATGAATATTTGTTTTTTAGAATTCAACTTTTTAAAATTTTCTATAAAAAAATATTCACTGCCCATAGGAGGTTCTCCTACTAGAGATTTGTTCCCTTATTGTCCTATTATTAACTAGTTCATATGTGTTCATTGATGCAAGTATTTTTATTTATTTTTTGTCATTTATTTACAACACTAAACACTTTTAATGAATGGTGTAGAATGTTGATCTGAATTGAGGAAAATCAAATTATAATATGTCATGTTTTGTGTTATTGTCAGATTTTAGTTTCTTTGGAAAGTAATAAGATAATCTGGACAAGCTAATGAAGAACAGTTAGTGTAGTTGAAGACAATAGTTTTTGTGCAATTTCTTTTCGCTGTTTGTAAATATTGTGTTAAATATATTAGCAGCAAAATATTAAGTCTTTATTATATGATGTTCCTTAGATGCTTAACTAATTGTTTTAAGCGTTTAGGAATATTTTATATTGTTTTTTCATCTTCTTTATTTCATTATTGTGTTCTTTGAGATTTTTAAGAAAACAAATTCTATTTTGTGTTTAAAATTATTTATTCATCTATTCATTTTTCATATGTTGGATTAGATGTTTGATTAAATTATGACAACATTAACACAATACTTCTTTTTTGAAACAAACTTCTCTACTTTTTCCTCTATGGAATTGTGCTCTTGTTTTTTTTTTTTTTTTTTTTTTTTTTTTTTTTTTTTTTTTAAGGAAAAAGAATTGCATCTTTTATTTTATTTTATTTATTGAATTGTAGTTTTTTTTATTTTTATTAATTTTTTAGATAAGTTTCTTGGTGTTTTTGATTGTATGGTAGAAAATTTCTGGTTTGAGAAAATATGTTTAAAATTGAAAGAAAATTTTTCAGATTTTATATAATTTTTAATGATACACAAATATTATAAATAACGTTTATTAAAAAAATTAATATTTTCGCTAACTTACTTTTTGAATTCTTAAGAAAAATTGTATTGTTTTGATTTGTTACCACAAAAATAACATATATATATATATATATATATTAACATTTGTGATTGTCCTTATAATAAATTAAAATATGATTATAAATTACATTACTATCTATTAAATTAGTCAAAAATGAAATTATAAATAAATTTAATGAGCCCACCCTAAAAAAATTATCACACGTAACGCGCAGGGTCTGCGACTAGTCTATATCTATATCTATATATATCTAAAAACTGAAGTGTAGCATTTATTGTTGCTACGTTTCAATGTTGCTACGTTTCAATTAAGCTACATCAGCATTCACGTCATTATCATTTTCCTTTCCAATTTTGCTACAATTCTTTTTTAACATTCACTTATTTTTTAAATATTTACACTTTCTCCAAATTTTCACATTCCATACTTTTTCATTTCCCCACTACTCTCTACTTTAATATCACTATTCATCTTTCCCTTTATCTTCCTTTATTTATCTCTTCTTATTTACTTCTTTTTACTATAAATCTGTCATTCTCTTTTCTATTCTTTGCATAGTTTTCCCTCACAAAAAGGTTATTTCTCTCTCTTTCTCTCTCTCTCTCTCTCTCTCTCTCTCTCTCTCTCAAATTTCTTGCATCTCTGCTTTAGATTTATATTTTTTGTATTTTTTGGAACTCTAATTTAGGTTGATACTCAAAGTTCAATTAGTGTATAAAACACTATGAACGTTTAGACCCCCAATTAACAAAATACCAATTCAAACTTAATATCAAACAATTAATGTGCGGAATATGAACATAAGCTAAATACATAATTGATAAACAATCTAAACCAAATAAAATCATATCCACAGCAGAAATTAAAAGGTAAAGATTAAGGGAAGAGAGATGCAAACACAAGGACAACACAATGATTTGTTATCGAAGAGGAAACCGAAGCCCTCGGCGTAAAACCTCTCCACCGCCCTCCAAGCGGTAAATAATCTACTAAAGAATGTAGTTGGGATACATGAACAGCAAAAGACCCTCCAAACCTAATCTACCCAGTGTATCTAAGCCCTCCAAGCTCCTACTCCAACGAGGTTACGCCGAACCTATTTCTTCTTTAACTTACCGGATTCCGCTATAAATCATAGCATCAACCAATATGAAATTGGTCCCTTCCTAACTGCTTCCCAAAGCACAAAATAGCCTTCTCACAGATGTGGGTATGGTGAGAAAAGGTTTTGGTAATGAACCTCTCAAGAATGTAACAATGGAGAGGAAGAGAGTAGAGGAATTTGAAGAGTTTCTATGTGAAGATTGTGGATGAGTTAATCTTGTTTTTCTCTAGGGTTTCTCTCTCAAAATTCTCTTTGGAAGCTCTCTACATTTTATGGGTATAAGGGGTATATATACTAAGGTGAGAGTGGAATGCGAAGAATCAGTTTTTCAAAACAGAGCTGGCTGGCAGCTTGGCCTCGCGACTTGACTGAGTCGCGAGTTCAAGCCGCGAGGTAACTGAACGGCCAGTCTGTACTTTTTGTCCTATAGTGCTCTAGCTGGCATGACGCTTCAACTTCTGGCATGCTTGGCACGTGTGCAACTTTTGGCGGCTTGCAAGCCGCGAGCCACCCGTGAGATCCAGTCGCGAGTTCCTGCTTCTTTGCACAATCTTGAGCATTTCTTCACACTCTCTCACACACTACCCTTACATGATTCCCACCTAAATACAGGGTTACTAATTGCTAAAATACAAGCAAATTTGGCACGAAATAAAGCCAACAAGATGGTTGATAAAATTCAACCTTACAGATACAATTTAGTTTTGTGTTTTAAGTTATTATTGTTATTTTTTCTTCTCTTTAATTGTTAAATATTTTCTGATTACATTATAAAGAATTAAATATAATATTATTCTATTATATAGTATGATTTGGATAATTTAGAGTTTATTATTATATCTTTTAATTTCACTTTTTTTCTTCTTCTCATCTTATTTTATTCAATATTGAAATTCAACCACATCCTCCTTATCATTAAATTATTTATATTTTCTCACCTTTTTTGTTTAAAAAAAAAATGTAATATTATACTTAATTCAAATAAAAAAAATTGTCCTCATTTTTTTTAACATTTATATTTTCTCCAACCTTTCTCCTTCCTTTTACCTTTTCATCTCCCCAAAAATTCTACCCTAATATCACTCTTCCTCTTTCCTTTATCTTTCTTTATTTTCTTTCTTTTTATTATCTTCCTCTTAGTATAAATTTTTCATTCACTCTTCCATTCTTTGCATAATTTTACCTCAAGAAAAAGGGATATTTCCTTCTCTTTCTCCCTCAGTATTTTGGTGGATCTTTTTTTATTTTTCTTGCATCTCTACTTTAATTAGCTTGATCAAGTTTTGTGTTCTTTAGAACTTTATTTTGGGTTTATGTGATTTAGTTTTATGTTTTAAGTAATTTTTTGTTCACTTTGCTTGTTAAATGTTATCCTATTACATTATAAAGAATTGAAGATAGTATATAAGAATATAATATTATTATATTACATAGAATGATTTGGATAAGTTAGTGCTTGTTGTTATATATATTATTTTTAATTTTTTTTCTTCTCATATTATTTTATTCAACAGTTGAATTCAGCCACACCCCCATATATATCATTATTATTTATATTTTCTCTCCTTTTTATTTAAAAAAATTAAACCTATAATATTTTTCTTAAATTCAATAAATAAAATTGTCCTCATAAAGTGAAGCTAGGGAAACCCTCATTCTCGAACCCAATGCATGAAAGGAAAAATGGAATACAAAACAAATATCAATTTAGAAACACTAAATTAAAAAAAAAAAAAACTAATAATGCAAATTTAATGTCATAGAATCATCATCATATTTTGGAAAACGATAGGTTACCAATGGAGAGAGAGAGAGAGAGAGAGAGAGAGAGAGAGAGAGATGGTAATGGAAAAAACAATACAAAGTAATAAAGAGTAGATAAAAAAAAAAAAATCAAACGTCAATTAGTAATCACTAATTGGAAAACAAAGAGATTGTAAGGAGAAGTAAAAAATAAAATAGAGATGACCATACGTAGAACATTAAAAACTTTATAGTGTAGTAAAATAGACCGTTAAATCCACTTAAAAAATTAAATCAATAATCAACAATTAAATACAATCATAGTACTAAATTTAAACTTAAAACTAATCAAACTCTAACTATGGAAACCATATTTCTAATCATAACGTAAAAAGTGATGTTCTTTGGTAATAGTAGAAATTACATAAGATATAAAGTTATAAAATTTTAAATTCCTTTTTTGACATTTCATTTAAGCTTTTATATATATATATATATATATATATATGTATGTATGTATGTATGTATGTAAAGGTTAAAAAAAATGTATATTTAAAGTTTTTATTAACTTAAAAACTAATGAAAAACCAATGGTTAATAACTAAAATTATAGTTGTGGGGATGAAGGCCCAAAATCATGTATTGGGCTTAGGGTTTCACTTGGGACAATTGACCAGTCCGAGGAGAGGAAAAGGTTGTTAAAGGGACCCCCGATTAAGGTCTCATAAACAATGAATATGTGAAAGATGGTCTGAGGAGGAACACCTCCTCGGACGTGACGGAAGTAGCTCAAGTGCATAACTCTAGCAATCAGAGGGCCTCTCCGA
Source organism: Quercus tomentella (assembly GCA_028535165.1). NCBI lineage: Eukaryota > Viridiplantae > Streptophyta > Magnoliopsida > Fagales > Fagaceae > Quercus > Quercus tomentella. The sequence goes on along the minus strand of JAPQVY010000111.1, from coordinate 33,788,287 downwards.
AAGGCCCTAGAGATAGGAATGTGCCACATAAACATACAGGGAAGAAGGAAATACAAAATATCTAAAGAAAAGCTGCTACCATCGCATTAAATGCATTGCAGCTACTTTTCTGGCCGTATTTATGTGGAGAGGACCTCTGAATAGTGTTGCCTTGGCTACCTCAACTCACAGAAGGCTGAAGGGGGGTGTCTGATGGGACGGACACTCAAGTGGGAACTCAGATGATCAACAAGTGTAGGATCAAGATGGTCCAAATAGGGCTATATAATGGGAGAGATCCCCCTGAGATGGGGATTGGGAAAGAAAGGGAGAGAATACTGTAGCAATCACAATTATCTCAAAAGAGTTGAACGATGATGAATATACAAGAACTTTTGTCTCCTCGGATTGAAAGTCCGTTGATGTCAATGTCTCTTATTTGTGATTAATTGTCTTTTAATCATATACTAGCCGTTACCCAACTTACTAAAACCTAGTTGTTCAACCCACTATCTACAAATTCATTGCATTGGGCTCATTGGATCAAGACCCATACAACTTGGGCTTGGGCCCCAAATCGTGACCCTACAATCGAATATACAAGAACTTTTGTCTCCTCGGATTGAAAGTCCGTTGATGTCAATGTCTCTTATTTGTGCTTAATTGTCTTTTAATCATATACTAGCCGTTACCCAACTTACTAAAACCTAGTTCTTCGACCCACTCTCTACAAATTCATTGCATTGGGCTCATTGGATCAAGACCCATACAACATGGGCTTGGCCCCCAAATCGTGACCCTACAATTGGCGCCGTCTGTGGGAAGAACTTGTGTGTTAGTGAGTGCAGTAGTTAGACATGGTAGGATCAGGTCCACACCAAGAGAACCCGCGTCGAGCAAGCCCTCAGCAAACAGAACCCGTGGGATCCCAACGACAGGAAAATTTTCCTGGCCCTGAACATGAACAAAATCAGGAGAACGAGAGGAATCGAGAGGGGAGTGTGCATACCGCCCAGACGAGCAAAAGCCGCTCCCAAGTAGGCAGTTGCATATCCCAGAGACAAAACAACAACCAAGCCATGCAACAAGAGATAGAGTACTTTAAGAAGAAGCTGCGCCATGCACAGCGGAGGCAATCCCCTTCCAGTTCTGACATATCCTCTAACGATGAAGAGGACGACGATTATAGGTAGAGATCAAGAACCCTTCCAAGCGAAACTTTCTCTTACGAAGACGAGCACCATCATAGACGAAAACGCAGAGGCCCATCTAGTAGGAGCCTGAATAATGACGCCATGAATAAAGCGTTGGATCAAATTTCTAAATTGCCCTTCACGCGCGAGATAGAAGGGGCTAGGCTACCTCGGTGTTTCCATCAGCCCACATTCATCGTTTATAATGGTCGAATAGACCCTGTAGAACATGTGAGCCAGTTTAACCAAAGAATGGTAAAAAGCAGGTAACTGTGCGTGCCTTTTCATAAATGAGTTAATGAGTTAAAGTAGCTAGCTTCTTGTATGCAAGGTACCCCCGGGGTAATTTGCAGTTTTGAAGCCAGCAGCCCGCTATTCCTGATCAGAGGAAGGAATAGAATAAAGGGCTGACCATATCAAAAGTGTTTGCTTTCGCTTTTCTATCTCGAATTTCCTGCTTGTTTGACTACTTTTAGTCCCCAAGTCCATTCCAAGAACGAAGCCCTGATGTGCAAGGTTTTCTTGTCCAGCGTAGGACCTGTAGCGATGAGGTGGTTCAATGGCTTGAAGACGAACTCTATAGACTCCTATAAGCAGCTCACCCAAGCATTTGGCTCTCGTTTCATAACGAACAGCCGGGTTCCTCGGCCCCTGAGTTCTTTGTTGTCATTATCCATGCGTGAGGGAGAAACCCTAAAATCGTACTCGGACAGATATTAGGAAATGTATAATCAAATGGATGGCAAATTTGATGACGTCGCCATCAGCACTTTTAAAAGCGGCCTACCAACTGAGATTGGCTTGAGGAAATCCTTGACTGGCAAGCCTATCACCAGCATACGCCAACTTATGGACCGAATTGACAAATACAAAAGAGTGGAGGAGGACCAGCTGCAAGGGAAGGGTAAGGCGAAGGCTTTCCCCCAGGAGAGAAGGGACTTCAGGTCTGACCAATTTAACAACAACCATCGACCAAGGAGAGACTTTGCAGGACAACTCGGACCTGCCAACGCGCAAGCAGTCAATGTTGTATTCCGAGACCTAGTGCATCAGGTTCTAGAGAAAATTAAACATGAGCCGTTCTTCAAATGGCCAAATAAAATAGTAGGAGACCCCACGAAGCGCAACCAAAATCGATATTGTCAATATCACCAAGAGCCAGGGCACAGCATCGAGGACTGCAAAAATTTGAGGAATCACCTCGACCAGCTGGTTCGAGAAGGCAAATTAAGGCACCTCTTACAACATCCTAGTGGCCAACAAGGACAGGCGACTTCTGAGACCTGAAGAGATACCTTCTTGAGGCCCCCCATTGGCACTATTAATGTTATTCTTGCCGCACCGGGAAGGACCGACTTTTGTCCTTCCAGAGTAATGTCCGTGACTTGGCTTTCCACTGAGGACGGCGATAGGGAGTCCAAAAAGGCCAAGAAGATGGCCTCACCTGTGCTGGGCTTCTCGGACGAAGATAAGGTTGGAACCATCCAGCCCCACGATGATGCCTTGGTTGTCACCCTCAGGATTGGAGGATATGATGTGAAGAGAGTGCTAGTAGATCAGGGCAGTGCTGTGGAAGTAATGTACCCGAACCTATACAAGGGGCTGAACCTAAAACCCGAGGACTTAACGGCATACGATTCCCCTCTGGTAAGCTTCGAAGGGAAAACCGTTACTCCAAGGGACCAGATCAGACTACCCATACAAACAGGTTCGGACGTGGTGGAGATGGATTTCATTGTAGTTGACGCTTATTCACCCTACACGGCCATTGTAGCTAGGCCCTAGCTTCATGCCCTGGGAGTTGTATCCTCCACCCCGCACTAGAAGGTGAAATACCCGTCGGAGGGCCAGTTGGTAGACGTGACCGTTGGGCATCCTCGGATGAGCTTCCTGGACGCCTTTCAAGGATACCATCAGATACCCCTGGCCATAGACGACCAAGAAAAGACAGCTTTTGTCACCCCCATTGGGAACTACCATTATAAAGTGATGCCTTTCGGTCTGAAAAACGCAGGATCCACTTACCAGAGAATGATGACCAGAATGTTTGAGCCACAGCTGGGTAAGAACATAGAAGTCTATATTGATGACATGGTGGTGAAGAGCAAAGTGGTGTCCGAGCATGTGAGAGACCTTGGCGACATTTTTGAAATTCTGAGGAGACACAAGCTACGTCTCAACGCATCCAAATGTTCGTTTGGGGTGGGATCAGGGAAATTCTTGGGCTACATGGTGACCCACAGGGGAATAGAAGTCAGTCCCGATCAAGTCAGAGCTATCCACAGCTTGCGGCCTCCTTGGAATCCCAAGGAGGTCCAAAAGCTTACTGGCATGATCGCTGCTTTAAACCATTTTATTTCTCGGTCGGCGGATAGGTGTAGGCCTTTCTTCCTCTTATTGAATAAATGGAAGGGGTTTGAATGGACCGAAGAATGTGCTTTGGCCTTCCAAAAACTTAAGGAATATCTGTCTCGGCCACCAATCATGTCCAGTCCAGAGGCAGACGAAGTCTTATTCGCCTACATCGCCGTGGCCCCCCATGCAGTAAGCCTAGTGTTGATATGAACAGACAACGGCGTACAATGACCGGTCTATTACGTAAGCAAATCATTACATGAAGCCGAGACTCGCTACCTACCACTAGAAAAGGCCATCCTAGCGGTGGTTCAAGCCACATGAAAGCTTTCCCATTACTTCTAGGCACACACAATTATTATCCTAACCCAACTCCCGCTCAGGTCCATACTTCGGAGTGCCGATTATACGGGGAGAATTGCGAAGTGGGGCATGATTCTTGGTGCTTTTGACATTAAGTACATGCCTTGTACCTTTGTGAAGGGCCAAGTCCTCGCGGATCTGGTGGCCGAGTTCGCTGAACCCTCATTAGAAGAAAAAGTGGGAGCACAAGAAATGGATGGAAAATATGTTGGCGCAGTTTCCTTATAAGGGCCCACGTGCTGGAAAGTGTATGTTGATGGTGCAGCAAACCAAAGGGGCTCTGGGGTAGGGCTAGTTTTGGTTTCCCCTGAAAGGATCACCATCGAAAAATCACTAAGGTTGGGGTTCTCGGCCACGAATAATGAGGCAGAATACGAAGCCCTGCTGGAAGGAATGTCCATGGTTCAGAAGCTGGGCAGAAAAGCTTTAGATATGTTCTCGGACTCAAGACTGGTGGTCGGCCAAGTAAATGGGGAGTTGGATGCAAGAGACGAAAGAATGCAAGAATACTTGGACCATGCTAAACGCCTACAGTCACGTTTCGATTCTTTTAGCTTACTGCATGTCCCTAGAAGTGGAAACACGCATGCAGACTCCTTGGCCAAGCTCGCCACCTCCTCGGCTCAAAATTTGCCCCGGGTCATCCTGGTGGAGGATTTACACCAACCCTCAGTGGCTAAGAAAGAGGTAGTCCAAGTCCACAACGTCAGGATGGGACCTAGCTGGATGGATCCTTTAGTATTGTTTCTAAAGGAAGACATTTTGCCTGAAGAGAAAACCGAGGCTGACAAGATACGAAGAAATGCTTCTCGGTTCTGGCTATCTGAGGACCAAAAGCTGTATAAACGTTCCTTTTTTGGGCCTTACTTACTCTGTGTGCACCCTGAAGCCTCAGAACTAATCCTGGAGGAGTTACATGAAGGGATATGCGGAAGCCACACGGGAGGCAGGTCCTTATCTCATAGAGCCATCACCCAGGGCTACTGGTGGCGGAACATGCAGAAAGAGGCCCTCGAGTACGTGAAAAAGTGTGACCAGTGTCAGAGGTTCGCGCCAAACATACATCAACCAGGAGGGGTTCTCAATCCGCTGACCAGCCCTTGGCCTTTCGCTCAATGGGGCTTGGATATCGTCGGCCCTTTTCCCAAAGCAGCAGGGAACAAAATGTATCTGATCGTCGGCACCGATTACTTCACTAAATGGGTCGAAGCTGAACCTCTAACAAATATTAGGGATGTGGATGCCAAAAAGTTTGTTTGGAAAAATATTGTTACTCGATTCGGGGTCCCTCACTCCCTCATCTCAGACAATGGTCTCCAGTTCGATAGTAAGGCCTTCAGGAGATACTATTGCAAGTTGGGAATTACGAATAGATATTCTACCCCAGCCTACCCCCAGGGGAACGGGCAAGCTGAGGCTACCAAGAAAATCATAGTGGACGGATTTAAGAAGAGGTTAGATGACGCAAAGGGAAGATGGGTAGAAGAACTGCCACACGTCCTATGGACGTATCGGACCACACCCTGCAGATCAACAGGGGAAACCCCCTTTTCGATGACTTATGGGGCCGAGGCTGTCATCCCTCTAGAAGTGGGCTTTCCAACAATGAACTACTAGAGAAAAGTCTAGACCTTCTTGGAGAAAAAAGGGAAAAAGCAACAATTCAATTGGCCTACTACTAACACAAACTCAAGTAGGGGTATAATGCCAAAGTAAAGCTGCGGTTGTTAGTGCTTGGGGACCTGGTGTTGAGGAAAGTTTTGGGCACTGCAAAAAACCCCGCATGGGGAAAATTGGGCCCAAATTGGGAAGGGCCGTATCGCATCACCGCAGTTGCTGGTATTGGGGCATATTTTCTAGAAGATTTAGATGAGAATGTAATTCCACGCCCTTGGAATGTAAGCAACTTGAAAAGGTACTATTATTAATGAAAAGTTTCCTTCCTGAATAAATTATGTTGTTGTTATGTATGGGTATTGCGCTTATTGTTCCTCAACCTATCCAAGTGTTAAACAGAACCTGAGTACCCTGCGGCTCCTCGGACCACAGGCTTAGGGGAAATTAACTACTTTTGAAATCTATCCAAGTGTTAAACAGAACCTGAGTACCCTGCGGCTCCTTGGACCACAGGCTTAGAGGAAATTAACTACTTTTGAAATCTATCCAAGGGTTAAACAGAACCTGAGTATCCTGAGGCTCCTCGGACCACAGGCTTAGGGAAAATTAACTACTTTTGAGATCTATCCAAGTGTTAAATAGAACCTGAGTATCCTGTGGCTCCTCGGACCACAAGCTTAGGGGAAATTAACTACTTTTGAAATCTATCCAAGTGTTAAATAGAACCTGAGTACTCTGCGGCTCCTCGAACCACAGGCTTAGGTCAAATTAACTACTTTTGAAATCTATCCAAGTGTTAAACAGAACCTGAGTACCCTGCGGCTCCTCGGACCACAGGCTTAGGGGAAATTAACTACTTTTGAAATCTATCCAAGTGTTAAACAGAACCTGAGTACCCTGCGGCTCCTCGGACCATAGGCTTAGGGGAAATTAACTACTTTTGAAATCTATCCAAGTGTAAAATAGAACCTGAGTACCCTACGGCTCCTCGGACCACAGGCTTAGGGGAAATTAACTACTTTTGAAATTTATCCAAGTGTTAAGGGAAATTAATTACTTAGGCAGAACGCAAGAATTACTTCGTATCATGAATGAAGAATCTTTTCACTTGTTCATACTTAGATACATTTCTTAAAATACGAGTGATGAATTACTATCAGAAATCTAGCAGCAACAATCCGGGTCCATTCATGATGACAATAAAGTTAAAGCAGTAAACAAAGCCCCAAAAAAAGAGGAAATGAAATCATTCATTAAGTTTGAAGAGAAGTTGTCTTATAGGCATTGGCAGAAGTCAAAAAAAAAAGAAAAAAAAAGAAGAAGGAAAGCAAAATAAGACAACAACAAAAGAAAACCCTACGCCTAGAGTGCTAAGCCTTGTCCTTGGGTGGACTTTTTGCAGGATCAGCGGTCTTGGGTTGATCACCTTCAGCTTTGGATTTAGACTCAGCATCCTTGGCCCGTGAGATGACATCTCTGATTGTGAGGGTGTCCTTGGATTGCTTGTCCTTTGTTGGTGGTTGAGCCTCCTTATCCACCCCTTCCCCCCCAGGAACGCGGGGGTCAGGAACGGCGGCCTGGGTAGAAAGGGGATTCTTGGCAGGAGGGTCCGAGTAAGAAATCTCTCGAATATCCTCTGGGAAGAAGATATTCTCAATCCTTCTAAGCTCGGAGTCTGCAAGAACTCCCGCCCGGTCCATTGCTACTCCCCAGGACTTGGTGCAATAGTCCCTGCAAACCACAGCCACCTCCTCAGTCAATTTGCTCTCCGTGTCCATCACCCTACGCTCGTAAAAGGCCGCCACCGCAGCCTCAGTTGCTTCCCTGGCCACTCGAGCCGCCTCCTTAGCCTGTTGCAGCTGAGTCTTGAGGTCTAGGACGGCTTGCTTCTCGGTGGCCAGGTTTATTTCCGCTATGTGTAGCTGCTGGCACATGTCCTCGGCCTGCCTCGTCGTGGTCTTAAGGCCCGCTTCAGCGCTGTCCCGGGCCTGAGTAGCCTCTTTGATCTTTTCAGTTAGGTTCTCTTTCTCCAGCCTAAGGGCTTCGACAGCTTTTTCGACCATGAGGCGGGTCTGAACCTCAACGTTCACCTCTTCTTGGGAGTTCTTAACCCACTCCTCAGCCACATAGATTTGCTGGGTAACCTGCATAAAGGTAGCGAAAGAATCATCAAAACGAAGACAACAAATAAATGAACATAGAATCGGGAGTTTGAACTATGAGGGATTTGCTGGTTTACCATTGCGAGGTCCCTCTTTAACGACATGAAGAGGTCTGGCTGCCTCGTGCTCCTAAGCCCATCCATGTCCCTGGGCAAAAGAAGGGGTTGCTGCAAAGCCTCGACGAGATAAGTCGCCTGCCCTCTCTGGGACTCCTAGAGCGTCGCGTCCCAAAAGATGGGAGTGCCATCCAATTCCAGCCGAGGGGACCAGGTATGCTGCCCCCTTCGGACTGCAGCCTCATCTCGGCTGTCCATTGACTTGGCCCTCTTATCTTTGGGCTCTTTGGCCTTCTTCTGCTGCTTGGCCTGCTGAGGTCTAACCTCACCCTCCTCCACGTCATCAGCAGGCCTCTTCCTCCTTAGATTCAGATTGGCCTGCAACCCGGGGTCGGTGGGAGGAGGAGGAGGAGGAGGGGGAGGAAGATTGGTAGGAACCTGCACCTTAGGGGCATCCTTGGAGGATTATCCCTTTTTCCTATTGGCCATTAGGCCCTTTAAACCTGACCTCTGTTTCAAATCCATGCCTTCTTCTTCGGTCTCCTGGCTGGTGTCAATCCAAGCAACAATCAGTTTTGAGGAATATGCCACGGAGAATCGATCAAGGTTGGCGTCTGAGTCCGAAAGCTCTACTGGCTTTGTCGGCTCCTCACCCTTTTCGTTTAAATGGAAATGATCGATCTCGGCCTCGAGGGATGAATGGGAAGAATCGATCTCCTCTCTCGGACCGACAACTGCTTGAAGAACAGGTTGAGTGGGCGGTCGAGCGGGAGGTAAGTCTCTTTTAGCTAAGAACCTCGGCTTAGAAACGTCGATTCGGGTCAATCTAGAGCTCCCGGCCCTTATTGCCTGGCCCACGTCCTGGAAAATACGAAACAGCGGCTCATACTCCAAAATGAGATGAGCAGCCCGCAACTACCCGTCCTCGCTCATGAAGATCTCTGACTGTAGGAGATAGTTGAGAGCTTGAACGTTGACCAGGCTAAGCTTCGAGGTGACGTGCTCTTTGATTGCAAAACATCCAGAAGAAAGGCTGTGGTTAGTCCGAGAGAACAAATAACTAAAACGAGTAAAGGTAAAGCTCGGAAGTCTAAGATCCCAGCCAAAGGGTTTGATCCTAATACACCCCACCTGGTGTTCTTGTCCTAACTGGGCAGTGAAGACCGTCATGCCATTCCCCGGAAACAATCAGATAATCGTCCTTCAAGCCTTTGTTGGACTTGGGAAGGCAAGATATCAGCCTTACCTCGTCAGACCGAGATTTTAAGTAATATGACTCGGAAAGGGAGTGGCACTCGTACAAGTGAGCTACATCGTGCCATGTGAGACCGAGATTCATCTAGTCGTTTAAAGCGTCTACGGACCCTAAAATTCGGAACATATTGGCGGCGCACTGGTGGGGGGCTAACCTATGGTTAAACAAGTAACCTCTGGTTATCCCACCCATGGGGAGCGTCATTCCTCCCTCTATAAAAGTGATCATAGGAATGGCGACCTGGCCCGTCTCTCTTTTGGTTAATATTTGGTCCGAAGGGCAATATTCTAAACCCACTCCTTGTGGGATACGGTATCTGGCCCTAAAACCCTCCATACTGGCTGGCGAATCTACTAGGTGCTTGAACCTACCCATCTAAGTGACCATAAATGACACAGGAAAAGGCTTATAAAAGAAAAGACTGAGGAAGAAGGCCGAGGATAAAAAATAACAATAAGAAGAAATGAAAAACTTACGGGAACTCGTATACTAAGTCTCTCAAACTTTCAGAAAGATTCGCAAAGAATCCTTACAAGAAATGGTTATGAAGACTTAGGGACTTAAAATATTTTGTGAGAAAAGCGCTGAAGTTCTCTGGAGCACTTGAAAGTTTTTTGAAGGAAAAAGGAAAGTGATTTCCTTCAGGGCTTTATATGGAGAGGGAGAAATCAGTGGGAATACTCCCGCTCAAAATTCTAGAGAATTGTCAGTCGTTGGATTGGTGCCTCACCGTTGGATGCGGGGGACATAAATCCGCCTAGAGTAATTATTGGCACCTCATGGACTACGAAGCGTCAGTAACAATCATAAAGGGCGTAAAACCGTGCTCCCGCTTGTGTAAATTAAAGGATTAGTGAGTCTTATCCCTTAAAAATCAAAATCCCATCTTTTTCTCGGATAAGAAAAAAACTGGAATTTTGAGGGGCTATTGTGGGGATGAAGGCCCAAAATCATGTATTGGGCTTAGGGTTTCACCTGGGACAATTGACGAGTCCGAGGAGAGGAAAAAGGTTGCTAAAGGGACCCCCGATTAAGGTCTCGTAAACAATGAATATGTGAAAGATGGTCCGAGGAGGAACACCTCCTCAGACGTGACGAAAGTAGCTCAAGTGCATAACTCTAGCAATCAGAGGGCCTCTCTGAAAGGCCCTAGAGACAGGAATGTGCCACGTAAACATACAGGGAAGAAGGAAATACAAAATATCTAAAGAAAAGCTGCTACCACCGCATTAAATGCATTGCAGCTACTTTTCTGGCCACATTTATGTGGAGAGGACCTCTGAACAGTGTTGCCTTCGCTACCTCAACTCACAGAAGGCTGAAGGGGGGTGTCTGATGGGACGGGCACTCAAGTGGGAACTCAGATGATCAACAAGTGTAGGATTAAGATGGTCCAAATAGGGCTATATAATGGGAGAGATCCCCTTGAGATGGAGATTGGGAAATAAAGGGAGAGAATACTGTAGCAATCACAATTATCTTAAAAGAGTTGAACGATGATGAATATACAAGAACTTTTGTCTCCTCGGATTGAAAGTCCGTTGATGTCAATGTCTCTTATTTGTGCTTAATTGTCTTTTAATCATATACTAGCTGTTACCCAACTTACTAAAACCTAGTTCTTCGACCCACTCTCTACAAATTCATTGCATTGGGCTCATTGGATTAAGACCCATACAACTTGGGCTTGGGCCCCAAATCGTGACCCTACAATCGAATATACAAGAACTTTTGTCTCCTCGGATTGAAAGTCCGTTGATGTCAATGTCTCTTATTTGTGCTTAATTGTCTTTTAATCATATACTAACCGTTACCCAACTTACTAAAACCTAGTTTTTCGGCCTACTCTCTACAAATTCATTGCATTGGGCTCATTGGATCAAGACCTATACAACTTGGGCTTGGGCCCCAAATAGTGACCCTACAATAGTATTAATAAAATATATAATGAGATCATCTTAAAAAAATTATCACGCGCAACGTGCAAGTATGCGACTAGTCTATTCTATATCTATATCTATATTTATATCTATATAATAACTAATAGCCGAAAAGTTTGACTTTTTGTTGACCACTCTTCATGGCGCCACTTGGCTATATAAATTGTTGCTACGTCTACAATTAAAAACAAAAAGATGTAACTTTTCACAAACCGTATCAATCCTATTTTTCCTACTTTTGGTGTATAGTTGCACCATTCCGTTGGGTAGTTATTAGTTGTTAGGTTCTAAATATTTAGAACAATTGGCAAATCGTGAACACAAACTTGTCTAGATATAGATCTTAGAGTCTATAGGTATTATTAGACAATGCTCAAGGTGATTCAAGTCAAGATTCAAGAACATACAAGCTGTAGGAAGAAGATTTCATAATCTGCATGGTTCGATCGATCGAAAGACAGGCTTGACCGATCAAAAGTCGTATCTGCAGAATTTTAATTAAGCCCAAACAACAGTTCAAGCCCATTAAGGATTAGGGTTTCTGATCTACTTTTTCCAGTATATAAAAGAAACCCTAAGCACGTTTTTATAAGGCTTTTTAGAGAGAGAAGAGTTGCCTCTTTTGTATTTAGGGTTTTGTTCCTAAAAAGCTCTCTCATATCTTTTACCAGTGTTATTACTTGAAGAATCTCAAGATCCAATGTTGTAGAAGTTGCTGCCTTCTCTAGTCATCAAAGGTGCTGATGATCTAAACCTTCAAGGGTGGTCTTGGAGTCACAAACAAGAGAGTTTGTGTTGCTAAACCTTTGAGTGGGATCTCAAAGTCACAAACGTGGGTGTTTGTGTTTTGCAAAGGCCAAAGAAAGAAGTAGTCCGTGGACTCGGAGCTATCATGGGGTCGTGGTAGTAAGTTTCCTACTCGAGGTAGCAATAGGATGTTAGTGGTCTAAGTCGCTATTGTGTAAACTTCAATTCTTTCATAGTAGATTTGCTTTTTACCTTGAGGATAGCTAGGTTAAATACTTCCCAGGTTTTTTACCGGTTTGGTTTTCCTGGGTTATCATATCGTGTGTTCTTTATATTTTCTGTTGTTTTACATGATATGATTGTTATTGTTTTAACCTAGATCTGAATAATAAACTTAAGTATTCACTTGGTTAATTAATTAGGTTAAACAATCTAGTTTACAGGGGTCTAAAAACGTACATTAGTGAGTTAACGGTAGGGACCAAATTAAATGCAAGTTGAAAATAACAGGGATCAAATTGACTGCTACCAAAATGTAGGGACCAAATTGACTGTGACTCTAAAATGTAAGGACTAAAATGGTGTTTTCGCCTTTTTTTTTTTTTTTTTTTTTAATATGTGTTTTGGTTTTATGTTTTTTTTTTTTTAATATCCCATCAGAAATTCTTCTTTTTCCCTTTTATAGCTTTGGTTGAATTTTAGTTTGAGTTAATACATAGTTTTTTTTGGAAACATGAATTTGAATATGCCTACCAATTGTTTGAGTAATAAATTATTATAAAGCCTATTATTTATTCCTTTAGTTTCATTTTAATTTTGGTTAAAATAGTATTGTAATTTTGTAATGAGTTTTGATTATCATGAAAATTTCCTTATTCCTTAAGAGATGAGAAATTTAAATAATAAATTTGAAACTTATAAAGTTTAGTTGAATGTTAAACAAATATAATACACTACAATAGAAGTTAGAAGAATATGGTTCACCTTAAAAAAATATTAATCAAACATAAAATAATATTAATAATAATAAAATGATATATTTGCAGAGATAAAAAGATTAAAAAAAAAAAAACTTGTAGAATTTTTTTTTAAAAATAAACAATACTTGAAGTAATGCTTATATTACACCTCATTTCATAATATTTATATTCCCGTGTATTGCGTAAGTCTGCGACTAGTTATTAATAAAAGTGTAAACACATTCATTTTCATATCATAGAGAATATGAAGCTAACTAATAAGCTACATGGTTAACATTAGGAGAAATACAATTAATGCTCCAGCCACAATTGAAGCTACATATAACTGTATGATTAAAAAAAACATATAACTGTATGATTAAAAAAGAAATATTACTGTACCCATCCGATTTCCATATGAACACAAGGAAATCTGGTCTCACTGTCACTTAAGAGGTAACAAATCTTATGTGCTTTCTTTTGTGCGGCTTTGGCAGTGCCAATTTGGACATGAAGCAACATATGACAGTAAGAACAAAACCTGTTGCAGCTCCAGTTTTAAATGGTAGACCAACGATTGTCCTTTTTCTCTCCCTTATAGAAAGAATAAGAATTTGTTCAGACTGACAAGTACACTGTGCGTGACAAAGACCATTGTTTCCCTCAAAGCTTGTATTCGGAAAATTATCGAACTGACTTCCTAAAGGAATTTCCCCACATAGCTGATTATAGGATATGTCGAAAGCTGACAAAAAGCTAAGATTTATTAATGAATGGGGGTATCTCCCCTGATAGATTATTGTGAGACAAATCAAGTTTCTCCAAGTCTGTCATGCCTGATAAATTATTTGGAATAGGGCCTGAAAGTTTATTCTCTTTCAGATTCAAAACATGGAGCCTTTTCAAATTCCAAAAACCTGGCCAGATTGGGCCTTGAAGAATGTTGTAACTCAGGTCTATAGTTGGTCGAAAACTTGAAATTTGCCTATAACTCAAGCCTGGTCCACCTTATCGAGCAGTGTAAAGTTGAAAGCTTGAGACAGGCTCTTCTACTGTGATCTTCCCACTTATTAGGCACTGAAGTTCAGTCAAACTCTTTGGAAGTTCACCTTTGAGAGAGTTATTTGACAAATCCAAGTAAAAGAGAGAGTCAAACTTTCCAACCCATGATGGTATGTTTCCACCAAGATGATTCCAAGACAAATCCAAAAACTGTAAGTTGTGGCAACGACTCAACCATTGCGGGATTGGACCTCTGAGTTGACAATTGGCAAGAATTAGACTGTTGAGGTTTTTGAATTCCAGACTCACATCATTTGGAATTTGTTCATCATGAAAGTTCCTTGTAAGGCCCAACATACTTAAATTCCTACAATGTTGTAGAATCCTAAGAGCTGATAATATATTACTAAGGCTAGTGTTTGACAGTGAGAGCTGCGTTAGAGACTTCAAATTCTTGAAGTTATTAGGGAGTTCACCGCCAAGGTTGTTGCGCCCAAGATTGAGTGCTTTCAATCCTCTGCAGGAGGAAAGACTATTAGGAATTGGGCCGTGGAACAGATTCGAACCAAGGCCTAAGGAGACAAGATTTTTCATTGCAGAACAGTTGAGGTTGATTGGACCACTTAGAGAGTTGTTGTTCAAATTTAACATTTGAAGTGAGGGGGAGTTTACTAAAGAAGTAGGCAAATGACCGGTGAATAAATTTGATCTGGCTGAGAATTGCTCAAGCCTTGCTAGTCTCATAAAAATGTCTGGAAGAACTCCAGAGAACAAATTAGAGGAGATATCCAGTTTAACAAGGTTAGAGAGGTTACCAATTCCATTACTCAGCGACCCAGATAAGCAATTACCCTGAAGATTCAGTTCACTAAGATTTTGTAGCTGGAAGAGACTCTCAGGCAAACTCCCTGATAAACTATTTTCATCGAAAGAGAGATGTTGTAGGGAAGTACAATTAGCCAAATCTTTTGGAACTTCTCCAGAAAAATAGTTATCAGAGAAATTAAGCACTCGAATTTTTGTAGATATTGTACACATACCTTTGTTGTTGATGGACCCAACAAAAGCATTGTTGCTTATGTCTATGATCTCTATGTTTGGCAGACTAAACAATTCATCAGGAAGTGAACCCTGAAGGAAATTATGAGAGAAGTTTAGAACTCTCAATTGATTCAAGCCTGCCAAGGATCCACAAATCTTCCCAACAAGTCTTTTGCTGCCAAGTTCCAAGCCAACTACCCTTCTGTCAAAACCAGTGAAATCAGGGCCGGCCCAAGGCCTAGGCCTAAGGCCCCACCCCAAAAAAACAATCACCTTAGAGAAAAAGGCCCACATCCCATGGTTAAAGGCTCAAATTTTTATAAAATTATATATATATATATATTTATATTTTTAAAATGATGCATTTTTTATTTATTTGTGATGTTAAGGATATTATAAATTTTACTATTAGCCTACAAATTGCCATGTTACTAATCACAAAAAGGTGATTTAAACATTTATTAGTTAAATTAATGAATTTCATCAATGAGAGTCAATGTCACATCATATTGTAAACATTTTATAGTGCTTTCTCAATGTACAAGACCAATAGAACCCTAATCCAATTGAAACCCTAAAATGTTTCAAAAAAAAAAATGTTGCAAATGTGTTAAATCATCAATTATAGATTAATCTCCTTTAACAATTTGAGACTTTAATTTTTGTAAACTCATATCCTACAAAGCCATACACCAAATAATATCTATCTCTCTCTTAAAAACAAATTGTGGGGGCAAACTTTGTCAGTCAACAGTGGGCCTTGGGACCCGGATGAAGCCCAGCCATAGCAGGAAGCGAAAAACAGGGTTGGAAGACTTTTAGCCCAATCCTGTTGGGCCGGGCCGGGCTTGTTTAAGGGTCGTCCGAGGAGGAGTGTCTCCTCGGACGCACTAAATGGAAGTCCAGCGCACGCCCTGTCCCTGGTGAGGAATCATTCTAAATGAAAGGAAAATGCTAAACGGGCAGGAAGCAACCACTACAGCCGCATTAAATGCAAGGAAGCTACTTTTCCAGCCGCATTAATGTGGATTGGACAGGAAAATAGTATTATCTCGGCCATTGCAACTCACAGAAAAATGAGGAGGATGTCCTTTGGGACAGGCACTCAAGTAGAGGCCTAGATGGTTAACAAATGTAAGGTCATTATCAATTGAAAGAGGATATATAAGAGAAGAAAGTCCCCATAAGAAAGGGGGGGGTAGAAGAAAAGAAGGACTTTCGAAGAATAGAGCAGAAGAAACACTAAAACAGCCCTACGGACTGTTATCTCATGAAACTTAACAAAACATTCCCACGTTCCATTTGCTGCATGGTTCACCAATAATCACGTTCACTCTGTTAAGACCTAGCTCTGAGACCCACTCTCTACAAATTCATTGTTGAGGGTCTTTTGGACCAGAATCGCTTGCTTGCTGGGCCTGGGCCCCAAAAACCGCCCTTACAATTGGCGCCGTCTGTGGGGAGAACTTGTGTCTCGACAAGTGAAACCGCGAAAAATGGAAGGATCAGGTCCACGCCAAATTGGACGTGCAGATTCCCAACGACAGGACAATGTTATGAATCTTGAACGAGAGAAGGACCAAAATAAACAGCGAGGGGGAAGTGTGAACACCTCTCACACAGGAGAAAGCCGTTCAAAGGGGAAGGGTCGCGCATCCCCTGAGCAAAACGATCGAAGGATCCTGCTGCAAGAGATTGATGCCTTAAAGAAAGAGTTGCGCTGAGCGCAGCGAAAACGTCCTTTACTCCGCTCGGACAGTAGCAGTGATGGGGACAACGAATACAAGCAAACATCAGGAACTCCTCCGAGCGAGACCTTTTCCTACGAAGAAGAGCGGCCTTACAAGCGCGGCCACAAGAGTCCATCTCACCACGGCACAGCCAATGATGCCATGAGTCGTGCTTTGGATCGCATATCCCAGTCGCCTTTCACGCGAAGGATTGAGAGGGCAGTACTTCCTCGGCGGTTCAAGCAACCGACATTCGCCATATACAATGGTCGGACCGACCCAGTAGAGCATGTAAGCCAATTTAATCAGAGGATGGCCGTCCATTCCAGGGATGAGGCGCTGATGTGTAAGGTGTTTCCGTCCAGCTTGGGACCTATGGCCATGAGATGGTTTGATTCCCTCCCACCAAACTCCATTAACTCCTTTAAACAGCTGACACAGGCTTTTGGATCCCGCTTCATAACCAGCAGCAGAGTTCCTCGACCCCTGGATTCCCTCCTATCCTTGTCCATGCGAGAAGGTGAGACGTTGAAAGCCTACTCAGACAGGTACTGGGAGATGTATAACGAGATAGAAGGGAATTATGATGATGTCGCCATCAGCACGTTCAAGAGGGGCTTGCCGACAGATCATGGCCTAAGGAAGTCCCTCACTGGGAAGCCGGTCACTAGCGTGCGTCAACTCATGGACTGGATTGACAAGTACAAAAGGGTCGAGGAAGACCAGCAGATGGGGAAGGGTAAGGCGAAGGTTGTCCCTCAGGAGAGGCGGGACTTCAGGTCGGATCGTTTTAACAATAGTAACAGGCCGAGAGGAGATTATATAGGGCATCACGGATCTACTGGGGCTCAGGCGGTCCATGCTGTATTCCGAGAACCGCTTCATAAAATCCTAGAGAAAGTGAAGTATGAACCTTTCTTTCAGTGGCCGAACAAGATGGCTGGTGATCCCTTGAAGCGCAATCAGAACCTGTATTGCGCGTACCATCAGGAGCCAGGTCACACCACGGACGATTGCAGAAGTCTGAAGAACCTTTTAGATCGGCTCGTCCGAGAGGGGAAGCTGAGGCATCTGCTGCATCGCCCTGACGGAGGACAGGAACCGTCGAACAATGAAACCAGACTAAGTACGTTGAGGCCGCCCATTGGCACAATTAATGTCATCCTCGCCGCACCTGGAAGGACAGGTTCTGCCCCTTTCAGGGTAATGTCAGTGAGTGGTCTCCCAGCTGAGCCGGACAGCAGAGTATCTAAAAGGGCCAAGGTGGGTGCCGCTCCCTTAATCGGATTCTCGGAGGATGATAAGCGGGGTACCATTCAACCCCATGATGATGCCCTGGTCGTTACGCTCAGAATCGGAGGTTATGACGTGAAAAGGGTGCTAGTTGATCAAGGTAGCGCTGTGGAAGTAATGTACCCCGACCTATATAAGGGGCTGAATTTAAGGCCGGAAGACCTTTCACCATACGATTCTCCTTTGGTCAGCTTTGAAGGAGCAATCGTCACCCCGAAAGGCATGATCAGGCTGCCTGTGCAAACGGACTCGGAAGTGGTGGAAGTGGACTTCATTGTAGTAGATGCGTACTCCCCCTACACAGCTATCGTGGCCCGGCCGTGGCTTCATGCGTTAGGGGCTGTACCATCAACCCTGCACCAAAAAGTAAAATACCCGTCAGGAGGTCAAGTAAAGGAAATAATGGGGAACCAGGGCATGGCCAGGCAATGCATGGTGTCGGCGATTTCACGACGGCAAAGTGGTGAGCCTTCCACATCAGCCGAGAAGGGATTATAGTAATTAATGAACTTGACTCCAACCGCGGGTGAGCGAAGACCATCCCCGGAGGTAAGTTGTGAGGATCTGGAGAGAGTACTCGTCGGATCAAACCCTGAGAGGTTCTTTCAAATTGGTTCAGAACTACCGCCCCAGGAGAGGTCAGCACTGATTGCTTTTCTCCGACAGAATGTAGATGTGTTTGCGTGGGACCCCTACGAGGCCCCCGGGGTCGACCCAGGTTTCATTTGCCATCACCTTAATGTGAATCCGACTATAACACCTAAAAGGCAGCCTCCTCGACGACCGTCGAAAGAACATACCGACGCCGTAAGAGAAGAGGTCGCAAAACTGAAGAAGGGCTATCAAAGAAGTCTTCTATCCCGAGTGGCTAGCCAACACGGTCGTGGTAAGAAAGAAGAGTGGGAAATGGCGGGTCTGCGTAGACTTCACAGACCTAAACAAGGCCTGCCCGAAAGATCCCTTCCCTATGCCCCGGATAGACCGATTGGTAGATTCGACTGTCGGACACCCCAGAATGAGTTTTCTAGACGCCTTTCAGGGCTATCACCAAATACCCTTGGCCGCTGAAGACCAGGAGAAGACTGCTTTCGTCACACCGGTTGGGAATTATCATTATAAAGTGATGCCTTTTGGTCTGAAGAATGCTGGCTCAACCTATCAAAGGATGATGACCAGGATGTTCGAACAGCAGATGGGTAAGAGCGTTGAAGTGTACATAGACGACATGGTGGTTAAAAGCAAGTTGGTGCCCGACCATATTGAAGACCTTGGCAACGTTTTTCAAATACTGAGAAAGTACAAGCTACGGCTCAATGCAACTAAGTGTTCATTTGGGATGGGATCTGGGAAGTTCCTGGGTTATATGGTCACTCACAGAGGCATAGAGATTAACCCCGACCAGATAAGAGCCATCGACAACTTGCAGCCTCCTCGGAATCCCAAAGAGGTCCAAAAGCTTACCGGTATGATAGCTGCCTTAAACCGATTCATCTCGCGCTCAGCAGACAGATGCAGGCCATTCTTTCTCCTATTACACAAGTGGAAGGGATTTGAGTGGAATGAGGAGTGCGTTACAGCTTTCCAACAGCTAAAAGAATACCTCGCCCGACCACCCATAATGTCCAGCCCCGATGCCGACGAGGTCTTGTTCGCTTACATTGCCGTCGCCCCTCATGCTGTCAGCTTGGTGTTAATCCGAGAAGACAACGGCAAGCAGCGACCAGTCTATTATGTGAGCAAATCACTGCAGGAGGCAGAAACCCGCTATCTTCCTCTCGAAAAAGCTATCTTGGCCGTTGTACAAGCCACGTGAAAGCTTCCCCACTACTTTTAAGCACACACTGTAGTGGTGCTAACGCAACTCCCCTTAAAGGCCGTCCTACGCAGTGCGGATTACACCAGCTGAATTGCGAAATGGGGAACGATCCTGGGCGCTTTCGATATCAGATACATGCCTCGCACTGCTATAAAGGGCCAGGTCCTCGTCGACCTAGTAGCAGAGTTTGCGGAACCCACGCTAGAAGGACAATGGGTGTCAGCATCGCTAGGGGCTGATGGGAAGATGATCAGCACGATTTCTCAACATGAACACACTTGGTGGAGAGCGCACGTCGATGGCGCAGCGAATCAAAGGGGCTCAGGAGTCGGACTCGTTCTGCTCTCACCCGAAGGCATAACCATAGAGAAGTCATTGAGACTCGGATTTCCAGCAACGAATAACGAAGCCGAGTATGAGGCGCTATTGGAGGGAATGTCGATGATTTTGAAAATGGGGGGGAAATCCGCGGACATACTCTCGGATTCGAGACTCATTGTGGGGCAAGTAAACGGAGATTTGAAAGCTAAGGATGAAAGGATGCAAGACTATTTGGTTCGGGTTAGGCACCTGCAGACCCTCTTCCATCATTTTCGCCTGACGCACGTGCCCAGAAATGGAAACACTCATGCTGACTCCCTCGCGACGTTAGCTACCTCCTCGGCCCAACCCCTCCCTCGAGTCATTCTGGTAGAAGACCTCACCCATCCATTAACGGAAAAGGCCAGCAGTATTCGAGTACATACCGTCAGGACAGGACCGAGCTGGATGGATCCTCTAGTGCTGTACTTAAAGCACGACACCTTACCAGACGATAAGATGGAAGCCGACAAAATTAGGAGAAAAGCTGCTCGATTCTGGCTGTCCGAGGACTCCAAGCTCTACAGACACTCGTTTTCGGGGCCGTACTTGCTATGTGTGCACCCAGAGGCCACTGAACTCATCCTGGAAGAGTTACACGAGGGAATATGCGGAAGTCATACAGGGGGTAGGTCTTTGTCCCACAGGGCCCTAACGCTCGGTTACTGGTGGCCGAGCATGCATAAGGAAGCCCTGGAGTATGTGAAGAAGTGCGACCAGTGCCAGAGGTTCGCCCCAAATATACACCAGCCTGGCGGAGTGTTGAACCCGTTGTCCAGCCCCTGGCCATTCGCATAATGGGGCTTAGACATACTTGGTCCGTTTCCCAAGGCAACAGGGAACAGGAGATTCCTTCTCGTCGACACTGACTACTTCACCAAATGGGTGGAAGCTGAGGCGCTGGCGAACATTAGGGACGTCGATGTCAAGAAATTTCTTTGGAAGAACATTGTCACCAGGTTCGGCACCCCACACACCCTGGTGTCCGACAATGGGCTCCAGTTTGACAGCAAAGCCTTCAGAAGGTACTGCAGTGAACTAGGAATTGTTAACCGGTATTCCACGCCAGCTTACCCACAGGGTAATGGACAAGCAGAAGCTGTCAACAAAACCATACTGAACGGACTTAAAAAGAGGTTAGATGACGCGAAGGGAAGGTGGGCCGAGGAGCTAGCCCATGTCTTATGGACATACCGCACCACACCCCGTAGGTCCACTGGGGAAACCCCTTTTTCTATGACCTATGGAGCCGAGGCTGTCATCCCACTGGAAGTGAACTTCCCTACCCAGAGAATTGCCGCTTTCTGCCCCACTGCCAATGACAAACTTCTGGAAACGAGCTTGGATCTCATCGATGAAAGAAGGGAAGGCGCGTTGGTCCATCTAGCTCACTATCAGCAGAAACTCAAGCAGGGTTACGACACCAAGATAAAGCCCAGACCGCTGGCGCCTGGAGACCTAGTATTGAGGAAGGTCTTGGGCACCGCAAAGAACCCTGCGTGGGGAAAGCTCGGACCAAACTGGGAGGGACCGTACCGTATCACTTCCGTAGCCGGCATAGGAGCCTACTTCTTGGAAGACTTGGACGAACGTGTAGTGCCCCGCCCTTGGAATGTAAATAACCTCAAAAGGTATCACTATTAATAAAAGCATCCTTTTCATTTGAGTTCTGGGTTCTTTGTGATTTTCTACCTTGTATCCTATTTTTTTTTTTTCCTTTAAGTACTAGACAGAACCAAGGTCTTGCATGGTCCTCGGACTCAAGCCTATGGGGAAACTAGCTACGTTAAGAAAACCTAAGCGTTAAACAGAACCTAAGTCTTGCCTGGCTCTTCGGACCACAGACTTGGGGGAAATTAACCGCTTAGCCGTTCTCAATAAGCGTTAAACAGAACCTAAATCTTGCCTGGCTCTTCGGACCATAGACTTGGGGGAAATTAACCGCTGGGCCGTTCTCAATAAGTGTTAAACAGAACCCAAGCGCTGCCTGGCTCCTCGGACCACAGGCTTGGTGGAAATTAACCATGTCTATTTAAGTACTAGACAGAACCAAGGTTTTGCATGGTCCTCGGACTCAAGCCTATGGGGAAACTAGCTACGTTAAGAAAACCTAAGCGTTAAACAGAACCTAAGTACTGCCTGGCTCTTCGGACCACAGACTTGGGGGAAATTAACCGCTAGGCCGTTCTCAATAAGTGTTAAACAGAACCCAAGCGCTGCCTGGCTCCTCTGACCATAGGCTTGGTGGAAATTAACCATGTCTATTTAAGTACTAGACAGAACCAAGGTTTTGCATGGTCCTCAGACTCAAGCCTATGAGGAAACTAGCTACGTTAAGAAAACCTAAGCGTTAAACAGAACCTAAGTCCTGCCTGGCTCTTCGGACCACAGACTTTGGGGAAATTAACTGCTAAGCCGTTCTCAATAAGCGTTAAACAGAACCTAAGTCTTGCCTGGCTCTTCGGACCACAGGCTTGGGGGAAATTAACCCCATGTATCTAAGTGTTGGAAGGAACCCAAGTCTTTCTTCCCCTCGGACCACAGCCTTGGTGAAATTAACTACTACTTCATTAGCTCATACTTAATCGCATTATTTAAGTTACGACTAATAGCTCATCCTCGGGAGTCTACTGACATAGTCAAGATTCATTCATAACAAAGGCAAAATGGAAGCAGCAAAACGAAACGAAACGAAGTTATATCATTCATTAAATCCCAAAATATTTCGTTTTACACATATTAGCGAAGCCTAAGCAAACAAAAAGCAAAACCTACTACAAGCAAATCCCTACACTAATGCCTTAAACTTTGTCCTGGGCTGAGCTCTTCACGGGGACAACGGCCACGGGGATTTCCTCCTCGGCCGTTGGTTTGGGCCTGGCTTCCTTAGCCTGTGCAACGACGTCCCTTATCGTAAGGGCGTCCTCTGGCAATTTGTCCCTGGCTGGTGGCTGCACCTCCTCGTTTCCATTCTTGCCCTCTGGGATGTCGGTGCCGAGAGGAACGGTTTGGGCAGAGGCGATCTGCCCAGATCCCCTGCGGAATCCGAGCCAGGGATCTCGCGAATATCCTTTGGGAAGAAGATACTCTCGAGCCTCCTAAGGTTGGAATCCACAGGAACTGCTGCTCGGTCCATGGCAACTCCCCAGGACTCAGTAACGTAGTCCCTGCAAACCACAGCTACCTCTTCGGTCAGCCTGGCTTCAGTGTCCACCACTCCCCGTTCATAAGAGGCCGCCACCGCAGCCTCAGCCGCCTCCCTGGCCAATCTGGCCCCTTCCTTCACTTGTAGCAGCTGCGCCTTAAGATCCAGGACCATTTGCCTCTCGATTGCAAGGTTTATCTCCGATAAATGAAGCTGTTGGCGCATGTCCTCGGCCTGCTTCATTGTGCTCTCAAGGCCCGCATTGGCGCTGTCCCGATCCCTCATAGCCTCTTTAAGTTTTTCTTTTAGGCTCTCTTTTTCCAGCTTGAGGACAGCAGCAGTTTTCTCCGCGGCTACGCGGGATTGAACCTCGCCATTAACCTCGTCCCGTGCATTTTTCGCCCGCTCTTCGGCGACGTAGATTTGCTGGGTGATCTGCATAGAGTCAATAAAAGTGTCATTAAAACGAAAACAACGGCTAGATGAAGGTGGAGCAAGGTGTCCAACCTTGCCAAGACTTGTGTCTTACCATAGCGAGGTCCCTCTTCAAAGACTTGAAGAGGTCTGGTTGCCCCGTTTTCCTGAGCCCGTCCATGTCGCGGGGCAAAAGCAGGGGTTGCTGCAGGGCCTCGGCGAGATGCGACGCCTGTCCCCGTTGGGACTCCCAAATTGTGGCATCCTAGGGAATGGGAGCGCCGTCCAGTTCCAGCCGCGGGCTCCAAGTGCGTTGCGCCCTCCTCAGCACTGCTTCGTCTCGGCTGTCAGTGGACTTGGCCCGCTTATCCTTAGGCTCCTTTCCTTTCTTTTGCTGCTTGGTTTGCTGAGGGCCGACCTCACCCTCCTCCAGTTCTTCCACTGGCCTCTTCCGCCTCAGATTGGGCATAGGCTGAAGTGGGGGGTCGGTGGATGAAGGAGGAGGAGGAGGAAGCTTAGCCGGGGCCTGCTCCTTGGGGGCGTCCTTAGAGGATTGTCCCTTGTTCCTGTTCGATAGAAGGCCCCTGAGGCCAGACCTTGGCTTCAAGTCCATCCCTTCTTCCTCAGTCTCTTGACTAGTATCAACTTGTGCGACGACTAGACCGAGGGCAGGAGCTGCTGAAGCACGGTCTAAATCTGTGTCAGAGTTCGAGACCTCTACAACTCTGGCCGACACCTCCCCTTCCTCGGCAAACTGGAAATGGTCTATTTGTTCCTCTAGGGATGAATGCGAAGAACCAGCCTCCTCCTCCGGGACAATCGCTGCAGGAAGGGGGCGCTGATCAGGCAGTTGAACAGGAGGCAAGTCTGTCGAAGCAAGAAACCCTGGTATGGAAACGTTTATACGTGCCAA
The DNA here is from genome assembly GCA_028535165.1 of Quercus tomentella. Classification (NCBI taxonomy): domain Eukaryota; kingdom Viridiplantae; phylum Streptophyta; class Magnoliopsida; order Fagales; family Fagaceae; genus Quercus; species Quercus tomentella. The sequence continues at coordinate 33,763,947 of JAPQVY010000111.1, read as the reverse complement.
TCTCGGACTTCCAGCCCTGATAGCTTGACCGGCTTCCACCAAGGATCGAGTAAGGGGAACAAAATCCAAAATCAAAGGAGCCGACCGTAACTGTCCGTCCTCGCTTACGAAAATCTCAGATCTCAAGAGGTAATTTAGAGCGGGAACGTTGACCAAGCTCAGCCGAGGAGATGTGTGCTCTTTGTCTGCAAAGATCGTTAAATGAGTTATGTTAGTCCGAGGAGACATACAGCCATAAAAAAAAGAAAACACAATACAAACAAAGCAAAACAGAGGGGGAGAGCTCAAACTAACGTCCTCTCCACGGAATCTAATTTTATGGCACCCCACCTGGCGTTCCTGCCCTGGTCGGACAATGAATGCCGTCATGCCATGGTCCAGAGACGATCAAATGGTCGTCCTTCAAGCCTTTGCTGGACTTGGGAAGGCAGGATATCAACCTCACTTCATCGGACCTGGACTTTAGGTAGTATGAGTCACCGAGCTTGTGGCATTCATAGAGATGAACCACGTCGCGCCAAGTTAGGCCGAGGTTCATCTGGTCGTTTAATACGTCGGTGCACCCCAAGATCCGGAGCAGGTTTGCGGTGCACTGGTAGGGGGTCAATCTATGACCACGCAGGTAGTCCCTAGTTATTCCCCCCATGGGAATCGTCATTCCTCCTTCCACGAAGGCTATCATTGGAATTACGACCTGCCCTGACTTCCTTTTGAAGAAAATTTCCTCCTCATGGCAGTACTCTAAACCTACCTCCGGTGGAATACGATACTTCGCCCTGAAGCCCGCCATACCGGCCGGAGAGTCTACCAATTTTGAAAGCCTACCCATTCCCCCTAATCCTAGGTAACGCGAAGGCAGTTTGCCTAAAGAAGAGTAATGAAGAAGAAGCGCGCACTTACGGGTAAGAAACTCGACGGAATCTTCAATAGAATGGCGGCGAAGGTAAGAGCGTACTGAAGAAGAATGCACTAAGATCTTCTGAGTACTGGCGTTTTCGTCAAAAATGGGGAGTAAACGCCTTCAAAACCTTATATACTCAGAGGGAGTTGGACAGACATACTCCCGCCTAGAACAAATAAAACGTTATCCGCCGTTGATCTGGTCTCCAACCGTTGGATTGAAAGGGCGTAAAACTCCAAAAGCTGCAGTTAACTCCCCCTGGGGCATTAAATGCCTTTAGCATTAATGAGGCACGTGAGGACACACGCTCGCCCGGGTGAAGCAGGGAACCACAATGGACTGTCCAGCAGTTATCAAAATCCCGTTTTTCCTCCTCGAATCAAGAAGAAAGAACTGGAATTTTGAGGGGCTATTGTGGGGGAAAACTTTGTCAGTCAACAGTGGGCCTTGGGACCCGGATGAAGCCCAGCCATAGCGGGAAGCGAAAAACAGGGTTGGAAGACTTTTAGCCCAATCCTGTTGGGCCGGGCCGGGCTTGTTTAAGGGTCGTCCGAGGAGGAGTGTCTCCTCGGACGCACTAAATGGAAGTCCAGCGCGCGCCCTGTCCCTGGTGAGGAATCATTCTAAATGAAAGGAAAATGCTAAACGGGCAGGGAGCAACCACTACAGCCGCATTAAATGCAAGGAAGCTACTTTTCCAGCCGCATTAATGTGGATTGGACAGGAAAATAGTATTATCTCGGCCATTGCAACTCACAGAAAAATGAGGAGGATGTCCTTTGGGACAGGCACTCAAGTAGAGGCCTAGATGGTTAACAAATGTAAGGTCATTATCAATTGAAAGAGGATATATAAGAGAAGAAAGTCCCCATAAGAAAGGTGGGGGGGGTAGAAGAAAAGAAGGCTTTCGAAGAACAGAGCAGAAGAAACACTAAAACAGCCCTACGGACTGTTATCTCATGAAACTTAACAAAACATTCCCACGTTCCATTTGCTGCATGGTTCACCAATAATCACGTTCACTCTGTCAAGACCTAGCTCTAAGACCCACTCTCTACAAATTCATTGTCGAGGGTCTTTTGGACCAGAATCGCTTGCTTGCTGGGCCTGGGCCCCAAAAACCGCCCTTACACAAAATATAAAATTAAAAATTAGATTATAACTTTACTTAACTATGCATCGTTGTATATCCAAAATAAAGCATCTTTTATAATTGTAATATATTTTTATTTCTTTTTATTAATATTTATGGTTCAACTATGATATTCAATTCTCTATATGAAATTAACATTAGTTTTTTTTTTAGAGAAATTATTAACATTAGTTTTGTTGGCATTATTCATCAAATTATATTTTTAATGTATCAAATTAACCTTGATTTGATTAGTATTAAATAATTTTGTTTAATTAATATTTACATATTAAAAACCCGCATAAAATTTTTCGCCTTAAACCCCAAATTATGTTGAGTCACCCCTGAGTGGAACTATCACAGGTGACACCAATCCGGTGCAGCAACCGGGAGAGTCAGTGTTGTTCCCAGTTCCACCCTGGAATTGTTGATACTAAACAATTGGAGAAACCATTCAAGGCTCTCAAGTCATTTGGATTGCACGTCAATGTCTCAGAATTCAGGTTTGGTAGTTGGAGACTTAGACTTAGAGCCATCAAAACAAAGAACAAACAGATATGTCAGAAGAACATTTTAGGTGGATGCCAATTGCCAAAGAGATGAAGTTAGAGAATGCAAAGTACTATACTATTATGGGTCTGGTTAATGTGTGTCCTAAGGGCACACATTAAGCTTTCTAATTTTGGAAACATTTTCTCGAGTATTGAAAAAGCTGTCGTTACTTTTTTAATTTTCAAGAATTTTTTTTTTTAAATAGAATTAATGTGTGCCCTAAGGGCACATATTAGTAAAATCCTACTATTATATATTCAATTCTAGCAAGTGGGTTCAGACCTCGGTATTCGTTATCTTTTAATTTATCAAAAGTCTAAAGACTTTGATTTTCGTGCCAGTAAGTCAACGTAAGACGCACTAGAGTGTAGAATTGTTCAACAGTTTTGACAGAAGTGTGGAAGTGGGTGATAAGCAAGTTTGGTTAAGTTTTTAAGTGGGCTCTAAGTAGGTAATTGATTGACTAATGGGCAATTTATAATATAAGCAATCACAATTTCCCAAATTTCTTCAAAAAAATTTAACCAATTTCTACAATTCCTCTACCAAATTTTCACAATTTCCATGTATATGTACAAACAAATTTCTATTGTCAAACACCCAAAAAAAAAAAAAAAAAAACTCAAGTGTGCATATAACATTTGATTCTAAGCTGGCTTTTTGTTTATTTTATATACTATTTATAGGTCCCACAATATTTTTTATATTAGCTTTATTTCAAATAATTTAAATTTAAACTTTTTAAAAATAAACTATTTTTAGCTTTTTGTCTCATATTAAATAAGCTACAAAAAATAAACAATTTTCACACGAATACAATGTATTGATTTCTAAATTTCAATCTTTAAACACACAAAAAAAGAAATTAAAACACTACGTTATTGTCCACAATATTTAAACAAATTAGATAACTCATTAATTATGTGTGCATGTATCAATTGGCAAGTAGTGGGTTAAACGATATTCCTAAATTTGGAGGAAATTTTTTTTTTTTAGCAGCAACAAAGCCATCAAGCCCATCCCCTAGATCCCTTATCCAATGGAACCCAACCGAACAAATCACTACCAAGCCCAATCATCGGTTGAAGTTGTCAATTGATCAAAAGTAGGACAGTGACATGGTCTTGGAGTTGAAAATTGTCACCAATCACTGCAAGAATGTCATTATGGTCAATGGCCATTGCTTGCAAACATTATAGGAAGAAGGAGAAATAAGAAAACCAAGAGGGAAAAAGGGAGGGGGGGGGGGGGGTGGGAGACTTGTGGGGCATAGTACATTAGGTGTTGGTTTGGATTTGTTTATTTTATTGAAACTGGGCAAGAGAATATTTATACTTGAAAAAGGTAAGAAAAATAAGAATTTTAAAAAGCAATACATAAGCAAACAAATAAGTTAAATAAACTCAATAATCAAGTCAAACCAAAAGCACAAATATAGATAAGAAAAGGAGGGAAAATATGTAGAAATGATGAACATTGGACCCTCTTGCTAGAAACAATAACGGTGCGTTTGTTTTGGCTTCAAACCACTTCCGGAAATGCTTTTCCGTAAAAGTGGGTGTTTGGTTGTTATTGAAAATTGGGTCAAACTGAAAATGTTTTCAGTGTTGACTATAAAATAAGAGCAATGGGGCATAAAATATTTTCTGTTGTTGTTTTAACTTCAAACCATTTCCGGAGACGCGCAAAGAGAGAAAGGACTCACAGACGCATAGACGCGCAAACACAGAGAGAGAGAGCTCGAGCACGAGCACACCCACACCCACAAAACCCAGATCACGCCTCACCTCAGCCAAGCTCCAACTAGCCCAGCCAAGCTCCGATCACGCCGGCCCACTGCCCAAATCATGCGCCGGCCAAACACCCAAGACCCACAAACACCGGTCCACCCAGATCTTAGCCCACCCCTCCCTCATCACTGATCCACCTCTCCGATCGCCAGCCATGCATCGACAAGCTTCGATCTTGACAACCGACCGCAAGCTGTGCTCCACCAGGCTCTCCAACGCACTGGCCGCCACCACAGATTGCCAATCTGGCTGCCACCGACCACCAGCCCACTCCACTCCACCCCCAAACCCACTCGATCTGACCGCCGCCGCCTCCATCCACTCCGATTCTCTCTTTCCCTCAATCTCTCACTCTTTCTTCTCCCTCTCACTGAGTTTGTGAATAAATGATGTTTTTGTTTTGATTTTTGTTTCTTGTGTTGTTTATATATTTTGATTTTCTGTAATAATATTTGTTTGGATCTTAAGAAAAAGTGAGAAACATGATAAAAATGGGTTTTCTAGAGCATTTTCAGCAAAACAACCAAACACTAGAAAATATTTTCCACAACATTTTTTGGAATGCAACCAAACACTTGAAAATATTTTCCTTTCCCGAAAATATTTTCACCTAAAAATATTTTCCACTCAAAAAATATTTTACGTTTAACCAAATACAGCCTAAATTTCGTTTTGAGAAGCCAACCCAGAAAGAGGGGGGAGAAACGATAAATTTACCATCAGCTGCAGTGATATAATTTGATTGGTACGTTAGAGTGATGTATGTTCCGATCAAAATTTGTGACGTCAGCATGACAAATATTGTGAGAGTGGGTGTTATATGCTTAGCATTTCTGTGCCAGAATAGCATACACATTGCTTTTTTACTTTCTTTTTCTCTTGTATCTCTTTGGATTCTGATTCATACTAGGATGGGCTTTCGAGGTTTCTGTTTATACTTGGTTTTATTGGCTCTCAGTTTGGAGCCACAGAACCTGAAATCTGAGGAACTGACATGCAATCCAAATGACTTGAGAGCCTTGGCTAGTTTCTCCAATTGTTTAGAGTCAGCAATTGCTGGGTGGAACAGCAGTGTATCTCCTGATTGCTGCTCTTGGTCTGGAATCACTTGTGATAATTCCACTGTTTCGGGAAGAAGGGTGGTTGGCTTGGAACTTGGTAGCAAAAGACTTACTGGGAAGATCTGTGAATCTTTGGCAGGATTCAATCAGTTGAGAGTTCTAAACCTCTCTCATAATTTCCTCTGGGGTTCCCTTCCTGCTGAGTTGTTTAGTCTGCAAAACATAGAGATCATAGACTTAAGTAACAATGATTTTGTTGGGTCCATCAACAACAAAGGTATGTGTACAATATCTACAAGAATTCAAGTGCTTAATTTCTCTAATAACCATTTTTCTGGACAAGTTCCAAAAGATTTAGCAAATTGTACTTTCCTAAATGATCTCTCTTTTGATGGGAATAGTTTATCGGGGAGTTTGCCCGAAACTCTCTTCCAGCTAAAAAATCTTAGTGAACTGAATCTTCAGGGTAATAGGATATCTGGACCATTGAGTAATGGAATTGGTAACCTCTCTAACCTTGTCAAACTGGATATCTCCTCTAATTTGTTTTCTGGAGTTCTTCCAGACATTTTTGGGAGCCTTGCAAGGCTTGAGCACTTCTCAGCCATGTCAAATTCATTCACTGGTCATTTGCCTAATTCGCTGGTAAACTCCCCATCACTTCAAATGTTGAATTTGAACAACAACTCTCTAAGTGGTCCAATCAATCTCAACTGTTCTGCAATGAAAAATCTTGTCTCCCTAGGCCTTGGTAGTAACCTATTCCTTGGTCCAATTCCTGATGGTCTTTCCTCCTGCAGAGGATTGAAAGCACTCAATCTTGCCCGCAACAACCTCGGCGGTGAACTCCCTAATAACTTCAAGAATTTGAAGTCTCTAACACAGCTCTCACTGTCAAACACTAGCCTTAGTAATATATTATCGGCTCTTAGGATTCTACAACATTGTAGGAATTTAAGTATGTTGGGCCTTACAAGGAACTTTCACGATGAACAAATTCCAAATGATGTGAGTCTGGAATTCAAAAACCTCAACAGTCTAATTCTTGCCAATTGTCAACTCAGAGGTCCAATCCCACAATGGTTGAGTCGTTGCCACAAGCTGCAGTTTTTGGATTTGTCTTGGAATCATTTGAGTGGAAACATACCATCATGGTTCGGAAAGTTTGAATCTCTCTTTTACTTGGATTTTTCTAATAATTCTCTCAAAGGTGAGATACCAAAGAGCTTGACTGAACTACAAAGCCTCATAATTGGGAATATCACAATAGAAGAGCCTGTCTCAAGCTTTCAACTTTACGCTGCTCGACAAGGTGGACCAAGCTTAAGTTACAGGCAGATTTCAGGCCTTCGACCAACTTTAGACCTGAGTTACAACGTTCTCCAAGGCCCAATCTGGCCTAGTTTTGGGAATTTGAAAAGGCTCCATGTTTTGAACCTGAAAGAGAATAATCTGTCAGGCCCTATTCCGAATAATTTATCAGGGATGACATACTTGGAGAAACTCGATTTGTCTCACAATAAACTATCAGGAGAGATACCTCGTGCCTTGGGAAATCTTAGCTTTCTGTCGACTTTTGACGTATCCTATAATCAGTTGTGTGGGGAAATCCCTGAAGGAAGCCAGTTTGATACATTTCCAGATACAAGCTTTGAGGGAAACAATGGTCTCTGTAGTGCAGAGTACTGTACTTGCCAGTCTGAACAGACTCTTCATTCTCCTGGGGAGAAAAAAATGACAACTATTGGTCTACCGTTTGGAATTGGAGCTGCAACAGGTTTTGTTCTTACTGTAATCTGCTGCTTCATGTCCGGATTGTCACTTCCATAGCCGGACAAGAGGCAGAACATAAAAATTATAATAGGAAACTAGGTGTATTGTAAAGAACAAAAATAATATGTGTGTATTATCTCTTATTGTCTTATTTGATAGTGTGCCAGATTTCCTTGACTTCATATGGAAATGGTGCAGTTATGTTAATTAAAGCTTCTGTTTAGGATGCAGTAGAAACGCAGCAAAGAATGTGTTGTATTAGTTATGGCTGCTATGTTGAAATTGTATTGTATTAGTTGCGGCTATCTTCTCAGCTTGTTGTAATATGTTGCTGGTTTTCAGCTCTTGCTTTCAGTTTTCAATGAAATTCTTGATTATACACACACGCACAAAGACAGTAAAGAGTGTAACCCGAGATCTTCACTGCAAGTGAAATGTGAAATAAATATATTCAAGAATTTGTATCTACTTCACGTATTCAACATTTTGATTTTTTTTTTTTTTTTTTTTTTTTTTTTTTTTTATAAATATAAGTGCACTGATGAAGGGAGAGGCAAATTGAGAGAGAAAGATAGATTGAGAAATAACAATAATAACAAGGGAAAATTATATTTTACCATCCTAAATTATATCTCGATTACACTTGTCACCCTAAACTATCAAAATGCACTATTAGTATCCTAAACTGTAACTTGTGCTTCATTAAGCCCTAACTATTGCACCTGATCCAGATCTGTTTCTCTCAATACTCAATAATCATAGTTAAAACCATTAAATTGTAGTCTTAAGATTAACTGTGATGCTAGAGTGTAGGTGATAGATGGGCTTACATGGCCAGTATTCTTTGTGATTCTGATGGACAAGCAATTAGAGTGTACTTATTAGCTTTCCATGTGCTATCAATAATCTGCAGAAGCATACCAGTCATTTAATGTTTAACCTGAGAAGCTAAAGATTGGAGACTAACCATTATTGAAAGTGACTCAGGATCTTCATTGATGCTATAACTAAAATGGCCCCGAGTTAAATTAAGGGCAAATTACACTTTTCCACCATAATCTTTCATCCGATTTACAATATTCTTTCAATCTTTCATCAATAGTTGTTTTCCACATGGTGGTGTTATTTTCCATATATCATACTTAATAAATAGAGGAAGTTACCAAAGATGATATGTGTCATTGTTTTATGTATTGTCAAAGAGACACGTGTTTTTGTGTATTCATAAGTTGTAAGGATCCAACTTTTATAATATATATAAGTATTATTCAGCCCGGCCCAACCTGGTAACCCGATGACCCGGTACATAGACTGGTCCGAGTCATCAATTGGATCGGATGTGTATAAGACCTGGTCAAAACCGATAAAACTTGGCTAGTTTTAAGCAAACCGTGTGGCCCGGTTGGATTTTAATAACCTAGCTTGGTTGGTTAATTGTATAAAATTATATTAATAGGTCCAACCCCCGTTGACTTCTTTATTATTTAGTGTGTGATAATATGATAATTTAAATTAGAGAAAACCTAAAGATTTTTTTTTTAAAAAATGCACTGTTCTCTCACTTTTCTGTCAATTCACACTACTTTGCCCATCACTTTTCCCTATTTAAATTCTCCAAACTTGAGATTGTGCATCAATTTGCTGCTCTAAATAGATCACTTTTTAGTTTCACTTAGCCAGTTAGCACGTTGGCATGAGTATAGTATATGTTATATAGTTCATTGCATAAAATTCTTTTCTCTTATTTTGTTTACGTTTTTTGCATTTTAGAGGGTTTTTGTCTGACACCACATTGGTGCATTCTGTAGGAATTTCACTCTTTAGGTACCCTGGCATTGCGAGTTTGGACAATTGGCTCATTGACAATTCAGTGCATCATCAGGTTTAATCATTCAAGGAAAATTATCATTTCATGCTATGTGATATACACTTCGTAAGAAAAATATACACTTTCACACCAAGTATCCACTTTTTCAAGAATGTACACATTTAATACATAGTGACACTTGATGTGTACTGAGAGTGCATAAAGGAAATGTGAGACAATTAAATACATTCTTTAATGATCCCCAAAGAACATAGAGAAGAGGTTAGGGCTTATTTTGGTTAACTTTTTTAAAAATTGTTCAGAAAACCAGTGAAATAGTTTCCGTAGGATCGCTTCATGCGTACAGATTACTCCCAGATTGCCCATCTATCACCTACTTGAAGGACTTAACCAGGCTTTTCAAAAAATAAAAATAAAAAATACATTGAGAAGAGATTAGGGCTTAAATAATAAACACTACTCTTTTACTCCCAGATTGCCCATTAGTCAATCTATTACCTACTTGAAAGACTTAACCAGGCTTTTCAAAAAATAAAAATAAAAAATACATAGAAAAGAGATTAGGGCTTAAATAATAAACGCTACTCTTTTATTCCCAGATTGCCCATTTGTCAATCTATTACCTACTTGAAAGACTTAACCAGACTTTTCAAAAAATAAAAATAAAAAATACATAGAGAAGAGATTAGGGCTTAAATAATAAACACTACCCTTTTACAAATTGTTCAAAAAAATCGGTGAAACGGTTTCTGTAGGGGTGCTTCTCACGTATAGATTACTCCCAGATTGCTATTAGTCAATCAATTACCTACTTAAACCAGTGTTAAAGACTTAACCAGGCTTCTAAATTTAAAAAAAGAAAAAAAAAAAAAGACTTAACCAGACCTACTAATCACCCACTTCCACAAGTATATCTTAACTGTTGAGCAATGCTGCACTCAGAGCCATCCATCTTAATCTTATTAACATGGTTCTGTCCATACTCCATAGACTTATTGGGAAGAAAATGAAAGTCCTATTTAAAGATTGAAACTTCATTTAAAACTTCAAACTCCTAGGAAATATTAACTGACAAGGAGAGAGAAACAAGATAACGAATGGCAACCCTCTAGAGCGCATAATATATTTCATATTACTTTATTTTCTATACTTGCATGTCTTTGGCATCCAACTACAATGGGATTCCGAGGTTTCTATTTGTCCTTTGTTTTACTGGCTTTAAGTTTCGAGCTACAAAACCTGAATTCTGAGACGTTAACATGCCATCTGGATGACTTCAGAGCCTTGAATGGCTTCTCCAGTTGTTTAGAGTCAACAATTGCTGGTTGGAACAACACTTCCTCTCCTGGCTGCTGCACCTGGACTGGCATCACTTGTGATAATTCCACTGTTTCCTGCAGAAGAGTGGTTGGCTTGGAACTTGGCAGCAAAAAACTTGCAGGGAAGATTTGTGGATCCCTGGCAGGCTTGAGTCAATTGAGAGTTCTAAACCTCTCTCATAATTTCCTTCAGGGGTCACTTCCTGATGAGTTGTTTAGTCTGCCAAACATAGAGATCATAGACTTAAGCAACAATGCTTTTGTTGGGTCCATCAACAACAAAGGTATGTGTAAAATATCTACAAGAATTCAAGTGCTTAATTTCTCTAATAACCAATTTTCTGGAGAAGTTCCAAAAGGTTTGGAAAATTGTAATTCCCTACAACATCTCTCTTTTGATGAAAATGGTTTATCAGGGAGTTTGCCTGAGAGTCTCTTCCAGCTAAAAAATCTTAGTGAACTGAATCTTCAGGGTAATAGTATATCTGGGTCACTGAGCAATGGAATTAGTAACCTCTCTAACCTTGTCATACTGGATATCTCCTCTAATTTGTTTTCTGGAGTTCTTCCAGACATTTTTGGGAGACTTGCAAGGCTTGAGCACTTCTCAGCCATGTCAAATTTATTCACTGGCCATTTGCCTAATTCACTGGTAAACTCCCCATCACTTCAAATGTTAAATTTGAACAACAACTCTCTAAGCGGTCCAATCAATCTCACCTGTTCTGCAATGAAAAATCTTGTCTCCCTAGGCCTTGGTTCTAACCTATTCCACGGTCCAATTCCCAATAGTCTTTCTTCCTGCAGAAGATTGAAAACACTCAATCTTGCCCGCAACAACCTCAGTGGAGAACTTCCCAATAACTTCAAGAATTTTAAGGCTCTAAAATATCTCTCACTGTCAAACACTAGCCTTAGTAATTTATTATCAGCTCTCAGGATTCTACAACATTGCGAGAACTTAAGCATGCTGGTCCTTACAATGAATTTTCATGATGAACAAATGCCTAATCACGTGAATCTGCAATTCAAAAACCTCAAAAGTCTAATTCTTGCCAATTCTAAACTCAGAGGTTCAATCCCGCAATGGCTGAGTAGTTGTCACAAGTTGCAGCTTTTGGATTTATCAAGGAATCGTTTGGGTGGAAGCATACCATCATGGTTCGGAATGTTTGGATCTCTCTTTTACTTGGATTTGTCTAATAACTCTCTCAAAGGTGAGATACCAAAGAGCTTGACTGAACTACAGAGCCTAATAAGTGGGAATATCACAAGAGAAGAGCCTTTCTCAAGCTTTCAACTTTACACTGCTCGACAAGGTGGACCAATCTTAAGTTATAGGCAGATTTCAAGCTTTCGACCAACTTTAGACTTGAGTTACAACAATCTCCAAGGTCCAATCTGGCCAGATTTTTGGAACTTGAAAAGGCTCCATGTTTTGAACCTGAAAGAGAATAATCTATCAGGCCCTATTCCAAATGATTTGTCAGGTATGACAAGCTTGGAGAAACTTGATTTGTCTCACAATAAACTATCGGGTGAAATTCCTCGTTCATTGGTAAATCTTAGCTTTGTGTCGGCTTTCGACGTATCCTATAATAATTTGTGTGGGGAAATCCCTAAAGGAGGCCAGTTCCATACTTTTCCGAGTACAAGCTTCGAGGTAAACAATGGTCTCTGTCATGCAAAGTACTGTACTTGTCTGTCTGAACAGGCTCCTATTAGGAAGAAAAAAACGACAATTATTGGTCTACCATTTGAAATTGGAGCTGCAACAGGTTTTGTTCTTACTGTCATCTACTGCTTCGTGTCTGGATTGTAACTTCCATAAAAATTATAATTGGAGATTAAAGTAGGTGTATTTCAATGAATAAAAATAATATGTATTACCTCTTATTTGATAGTGTGCCAGATTTCCTTGAGTTCATGTGGGAATCGGATTAGTGCAGTTATGTTAATTAAATCTTCTATTTAGTGTTTTTTTTTTTTTTACACGATAGAATTCTACTCTAGCTTAATCTAAGTGTATATATGTGTGAAACTCCCTCTTGGAGACTTGAACCCGGCTCTTGTCCCCCACACCCCATAAGCATAATTGTGGAGTGACTACCGTACCAAGGGTGCGCGGTAATGTTTTTATTCTCAATTATAGAAGTACGCAGTAGAAACGTAGTAAAGAATGTGTTGTATTAGTTGTAGCTGGTATCTTGAAATTGTATTGTAATAGTCGTGGCTGAATTCTCAGCTTGTTCGTAACCGAAGGGAGAGGCAAATTAAGAGAGGAAGACAGATAGAAATAATAATAATAACAACAACTACAACAAGAAGAAAAATGTCGAATAAGAATAATTATAACGAAAACAACAACACTGACCAACATACCACGTATGACATTTTTGGTGAGAAGCTAAAGTGCTTAGTGCTTACCAATTGATTGAAGGCCGAAAAACATCAAGATGAAGGCACAAGCTCGAATGGAGAGAGACTGCAGGTGGGTTATGGAACATGATCTGGAGGATGAAACTTCTTAACAAGCTAAAGCTATTTACGTGGAGGTTTTGCCATAATATCATCCCAACACTAAACAAGCAACCTTGCTCGAAGAGGAATTAGTACACAAAGTTTGGTGTCCTAGATGCAAACTGAAGGAAGAGGATGCTTACCATGCAATTCTGGGATGAGAATAAGCTGAAGATTTGAAATTTTTAATGTCATCACTTTAGAGCTGGGCTTCACAGAGATTGAACTAGGGGGAGATAGCGCTGGCCGCTGTGGTTAAAAGAATTAAAAGTAGAGACATAAGATGATGCCAGTTTCGGACACCTATTGTTAGATGCAAAAACACTATTTCCTATTAGCATAAAGACATTTTGTGGTACAATAGTTTCCAGGCTTCTAACTTTGGGTTAAAGGCAAAAACACCTTCCATAAAGTAGAAAAGGCAAAGTCTGCAATAAGTATTACCTATTTCCTCTTCCTTTCTAAACTTAGTTTACACGAGTAATAAGCTTCCACTAACATTTCAAAACATCCTAGTAAAATGCAAGTGATGGTTTTGTATGTATATTGTTGGGACCTGATAAATAAACAAGTTATTAGAGGTAAATGCTTGCATCAAATTGTATCCAATTTAAGTGGCAAAATTATATTGTGTAACTTGCAGGTGCTAGCCAGTGGAAATGGGAGTGGGGAATACAAGAAAAAGGTTGAATTATTATTGATACAATCTGTTCACATCCCATGTTCCAACTCAATAAGCACAACTAATGAACAGAAGAAGAACATACTTGACTATTCTATTAGCATAACACTATATCTAAAAGGGAATTACAAAAGTACTTAGTAAATATCATACCTCAAATTTGGTAACTTGAGGATTAAAATGCCATATTCAAACAAAAAGTTTGAAGGCAGAATACCAAAAAAAAACCTGTACCAAGTCAAGTACATAATAAGTGGAAAAATGAGATGAAAAAAAATTGTAACTAAAAAAATCTAAAGCTTAACAAGGGCCAAGCAGGGTCTTTGGTTGACTCTAAAGGACCAAGGCTGTATGATATCGTCTGCCTTGAGTCAATTCTTCTTCGCCATTGTTTGCCACCCAGAGCCAAAGATGTAGGAGATGCCGCTATCCAACTTCCACTTCTTCAATATGATGGTTGAATCTGCAAGGCTGGGCTCGATCAAGGGGACTTGCATTCCTTTGCAACTGGTGCTATTTGGTTCTCTTTGCTCTTGGTCCTCCTGCGCGAGAAAGTCAGCCCTCATCTGACCCTTTGGAATGGAAAGCCGAGCAGAGGAAGAGTCCATGTCGGTTAGGGACAACTGCTTCTGGATAACAAGCTTCAAATCCTGACATTTGAGTTCATCGATTTTGTGTTTGAATTGGATGGACAAGACAGGTGGTGAGTCAGGACCCGCTTGCTGAGTGACTCTGGATGTGGGTGTGGGATTGATCCTCTGCCTCTTGGGTTTGGGTATGGGAGACTTTTCTTTAGATACCACTGTTGCAGAGTAGTTAGGAATGGCAATGGGTGTAGCAGAAGAGCTTCCCAAATGATGGGGTTTCTTTGGTGGAATGATTTTGAGTCGTGGGACTATCTTGGGTGTCTGGTTCTAGTTCTTCTTGTAGAGAAGCTTTCAATTCCGAACCTGCAGTGGCAGTGGATTGAGAAAACCTCTTCCTTTTGATGTTCAAATCTGGAAATTGGGAATTGGAATGAGGTTTAGAAGAACCAAGATTCGATCTTTTGTGGTGGGCGCCCCAGGTGAGTCTGAAACAATATTGGAGCTTGTTCTCTTCCAAAGGAGTGTCATCGTTTTCTGTGACCAGTGGCAGTGGCAGTGGCAGTGGCAAAGGAGTTTGATCTGATGTGTTGGCGAGGCACTGAAATAGAATGAGTTTCATCAAAACCCTTTGACTGGGCAAGTCCATTGCATCTTTTCCCCTCTCTGGCATGAAATCTTTAAGCAGTACATCCAAATCGAGTGACCCAACATCAAAAAGTAATCTCTTAGGAGATGAATGAGAGTCGGAACAAGTCTCCATCTTTGTAAAATCAAATGATTCTCTTCTCTGTGAGTTTCAGAGATAGAAACACAATAAAGAAAGCACAACAAAAAACACAGAGAGAGAAGGGTTTCCTGTTGGAAAGGAGAATGGAAAGTAATTCAAGAAATTGTAATAGTAAGTCTTCCTCTGAGTCTGAGAATGTAGGTTTTATAATTCAAAAAACCCAAATCCTTAAAATAACTAACGGCTAGTTGAGAGTTGAGAGTTGAGAGTTGGGATTGCGTTGGATTTAATTCAGTCCCTCGATTGAGAGTTCGGAGAGAACAAAACAGAGAGTGAGTCTTTGAGTCTGAGAGCGAAGGATCTATAATTCAAAACCCAAACACTAAAACTAACCAACGGCTAGTAGAATTGAGAGAACAGAGCAGAGAAGAGGGATCCATAATTCAAACCCAACTCTCAAATCCTCCAATCCTCTTAAACTAAACCTTCGGCCCACTTCAAAATCAACCCAAACCCAACAAATAAAACCAATCAGGCCGCTTCCCATTTTAAAAACAAAACCCATCAACCATCAGCCTAGCTGAAACCACAAAAATGCCATTGAACTTTTCAAATTTATATTTTCAACTTCAAACTTTCACAAAATTACATTTTTAACATTAAATCTTTTCACAGTTTACATTTCGAGCCCTAAACTTTGATCCCTCAAATTTTAATAAATATTCATGTTTGACCCCCAAACTTTTTAAATAACATTTTTTTACCCCAAAACTTTCATGAAATCATAAAATGACCCCTAAATTTCAAAAATTGCACAAATGCCCTTGAGGTCACAAAAATGAAATATCCCTTTTCAATCTCTTTTTGTGCCAAAATAAAATTATTTTTCATTTGGAAATAGTAAAATTATTAAAAGATTTTGTTATCAACTTTATAGGAATTTAACATTTGTATTCTTGTTATTTCTGTGTCCGTTTGCATGAGATAAAATACTTTGCCAAAAAGAATTGCAAGATTGCATTTGTTAGGCACTTAGGCTATGCTGTGGAGTGAAGTGAGTTTTACTTATTCCTTTTGCAATTTACCTTCCTAGTCAATGCCATGTGAGCAAGTGCTTGGCCATGTCTTTTTTATCTTGCTTTCTAGAAAAAATGACATAAAAATGCATTTTGCACATATCTACATACTCACATGTCATCTTAGGATATGTTTGCTTCCTTTTATCACATATATACACGCATAACATCCATTCTTTTTAAAACCAAATGACAAGTATTTTAGTTGTTACGTTTTTTGTATATGACTAACTTTTTCGTCCAAGATAACTCCAATATAGATGGCAGGATGGACATTGTGGCAATTCATTCAAATTAGGGGGTTAATTGACCAATTAGAAATTGTAGGAGGAACATTGTAATTCGGATGAAAGGTTATGGGGAAAAAGAATTTTCCATAAAATTAAACTGGAAGATGCAATAGTATGCTATAACTAAATATTCCCATGGGAGGAGCAAATGAAACTGGAGGCTTACAGATTACTATTGCTAGGTAAAGATCTCATCTCCAGCTCCTTCGTGTGGATAAATAGGGGGCTAAATGCGCGTGTTGTGGGCGTTTATTGTGTCTATTTCCTCCAAGAATTTCTCAAACTGAGGAAGGGTAATATATTTTGTAGTCTTTCGTTTTAATAAGAATATACACTTTTTTTTCCATGGAACACAATCCTTCCACTCATGCGAGTCTGACGAGTTTGAAGGGATTATAGTGCATAGAAAAAACCATTCTTCTGTGCAATTGAATTAGTCCATGAACTGACGGATTAGTATACCAAGAATTTGCTAGCATCAACATTTACCAAAAATCACTACATGAGGAGAAAAGAAGTGTAACAGTCCCTTTTGAAACAATCAAGTAGTGGACTACTAGACTCAATAGGTTTGAAGGACGTGCCGTAAACCCAAAGGCTCAAGTTCCATCTAACACGCTATCGGTCCATGAGATTTTCGGGGTGTCTCATAAATAACGGGTGGAATAATCTAACCAAAAAACACCACTTCCTTATATGTAATTGGGAAAAAAAAATTGCAACAAAGTGGGAATAGAAAAATTAGGATGCCCTCCATCCGGAATAGTCGCTTTTGGCTTTTGCTTGTACCATTAATTTTACCGTTGCGAGCAGAGGAAGCAAGTTGTTATCCCTAAGAACTGTATTTAATTACTGTGATGTGAACCATTTGACTATGTTTTGGCAATATTAGAATTTTTAATCTAGATGGGTAACTTAATTTTGCTTCAGTTAAATGTTTTATAGTTCCCTCGTCTCAACAGCATATACTTTTGATGCCAATCAAGTAAGGCTGATTCTTGAAGAGCTCAGCCAATTTACAAAGTTCCATACCTACCTACCATTCATGACTTTAGGGAAGGGTCAAGGTGTATTGATTTGATCTAGCTCGACACAGAAATTATGCACATCAAAGTTTATTTCAAACTGCTATTAATTTGTCAACGCTGCTCCAATAGGAATTCCAATATGCAAATCTATACAAATTTTGAACTCCAATGATCTATTTTTAATAGAATTTAGCTCTTTATGTGAATGCATTAAGAAATAGTGGATAAAATTCAAAGTAAAATTTTCTTTTTTTTCTCTCTTATTTTCAATGAAGTTTTTTTTTTCCCGATCAAAAAAAAAAAAAACAAAATTCCAAACAGAATTCATTACCTAGGATAGGTGCCCAGCAGGAGGTGATATGTTATGTCAAAGGGTGCATGCAACATCTCTCATATACATGTGAGGTCCACATGTGCAGATCCCAAGTACATGTGAAGCGTTTGTTGCATACACCTGTGGCGTAAGACAATCAGCGCTTTACATATTTGACATTATGATTTGATGAGGTTAGAGCAACCACATCAGTGGTTGTAAAAATTTGTAAAATACAGAAAGGGCTTAATTTGATACATTTTAATTCAAAAAATACCCACATCAATACTTGTAAAAATATGCAAATATACAAAACTGTTACAGTAACCCTGCATCTATTCATATGCAAATGATTTTTTTATTCTTTTTTTCTCTCTCCCCGTCATGTTGCTCTCTCATCTGTCTTCTTATCACAACAAAGAAAGAAAAAGGTGGGTGGAGCCATGTGGGTAGTGGTTTGTTTGATATAATAAAAAATTAAAAAAATATTATTATTTACATAAAATAAATGATAGAATAGATAAACTGATGTGGATGTTTTGTAAAAGTGGGTGTGTAAAATAGAAAAAAGTATGTTTTTTCTTGCAAAATAAACAAGAATTTTGCACGGACGGATGCGGTTGCTCTTAGGAACCTACTAACCAAAACATCATTTACCAATTAAACATTCATGCCATCTAATGGTATTCACTGGAAATGTTGCAAATACAAGGGCAGAAGATTTTTCTTTTCTTTTTCCCAGGCTTCTCAATTATATTTATTCTTCATTTCAATTATCATATTAAAGTAGGGTTCTAAAAAATTCCACACCCAACAAAAAAAAATAATCATAGTTCACTACACAGACATTATAATCCCAAAGTTGTTCATTGAAAAACATTAAGCACAAAGTTGTTCAGTAAAACATTTTTTGCGGGTGTTTGGTTGGAGGGAGGTGAGGGAAAAAAATTGGTGGGGCTCTACTAAAATGTTTTCTCTCCAAAATAGGGAAAAAACACTAGATGGAGATGCATTTTTTCTTGATTGACAAAAATGCCCATGTGCAATTGCACATGGGCTTCGTCCTTTTTTTTTTCTTTTGCCTTTTCTGGGCGTTGCTTCCTCTTCTTCTTTTATTCTTTTTTCTTTTTTTTCTTTTTTTTTTCCTAGGGCTTGGGCATGATAGTTTTTTTGTCTTTCTTCTTTTTATTTTGTTTAACTAGACGTGATTTTTTTAAAAATAAATTAAGGTGATTGCTTTTTTGTTTTTTTGGTTGTTTGTTACTTTTTTTTTTTTTTTTTTTAATTGGGCATCATTTTTTAACAAAAGATATATTAGTAAATTTATACAAACTAACTGTTTCTATCTCTCCTCTTTTCCACTCCCAACTAAACAAAAAAAGAGAAATTAAAATCTTTTCTATCCTCCCACTTTTCCACCTCTCCAACCAAACGCACCCTAAGTGAAGCATGCTTGGCGCAACAAAAATGAAAAAAAGTTCTTTTGTTCATGGTAGAGTACAAAACAGAAAATCAATAACCAAAAACTGCATGACCTAAGGTTCCATGCAAAATTGAACAAGGAAGAGAACAGGATTGATACAAATCGTTAATTTTAATTTCCACCCTAAAATTTCAATGAGCTTTGTTTCACTAATGCAATGGTAAAACAGAGCTAAAGCTATAAAAGATAACAGCTAAAAATGAAAATTTGCTGAGAAAATTATGAGCTCAACAATGTCCTCAAAGAGGAAAACGTACAACAGGGAAGGCCATTTGCTTACATTGAAATTGAAAATCAATAGAGGCCCAAAAATTTCCACCAAAAAGCTCCAACTACTCCCCAGATGATAGTATTGATAACAGCCATTATGAATCCCACTTTGAATACATCGGGAAGGTCTACATAACCAGCTGTTGAGTAAGAACAACCACAAAAAAAGAAAAAAAATTAGACACCATGCAGCAACAGATCTTAAAAGGGGTAAAATCATAATATTAACTTCTGAAGGCTTTCCATAAAGAGATACTTCATTGTTAGTCCTTAAAATCAAGAAGAACAGACGGATATAGACATCTTGAATTTCTTCTATGATAAATGCCCATGTTAAAATTCAAAACAAAATATTTTCTTTTACATCAGTATCAATGAACTGCTGAAAATTAAAACTGTCCAAAAAATTGAAGTCATAAGAAACAGAAACAATAGATCAGAAGAATAATTAGAGCTAAATCACTTGTCATCTAAAAACAAGGACAAAAAGATGAATCAACAGAAAGTTATGCATGATATGTGTAAGAGTCACACCTCCAAAGTATACAGCAGCCTGACCACTGCTATAATGTGTTATGGCACCGAAAAGATTTGTATTGTATGCTAAAGCCAGAGCTGCTAACATGCCAGGAACCCCAGCAGCCAACTGCATAGCAAGGAATGCAGAGTACAAAGCTCCAACATGACCTGTTTGACTTGCAAAGAGGTAGTGGATGAGGAAGTAAGAAGCCTGAAGAACACCAAATGCAGCTGGCCAACTCAAAGAGAAAGATTGAAGCGATTTGGCGACACAATCAGACATCCAGGTCACAATACCAAGGTTCGTCAATTGGCCTGCCATACCCACTAGAACGGCAAACCAAGCCAAGGTATCCCATGCGGATTTTTCACTTAAGCAGTCATCCCAATCAAGGACTCCCAACAAAAGGAGAATGGATAAGCCTGTCATTGCAGCTACAACACTTGCCATACCAAGAGCATCACTGCAAGTGGACAAAGAAATATTAATTATTCAAAAACCTAATAGGACAAAAACACATTGGAATAGAAACCACGTACTGAAGAGATAATGAGTTTGCAACTTTCAGCTAACAATGATGAGAACATCAAATATATTGAGCTGCAGGTATTACTAAAAGAACATAACGATTGCTTTTAGAAATATATTTACATTCAAACGAAAGCTCTATTCCAGGAAAAAATATAAACACACAGATAAAATCTAGGACATATTTTCATGCAACACTGGTAAACTAGAACAAGATATAGGTATCAATCTCTATTATCGGAAGACATAATTATTTTTTGTAAATTTAGACATTGTTTAAATTTGATTTTTAGCTCTTTATTTTAGGGGTTTTAGGGGTTATATTAGTCAAAATAGAGTCCTAGTACATACCATATAGGTTAGGATTAGTTTAATAAGATTATTGTTTAGAGAAAAAGAATTGTAGAGCCTATAAATTGGCCTACAAGTTGTAAACCAAGATAATTAATTCAGTTTTCAATCAATAAAATCTATAGAGTTTATTTTTGGTGGATTTCAAAACCCTGTGGACTCAGGACTTTATCACTTCTGCCGCATTAATTGGTTGGTCTCAGAAGAGGGAATACTCTGGCATAATGGCAACTGGCAGAAGAAATACAGACAATCCTACACCAGAGGACCATGGTAAAAAGCCTATTCCAAAGGTCAAATTTGATCTGTTCAAGGAAGATAACCAATGAATGGTGCAAGAAATCCTAACCGCTTTTTAAAGGTTACTGACAATTTGTTTTTGGTTTGTCACTGACAAACCAAAACCCTAGTCATCAAAACCTAGGGTTGGAGAAAATCGGGCTTTTTGAGGGCCAAGCATTTGTTGAACATGGTCTTGAGCACATAAATTTTATGGTGCAGCTTGCAAGAGCCAATGCAACACCATAATAGGTTTTAATCACAGGGCACTATCAGAAAGAAGGTTTGTAACATAATTATGGATAGTGGTAGAAGTGAGAATTTTGCTACGAAGAAGTTCGAGGAGCATTCTACACCATCTAAATGGTTGGGCCAGGAAAGGTGAAGATCTAGAATTAGAGGTAAGTGAAATCTGTGATGTGCCTATTTCTATTAGAAGAACATATAGAGATGTGATGGTTTGCAATGTAGTAGGCATAGAAATTGTTGGGTAAATCTTGGCAATTTGATTGATGCTTATAGAGGTAGTGCAGATTGCAGTTTTGAGTCCGGGAATCAAGCTTTCCAAATAAAAATTGGGGGTAAGGACAAAAGGTGAGGGCTTTATGCAGTGGGTCTGACTTTTATGGGGAAGGAGAAAAATTTTCATGTAGCTACATTTAAGAGATTCAAGATTTTGATATATTTAAAATATCCCTTTACATGGCAAGGAAATTTCAATTTTGAATTCAACAAATCCCTGGTGATTTTTTTTTCAAGTGGAGAGGACTAATGTAGGACAAGATATAGGGCTCAATCTTTACCATGGGAAGACTTTTTAATCATCCATTTACAATTTTTGAAATTATTTCACCAATTTTGTTTCCTCTTTTTGGGGTATTATAAGGTCCTAAAATGATAACTTATACATTAGGCTTAATGATGCAAAAAGTAAAGTGTTCAAGGAGAAACAAGATTAAATACTAAATGATCCTAGAATTATGGACTAATTTTGATCGGGGGGGGGGCGCTTTTTGGCACCTTTTAAAGGCTACTTTAGTTATTATTGAATCTAAGTATTTAGTTTCTTTACTTTAGAAAGTTGTTGGTTCAGTTTTAATAAAGTTCTACTAAAAATAGGGGTAGTTTGGTACTTTTCTTATTTTCTGGAATATGCTGTAGCGAGTTGTTCTAGACACCCAAGAGTATTATTTTATGTTTTGAGTCTTGTTCAATTGCCAAAAAAGTGTTAACAAATCAAGGGATACAAAAAAATAAATGGAGAATTCAACTCTCCCAGTAGTTTTTTTTTTATTTTTTTAAAACAATTGACTTTTGTGCTACTAATTATCAGCCGGGAAAAAAAAGGAACAATTTGGTGATATATGTGTGTGTGTATATATGAGATGGTAATTTAATAATAACTATCACAAAGTAAGGCATACTACATACCCAAAGACCCACAAAGAGACTGCAAGGAGCATTGTACCAACCATCACCCACTCATTTCTTGTAACAGGACCCATATGCTCCAATTTCTTTGCAGCCATGGCAGGGGCATCTGGTGTGTCTTTGGTTTCAGGAGGATATAACTTGTATAAGACTAGAGGTGTAGCTAAAAGACAGACAATTGCTGGTAAACTAGCAGCTTTGAACCAACTAACCCAAGGGCTTGAAATTATCACCCCAAGCTCCTCAGCCAATTTGAGGCAGAGCAGGTTTTGAGCTGCAGCAGTTAGGAAAAGAGCACTAGAGTTACCAGAAGACTGTCAACACATCACAAATGAGCAATGCATCAGTTACCTAGGTATCACATGATGACAAAATTAACAACATCGATCATGGAATAACATAGAGTCATAAATTTAACAAGGACAGAGTACGATATGCATAGATGCTGAAAAAGGAATTGTAGATACCATCTAATGTAGCTAACACATCTATTTGTCCTGGGAAAAAAATGGAAAAGTATATCTAGTTATCAACATGAGGTACAGCAACAACAAAGCATTAGTACCAAAACTTGGGGGTAGTTATCAACATGAGATAAATCAAAAAAATTAAAAGTCTCTAATAACTAAAAAAACTCATTATCAATCCCCTGAACTAAAATCAACCCAAGAAGCAAACTCTATCTGCAGTTTTCTTTCATGAAAATGAACACACCTTCCTTTTATTGTCCAAGCACTATTACCTAGAATCATTTCTACTAGGCTCTGTAAAATAACTTAAAAACAAGCAATTCAATTAGTACTGCATTTTCCTCTTTAAACCCATATATTTTAATACTCTGAATGTCTTAAAAGATCATCAGAAAATGACCATTTTTTATCCTAATTACTCCCACTTTTCTTGATCAATTGAACCAAAACAAAACATGTGGAGCATACATCCAAATGGGCAGATGATTTCTTCATACCCATGTGAAGGGGACATTTCAAAATGTTTTAAGTAACAAAATCATAAAAGATGATCCAGGTATTGATGAGGGATATGTGTCCAACACAACAACCATTAGACATGTTCCTAGTACACTAAAGAAAGAGATGAGGAAGCCGGAAGACCATAGCTTTTGTTATAAAGTTGACCAATTTAGACTACGAAATGACCAATAGAAAAACTGCATTGAACAGAAACTCAAAAGGCAGTCACGCAACCGCAACGCAAATCGGAAAAGGGGTAAAAAAATGACGGTATTCTTTATCAATAAATAAATAACTATATACAACGGAATCTAACAAGCCATTGCACGACATAACCCAATGGATATCCAAAAGTTCTCCTATATCTAGTAAGTTTTCATTGACAAATCAAATAAAATAATAGCCGGTAAACATTCTCAAATGTGCAATTGGACTAACACCATAGATAACCAGATTTTTTTTTTTGATACACATAGATAAGGCAGATTTAATATTAAAAAAAGGGTCTACATCAACTATATAAAAATCCCAATAGCATCACTAAACTTAATCAAAATTTTAAAATATAAACAATAAAAAATTTAAAAAAAAGAAAAGAAAAAAAAAGCCGAGCATCAACTAGATAATAAAAAAAAAAAAGTTATAACTTCAACGACCCTCATATCATACATACACGATCTCATTTAATAATGAGAAACACACAAAACCGAATATCAATGTTTCGAAATTATCATAATTAAAACTCAAAAACCAAATGAAATCTAATGTGCAACATAACCAAACCTGAAATTGAGACTGAACAAGATAAGAACCGAGCTTTTTGGCAGATGGGTCGCCGGGTTTGCTCCCGGCAGAGAGCGACAGCGACTGAATTATGGGCAAAAACACGCCGCCGGCCCTCGCGGTGGTGCTGGGCATAGCCGGGGCGATGAGGGCTTCGCTTATGGTCAATCCGTAGGACAGTCCTAAGGTGCTGCGGCCCAGCCACTTGACGAAATAGGTGGCGATCCTGTTGCCTAGCCCGGTCTTGACGAAGCCGCGGGCGAAGAAGAATGAGATGACTATGAGCCAGATGACTTCGTTGGTGAAGGCGGAGAAGGCGGTGGCGAAGGAGAGAGTTTTGGTGAGGACGGTGACTGTGAGGCCCAAGAAAGCCCACGCGCCGACGGGTAATGGGCTGAGGACGAGGCCGGCGATGGTGGAGACGAAGATGGAGAGGAGTTGCCAGGCTTGTGGGGTCACTTCGGGGGGCTTGGGAATGAGGAATCGGACGATTAAGCCAATTGAGATTGAGAGAATTAGTGGGATTGGTTTGGCTGATTGTGTAATTTGTGGAGATGGGTGAGGGTGGTTTGGGGACTTTGTGGAGGAGGATTGGATTGGAGGGAGGAAACGGGGTTTGAAGAGAAAGGAGTTTGGGGTGGGTTTGATTGGAGAGAAGAGAGAGGAGGAGGAGGAGGAGGATCGGAGGGTGGGGATGGAGTGAGGAGTGGAGATGGACGGTGAGGATTTGGAGATGGGGTGGTGGTGGTGGTGGTGGTGGAAACGGTGGTGAAGGAAAGAAGAGCGAGTGGGGAGAGAGAAGGAAGTGGAGAGAGAAGAAAGAGCAAAACTCTCCATTTTTTGTTGAGAGTTTTGGAAGTGAAGAAAGAGTTTGGAGATGGAGATGGAGAGTACAGAGATTGGGTTCTTGAGTTTGTTCTGTTTTTGTTGTTGATATCAAAGTGTGTGAAGTGAGAACGGACCTTCCAAAGTTCCAAAAAGGTGAAAAGAAAAAAAGATGGTTTTGGGAGTTTGGTTTGTGAGGAGGGAAATTTGTGGAAAATAGTAGTACTTCTTTATGTTGACGTCTGTTTGCTTCTTAACCAAAAGCTTTTTTGTCTTTTTCTCTTTACTTTCTCCCAAACTCTTAAACGGCTCATGTGTATTGGACACATAGTACTATAGTAGAAGAGTTTTGCAAGGAGTGGAGTAAAAAGAAAGATTGGATGAATTACACGTTGTTTATTAGTCCTCAACTTTTGTCCATTGTAACTTAGTGGGGTTGGCCGAACGATTGGACATTTAGGCTGTGTTTGGTTGAATGTAAAATATTTTTCGAGTGTAAAATATTTTCAGGTGAAAATATTTTGGGAAAGGAAAATATTTTCAAGTGTTTGGTTGCATTCCAAAAAATGTTTTGGAAAATATTTTTAGTGTTTGGTTGTTTTGCTGAAAATACTCTAGAAAACCCATTTTTATCATGTTTCTCACATTTTCTTAAGATCCAAACAAATATTATTACAGAGAATCAAAATATATAAACAACACAAGAAACAAAAATCAAAACAAAAACATCATTTATTCACAAACTCAGTGAGAGGGGGAAGAAAGAGCGAGAGATTGAGGGAAAGAGAGAATCAGAGTGGATGGAGGCAGCGGCGTTCAGATCGGGTGGGTTTGGGGGTGGAGTGAAGTGGGCTGGTGGTTGGTGGCGGCCAGATCAGCGATCGGTGGTGGTGACCAGTGCATTGGAGAGCCTGGTGGAGCATGGCCTGTGGTCGGTTGTCAAGATCGGAGCTCGTCAATGCATGGCTGGCAATCGAAGAGGTGGATCGGTGATGAGGGAGGGGTGGGCTGAGATCTGGGTGGACCGGTGTTTGTGGGTCTTGGGAGTTTGGCCGGCGCGTGATCTGGGCAGTGGGCCGGGCTGATCGGAGCTTGGCTGGGCTGGCCGGAGCTTGGCTAAGGTGAGGCGTGATCTGGGTTTTGTGGGTGTGCTTGTGCTCGAGCTCTCTCTCTCTGTGTTTGCGCGTCTGTGCGTCTGTGAATCCTTTCTCTCTTTGCGCGTCTCCGGAAATGGTTTGAAGTGAAAATAACGACAGAAAATATTTTCCGCCCCATTGCTCTTGTCTTACAGTCAACACTGAAAACATTTTCAATTTGACCCAATTTTCAGTAACAACCAAACACCCACTTTTACGAAAAAGCATTTCCGGAAGTGGTTTGAAGCCAAAACAAACGCACCCTTAGTCTCAAAGTAGCTATCTCGGGTTTGATTAAGTGCTCATCAGTTCAAGTCTAGGCACTAGCACTTTGAAAAAAACTCATTGGGCCAGTAATTTACCCCGCTATGAGCCCACCCATCGCAAATAATGATTAATTTATGGTTGAAAGTTTTGAGGAAATATTGTTAGTGGCGGCTTCAGGATTTTTTTCTAGGGAGGTTAGCAATAGCAAAGCTAGGAATTTGTCATTTGTCATGAGGGGCGAGTAAAAAATTAAATGATTAATATATTTTTTTCTATAGATAAACTTCCATATTATATACAATAATCTAAAATAATATTCTAAATACAATTTAGTATACAATACAACTATATTATACAATAGTCTAAAACTGTTATAAAATAGGTAAGATAACAACTATTAAATGCATAAACTTATATAATTAAATTACTAATCATACATTTTTGTCAAATTAATAATAACTTATTATATTTATATGTAATATCAATTATATAAAAATATATGATAAAGAAGGAGAAGACTAGGAACACTCTTAGGAGTAGAACTGGGAGTAAATGTGAAACTAAGAAAATAAAATAGTAACTGATATAAGTTTTTACGTTTGAAGTGGATGATTTCTTAATCATACACATAGACATAGTCACTCTCTTAGAATTGGAGATAAAAAGAAAAACTAAGAAAAAAAATAGAAGGGAGAAAGCGAGATAGAGAGAATGAGGAAAAAATTACAGATATAGATACAGATTTGTATAGCTATGTTGGTTGTAGCAATGATGTAATTTTTTTGTTAATGAAGAAGAAAAGTGTAAGGAAAAACAACTTCATTTCGTTGTCAACTGCAAAGTAAGCCAAAATCCTGGAAAAATATTCATATTTTTTTTAATGAATGAGCAAAATTTTTGGAATTGACACAATACTTTCAAAAAAATTCCACAACAAAATCTAGGTAGCCAATTGATAAAGGTAGATAAAAAAAAATATTGTTAGTTGTGAGTCCAGATAAAAAGCAGTTACAACTTGCCTCATATTATTGTAAAAATATTGTGAAATTAAAATTAAGATGATCATATTTAAGCTTCAAGCTTATTTCAATTGAGTTCAAACAAAATTTAGGATTAGGGTGTTCAAATTTTTATTTTAAGAGGTCAAAATGAAAAAAATTTTAAAATTTTATATATATAAATTTTGTTTGAGCCAGGTCAGGGGGTTAATTTGAACCCCCCCCCCCCCCCCAGCCTTAATGTAAAGCCACCCATGAACACTGTGGGAAACCAAAAAAAAAAAAACTTTTGTCCATTGTTTTGAAATGATTAATATCCTTTCAAATGTTTCACGATAAAAGTATAGGTGATAAATTGTTGTTGGTTCTCATTTGAATATATAACTTAAATTACTATTTTGTCCACTCATAACAATCAACAACAATTTATCACTTATGCTTTGTTGTAAAGGTGTTGTGAAAAAGTTGTGGACATAGCACTTCTCTT
Organism: Quercus tomentella; assembly: GCA_028535165.1. Lineage (NCBI taxonomy): Eukaryota > Viridiplantae > Streptophyta > Magnoliopsida > Fagales > Fagaceae > Quercus > Quercus tomentella. Next base: position 33,736,039 of record JAPQVY010000111.1, on the reverse strand, counting down.
TTACTTTAAACCCTACAATTAATTCTTGCTTTGGTTTTAAGATAAGATTGTTCAAAGAAATCTCAAAGATTTTGATAGCAACAAACCAGAGAAGATTATTTAAATGTTTTGTTTGCTTCTATTATGTTTGATTTGAAATATATAAAAAAAACAAAAAAAACAAAAAAAACAAAAAAAACAAAAAAAAAATCAAAACAACCGTTAACAATAAAGACTCTTTTGACACAAACTTAAAAGTATTAAGATTAAAATTAAACATTTTGACAGAATAAGGATATGTTTGATACAGTGAATGTGGATTATGACAGGAATGGTAATATTTATTACTAGCTGTAAGGACTCAATTTGTAACGACCCCAAATCCGTAAATGGATTTAGACGTTAAAGGCTCAAAACAATAAATTTGTAGAGCATGGATGTCAAAGAACTAGATTAACCTCAAAGGAAAAACGATCAAATTCAACACTTATAGATGTATTCGCACTAATATAACAATCAATTTCTTCTTAAAAATAAGTTTTTCGTTCTTCGTTTTTACAAGGTTTTCTTCTTAGTCCTCCTTGTTTAGAAGTTCCGATCTCTTTCTCAATGCATTCTTCCATGTTATATACTGCTATCTCCGTCTCATCTTCGCCACACACGTGTAGGTTGAATTTGGGGTATCCCTTCCTGTCCCATCCAATACTTCCTGGAAACCTCAACCAGCAGCTGTAAGGCTGCTTTATCACTGTTCAGGCATCACCTCCACATTAATGCGGCCAGGGAGTTGGTTGGAAGGCATTTAATGTGGAGGCAATAGCTTTACAGATATTTGTTGGCCTCCCCTGTCTTTCCCCTGGTCCAATATCCCTTCCTTTGCTGTGGTGCAACTTTGAAGTAAGTTGGTGATGGTATGACACTCAAATTCACCTCGGCTACAGGCTGCCGAGAACGATTTTATCCTCGGACACTTATTGGACTCATCTCATATTGTCTTTAATCTTCCCTTAGCTTTGTTCTCTTCACGGTCTTATTTGGGCCTCCTCGGATAGTCTAACATTCTCGGATTGGGTTTTTGGGCCCAACTGGCATGGCCTTAACAGTACCTCCTAATTAATTGGCCCCCACAATAGCCCCTCAAAATCTTACCTTTCGACTCCTCGGGAGGAAGGATGATTTTGATATCCTCGGCTGATTTTGTTTGGTACTCTACTCTATTTCTAACCTCTCATATGTCTCTTCACCTGCCCAAGACACGTTCCTGACGCTTAGGCGTCCTGAGCGTGCCAGTATTAAATTTTGGCAACTCCCCTGTCCCCCACGTTCAACGGTACGATGTGAATCGAACGGTGGAGGGTTTCCCTCGTTTCACGAGCGGGAGTTTTCCCGCCTGCAATTTATGGGTCACTATAAGTAGATTTTCAAATCATCTCTCTCTTGCTTACTTTTCGCAATCTCATAACTCTAGAGCTCGTACATCAAACTTGACTCTCTATCTTTCCTCTCTCTGTGCATCTACAAATACTAGAAATTTGTCCGAGGATACTTTCTAAACCTGTAAGTTTTCTTAAATCCTTTAGCTTTTATTTAAACTCGTTAACTTTTCTTCGAAGCCTTTTAGAAAAATGGGTAAGTTCAAGTATTTGGTCGAGTCCGAGGAAAGTATGAGGAGTTTTAGGGCCAAGTATAGGATTCCACCCACAGTAGGCATGAGGCACGCTGCCCAAGGAGAGTGGGCAGATAATAGGAAAACTGGAGAGGTGGTCATTCCCATGATAGCCTTCATAGAGGGAGGGATGACCATTCCTATGGGAGCCATCACTAGGAGTTACCTCAGATTTTTTAGGTTGTCTCCAACGCAGTGTGCCCCTAACATGTTTAGGGTACTGGGAAGTATAGAAGCCTTGAACGAGAGAATGAATCTAAACCTGACCCATCATGACGTGAATTGGGTGTACAACCTCAACCACTTGAAGGGGCAGGGATACTATCTCAAGTCGAGGTTTCCCGCGGTGAGGCTAATCCAGTGCCTCCCCACCTTAAACAAGAATTTAAAGGAGGATTTCCTTATTTTTTCCGGACCTTGGAGCGATGGCTTAGGGTGTCCAATGGAAGAGGGAGAACCAGGTGGGGGTGTAGCCAATAGATTTATGAGTTTTGGTCTACACTTCCCTTTTTTTTTTTGTGTTTGATATTCTTGTTTCTAACGAAACCCCGTTCTAATTCAACGATTTTGCAGATAGGCGCTATACCAAACCCAACCTCAAACTAGTAAACCAAGCAAGCTTGGACAGGGTGCTGAAGGCCAAGATATACGTGAACGAAGCTGACGGTCAGCTCCGCGCCGCTCATTTGATCCTTGGATACACACCCTTATCATTCGCATTTCAAGCACCCAAGTGCGTGATCCGAGCTCGAGATCCTCGGCTCCACCGCATCAACGTTGCCTACAAAGGGTTTGTCGTCCCAGAAGGTGTTCCACTTCCCAAGGATACACCCCGCATCGAGCCCCTTTTTGTGGCCGCCATCTCAACAGCAGCATCTTCATCCCAGCCTGCCCTCAGAGAAGAGGAAGTAGAAGAGAAAGCAGAGGACGAAGAAGAAGAAGAAGAAGAAGAGGAAGAAAAAGAGGAGGAAGAAGAAGTTGTAGAACTCTCAGACTCCTCGGAAGACTTTGGGATTTTCGATCAACCTATACACTCCAAGGAAGATCTTGACGAGATGGGAGTACAAAGGAAACCCCAAAGAAGTTTGCAGGAGTTGATTGAGAACTAGCCTGGGTAGAATGCACCGGCAAAATCAACGCAATCCCAGATTCCTTCTCTTCCCACCAAGTCTCCTCCTTCTGCTCCTCACCAACCTTCTCACCAACCTCCCCCGCTAGTCAAAGCCAATGCCGCCGAGTTAAAAAGGCGCAAGGAGCATAAGGGGAAGGATGTGATGGATGCAGGCAAGTCCCGTCCGACCCGCGAAGAGGATGCCCAGTGAGCTGCAAAGCAGCAAAAAACTAGCCACCAAGCTCGGCGAGGCCAGGAGGGGTCCGACGTTCAACTTCCTGAGCCATAAGCATGGCTGCCAGCACCCATGCACGGTGGGGAGCCCCTACGAGATGATGCATCTATTAGGGACTTCAACGGTGGCATTGGGTGTCACATAGCCTCGGCTATAGAGGAGGCTTTGTTGCTCCCAAAAGATATGGCTGAAATAAAGAACGCGAGGAAAAATGAACTCATCCTCAATAATAAAAGATACTTGGGCATGGTATAGTGTGAACTCTTTTCCTTTTTCTTTTTATGATCATTCCTCACTGATATATACTTTTTACTGACTATAGTGTTTCTCCTTTCCTTTTAGGTTATCCAAAATACTTTTAAGCTAGATGAGATGCTCAATACCTGCTATAGTCAGCTAGACGATGAAAAGCATAAACGGGCATCGGCTGTACAGGCTTTGAAAGCTTCCGAGCAAGACTTAGCGGCTGCGAAGAAGAAATTACTCGCCGAGGAGCAAGCTCGCAAAAGCGCTGACTCGGCCTTAGAGGGCTATCAAAAGCAAGCCGAGGACCAGGGGAAGCGCTTGAAGGAAGCAAATGCAGAATTAAAAGCTGCCTGGGAGCAAGTTACAGTCCTTAAGAAGCACTTGGAGGAAACCCAAAAGCTGAGGGAGCAAGCTGAAACGTCCAGGGAGGTGGCTGAGAGAGTAAAAGCCGAGGCCGAACAGGCAACGAATGAGGCCGAGCAGAAGGGCTATGACCTCGGTGTGGCTGAGACGGAGGAAACACTAAGGGCCGAGGTTCCAATGGTGTGTCGTATCTACTGCGCCCAAACCTGGGATGAAGCCCTTAACCGAGCTGGGGTTGAGGCTTCATCTGAGTTAAGGAGGCCAGAGAACGTGTTTTATCCTGAAGCAATCCGCGCCTCAGCTCCTCCATCCAGTCAAGCTGAAGACACTCCCTCAACCATTAATCTTAATGAGGGGGTTTTGCCTTCAAATCTTCCTCCTCCTGGCCAACCAGAACCAATTAAAGAGAATACTGCTCCTTCAGAAGCCTCCTTAGACAAGACTACAGCTACTTCTGAGGAAGAGGCAGCCTCTAAGGGCTTTCAACAGGACTTAGCTTCCACAGTCATGCCTTCAGTGGAAGTTACTAAGGACAAAGAAGGAGTCTCCACTTCAGAGGAAGACAAATCTGCCAACCAAGCTCCAAAGCTCCAAATTAAGTTGAAAAAATAAGACTTACCTTGTAATTTGATTAGGGCTTTTGTGAGAATATTTATGTTTACTTGCTTATTGTTGCTGCCGTTTTATCTTATTTTTGTACTTGTTAATTATGTTATCTTAATTTGAATGGACTCATTTTGACTATCTTTTGTTTGTAAGAGAGAAAATAACTTATAAATATTAACAATTGGTGACTAACAATGGGTAATATACATTAATACTATGAGGTCTCAGTGAGTCATTTCGGATACACACGTATTCTTTCTAATCAATTAAAACCTTAGAGAATGTTCAAGAGTTGGATAAAGTTGGATCCACAGTACTTCAAATGCACATTAGATGGTGTTCAAAGGCTTTTGCTTAATACTTCAGTGAATATCATAGGGCAACGAGTATTAATTTCCACTAAGTTTGTGGTCCGAGGACCTGACATAACTTAGTTTCTGTTTAATACTTCATAGATGTCATAGGGTATTAATTTCCACTAAGTTTGTGGTCCGAGGACCTGACATAACTTAGTTTCTGTTTAATACTTCATAGATGTCATAGGGTATTAATTTCCACTAAGTTTGTGGTCCGAGGACCTGACATAACTTAGTTTCTGTTTAATACTTCACAGATGTCATAGGGTATTAATTTCCACTAAGTTTGTGATCCGAGGACCTGACATAACTTAATTTCTGTTTAATACTTCATAGATATAGAAACACATTGTATATGGTTGGCATGAATTAAAAAGAATTCAAACTAAATCACTTTCATTAATAATAATACCTCTTGAGATTATTTACATTCCAAGGGTGAAGTACAGCTCTTTCATCTAGGTCTTCCAGGTAATAGGCTCCTATCCCGGCTACTGAAGTAATCTGATAAGGTCCTTCCCAATTAGGCCCCAATTTTCCCCAAGCTGGATTTTTAGTGTTTTCTAGAACTTTCCTCAGCACCAGGTCTCCTACAGCTAACGGCCTCAACTTTACATTAGTATCATAACCTTGCTTGAGTTTATGCTGGTAATAAGCCAATTGGACCATTGCACTCTCCCTTCGCTCTTCGATCAAATCTAAACTTTTTCCTAACAGCCCGTCATTACCATCCGAGGTGAATGTACTAGTCCTTAACGTTGGGAAACCGGTTTCCAGAGCGATGACGGCCTCTGCTCCATATGTCATTGAGAAAGGAGTCTCTCCTGTTGACTTTCGGGGCGTTGTTCGATATGTCCAAAGGACGTGAGGCAATTCCTCCACCCATTTTCCTTTCGCATCATCCAGTCGCTTTTTAAGTCCATTTACGATAACTTTGTTAACGGCTTCAACTTGCCCGTTCCCTTGAGGATAAGCCGGAGTGGAATATCTATTCTTAATACCCAAGTCTGAACAGTATTGCCTGAAGGCTTTACTATCAAATTGCAGGCCATTATTCGAGATAAGTGTCTGTGGAGTTCCAAACCGCGTCACGATGTTCTTCCAGATGAACCTTTTGACATCAACGTCTCTGATGTTAGCCAAAGACTCAGCCTCGACCCACTTAGTGAAATAATCTGTGCCGACCAGCAAATACCTTTTATTTCCTGACGCCTTAGGAAAAGGACCTACGATATCTAAGCCCCACTAAGCGAATGGCCAAGGGCTAGAGAGGGGATTAAGAATTCCTCCCGGCTGATGGATGCTAAGAGCGAATCTCTGACACTGGTCACACTTTCTGACATACTCCTGCGCCTCCTTCTACATGTTCGGCCACCAGTATCCTTGAGTTAAGGCCCTGTGAGATAGGGATCTTCCCCTCATATGGCTACCACAAATTCCTTCATGCAGCTTCTCTAAAAGTGACTCTGACATTTCGGGGTGTATACAAAGCAGATACGGCCTAGAAAAAGCCAAGCATCAACTAGATAATAAAAAAAAAGTTATAACTTCAACGACCCTCATATCATACATACACGATCTCATTTAATAATGAGAAACACACAAAACCGAATATCAATGTTTCGAAATTATCATAATTAAAACTCAAAAACCAAATGAAATCTAATGTGCAACATAACCAAACCTGAAATTAAGATTGAACAAGATAAGAACCGAGCTTTTTGGCAGATGGGTCGTCGGGTTTGCTCCCGGCAGAGAGCGACAGCGACTGAATTATGGGCAAAAACACGCCGCCGGCCCTCACGGTGGTGCTGGGCATAGCCGGGGCGATGAGGGCTTCGCTTATGGTCAATCCGTAGGACAGTCCTAAGGTGCTGCGGCCCAGCCACTTGACGAAATATGTGGCGATCCTGTTGCCTAACCCGATCTTGACGAAGCCGCGAGCGAAGAAGAATGAGATGACTATGAGCCAGATGACTTCGTGGGTGAAGGCGGAGAAGGCGGTGGCGAAGGAGAGAGTTTTGGTGAGGAAGGTGACTGTGAGGCCCAAGAAAGCCCATGTGCCGACTGGTAATGGGCTGAGGACGAGGCCGGCGATGGTGGAGACGAAGATGGAGAGGAGTTGCCAGGCTTGTGGGGTCACTTCGGGGGGCTTAGGAATGAGGAATCGGACGATTAAGCCAATTGAGATTGAGAGAATTAGTGGGATTGGTTTGGCTAATTGTGTAATTTGTGGAGATGGGGGAGGGTGGTTTGGGGACTTTGTGGAGGAGGAGTGGATTGGAGGGAGGAAACGGGGTTTGAAGAGGGAGGAGTTTGGGGTGGGTTTGATTGGAAAGAAGAGAGAGGAGGAGGAGGAGGATCGGAGGGTGGGGATGGAGTGAGGGGTGGGGATGGACGGTGAGGAGTGGAGACGGGGTGGTGGTGGAAACGGTGGTGAAGGAAAGAAGAGCGAGTGGGGAGAGAGAAGGAAGTGGAGAGAGAAGAAAGAGCAAAACTCTCCATTTTTTGTTGAGAGTTTTGGAAGTGAAGAAAGAGTTTGGAGATGGAGATGGAGACGGAGACGGAGAGTACAGAGATTGGGCTCTTGAGTTTGTTCTATTTTTGTTGTTGATATCAAAGTGTGTGAAGTGAGAACGGACCTTCCAAAGTTCCAAAAAGGTGAAAAGAAAAATGGTTTTAGGAGTTTGGTAATGGTTTGTGAGGAGGGAAATTGTGGAAAATAGTACTTCTTTTTGTTGACGTCTGTTTGCTTGTTAACCAAAAGCTTTTTTGTCTTTTTCTCTTTACTTTCTCCCAAGCTCTTAACTATAGTAGAAGAGTTTTGCAAGGAGTAGAGTAAAAAGAAATATTAGAATTTTGGATGAATTACACGTTGTTAATTAGTCCTCAACTTTTGTCTATTGTAACCTAGTGCGGTTGGCCCACTTTGTGGGGTAGTGTCTCTGAGCCCACTTTGTGGGGTAGTGTCTCTGAGCCCACATGGGATTACTGGACCGGCTCTGATACCATATGTAACGACCCAAGGAAAAGCGCTAGTCACATTTGCGCTATACCTCAAAAGGACTAGTCACAATTGAGAGTCCTTATAGTTGTTAATAAAACTCAGATCTACCTAGTAAATACCCAATGTGGGACTCATCACACACCCACACACATCACATAATCAATCAAATTGAGGCATCACATACTAGCACTTTGAAAAAAACTTCTTGAGCCAGCGATTTACCCGCTATAGGCCCACTCGTAGCGAATAATGATTAGGCTCTGGTTGAAAATTTTGAAGAAACACTGTCAATGGCAGCTTCAGGATTTTTTTCTAGGGGGTCAGCAATGGCAAAACTAGGAATTTGTCATTTGTCATGATGGGCGAGTAAAAAATTAAATGATTAATCCTTTTTTTTTCTATAGATAAACTTCCATATTATATATAATAATCTAAAATAATATTCTAAATACAATTTAGTATACAATACAACTATATTATACAATAGTCTAAAATTGTTATAAAATAGATAAGATAACAACTATTAAATGCATAAACTAATATAATTAAATTACTAATCATACATTTTTGTCAAATTAATAATAACTTATTATATTTATATGTAATATCAATTATATAAAAATATATGATAAAGAAGGAGAAGACTAGTAACACACTTAGGAGTGAACTAGGAGTAAATGTGAAACTAAGAAAATAAAATAGTAACTGATATAAGATTTTACGTTTGAAGTGGATGACTTCTTAACCATACACATAGACATAGTCACTCTCTTAGAATTGGAGATAATTGGAGATAAAAAGAAAAACTAAGAAAAAAATAGAAGGGAGAAAGCGAGATAGAGAGAATGAGGAAAAAATTACAGATATAGATACATATTTGTACAGCTATGTTGGTTGTAGCAATGATGTAATTTTTTTGTTAATGAAGAAGAAAAGTGTAAGGAAAAACAACTTCATTTCATTGTCAACTGCAAAGTAAGCCAGAATCCTAGAAAGAATATTCATATTTTTTTTAATGAATGAGCAAAATTTTTGGAATTGACACAATACTTTCAAAAAAATTCCACAACAAAATCTAGGTGGCCAATTGTTAAAGGTAGATAAAAAAAAATATTGTTAGTTGTGGGTCCAGATAAAAAGCAGTTACAACTTGCCTCATATTATTGTAAAAATATTGTGAATTTCAAACTTATTTCAATTGGGTTCAAACAAAATTTAGGATAACGGTGTTCAAATTTTTACTTTAAGAGGTCATAATGAAAAAAAATTTAAATTTTTATATATAAACATTTTGTTTGAGCCAGGTCAGGGGGTTCATTTGAACCCCCTGGCCTTAATGTAAAGCCGCCCATGAACACTGTGGGAAACCAAAAAAAAAACTTTTGTCCATTGTTTTGAAATGATTAATATCCTTTCAAATGGTTCACAATAAAAGTATAGGTGATAAGTTGTTGTTGGTTCTTATTTGAATATATATAACTTAAATTACTATTTTGTCCACTCATAACAACCAACAACAATTTATCACTTATGCTTTGTTGTGAAGGTGTTATGAAAAAGTTGTGGACATAGCACTTCTCTTTTACTTTAAACCCTACAATTAATTCTTGCTTTGGTTTTAAGATAAGATTGTTCAAAGAAATCTCAAAGATTTTTTTTTTTTTTTTTTTTTGAGAAATAATTACAACAGGTTGCTAACCCTGCAGCTTGAACCCTTTCTCCTCTAGACCCCAAGCACTTTGTGCATGGAGATATACCAATTCAGCTACAAGGCCTTTGGCAAATCTCAAAGATTTTGATAGCAACAAACAAGAGAAGATTATTTAAATGTTTTGTTTGCTTCTATTATGTTTGATTTGAGATAGAAAAAAAAAAAAAAAAAAAATCAAAGCAACCGTTAACAATAAAGACTTTTTTGACACAAACTTAAAAGTATTAAGATTAAAATTAAACATTTTGACAAAATAAGGATATGTTTGATACGGTGAATGTGGATTATGACAGGAATGGTAATATTTATTACTAGCAATAAAATGTATGGAAAATTATTAGGTACTCCCGGAGTATCATAAATGCATACTCTCCCTCTCACATAAATGGTGGGTCCTATCATGAATTTAATTAGTGGGAACCACCATTCATTTGAGAGGAGAGATTACACATTTATGGTACTCCGGGAGTACACAATAATTTTCCAAAATGTATTATAATGGAATAACTAAACTTATTTATTCTTCTCAAAAAAAAAAAAAAAAAAAAAACTTATTTATAAGTTTGGTCATGAGTTAAAACATTATAATAAAACTTAATATCTTTTTTAATATATATATATATATATATATATATAAACTTAAGTTCTATTTTAGAAAATATCTTACTCATACAATTATATTTTTTAGAAAATATATATATATATATTTTTAAAAAAATTGAGAGAGAGATAAGTTACTTTTTTATTTTTTATTTTTTATTTTTTTTCATAATTGTTATGTTGCATATGGAAAGTTTCTTTATTTGGAAATATTATTAATATTAAAAATTATTACACCTACCAAGGAATAATTATTGAGTAATTCTTAGGTACTCCTGGAGTACGGAGAATGATACTCCTTCCTCTCACATTCATGGTGGGGTCTATTTATTAAATTCATAGTGGGGTCCAGTATAAATATAAGAGGAGGGAGTACCATTTCTCCGTACTCCGGGAGTACCTAAGAATTTTTCATAATTATTACAACCATTTTAAAGATGAACAGTTCTTCCTCATTTTAATAATAAATGATTATTTTTTGTAATAAAAACGTAATCAAACTACAAAATAGCTAAATTATATGGATAGTTATTACATTACAATGTCTATCAAACAAGCCCTGAGGATCATTTTGAAATATGAGATAAAAGTTGAGAACCAATATATAATTAACCCTAAATTTTTTTTTTAGAAGAAAATATAAGTTAATTATGCCCCCAATCACCATTAGTTTATAGCTCAACTTGTACCTCATGGTTTTTGTGAGACATGGAGCAATGAAGGTGACTTGCTAATAATTGAATATTGTTTTGGAAAAAATTCAAACAAAACAATAAGCTTATACACATACAGTAATGTAATTCTCAACCGAGTGGTGAATAAATATTTGAAAAACTACGTAGTTTGATTAATTATTCTTCATTTCCGGTTGTAATACAACGATAGGCGTCATTAATTAAACTTGTATAGTATTATTGTAGCTTTCAATTTTCACTCACTTATTATTTTATGAAACATGGAGTAAAGAAGGTGAATTGCTAACAGTTGAATATTTCTTTGGAAAAATTCAAACAAAACTATATGCTTATACACATACACTAATACACTTATACACATATACTAATGTGATTCTCAACCAAGTAGGTTCCAGTTTGCTCAACTGGTAAAGTCTCTGATGGTTGAATAAGAAGTCTGGGATTTAACCCTTACCAACACCAATAAGGGTTCAAATTGGTGTCTTGATCTGATAATAAAGAACTATTATCAAGAGCGGACACCATAGGATAAAACTATCTAAAAAAAAAAAAAAAGTGTTGTAAATAAATATTTGAAAAACTACATAGTTTGATTAATTATTCTTCATTTCCAGTTGTAATATAACGATAGCCAATAATTGAACATTAAACATGTCAGGATTGGTCTAAAAATATATCAAATGAAAAACATTATTTTTAGGACCTTTTTACTGCTTACATAAGCTTTTATTAGATTTTGTAATATTACAGCTTTTTGCAAACACCTAAAAATAGCTATGAAAATTATTTCTTCTAAATCATTTTTCTATATATGCTCTTTTATTTTATTTTATTTTTTTAATAATTTGATAGTTACAATAAGAGGAATGATGGATTTAATGCATGAACATATTTCTGTAAATAATTAAAAGTTCTTTAATATAAATAAAATCCAAATTATTTGGGACAAAGTTATATTTTATGTAACTTTTATCCATATTGCACTACTTAATAGTTTCTATTAAAGGGGGTTTTTGACAATGGGAGCACGTGTAAGAACAAATGAAAAAGAGTAATCCAAATAGTAGAAAAAAGAAGACAAAAAGTATAAATTGAAGAAAAGAAGTATTTGAGTGCTCAAAATAATTACAAAAAACAAGCATATCAAACGCTTACAACTAAACCAAAAACTCTTTAGAGTTTAAACTACATTTTATTACTCACACCAAATATGTAATTTATTTTGAATTTGACAATGAATTTTTTTTAGTCGCATGCCTTATATATAATTGCATAAGGACCACCAAAGAGTTGTCATGTATTATTAAGTTTCATAAAAATGATAAATTTGAGTGAGGTTTTTATAAAATTTATATCATATCATTGTAATATTTTATTTATTTTTAAAGGAGTCAAACTCCTAAAATTTAAATTTTAATAAATAATATATATAGATAGTAGAGAGATGGTCCCCTTTAGCCCAGATATTGCTGTGTCTTCCTACACTATAGTTGCAAATCACCTAAAGATAATTTTGAAGGACCAAACCAACACCACATAAAACCTTCTTATTTTTTATAATCTTTTTTTTTTAATTGGCAATTTCCTTGATTTAATGGTAAGTTTCTGGATACTTTCTTTCTCTGCTAGAGTATGCCATGCCTTTTCCTATCCTATACTATATAGAAGCAAATCACCTAATATTTTATTTCCTATGTGTTTGTATGATTAATTCTTTTTTAATTAATGGTAAGCTCATGGACGGTTACTTTGTTACACTAAATATTTTAAATGCTTGTTTTATATGTAAGTGGGTATGGTCAAGTAGCCAAATTACATACAGAAAATTCATCAATTGTAAAAAAGTGTTTTAAATGCCACATAAGAAGACCTTGGCAATTTGGTTACTTGACCTCATAGCAAAATATTTCAATTTTAGTTTTTTTTTTTAATAGCTCTTATTTCACAAATTATAAAATAATCCTCAAGATACATTTCGCTCTTGTGATTATGAGTTAAGCTTTAAGACTTCACCCTAAAAAGGAAGAAAAAGGAAGAAAAATGATTATGTTAGAAAAAATTTAATTAAAAAAATTACTTACTATTTATTTTCTTTAAAAAAAAAAAAAAAAAAAAGGTCAATCATTATCATTTCACAATTTCAGATTTTTTTTTCTTTTTAAATAATTAATCATTTTGGAGCCGCCAAGTGTGAAGTGATTCTTAGTAGGCTGCAAAATTGAGTCGACTCATCTGTCAGCTGAGCTGATTTGCCTTGTCAATTTAATTGATAAGTGGGCTAGTTTGGGCTTTTAAGTTAAGGAAATGGAATTGAGCTTGAAGATAGCCTGGCCCAGAAGAACTATAATCATAGCAAGTATTGGGCCACAATTGTCTGAATGCAAAACAAAAGAATTAAATGGTCAAATTATACTCTCTTTTATTTATTTATTTATTTTTAATGTGAGGTCAAATTATACTTTTTTTTTTTTTTTTATAATTACAATAGAAAGAGAGAGAATTTGAATTCTAGATGTCTTGGAGTAGAAAGTATTAAGAGAAGTCAATCATTTAAGTGACAAGGCTAGATAGTCAAACTTTACTTATATGTGTTACTTTCATACTATGTTAGTTTAGTCCTTATATTTTAGAGTTTTTTGAGAAAACAAAAATATATATATTTTTAATCTTATTAAAATTTTCAAATTTGAGAATCTGGTCAGTTTATCCAAATTGATGACTTTGTTGACGTGACAAATATTAAGATGAGTTACTTTTTTTTGGATAAAATATTAAGATGAGTTACATTCATTGATTTTTGTTATTGTATTATTAGTAATTTAGTACCAGCCTCATCGCACGCGCTTTGTGCATGCAATGGGGCTTTTTATTTTTTATATTTTGGGCTTACGTTTTTTACTCATGACAGTTTTATTTTATTTTTTATTTTAAGAAAAAGTTGTATTAGTACTTGACTACTAATGTGAGAGAGAAATGTGGAAGTGGAAAAAAAAAAAGTTTAGTGATAATAAAAAAATGGTACGATTGTGGGGAAAAAATAAAACAGTTTTATTTTTTATTTTTTTCAAAAAGAAGAAGTTGTATTAGTACTTGATAACTAACATGAGAGAGAAATGTTAATATGGGAGAAAATTTTTTATTTATTTTAAATTAGCTAAAATTTAGGAGTTTTTAAATTAGCAATTTTACATATATTACCCTATTATTTATACTTCGTAAACTGGTAAATTTGAGGGTAGTTTGGGCATCAAAATTGAGGATCCCAAATAGGAGAAATCTCTTAAATAGTAGTATAGATGATGGATATAAGGATTACATTGCAAAAAAAAAAAAAAAATTATAAATTTAAAGTCAAAATTCAAACTTATGGATCATTTTGGACATTTGAAAACTCCCTCCCTACCATTCTAGTTAGTACAATCATGTTCAAGATTAGAGAGAGAAAGCAGAAGACAAGAACAAAATTTAAAATTTAAAACTAATAATAATCTTATAAGATGATCTTATGAGGCTTCTCTCTCATGATACTTGTAGATTCTATACGTGTAAGTTTCTCATGTTGTAAGAGGATGATCTTATGAGACTAACCCATGCATGAAATACCTACCAAAAAATCTACAACACTGGAAGACCATCTAATTCTTACCGTATGTTTTTAAGTGTTTTGTAGAGAAAACATACAGTAAAATGAAAAATTACAAAGAAGAAATTACAACAACTGAAGGAATTATTCTAGTCTATAGCCTTCTCCTAGAAAACTATTTGATGGAAAACACCTCTTTATTTTTTCTTTTTCTTTTTATACAAAGGCTAGATTAGGGACCCTCTTAATTTTAAGGTTTGTTCACTTTACAAAATAATATTATAAGTGTTTATTCACAAAGACTCCTAATAGGATGAGTTTTTATATGTCACTCTTATTATCAATAAGTTTAGTTAACGATTGCCCTTAAAACATTTGTTAATAGATCATTTTAGGAAAGTTTTAATATCACTTTCATAAGAAATATAAAAAGCTAAAAAAAAAATCAATTTCTTTTTTGAAATTTTCTTTTCCCATAAAAATTTTCTAAAAATATTTCTTAAATCAATGCCCTTAGGGCTTTCATTAACTTTTCTCTGTCAATAAAATAACATAAATCCAAATTTATAATAATTAAATGATTCAAATAAATTCTATGTAGGTAATATTAAGTCTCTTCATAGTGATAGAGAAAATCTAACAAATTTATCTGTGTGATTTGAGCTCAATTGTCTTTGAATCTTTTTTAACAATTTTCTTTTGAAGAATCTTGGAAGGCAATGAAAAGTTTATATTCCTTAGTGTAAGGTTGAATTTTATCAACCATCTTGTTGGTTTTATTCTGTGCCAAATTTGCTTGTATTTTAGCAATTAGTAACCCTGTATTTAGGTGGGAATCATAAAAGGGTAGTGAGTGAGAGAGTGTGAAGAAATGCTCAAGATTGTGCAAGGATGCAGAGACTCGCAGTTGGACTTGCGGCTGACTCGCGACTGGCAAGCCGCCAAAGTTGGCACACGTGTGGAGCATGCAGGGGAGCTGAAGAGTTATGCCAGCTGTTGCACTACAGGACAAAAGTCCTAGGCTGGCTAGGCCGTTAGCTCGCGGCTTGAACTCGCAACTCAGCTCAGTCACGAGGCCAAGTCGCCAGACCACCCTGTTTGGGAAAAACTGACTTTTCGCATTCCTTTCTTACCCTACTATATATAGACCCTTATACCCACGAAATGTAGAGAGCTTCCAGAGAGAATTTTAAGAGAGAAACCCTAGAAAAAAACAAAATTGATTCATCCACAATCTTCACATAGAGACTCTTCAAATTCCTCTATTCTCTTCCTCTCCATTGTTAAATCCTTAAGAGGTACATTACCAAAAACCTTTTCTCACCATACCCATATCTGTGAGAAGACTGTTTGGTGCTTTGGGAAGCAGTTAAGAAGGGACTAATTTCATATTGGTAGATGCTATGGTCAAGTAGCGGAATCCGGTAAGTTAAAGAAGAAATAGGTTCGGCAAAATCTCGTTGGAGTAGGAGCTTGGAGGGCTTAGGTATATTGGGTAGATTAGGCTTGGAGGGTCTTCTGCTGTTCATGTATCCCAACTACATTCTTTAATGGATTATTTACCGTTTGGAGGGCGGCAGAGAGGTTTTACGTCGAGGGCTTCGGTTTCCTCTTCGATAACACATCGTGTGTTGTCCTTGTGTTTGCATCTCTCTTCCCTTAATCTTTGCCATTTAATTTCTGCTGTGGATGTGATTTTATTTGGTTTAGATTGTTTATCAATTCTGTGTTAAGCTTGTGTTCATATTCCGCACATTAATTGTTTGACATTAAGCTTGAATTGGTAATTTGTAAATTAGGGGTCTAATCGTTCAAGGTGTTTTATACACTAATTGAACTTTCACTTAGCATGTTTCAATCGAAAGGGAAGAATTAAAGTTGAACTCTCCCTCTAGAATTTCAAGGTGGTCGAAATTTTGAGGACATAATATAGTCCTCTTTGTGCATCTTTTCTTCTTTTCTCTTTTAGTTCTTTTGAAAGTTTGAGTTTTTCCTTCTTAATTTCTTTCACTTTTTTTTCTTCTTCTTTGAATCAATTTCCCATGAATTCCTCTCACTCCATTTGCAAACAATACTTCATAAGGTATGTCACTCTTCACATGATTAAGGATCAAGGTTTGCTCTAACATCCTACCCACTACAAATGTTTTTCAAGCTATGAAAGGGTAGCTTTCTAAAATTCTTGCAATTCAAACTTTTTTAAATTTAAGTTTCTTAAATGATGACGATTGCACCTTGAGCAAAATTGTAGATTTTAAAGCTGTCTTGTAGTTTTTTGTTAGATGAGAATCTTGATCATGACGAATTTTCTTGTCAAAAGGGAACTCCTAACATGTAATATTTACAACATACAAAATTTTATTCAGTCTTGCCAAAAAAAAAAAAAAAATTGCATACAAACATATAGGAATTTATTTACATGAGCACATTTTTTTCTTTTTGAACATACAGAATTTTGTATGTGCAAATTTTTTATACATGCAAAATTTTGTACGCGGAGAATATGTTATAAAGAAATTCTTAAACTAGGGCATCGGCCCATAGGTTCACAAAAGGTCCACATCAGAGGGGCATTTACCCAATAGATAATTGAAAGGAGAAGTTTTGTTTGTTGTCTTTTGCAGGTTGTCAAAACTCAAAAGTCATTTCACTTGTCCTATAACAGAGGGGCATTTACCCAATAGAAAATTGAAAGGAAAGGAAGTTTTGTTTGTTGTCTTTTGCAGGTGGTCAAAAGTCATTTCACTTGACCGTTCTCCATACACAGTGACGATTTTAGGAATTTGTTCACTAACAAATTTAAATTATACCAAATTTAATAAAGAGTTAACTTGAACATTTGATACAATTTTGAGTCAAGTTGCTAAGAAGAATAAAATTGTTGTAATTGTAAAGCCAAAAATAAATAGTATAACTATCGTTACCATCAAGAAGAACTCACAACCACAATATTTTTCTTGGTACAATTTTTTAAAGAAAAAATGAAATTAGGGATTATTTTTATTGAATAGGTTAAATGAGCTACAAATTTGAATAGTTAGTGATTTTTATCTTTTGTTGAATAATATGTTCACTTGTTGTTTGATCTTATCTTGTTTTTGTTTGGTTTATGTTTGTTATTATTTGGGCTAATATTTATTGTTGTTATTTAAGTTTTTTTTTTTTTAATTTTATAAAAGTGATTAAGGATTATGTTTGAGGGACATAACTAATTTTGGAATATTGCTACATCCACAACATTTTTATAATAAATCTTATGCAAAAAACTATTATTGATGGGTAAAAAAACAATATCAGTATTGGGCCTAAATTAGAACTAGTAACAACTTACCACATTGGATTTGTTGTGAAATTATTGTGAAAATGTTGTAAATGTAGTATTACTCTTATTTTTATTGAATCCAAATTTTTGTAATTTTCAAGTTAAAGTGTTCAAATAGCAAGAGAAAAAGGTAAAAATAAAAACCCAACTTCTGAAGTTCAAACTCAAATTTTGGGGGTTAAACGGGTGGGAAAAATAATTTTCACAGAAGAAGAAGCTCCAACTCAGAGGATGATCACAATAAGTTAATTTAGGATATATATATATTTGACCACCCTGACTTGCATGGGGAGCCGCCATTGATGAAGCACCTTGTGAGTTGTGTGACAAAAGGCAAGGCCATCAATGTTGAATGGTACTAATTCCAGGTTTGCAGATGAGAAATTTTTTTTAAATGGGCCCAATTTATTTGGATCCAATATTTTTGTTTTAAGGGTTCAGAGCCTTGAAAAAACTCTCAAAACTTTTCAAAAGAATCCCTAGCTTAAGGGCTTAAATCCTAAAGGACCACAAAGTTTTTCAAGAATTTGACTTAAAAGTTTAAGGCCCATTGACCCATAAAGATTTTTATAAAAAATATTGGCTTAAGGAAGAACTTTCAAAATTTGAAAGGCCCATGGCCCTAGAACCCGTAAGTCATCCAAAATCCCAAATATCCATCAAAAAGAATCGTCAACATTTGTAAACAAAACTTTGGACTTAAAAACCACTTAATTGTTATTATTATTTCTTAAGAAAGTAGATTTCAACTTGGGATTAAGTCTCAAAGAATTAAGTCCAAAAAATTTCTTTTCAAGGGAATTAATCGTTCATCAAAAAATCAAGATTTATCTAAAATTATGTTCGGAAACATAAGAATTCCAAATTACCCTTCTTTCAACTAAGAAAGTTAAAAAGATTTTATCAGGATTTTTAAGCATGTGCTCAAGATTTGATTTTGGAAACTTTTTATCCTCTAGAAATTAAAATTTTCAAAATACCAAGGTTCTATAAATTTTCATTCGAATTTCCTAAAGTTGGTTAATAATTCCAAAATACTCTTCAACTTATCCTTAAGACATATTTCAACCTTCTTGAAAACAGTTGAATAAATGTCATACCGTAAGGACACACTTCAACCTCCCTCAAAATAGTTGAATAAATGCCCTACCGTTAATTATTATCTAAAATTATTTATTTTTTCAAGAGTAATTTTGAAATTATGCAAAAAAAAAAAAAAAAAAAAAAAAAAAAAAAAAAAAACTAGAATAAATAATTCCTATTTTAAAAAATAATAATAAAAAATCCTTTTTTGATTTTTTTTTTTTTGGTTGAGAATCATGAATTAATTTAGTGGGCTGTTTCCTGAAAAAAAAAGGGGGGTTGTTAGACAATAAGAATATATATAGAGTTGGACTAATTTTTGTAAATGGGCCTAGAACCCTAGTCTTTTTATTTGTCCTTTCCCAGCTCTCTCATATTTCCTTATCTTTCTCTAGGAAAAAGTATTTTATATCAAATGATACCATGTCATTCATATCAAAATCTAATTAACGAGAAACATGTGTACAAAAATAATTACTCACTAATACATGTCTTTCATTTATTAGTAAATTAGTTATTTTTTGCTGACATGTCTCACACTTATTGGATTTTGATACCGCTAATATGGTATCATTTGTACCAAATACCTTCTCCTAGACTAGAGTGCCGCAACCAATATCAGTCCCTCTACCCCAATAAGAATTAGAATTCTCTAGGTATTCAAAATTCTTTGAGGCTCACTGTTTCTCTTATCGATTGGTCGCACATGAGTTTATCACAATACAATCAATTGGGGAGGTACTTTAGCAGAGGAGGTGGGCTTTGGAAATACTTTAGGTGATATTCTAGAGATAGCCTATAAAAGTGAGAAGTTGATAATCTAATAAAAATAGGAAACAAACGGAAAGAAATAATAATTATAATTATAATAACAATGTTATCATTTGAGAACACTCAGAATACTAGGTATTGAGCATTCTCAAAAAAAAAAAATACTAGGTATTTTTTTTTTTGGGTAGAAATGGGGAAGTCTTATTTAAATATAAGACAGTTTATACATAAGCAGTTCCATATGCCCTGATGGGACATACCCTACTAATCCCTAGGCCTGCCATATCCCTTATAAAACAGTGGTATACAAAATTGGGACAAATATTATAGATAGTCAAAAGTTGCTGCTAGTGGTTTCCCCATTTCACTAATGCATCTACACATGTATTGGCCTCATGGTAGACATGGCGCACCTGAACCACCCAGGCCCGCTCCATAAGGCTCCTGCAATAACAAATTAAGGGAAGTACATCAAGAGGGAAATTGTTAGTTAAAAATGTTAACCAAGATAATACTATCATAGAATCAATCTCTAGTTGGATAAATTTGAAACCCAAATTCCATGCCAGCGTGAGACCCTGACGCACCGCTCCTAATTCTGCCATATTATTCGTAGCAATACCCATACTTAGAGAAAATCCGAAAATCCATGAACCTAAACTATCTCGTAGAAGTCCTCCTGCCCCAGCCTTCCCCGAGTTGTCTACAACACTTCCATCTGTGTTTAGTTTAGTAAATGGGCCAGTGGGGGCAAGCCACTTGATAAGTTGAGGAATACCATGCCGAACAGGTTTGACAGGGCTGGCCAAGTAAAAGAATTTGATGGCGGCTTGAATCATTTTGTGGACTATTCTATGCTGGGAAGGAGAGTGGTTTTTAAAGATACACTCATTTCTAGCTAACCATAAATGCCAACATAAGAATGAAAAATATATATTCCAAGGCAACTATTGGTACAGAATGACTCGATCGGAAATGGGATTGGTTTGAAGCCAGGCTTAAAGGGGTAGCTGAAAAAAAGATAATGGCAAGATGCCCGGGGAATTACCCCATACTTCCTTACCCCAATGGCAATCTCGTAAGAGATGTATTGTGGTTTCCGGAGAGTTGCATCGTGGACATATGATATTCACATGTGGGCGAGAGAAGGCTAAATACTGCCTTGTGGGAACTCGATTGCGCATAGCTTTCCAAATGAAAATTTCGATTTTAGTGGGGCATCGAAGCTGCCAAATCCAATTCCACAATTGCTTATTCGTATTGACTTAAGCTTGTTGGTATAAATATTTCGAGGCGGACTTAACCAAGCAAATACCGTTATTGTGGGGCCACACAAAGGAATCCAGTAGTCTGGTAATTTGCGCCACAGGGATACCTTTAATAAGTTGCTCAAGATGCACAGGGAGGGGGACTTGAAGGTCATCTAAGGCCCAATCATGATTGTTACACAACGAGCACACAACTCATTGCTCCTCATGTGGCATTAGTGGTCCTGCAATACGACTCCTCAGTGTGCCCCCCGGAATCCAATGGTTCGCCCAAACACGAATAGTTTGACCATCCCCTGGGATCCATCTCATTCCTTGTTGTAACCATTGTATGCCATCTTGGAAGGCTTTCCAAATGTGGGTTCCGCGAGGAGTCCTAAGACTGTCAAAAAGGTTCGTGTGGGGAAAATATTTAGCTTTCAAAACTTGTACCCACAATATATTTGGCTGTTGGTGAAGTCTCCAAACCTGGTTCATAAGCATGGCTAGATTCATGTGGCGACTCATTTTTAACCCTAGTCCTACTGCCTCTTTCGAGGATGTAATAGTATCCCAGCTAACAGTATGGCAACGTTTTTGCTGTGGTGTATCTCCTTAATACTAGGTATTGATAATTTAAATGAGAACCAATAAGTTTGAAGACAATTTATATATATCACGGTGGAAGTGGTTGTGAACAGAGTATTAAAAATTGTAATTAAATTGGAATTTTGATGCTCTTAATGCTTTCAAGGCTTTTTTTTTGGGGGGGGGGGGGGGGGGAGATAAGTTGCTTTCATGCCAAACTGAAGGTGAAATATTATATTAGGATACCTAAGTGTAAATTTTAGCATATAATAAGTTAGTATAGAATTGTTTATGTATTCTTTAGAAGTTAGGGGAAATTACATTTTATCCCCTTAAAATATACCTCTTTTACACTTATTTCCCTAAACTATGAGAATGCATACTTATCCTTCTAAACTATTACCCGTGTAATACTTAGCCGCCTAAACTTTGAGAGTACATACTTACCCCCTAAATGCGTGTGGTAAGTTTATGTGACACTTAACAAAAAATATAGATAGAGGAGCTACTAATGCAAACAGAATAGTACTTTAGGGGGTAAAATTTAAATTCTGAAACTTCAGGGTGTAATATCCAAACATCCCTAAACTTTAGGGGTGTAGTTTGCAATTTATCCTTTCATTTACTTCTTGGCTTCTTACTTCATATGAACTTATTACCTTTTCTTGCTTCATGTGAATTTATTACCTTTTGTTACCCTTGATAGTAGTATGTGAACTACCATTTACTAAGCTTTTAGCTTATCCATGACATTTCTGCTTCTTTTTCTTTTTTTTTTCTTTTTGGTTTTGTTTTTTTTTTTTTTTTTTTCCAGATTAGCTGTTGAGATTCATAGAGGTAAGAGGTTGCTAGAATGTGATTGCTGCAAGTGAACTATTACTGATATTTCACTTAGTGTTTCATGAAGAAATATCACTTAATTTGAAAAGATTGCTGTCTAATTTATCATAAACCGGTAAATTAGATTGGATCATGTCAATTAGGTTGGTTGGTTGAATGTACAACTATACTTTTCAACATTCTCTTTGGTTGTCATGTAGGAAAGGTTATCACCTAAAGGTGGTATCTATACTCTATATAAAAAATGATAGTTGAGCTGCTTGTTTTGGCAAAACGACACTAAAAAACTTAAAATGGTAGAGGCTCAACATATTGGTAAAATTACATTGTTGCTCCTAAAGATATATGTGAGCTGAAAAAATTGTTGGATCTTGGAGCCCTTTTTGGTCTTTTCCTCTATAATTTTCTACTGACACATTTGGTTGAAATTACTTTGTTGCTCCTAACTTCATTTGTTAGCTAAAGAAAAAGTGGGGGCTTTTTGTCTTTTTATTGTCAACTTTATGGTGCTGCCAGATGTTTAACTTTATAGTTCTGCCATATGTGTTGCTTTTTTTTTTCTTTTAATGAAATTACAATCTTGACTCCTAAGTACATGGGTAGGCTAAAAGTGTATGAGGGTCTTTTTGTCTATTAACCCTAGAATGTAGATGCTTCTTGAATATTGCTGTTTGTGTCTTCCTTGTCATTTTGTTCAGCTACTTAAGGATTCACTTGAGTGTGGTCGATCTTGCAATGCAAAGGCAGCTGTTGTTGTTGGAGAGGTGTTGGCTATGTGACTCAGGGTGGAGGGTTTTGAATAGGGGCAGGGCAAAGGGATTCATGTTGATTTAAACAAGGAAGTAGAGAAGAAAGGCTATAAGAACCACACTAAGATTTGGGCCATTGTCAATTCTCTTAGGAACAATGGAGTCAAACTTATTTTGGATGATAATGATGATAGTACTTCCCGACCAAGTTAATAAAAAAAAGTTCCTGCATTTTTGGTATTATATATAGAAGATAGCTTTACAAATGTTTTGTGATAAAAACTTTTGTTTTCGTGCAAAGAAGAAAATGGATATAGGAGCATGTCTTCAGAATTTTAAATTTGATATGTGGCAAAAATGTTAATAGAGGTAGCTGGTTGATCTAGCTGGTAATTATAATCCTCACTTTTGCTTTACACTTACATCTTCTATTTTGAAACCATAATTCTATTTCGCTTATCTTGAAATAGGAGAAAATGGGCCTAGGCTTTGCCTGTGTTTACAGGGATGTTAATGAAGGAATGGGCCTGGGCTCTGCCTATGTTTATCCTGGGCAAGTCACATAATTGTATTTCTCCTATCTTGAAAAAACATAAAATATTGCTAGAATGCGGTGGTCTATCCCTAGATGATCTTCAAATTTTAGACATTAAAAATAGCATGGGGTTATTGCATATGGGAATTCACAACAACATACTTGAGCTGTCATGGACATTTCATCTCATCTCATGAAGAATCTAACTTGACATTGCTTTCTAACTAAATCAACTAAATTTCTTCTAAGTGAAAGTGGGATTTGATTGTAATGCGTCTCGATTTTTTAATTTGACTTTGTTTCAATAAGGCCAGAGGTCAATTTAGCTATGAAGGATGAGTTATTGTGGGGCTCAGACATTCAGCTAATAAAAAAGAATAAAAAATTGGCATGAATTGATGAATGCTATCTTGCATTCTCTATTAGCAAATGAGGTAGAGTTGTTTATGCTACCTAATATAATTTCTAACCTGGTTTTTGTTTTTGTGGGAATCATTTATTCTTTCAAAATATAGTAGTTTAAGCCAATGAACACTATAGCTCAAGGGTTACTTCTCCCTTTAAGAAAGGGCACCTCTAACTTATCAATAAATAAATAAAAAACTTAATTACTATTCCAGTAATGACTTAGTTTTAACTGTTCTAATCATATCATAAAATATTTATTTGAAGTTAGACAGTGTTTTGCACGTGCAACAAAACTAGTCATATAAAACAATTATGAAACAATCCTATCATATAGAGTTAAGTGATGTTACATATTATCAATACATAGATAGTAAATAACCTGATGAGAGGTTTTATGAAAATGAAACCACTTGTGATATCCACATATGTAGATATGGCAAAATGGGCTGAAATTTGCTAGCTTGACCCGAACCCTCCCATTTTGTTCCGAATTAAATATGGGCCAACTTGCGGCCCACCCGTTTTTTTGTGAGCCAACCCGACCCGAACCACTGCCCGCCCGTTTTTTTAACTTTTTTTTTTCCCTAGAAAATATTTAAAAACTAAATGACATTATGGCAAGGTGTGCTAGACTACTCATAGGTACATAACATTATTATAAAATGCACAATGAACTTGTGTGTTTTGACAGTTCTGCCCCCTATTTACTAAAAAAAAAAAATAAAGAGTTAAACGAAAAGAAAAAAAAATATATACAAAAGGAATAGTAATATACTAATATCTATCAAAGTATCTAACAACATGTCCGATTTTTTTTTTTTTATCCAAGTTTATCTATTTAATATAGTATTAATAGTAATAATGTAATATACTAATATCTATCTAATCTAAGTATCTAACTAGCACAAAGCCACAAACTCGGCCACAGTGAATTAGTGACAAAGTGACAAACAGTAAACAAAACAAAATAATTCAATAGTGACTCAAATCAAAAGGCCAAAAAGCAAAACTAAAAAAAAACCTAACTCAGTAACTCTATTGTCTTTGTGACTTTGTCTCTCACTTTCAGCTCAACAGCTTCTGTTCTCCGCCTCCCTTCTCTCTGTCTCTCTCTTTTTTTTTTTTTTAGTCCTTCTACCATGGTACATAACATTTAGTTTTGTATTTTTATTTTTATTTTTTTGGGTTCTTTTGTGTGAATGATATCATTAGTGAACTTTGAATTTGAAGTATGTAAAGAATTTTAGTCATGTTCAAAAGTTAAAACTATTTGAATTGCAAGGATAAAGAAACCTTTATGTTTTTTGGTTTGTCTGTTTTTTTCCTTCACATCACATGTATAATAGTAAATTAGTGACAAATAGTCTAACTATTTGATACTATTTGATTTGATTCATTCTCTCTAAAAAGTTGGCATTTATTTATTTATTTTTTAATGTGAAAAATATGGGCCAACCCGACCCGCAACTCGATTAACCCAACCCGTTTAAAATGGTTGTTTTTGGCCCGGCCCATTTTGGCCCGCAACCCAAATGACCCGATCTGACCCAATCCAACCGTTTGCCATGTCTACACATATGCAGGACCCACTATATAAAATTTTAATACGAGGTTATGAGAAGACAAAACTCATAATAAGTGTCATCAAATTGCCCTCTTCTGAGCTCATATATTTTTATATATATATTTTGAAATGATTACAGATAGGTATATATATTTTATTTTTGAAATTGTTAAAAATAGTAGTATAAAAAATTACAATTTTTGCTATAATTTTATATGCCACAAATCGCAAATGATAGAGAAACAACCTGTCATGTACAATAATTGTGACAATAATGATGACTTTCTAGGTGGCAATATGATATAATTTCTCTAGATGTAAAGTAAATGCCATCTTTTTTTTTTTTTTGAGAAACAAGTAAATGCCATCTTGTGCGCTCATCTCAAGCATGATGATAACTAGACATGGCAAAACGGGCGGGTCGGGTCGGGTTCGGGTCGGGTTAATCAGGTCACGGGTCAAACGGGTCGCGGGTCAAAAACGGGTCATTTTAAGCGGGTCGAAATCGGGTTCGGGTCAATCGGGTTGCGGGTCGGGTCGGGTTGACCCGTATTTTTCACATGAAATTTTTTATTTTTTATTTTTTTTATTTTTTCTTTTTTTTATAAAGAAAACAATATGTATTTGCCATTTGGATAGTTATGCAACATATTACTTGATGTAAAATGCATTATTTTGAATTCACTACTTATATCAAGAATAAACTCAGTTAAACTTATTAATATTTATTCAATAATTTTAAAATTATACAAATCCTAACATTGCTATCTAAAACAAAACAACACAAAGATAAGTAAAACAAATATACAAGTTTTATTTTTACACAATATCAACATTCCAAAAAAAAAAAATTACAAATGACTTATTGGATAACTCATTTGATAAAGAATAAAAACATATAAGAAAGTTACAATTTTAAAAATTAATTTTATAATCTATTATCAATTGTGGTTGACACTCTATTTCAATTTGAGATATACATTAAAGTTTGATTGCTTACTTATTTATACCTAGTCTCTTTTATGAAGATCATATCATTGTTAAGCAGCACACACTCTAGGAAATATCATAATTTATTTTGAAAAG
Source organism: Quercus tomentella (assembly GCA_028535165.1). Lineage (NCBI taxonomy): Eukaryota > Viridiplantae > Streptophyta > Magnoliopsida > Fagales > Fagaceae > Quercus > Quercus tomentella. The sequence goes on along the minus strand of JAPQVY010000111.1, from coordinate 33,709,688 downwards.
CTGTTTATTTTGAACATAAATTGTTAAAAAATAGATCTAAGCATTCATAATTTATGCTAATTTGATACTTTGGCTTTACTATTTTCACACTTGTGAATGTGTCTCACACATATCTACAATTTTAAATCTGTTTTTAACTTTACTGTAACTAGATTATCTTAGCATGTACTTTGCTATTTGATATCTAAAAATCTTTACTCATTACAGAATACTCAACCATTTATTTTTCAATTAATTTGCATGCAGTTATGTAAATGTATCAATTGTTTCCTTAAAGCTTACAATAAACAATTAAACCAATATTGTCTTAATTTCACTATTTTTTTTTACCCAAAAAAAAAGTTTTAAAAAAATAGTTCGGGTTCGGGTCGGGTCGCGGGTCGGGTCGGGTTGACCCGCACAAAACACAGGTCGGGTCACGGGTCAACCCGTTTTTGCTTCGGGTCAAAAAAATCGGGTTCGGGTCGGGTATTTTTCGGGTCGGGTCGGGTCGGGTCAGAAAATTCTGACCCGTTTTGCCATGTCTAATGATAACTTTCTCAATTTTGGACCTTGGTATATATTGCATATTTTGCATTGGTCAAGTTTTTTTTTTTTTTTTTTGTCTGGTCAAAGTCAATGATGTGGTGCGAGGCTGCATGCGGGGAAAATCAATTTCGTAACTTCGGAGGAAGTTCATTGTATCTTCGGTCATTTCAGCATTTGTTTTTGTCCTTTTCTGGTTGAATGCCCATTTCAATTTTCAGCGTTTTGACTAATGAATACACAAACACAGTCCTAAATCTAATCTTTTCAGTGGCCCATCCTCTTTCACTCTTCTTGACCCTATCTCGTTTTTGTCATGCAAGATAGGAACATTACCTACTTTAGTAGTAGGAACGAGTAATTTTAGTATTACAATTTTTTTTTTTTTTCATTTATTTTGTGTTACATATTGTGAATAGTTATTTGTCACTTTTATCAGATTTTTATTTTTTGCAACTATCTATTGTAGCATTTTAATATTAAATAGTTAAAATGAATAAAATTAGAAAACTAAATGTAAAGATTTGAAAGTTAATATAAAGGATAATGAGCTAGTCAAAATGTTTAATCTCACATTGAAAAAGAGACTATGTTATTGTTTTTAAGTGTGGAGATTAGTAGGTAGAAATGTATTGGAGCACACATTGGATTAGATACAAGCACATGGGAAAAGTGAAAGGAGGAGGAGCCGTTTAGGCCTACTTATTCTTCTTAAATTCTTTATTTGATCCATTAAAACGTGTACTTCTAATTTATTAGATTCATGTCTAGTCTGTCACTTTTACATGAGCTCACTATTTTTCATTTCACCGCTCACAATTTTTCACATCAAAATTGTTGCAAAGAAAGTTGCGGTACTAGATTTTTTTTATTAGGAATTTTAGGACCACACCTTTTATCACATTATTATTTTTTATAGTTATGTGATAAACAGTAATTGGTTACCTATTACTTTGACCCACTACTTTTTCTCTGCCAGTCATAGTCTACCATGTTAGAGTTGTGGCACAAAAAAGTGTGATCCTAGATTTTTTTTTCTTAGTATTATTGGGTTAACAATTTTAGGGTAAGACCCCAATTTAAGGAGAAAAGTCCATAATACTTTTACATCACACTGATTGCTGGTTTTCTTCTTTTTAAAAAAAAGAAAAAAAGAAATTCTAAGCATGGTTGATTTTCCAAATCTGATTTTTGTTTTGAATCTTGTTTATTATTAATTGAAATAAAGAAAAATCAGTATTTTGAAAAATGAAAGTATTAATATATATATATATATATATATATATATATATATATATATACTACTTTGACCCACTACTTTTTCTCCACCAGTCATAGTTTATCATGCAGAGTTGTGGCACAAAAGAGTGTGATCCTAGATTTTTTCTTAGTATTATTGACTTGTCTATTTTAGGGCAAGACCCCAATTTAAGGAGAAAAGTCCATAATACTTTTACATCACACTCATTGCTGTTTTTCTGTTTTTACAACCAAAGAAAAAATTCTAAGCATGGTTGTTTTTCCAAATATTATTTATTTATTTATTTTTTAATCTTGTTTCTTATTAATTGAAATAAAGAAAAGTTAGTATTTTGAAAAGTGAAAGCAATAATAATAAAAATAATATTTAAATAAAAGGCTAAATTACAAACTACACTCCTAAAGTTTGGGGCTGTTTGAATTTGACTTCCTGAAGTTTCAGAATTTAGATTTTACCTCCTGAAGTTCTATTTTGTTTGCATCAGCAGTCCCTCCATCCATAGTTTCCTTTAAATGCCACATAAACTTGCTACACATGTTTAATTTATCCAATAAAATGATGCCACATTATTTTTGCAACGTAAAAAAAATTAAATAATTAAAAATAACATGACATCATTTTATTGGATGAATTAAACACGTGTGGCAAGTTTATGTTGCACTTAACGAAAAATATGAACAAAAAGTTGCTAATGTAAATGGAATAGAACTTCAAAGAGTAAAATTTAAATTCTAAAACTTCAAGGTGTAAAATTTAAACATAAAATAAATTCTATTTTAGAAATATTACTATATCTTTATCATTTCATTAATAAATTGTACCATTTGGATTCCCCTAATCTTGGGAGATATGGAGTATATAAATGGCATTTACTTTTTTCCCCCTATAAATGGCATTTACTTTATACTAGAGGTTGCACTTAGGGATGGCAATTTTGCCCTGCCCCGCTTGACCCGCCCCTCCCCGCTTCGTCCCGTGCGGGTTTTCCCCGCCCCGCAAAGGTGGTAGGGCGGGGATGGGGCGAGATTTTAGACCCGCACCACGGGGTGGGGCGGGGATGGGTTTACACTTTTTAGACCCACCCCGCCCCATCCCCGCCCCGCCCCGCCCCGCATTAATAAGGGTTAAAAGGTAATTTTTTATACCCTAAAACCCTACTATTTAAAAAAAAATATCATCATCTTATTTTATTTAAGTGGAGATTCTTTTTGAAGAACTAGGCAATTTTTATTTTGTTATGTATTAGGAGTTTGGATTATTTTATTGTGTCATACTATGAGATTTTTGTTGTGATATTATCTTGTTAAACATTTAGATAATATTATTTAGTATTTGCTAAAAATTAGTTTGATTTGATAAAAATTAGTTTGATTTGATAGGATAAATTTATTTATAATTTCAAGTATATTTTTATTATTGAAACATGTTATTTTATTTGAAAAAATGGTAATAGTTGTAGGGAAAATTAACAAGAAATAAAGTTTTACGGTGTAGGGCGGGGCTTCGCGGGTCTTCGCGGGGCCTTAAGGGGTGGGGATGGGGCAAGAAATTTTCCCCATCATGCGGGGCGGGGCGGGGATGGGACAAGAAAAATCCATACGGGGCGGGGGTGAAGATCCCATCCTTCGGCCCCGCCCCACCCCATTGCCATCCCTAGTTGCACTACTTTTTTTAATAATTTCTTAAGGTAAGTGTAATATAAGAAAGGGTAAACTACATATTTGGTTCCTATACCATATTTCAATTTAGTCCATAAATTTTTAATTGTATTAATTTGTTCCCTAACATTTTGGTGTTGTGTCAACTTAGTCCATGCTATTATCTTTTGGATGGAAATTACTGACATGACTAAATTGACATGATAGGGACTAAATTAACATGACACCAAAAAGATAACTGTAGAGACTAAATTGACATGACACCAAAATGTTAGGAACCAAATTAATACAATTAAAAAGTTAGGGACCAAATCAAAATATGGTGTAAAAAATAGAGACCAAATACGTAGTTTACCCATTTTGGTTTAAGCTTAAAAATCATTTATTTTGATTTATTAGAGCATTCTTATTCAAAGAGTAAAAAATCATTTTTATATATTGTAAAAAAATTAATTTGAAAATTTTGGTAAATTTCTTATTTGTGAGTTCTAACTTGCCTTACTTGTATTATAATTTTTTTTACGCTTAAAAGCCCTTTATTCATTTAATAGAGTACCCCCTCTAACCCACACAAGAAGAAGTTATATATATTTTTTATTTGACAAAATACTTTTAGCTATTCTAAAATAAATGAAATTTTACAAAACTATAAAAATTCAATTTCTTGTATTACACTTACCTTAAAAAAAAACAAATAAAATTATTAAAAAAGTAGCATCACCTCTCGTTTAAAGTAAATGACATTTTCGGAACATTACTATATCTTTATCTTTTTATTAATAAATTGTTCCATTTGAATTTCAGGAGATATAGAGTACATAACTCTCTCTCTCTCTCTCTCTCTCTCTCTCTCTTCAATTTCTTATATTACACTTACCTAAAAAAAATTATTAAAAAAGTAGTGCCACCTCTAGTATTGTTTGTTTCTCAAAAAAAAAAAAAAAAAAAGAAAAAAAAAAAAGAAAAGAAGAAGAAAGAATGGGTAATTGTCCCACATTACTTAAGAGAGTGTATTGTGTGTAGTATAATTTGCCCCATCCTCCCTTAAAAAGTTACCATGACTTTTGAGTGGAGTTGTGGTGTGCTTTTGTGTTAGAACTCCTTTCCCTTTCCTTTGTATGTGTGTTTGTTTCTCAAAAAAAAAAAAAAAAAAAAAAAAGGAATGGGTAATTGTCTCACATTGCTTAAGAGAGTGTGTTGTGTGTAGTATAACTTGCCCCACCCTCCCTTAAAAGTTACTATGACTTTTGAGTGGAGTTGTGGTATGCCTTTGTGTTAGAACTTCTTTCCCTCTTCCTTGTGTGTGTGTTTGTTTCTCAAAAAAAAAAAAAAAAAGGTAAATGTTATTTTAGGAAAACTTCTATATTTTTATCTTTTCATTAATAAATTGTGCCATTTGAATATCAGAGATAAGGAGTAAAAGAGGATTCTCTTCTTTGAACTAGACTTTTATATGGATCAAAAATACCCTCATTAATGAAGGGTAACTTCTTTTAGAAATAGGATCATAAATGTCAAATAACAAATTTCATTTTGAATTAAAAAAAGAAAACTCCTAAAATTTAGGATTTTTTTCCCTTCACGTTTATCTTTTTATTCTCTAGAATTTAGTTTTTTTATTTATTTATAATAAATATAAATTATTAATCTTTACAAAAAAAAAATAGAAGAGTTTTTGAGCATGCACAACGTGCGTGCTTAGAGGCTAGTGTGTGTGTGTATATATATATATATATAAACAAATAAATTAAACTAAAAATTCAATTTCTTATATTACAATTACCTAACACAAAGTTATTGAAAAATTAGTCACCTCTAGCATAAAGTAAATGCCATCTTAGGAACAATACTATATCTTTATATTTTCATTAATAAATTGTGCCATTTGAATTTCACCTCACTTGGTTGATAGGGGGAATATATATATAAAACTAAAAAATCAATTTCTTATATGGCAAACTACGTATTTAGTCCCTATTTTTTACATCATAATTCAATTTGATCCCTAACATTTTAATTGTGTTAATTTGGCCTATAACCTTTTAATGTTGTGTCAATTTAATCATTATTGTTATCTCTTGAATGGAAATTGCTGACATGACTAATAGTCAAAATAAATAATTAGTTGATTGAAACTTTTTTTTTTTAAAAAAAATTTGGCTGTTAGCCACGTCAACCATTCAAAAGGTTAACATTATCAATTTCCATCCAAATAACGATGGAGACTAAATTGACACGATACGAAATGTTAGAGACTAAATTAAAATATGATGTAAATGATAGGGCCAAATATGTAGTTTATCTAACAAAAATTATAAAACAATTTAAGGCAGCTCACAAATGGGAGATTTACCAAAATTTTCCTTAAAAAAGAAAAAGAAAAAAACAGTTGAGTGATTTAGGGCCCGTTCAAATATGTGTTTAAAAACTGAAAATTGTTGTTTGAAAATTTTTGTGCAAATACGTGTAGGTGAAAAAGTGTGTGAAAATGCGTGAAATGTTGTTTAAAAACTGAAAAGATATCTGAAAACACAGACTAAACACCCCCTTATTGGTTGGGTACAGAACAATGTCACGTGCGTATGACTGAAATTTCTCTCTTCCATCTTCCTTAGACTATTCGCCGTTGGCTCGTCATCTCTTTCGTCTTCCTCTCTTTTCCAATTTGTTTTCTTTTCCCCCACTCTATATAAAGAGACCCCATTTTGGTTTTTGAGGAATCAAAAAGCTATTTTAATTTTTGAGCTGTTGGTGGCTTCAAGCAACAAACAATGGCTTCCATCAACATCTCTTCTCCTTCAAATACATCTCTCTCTCACCTGCAGTAAGCTTCTTCTTTTCTCTTCATTTTCCTTTCTAATGCTTATATTTTGAAATTTTTATCACCTTTACAATTCACTTATTGATTGTTTGAGTTAAAACTCCATCTGGGTGTTGTTGGTTTTTTTCTTAAATCTTCTAAATCTTTATAGTTGAATGTGATTTGTTGACCAAGCTTGGGTTTTTTTAATGGTCAATTGTGTCATATCATATATTCAAATTCATCATCTTTGTGATGGGAAATACCGTTATGTTAACTATTTTTGATGTTGTTTGCTTATTGTGGCACTTGTTTATTATTGGTATTGTATATGGGGATGTGGGTTTTCTCCCTTATACTGATCTGATCCAACTTTTTTTAAGGATGTGCAATTTTTAGTATTAAAGATAGGGTATAAGATTGACATGATGCTATTATGTTAGGTAGAAAGCTACTTTTCTGTTTAATTGCTGAGTAACATGGTGGTTGATAAAAACCAATGAGCTCTAGCTCAGTTGGCGCCTCCTCCCCTTATAAGTACTAGGTGGAGGGTGAGGATGTGGGTTCAAGACTCATTGGGTGCGTGTCTAACTTACCAATAACAAAAAATGAGGTTGAAAAAAGTCAATTTCTGTTTTCACTAGTTTCTATAATTTGGTTTAGTCGAAACACATCTCTACCAAGCCACTAAATTCCACAGGGCAAAGTGGAGTGTCGGCTTTTTTTTTAGCTAGTCTTAAATAATATATATATATATCAGTGATTCGAATTCTTGCATCTGTTTGGTTCTGTAATTGTGTTTCAGAAACCTTTTTTAAAAAAAGAGTTTTTAAAGGATGATAATGAAGTTTTCAAACATGCTGATTTAAGTGTTTTCTTTTTTGATAACATAGAGCATGAAGTGATGAATATCAAATAATGTTCTCTCCATAGACTGCATTAAAAATAAAAAGATCTTGAAAAGTAGGTTACTGAATGCACCTTGGTTCTGTTTTTGTTCTTTTGTGTCTTTAGAAACTGATAAGTTTCAGTGGAGGCCAGAACCAAACAGATCCTTGATTTGCCGTTATATTTCTACATTTGCTTGGTAGCCAAATGAAGCGGATATTTTTATGCTATGTAATTGGCTGGTCCTTATAAAATTGTGATTAGTTTAAACTCCTTGCATTAAGTGCTTTGCATTGACATGGCTGTTGCACATCTATTTTTTTTTAACCCTTTCGAGCAGATATTATTAATTCTCTACTCTTATGAACACTAAAAGCATCTCTTGCATAACAAGCTGGCAAAGCTCATGGAGCCTCATCTTGTAATTCACTTTGTTTACATTTTTTAGATTGAGAGATCCCCAAGTCAACTAAAATCTACTGCAAATTACCCAGCTAGACTACCATTGGCCCAAACAATACCATAAAGCCCTACATGTCTTGATCTAACTTGGAGTTGGTCATGCATTTTTATCCACTACTTTGCAATGTTTTATTTAATCATGGGCATGGATTTCCATTTCCATTACCTTCCCTCTCCAAAATAATGAAATTTTTTTAGCTTCACGTTGGTAAAAAGTATGTATAAAGGTTCCTATGCTATATCAACCTTTCGAAAACGTGATCTCTTCTTCTGGGCCTTGAGGGGTACTTAAACTGGATAGTTTCCACATTCTGGCATAATAAAAAAAAAAAAAATCTATGGTCCTCGATTTGTTATATTGAGATTTGCATCATAAACATTCTTTTATAGACATGGTCCAAGTGAATATGGTATTTTAATGCCAAGCTCGTTGTGCTTCCTTTCTACTGCTTCTGCCATTACATCTCGGTACTTATTAACCTTCTCTTGAATTTAGAGTATGCAAAAACTTCAAATTGTTCAATGGATTGCACGGAGTTAATCTTTCTGTGGCAAAAGGGTATGCATCCAATTTGCCCTCGATCCAGCTGGGTGGCAAATCCTTAAGTATTGAAGGTGTTGGTAGAACTAGAGCTACAGTGATATCTGGAGAAGGTGACCTTCTGTCTTATGCCAATGAAAATAATGTTGAGGAAAATAACACTCTCATTGGAGATCAATCGGCTGGGATTGAGATACAGCCTGATAGAGTTGCATTTGGAACACTTGCAGCTGATACTGCTCTTACAAGTGGTGCTTTTCCCATTGAAAATGATGAATTTGATTTGGATTCCCCTACCAAAGGTTTTTCTTCCATCCCAGAGGCCATTGAAGACATTCGCCAGGGAAAGGTAGCCTGTTTCCTGAGTTTTGTCTTGTTATGAAACCTATTAGCAATAAACTTTTGATTTTCCACTATATTTTAGTAGTTGTTATTCCATCACTTATTTTGTACAGTGATGCAGATGGTAGTGGTTGTGGACGATGAGGATAGAGAAAATGAAGGAGATTTAATAATGGCTGCACAATTAGCAACACCTGAGGCTATGGCTTTTATAGTGAAGCATGGAACTGGGATAGTTTGCGTGAGCATGAAAGAAGAAGATCTGGAGAGATTACAAATCCCTTTGATGGTAACCCAGAAGGAAAATGAGGAGAAGCTTTGTACTGCATTCACTGTGACAGTGGTATGTACTTTTCCTAGTTGACATCTATAAATTTTGAGTTTTTTTTTTTTTTTTTGTCATCTTAATATTTTTGTCTTGGGTATCATATAGATTTGAATTTAGACAAACTATTATCCCATCAAGAGTCGAGTCCTTCGAACTTTTGAAAAAGGGTTTTGTCTGAAATTGCAGTTATATAATGCATCGTATGTTCACAAACTAGGCCATTTCAACAAATTCTAAATGTATTATTAATTATGTATTTGAGGGATATTAGTGATTGTTATATTGTACATGCAATCAAAGGGCGAGAACACGGATCATTTGCTATCCATTGTGCAATTTCTGTGTAGATGGGCTTTTGACTTTGTATTGTTCTGCATATGATGGGTGATGCCTAAATCAGTGAAATATGTTGCTTCAGTGTTGAAGAAGGAGACCTAATCCTTTGAGATATAGAGTGGACTATAGTACTATCATGTCTCGTGTGAACTTTATGGAAAGAGAGAAATAGGACTTTTTCCTTGATTTTTTGTACTCATTTCAGATTTTTAATATATTTATTCACTACGTTTTTATAAGGATTTTGGTGATTGTGATTATGGAAATAATAATAAAACCTATTAAACATCTACTGTCTCAAAGAAGTTGAATTTGATAGTGACTTTTGATATAGGATGAGTATTTTGCTCTACTTTTAGTATAGAATTGGCTTTTTTAGTATTTAAATAAATTATCTTTTTGATAACTATAGTTGATTTCATCCTTGTTAATTATTTTTATAGGACGCCAAAAATGGTACAACCACAGGGGTATCAGCTCGTGATAGGGCAACAACAGTATCGGCTCTTGCATCCAAAGATTCAAAACCTGATGATTTCAACCGCCCAGGCCATATTTTTCCACTGAAATACAGAGAAGGTGGTGTTTTGAAAAGAGCTGGGCATACAGAAGCTTCTGTTGATCTTGCCATGCTTGCTGGGTTGGATCCCGTTGGAGTTCTATGTGAGGTTGTGGATGATGATGGTTCCATGGCTAGATTACCAAGGCTTCGTCAATTTGTAGAGCAGGAGAAGTTGAAAATTATATCTATTGCTGATCTGATTAGGTAAATATTGTTTTGAAGATTCTTAATTACACGCCTTTTACAAAAACATATGGTTGATTTTCTTTATTAATGCCTATATGTTCATCTTCAGTTAAAATGTAAGGAGATCAAATTTATTGATTGAATCCAACCCCCTTTAAGAGCCAGCTGATTATTACATTGCAAATTGCCTTAACACCATCAGAATGTGGCGAGTTATATATGAATGATTATTTACATCATAGCTGCGAATTAATGTTTTTTTACCTGAATTTTAATGTCAAGTTTTTTTTTTTTCATACTAATCAATGTTGAATTTTATAAATTTTCAAGCGATAGTTGGAAAGTCAACCCTCTTTGGTTGCCCTATTTGGTTGCTTAAGATATGCACAACTTGGATGAGTATTATCAAGCTTCAGGCTAAACTGGGACCTTAGGCCAACACAAAATGGTTAATAGGGCAGGCTGTCAACTCAAAATCTGTTTCATTTTAGGGTGTTAAACTGGCCAGGGTCCCCGAAACACTGATTTGTGTGTGTGCTTGTGGTGTTTGGGTTGTGTGTGTGTTTTTTGTTTTTGGTAGGGTGGATGGGAGAGTGGCAAGTTTTCTTATGTCAAGTAGTAACTTCTATTGAGGTGTTTGATACCCAATTTATTTGTAGTTTTGGTGCTTTTTCATTGGAACATAAAAGAGATCATTGTTCTAAAATTGATAATCCTTGTCAGGTATAGAAGGAAGAGAGATAAATTAGTAGATCGCTCTGCTGCTGCCAGGATACCTACCATGTGGGGCCCATTTATGTCCTACTGCTATAGATCCATCATAGATGGGATTGAGCACATTGCAATGGTTAAGGTAAGTGATGCTTGTAATTTTGATAGTCAAGACTGATTTTTATTTTTCTTAATCTCACAGCAAACACAAATAAAATTGCTTGAAGGCCCAATGGTCTTTGGACAATGGTTTCCCTGTCATATTGGTGTCTGAGTTTATCAAGAAAATAAAAATAAAAAATAAAAATTAATAGAGGGTGCCATTAATAGGCTACTCAAATTCTTTTGGTATTGTGGTTTCCAGAATGTACCACAATTTGTCTCAATCTGTTATGTCGTATGTGTGCATGTGTGCAAAAGGGGAGGGAGATATATATATATATATATGTTATTGAGTATATGCATTAAAAATCCTCTGGTCTGTACAAAAAATTAAAACCAAAGGGAGAGCCGTTATGTACATCCATTTGGGTAAGCTCCTTTAATAGAGTCAGAACTCTTATGGTTGCCACTAGCATGACAAATAAAATTTAAAATTACATTTTTTTAAGGTATAAGGATTTTTTTTTCCCATTATTATTTGTCATATTGATTTTAATCATGTAAACATGGAAACAGGGTGACATTGGGGATGGGCAAGATATTCTTGTGAGAGTACACTCGGAATGTCTCACAGGTGATATATTTGGATCAGCTAGATGTGACTGTGGGAATCAATTGGCACTTGCCATGCAGCAGATTGAGGCTGCTGGCAGGGGTGTACTTGTGTACCTCCGTGGACATGAAGGGAGAGGCATTGGTTTGGGCCACAAACTTCGCGCTTATAATCTACAGGATGATGGGTGTGATACAGTGGAAGCCAATGAGGAGTTGGGATTGCCCGTTGACTCCCGAGAATATGGCATTGGTGCTCAGGTACTTTAGAGTTGGATTTCTATGTTGCAAATTGGACAAACCAATATTTATCTCTTGCATCTGGCTTATGCATCATCTGTCTCACAACATGTGGGCTTCACACAATTGCGGGATCCACATGTTGTAAAGAATGTATATGTCGATTTAACAAAGCATTTGACTTAATTTTAATCATGACTCTGACAAATGCTTTTGGAAACAAGATTTACTTTTGGGCATACTTTGATAACAAGATGAAATGCCATCTTTCGGTGTGGACTCCAAATGCACAAGATTTCAGATCTTACAACAACTTACTGGGTATAAAAAGTTGGTTTTCACTGTTCAATGCAACAATTGTGCATTGAATTATTACCTTAATGGGGTATAAATAAAGCAGACACTTAAAGATTATAGCGTTGTTGATTCAATAAAAATAATTACAACTTATTTAATATGCTAATAATTGTATTTCAAATTTTTTAATCAGGATTTAAAACATAAAATGCATCTTTCCCCTGCTTAAATGCTCAATTCGAATAAAAATTTATATACAATAACAACTAATTAAATTGTAAACAGTACAATCCTTAAAAACATATAATGGTGCTTTGTTAAAACAAGAAGCTGAAAACAGTAATTCCAACCTGAAATACTTAAAACATGTTTAAGTTGCCTTCTTCTTGACATTAATTTTATTGCCTTTGTTACTGCAGATGCTTAGGGATTTGGGTGTTCGAACAATGAAGCTGATGACAAACAATCCTGCCAAGTATGTTGGCCTCAAGGGTTATGGTTTGGCAGTTGTGGGCAGGGTCCCTCTATTAACACCCATCACAACTGAAAACAAGAGATATTTGGAGACGAAGCGTTCTAAAATGGGTCATGTCTATGGATTAGAATTTAATGGCCACTTAAGCAATCTTATCAGTGGCAATGGTAAACCAAGTGTCAGTCGTCCTTCTGATGCTGCATCTGAGACATAAGTCATGATGCATGCCCCTAAAATGGTACACTAGTTTATGCAGCAGAAATGGGACTCACACAATTCAAGTGTGAAATACAGATAATCCTAGCTTTGAGGAAAGTGTTGTTATCAATCAGCCAATACATTTAAATTTGTCAATTGATTTAAAATTACTCAGCCTGAATCCAAGGCATTGCTACATGTCTAGCCAAAAACTCTCTTACAAAATTTTGGCAATTAATTGTACTGTATTGTCATTCATTCTATCATCTTAAATATTGTAATTATAACAAAGGAAATAAATCCCATTTTTTGTAAAATTTAGATTGTCTGATGGCTAGGTGAATTTCTGAATTATTGTTCATGAAGATGTGACAACTGAGTGATTTCTCTTTAAGATTTCAATGTTCTACCAAGGCTAAATGTGGTACTTTCAACGTATTTTATTGATAATTAATGCAACGAGCTAGAGCTATCTAGAGGTAATTTGTAGGCTAGCATGCATTTGGGAGACAATAGCATTAGTTAGCATGCGTTAGAAACGATTCAGTAAAGTAGCATCTCGAGTTTTATGGGCTCGAGTTCAATATAAAACTCGAGTCTCAAAGACTCGAGTTCCACTTGCTGAGCTGGAGGTTTTTTGACACGTAGATCTCGAGTCTTATAGACTCGAGTTTGTAAAAAGTAAACCAGTTTGTAAAAAGTAAACCCGAGTCCATAGGACTCGATTTCTATAGAACAAGATTAGATCAGATCATATCAAGAACAAAGAACCAGATTAGATCAGATCAGATGCAGAACAGATGCAAAATAAAGGACTAGATCAGGAAGAAGAGGAAGAAGAAGAAGAAGAAGAATCAAATTTGGAAGGAAGAAAAAAAGAACAGAGGAAGAAGAAGAGGTTCAGGTTTGTTCGTGGGGGTCTGTACAGATCTTGAGTTTTAAATACTCGATTTCTACGTGGATTTTTTTCCACATCAGACTACCATCACATGCAACTCAAGTCTTAGAAACTCGAGTTCAACCTTTGAACTCGAGTTTTAGAGTCTTGAGATGCTAGTTTGCTACATAGTTTTGCAAACATGACAACTAATTAAAATATTTCAAAAATAATGTTAAATGCAAAAAAAATTTGAGCTATCTACTTCTTGTTGTTGGCGGCTGCATAGGTTTGGATTAAAATATGTTTCTCCATGATAGAATTCAAATTTTAGTTGGAAATGAATAAATAGATACAATGTCCCAATTGTAATTGCATTGTGAGGATACGTTGGATAAAAGACCATACTTTTTTTTTTATTTGTGGTTACTATTTTGATCCTTATATTTTGGAACCACTTTCAATTTTGTTCATACTTTTTCTCAGCAATCAATTTGATCTATGTTATTTTTAACTTTCTGATAAGTTAATTTCTATCGTCAAGTAGCATAAGGCTACAACCTTACTTAATATCTTTTTACTGGAAGTGAATTTTGACAAATTTACCATTGGATTACATTTTTTTCTTATATCCTCTATACTCGCAAAATTTCTAGAAATTTAAATATCAATAGCTATGTCATCAATAAATTGTTTAAATTGCAAGCTTTTATAGTTTAAAATTATGCATAAAATATAAGTTTATAGATCATATAGTAAATAATATCCGATTGACACAAAATTTAATGTGTATTAAGAGCATAAAGAACATGCAATTTAACAGTTAGATTTTCAAAATATGTAGTAATGTTGTTGATGCCCACTTTAAACAAAAGACCCAATGGCAGAAGAAGCCCAACAATATGAAGAAAATAGGAAGAGAGAATAGTGAAGTAAAGACCAGTAAGCTAGAATAGTAGGAATAATGATTAGCAGGCCCACAAAAAATAATAAGTGGCAAAGAATAAGTAAATGGGTCGAGGAATCCCAATGAATGAAGTAGTAAACTCATAGGAATAATAAGAGGTAAAGAAGAAGTAAATGGGCTGGGAAAGCCCAAGAAATGAGTTAGTAAATTCACAGGGTTGGCATAAAGGCCAATAAACCCGAAATGTAATAAGAGGTAAGGATGTGGTAGTTGGGCTAAGAGAGCCCAAAGGATTTAGCAAAGGCCCATGGGAGTAAAAGAGATAAAGAAGAAGTAAAAGGGTCGAGGAAACCCGAGGAATGAAAGGGGCTGGCACAGCAAGAATGTGGTCCAATAGAGCCCAAAAGAGGTAAGGATGTGGAAAGTGGGCTGGCACAACAAGAATGCTGGTCAGTAAAACCCAAAAGAGGAAAGGATGTAGAAAGTGGACTAGCAAGAGCCTCAGCCTGTAAGCCCATAGGCAATAAAGAAATAAAAGAGAAGTGATGATATAGCAGGAGCAGTGCAGTGGCATGGTAGGATCACCAGCTAGGAAGCCCATGGACATAGAAAGGAAAAGGACATGGGCTAGGCAGAAAGGAGAGGGCTTGCACCCAAGCAATGGCCAGTCCAAAGAAGAGGTGGAAAGAAGAAAACGTAAGCCCAAAGGCCTATGTATCTTTCACATCGCAAGAGTTAAACAGCTACCAGAACTTATAGCAGAATTAGACAAACGTGGAGGTAATGGCAAATGCGTGAAGGCTAGAAAAGTAATGGATTCAGACGGAAGTGGAGCATACACACAGGGCCCAGACACCACCTACGTGTACCCAGCCAATACAGGAGAGGTGGGCTATGGGTCAAGGGTATGTGAGGGTGTGGTCTGGTGGTGGGGAGAAGGGGGAGCCTGTTTTGGGGTTCCTGCTCAAACTTCTTTGGATAGAAATGTCCTGTTGGGATGACATCTCACCCAAAATAAGTAAATATGAGTTAGAACCACTAGATGCATGCCATAGAGGTGGGTGAGGGAGATGTTTAACCCTTATCTAGATGAGAATAGTGAGAACAAAGAGAGGTAAGAGACAAGACAAATCATTTTTGTCTGGGAATGAGGCGTGGTGCAGTCAACACGGTGTAATGGTAGTGTCTGGGCAGCCATTAGGCAGTCTTGGAAGGACGCCCACAACGAGCCAAAAGCGATTGAGGGGTAAAAATGGTAAATCCTGTCACGGTAGGCAGTATAAAAGGCCATAGTTGTGAATAGTGAAAGGGGGAGGTACCAAGCAAGAAATAGAGGTAGAGCAAAGGAAGGAAAAGAGCAAAAAAGGAAAGACACAAAAATCCAAGAAAAAAAAGGAGTGATAGGAATAGAGGCATGCATCCAATAGGCTATCCATTTCTCTCCCTCTCAATAGACCCATTCTCTGATAAGCTATGAATTCAAGTTTAAACCATTTAAGTCCTTTTTCCAAAGTGTGTAATCTCTATGGCAGGAGCTTTTTCTGAGGTTACCCACGTTGGAGATCGACTCCTTTTTTGGACTTGTATTTGCTGAAAAGCTAAGCCCTTTTATTTGGCAAACGAATCTTGTTTTTGGTCGACAAATGACTAACTTGTTACCTTATTATTGAATTGTTTGTTGCAATTTTGTTATTCGTTATTGTATTACTTTGTCATTACCTTGTTATGCTTCCTTGTTGTGTTATTTACGCGTTATTATTATTTGTAAAGATGTTTTAGTTATCTTGTCGTATTGTGTCTCCTGCCGTAATAATCTGTAACAATCGTTTTTGCCGCGAGCACGCTGTACATTTAAAACTCTTGCCAAAGCGCGTCTACATGGGGATGGCCCAACTTGCGCACAAGCTGGCCTAAAGTATGATTTAGTTAGGCCAGTCCCAACTCTCCTACCTTAGAATCATGGGCCGTGGTATAGCAGGAGAAATCAAGCCCAAAAGCAGAAAAGACTCACCACAAATGTTTATTTTATTGAGTAAGATTATAGCTTAAGGCTACAACTAATTTTGTAACTAAACTTTGTCCTTTGACAAATCCACTATTGGATTAGATCTTCTTCTTATATATTCCACGCTTGTTAAATCTCTAGAAAATTGAAGATCAATAGCTATGTCATCAATAAATTGTTTAAATTGCAAGTTTTTATAGTTTAAAATATGCATAAAATATAAGCTTATAGATCATATAGTAAATAATATTTGATTTATACAAAATTTGATATATGTATTAAGGCGTAAAGAACATGCAATTTAACGATTAGATTTTTAAAATATATAATAATGTTTATTTTATTAAGTAAGGTTGTAGTTTTAAGTTGCAACCAATTTTGTAACTAAATTTTGTCCAAGAATAAATGTAACAAATCATGAATCTATTTTCAAATTCTATTATATATTTAAAACCCTTATTAGAATCTTGTCAAATCATATTTTCTTTCTTTAAATATGCAAAGATAGTTATAATAAATATCTATTAATAATTATCATAAAAAATCAATTACAATAAATAGTACTCATTAATAACTATCATAATTATTAAATTTTCATATTTAATATTTCATATACAAATATAATCATAATAAATATCCATTAATAATTATCAATTTTCATAATTATATACAAAGTAAAAGATAGTGAAAATCATTTTTTTAGATAAAATCATAATTTATTAAACATTCTTCTCTGCATTGCATGGGTTGATGACTAGTAAAATCAAAATTTTAAAACCTCATGTGTTAAAAAAATTTACTCTAAATTTCAATGGTTAATAAAAAGGAGAAATGCTAATGTCTACAATATTTTTACAATAAATTCTAAGTAGCAGGTTGTTTTTAATGGGTAAAAATGTAATTTTAGTAATAGATTCAAATTATAACCAATAATAACTAATCATTTGTGATTTGTTATGAAAACGTTGTGGATGTAGCACTTCTCTTAAAGAATAATGCTATGTTCACATATTTTTTACAATAATTTCATAACAAATCCTAAATAACATGTTATTATTGATTCTAAATTGAACTCATCGTTAACATCATTTCTTTTACCTACTAATAAATAGTTTGCTACTTAAATTTTTTAATAAAATTATTGTAAAAATATTATAGATATATAACAGAATAAAAAAACAGTAGATGCAAAACGAGTGTAACAAAATATCTTGCTTTATTTTATTTTTAAATTTGTTATTTCTTTCTTTTCCATTGCCCATTCTCATCTCTCTCAAGTCTATGCATCTCCAAAGGTCCAGAGTCCAGATTACTTTTTCAAACAGACGTGTTCAACTTCGATGTTCCCAGATACGGTCGTACCGCGTACCCACGTTGTGAACTGCCCCGCACAAAACCCTATACAACTTACCGTTTTCCGACCGTTACAAACACCACACTTTTAATATTCATCCTTACGGCTCCGCATTCTTCGCTACCAACTCCCACGTGTACGTCCACGATTCATTTCGTAGCCAACTGTACCTTACTCATAAAAGCCGTGTTTTTTTTATTCTTGCCTTTTATAAAGAAACAATCTCCACCGTCCAATCCTTCTCGAGATACGTGATATAGACGTTAGGAAATCACTATATAAACCCTACTCAGCCTCTCATCTTCATATCTCAAGTCCAAACACTCCAACTTTCTCTCTTTCTCTCTCTCTCTGTTTCAGTCTTTAAAACTTTCTCTCTCTTTCTCAGAGTCTTAGCTTTTATTCTACAATGGCTCGCTTTAGCTTTGTGGCTTTGGTTCTAATGGCAGTGCTTGTGGGCTCCGCTTTAGCCCAATCTCCTTCACAATCTCCTTCAAAGTCGCCAACACAGGCACCTGCTCCTAAAGCTTCAGCGCCGTCGCCTACAGTTAGAAAGACTCCAGTGCCTGCTCCGTCTCCAGCAGTGGTGAACTCTCCACCATCTCCTCCTCCGGCTTCTTCTGAGGCTCCGTTGAGTCCTCCATCTTCCATTAGTACTACACCTACTGAAGCTCCTGTACCGGCTCAGAGCGGTGCCGTTTTGAACAGAGTTGGGTTCGCTGCTGGATCTGTGGCTGTAGCAGTATTCGCTACCGTTTTGGTGTTTTAGAAAATTACAAGTGTTCGTTCAATGTTTTTTAGGTTTTGGTGTTTTATAGTATTTAATTATTCAATATTCATTCATTCACAGTGGATTTGGTCGTAATATATGTGATGTTTATTATGGTATTTACTATACCCATTAATATAATTTCTTCTTTATTCTTTTAATTCTTCAATTGTTGTTAAATATTGTGAAATTTTATGGGTTTTAATTTGGCGATTAAACGGAAATCAATTGTTTCAAGACTTTACGAATACAAAAGTTACAAAAATGCAATAGAAAAAGTTTTGCTTGAAATATTAATGTAATGAATAAATAAAATGTGAATGTTCCACTCAAAATGCGATTAACAAGAAATGCTAGCCAGGTGAAATGATTTACGATTAACAAGAAATGCTAGCCAGGTGAAATGATTTAAATTAATTTTGCACTCTGATAGAACCAAAGGAAGAATAAGATATCTTCCATTTTAGCATTTCACCTAAAAGGAACTGATTTTCCATTTTCCATTAAGAGAAGAGTGTTTTTTCCAAAATCCGCACAGTGATATAAAAAAATTTTAATTAAAAAAAAAATTATTGGATCTTAATCAAAATGTTAATGGAAAAAAAAGCTTTTGAATAAATGAAGGAAAGCAAAAATTAAAGGACCAAAAATAAATTTTGGCAACAAAGGGTAAATTTTGAGTGGCATTTTTCATTTTGCTTACCAAGAAAGATGCAATTTTCAATTGGCTGATAGGGAAGAAAGCAAAGTAAGGTTAAGGTCAGGTTGCATACTTGCATTCTGAAGAGCCAGAACGGATCACTTGGCAAAAACAACTTCTAAAGCAAGAATGGACTTTTGTCATTGTAATGTATGGAGAAATGAAGACCCAAACAAGATGGATTACGCAACTTGGCCCTTTTAATCTTATGTACTCACAAATAAGATTAAAAGTCCAAAGCCTAATTAAAATAGAAAATAAAAGAAGTTATAAAGCTCCTAATAAAATTGAAAAGAAAAAAAAACTTAAGAGAGTGAAACTTTTGATTAGGCAATTAAAGTAAAGTAAACCTTTGCTAGGGTCACTACTTTACTCTTTATTTAGTGCCTCCCCTGACTCCTTTGCCAAGCAAGATGCTCTAAGTTTTTGACTCAAATTAAAAGTTGAAAAAATATGTAAAAAGAAAAAGGAAACGGTTAAAGGAAAAGACATTGTAAACTACTGTAGAAAATTTTGTTTGGTATGCCTGATGTGTCGTAATCACTATCTAAGATGTAAAACACGTTGCTTATCGTTTGAATTGAAGGAATCTGAGAGGAATGAAATGAAAATAAATAGTGTCCTTCCCTTATTTGAAAGATGCTTATCAAGATATAGAAATTTGAAATGTGACAATCCGACATTCAAAGTTGTATTTTTTTTTATGAATTTTATGTTTTTTATTTTACAACAAGATATTTTATACGTTGAACACTTGAACTAATTGAAACCTACAAAATACAAATTTGTGTTTCACATTAAATAGATATAAAAAAAGAGTTACCCAAGTTGACCGATTATTCATTCACTTAACACCATTATTAATGGTTAGATACTAATTCCTAACCAAAAAAAAAAAAAAAAATACTTATTAAATAATAAAAATTTATGATACACCTTGCAATTGCATCACTCCAATTAGACAGCACTGACTAATCCAATAAAAAAATCAAACCGTGTCTTTGCAGTTTGCACTGATTGTTAATTTTTTTTTTTTTAATAAAAAAGAGTAGCTCAAATATTATATAAATTACTACAATTTTTTGTTATATAATTATCTTAACGTGTTAGATTGTGATTGAATATTTGTCACTTTTACATAAATTTATCATTTTTTTATCACTTACAATTTATCACGTGAACAATTGTGGGACAAATTGTACTGTTTTTATATGGTCTTAAAATTTTTTCAAAAAAAAAAAAAAATCACTTCTATCTCTTTTTTTTTTTGATAAGTTCTATCTCATTTTTGAAATGTAGAAAAACCAAAAGGTAATAATATCTTATTATATCCAGCTAAGACTGTTTCCAACTCATACGCTCATACTGGTCACCAAAAAAGCACCAATGACTTAGCCGTGTTTTTTTTATTCTTGCTTTTTATGAAGAAACAATCTCCACCGTCCAATCCTTCTCGAGATACGTGATCGAGACGTTAGGAAATCACTATATAAACCCTACTCAGTCTCTCTTCTTCATATCTCAAACCCAAACACTCAAACTTTCTCTCTTTCTGTTTCAGTCTTTAAAGTTCTCTCTCTCTCTCTCTCTTTCTTTCTGTCAGCGTCTTAGCTTTTATTCTACAATGGCTCGCTTTAGCTTTGTGGCTTTGGTTCTAATGGCAGTACTTGTGGGCTCCACTTTAGCCCAGTCTCCTTCACAATCTCCATCAAATTCGCCAACACAAGCACCCGCTCCTAAAGCTTCAGCGCCGTCGCCTACAGTTAGAAAGACTCCAGTGCCTGCTCCGTCTCCGGCAGTGGTGAACTCTCCACCGTCTCCTCCTCCGGCTTCTTCTGATGCTCCGGTGAGTCCTCCATCTTCGATTAGTACTCCACCTGCTGAAGCTCCTGGACCGGCTCAGAGTGGCGCCGTTTTGAACAGAGTTGGGTTCGCTGCTGGATCTGTGGCTGTAGCAGTATTCGCTGCCGTTTTGGTGTTTTAGAAATTACAAGTGTTCGTTCTATGTTTTTTTGGGGTTTTGGCGTTTTATTGTATTTAATTATTCATTATTCATTCATTCATAGTGGATTTGGTCGTATTATATGTGATGTTTTTATCATGGTATTTACTATACCCATTAATATAATTTCTTCTTTATTCTTTTAATTCTGCAATTGTTGTTAAATAGTGTGAAATTTTATGGGTTTGAATTTCGTGATTACACGGAAATCAATTGGTGCTTGAGTTCAATAAACTTGGGTAATTTGAAGCAGTGTGTGTTGTTCAAACAAAATCGCAGCAACTGTAGACTTCACGAACACAAAAGTTACAAAAATGCAATAAAAAATTTTTGCTTGAAATATTAATGTAATGAATAAATAAATGTGAAAATCATGATGGGTTCCACTAAAAATGCCAATGCCAGGTGAAATGATTTAAATTAATTTTGCACTTTCTGATTAGGAAATCTTAAGAGATTTTCCATTTTAGCTTCACCTAAAAGGAACTCTAATTTTCCATTTTAGCATTCACCCTGAGGAACTCTAATTTTTCCATTTTAGCATTTCACCAAATCCTTTTTCCAAAAATTAATTTGCAAAAATTCGACAGATATCATGAAAGTGATTGAAAATTAGCAAATATTATTAGTGGAAATCGAAAATATTATTTGAAAATATTATTAGGGATATCTGCAACACATAATATGGGCGGCATTTTTTCATTTTGCTTAAAGTTTCATTTTCCATTTCTCACAGTATTTTAATATTGATTCAAATATACCACAAAAAATTATTTATGTACTGACAAATAAAAAAAATGCTATAAAGCTCCTAATAAAAATGAAAAAAAAAAACAAATAAATAAATAAAGAGAGTGAACCTTTGGCAATTAAAGTAAAGTAAACCTTTGCCAGGGCTTAGGGTCACTTTACTCTTTATTTAGTGCCTCCTGACTCCTTTGCCTAGCAAGAAGCTCTAAAGTTTTTGACTCAAATTAAAAGTTGTAAAAATATGTAACAAGAAAAAGAAAAAATAAACGGTTAAAGGAAATGTAAGCTACGGTAGAAAATTTCGTTTGGATTGCATGATGTGTCATAATCACTATTTACGATGTAAATCATGTTGCTTACTGTTGAATGGAAGGAATTTGAGAGGAATGAAATTAATGAAAATAAATAGTAGATATTGTCATTGCCTTATTTGAAAGATGCTTATCAATATATAGAAATTAGAAATGTGAAAGTCCGACATTCAAACTAGTATTTTTAAAAAAAAAAATTTATGAATTTTAGGTTTTTTATTTGACAACAAAATATTTTATTCGTTAAATTAATTGAAACTTACAAATTTGTATTTCATAAATTAGATATTTATAAAAAAAAAAGAGTTACCCAATTTAACGGATTATACATTCATTTAACACCGTTACTAATGATTAGATACTAATTAAATAATAAAAATTTATAATACACCTTGCAATTGCATCACTCCAATTAGACAGCACTGACTAATCCAATAAAAAATATCAAACCGTGCTTTAAGCACTGATATTAATTTTTTTTTAATAAAAAAGGTAATTCTAATACCATATAAATTACCAGAATTCTTACTACAACTATCTTAGTTGTCAAACTGTGATTAATTGCTTATTTCTTTCACATGAATCTATCTCTTTTTTTAATATTATATAAAATTGTTTGTCATATAAATAGTTGTGGCAACTGTGCCATTTATATGACCTTAGAATTTTTTTTTTTTTTTAAATTCACTTCTATCTCTTTTTTGAAATATAGAAAAACCAAAGGTAAATAATATCTTATTATATCCAGCCAAGACTGTCAATCTCCACCGTCCAATCCTTCTCGAGATACGTGATAGAGACGTTAAGAAATCACTATATATAAACCCTACTCAGTCTCTCTTCTTCATATCTCAAACCCAAACACTCAATCAAACTGTCTCTCTCCCTGTTTCAGTCTTTAACTTTCTCTCTCTCTCTCTCTCTCAGTCTTAGCTTTTTTTCTACAATGGCTCGCTTTAGCTTTGTGGCTTTGGTTCTAATGGCAGTACTTGTGGGCTCCACTTTAGCCCAGTCTCCTTCACAATCTCCATCAAAGTCGCCAACACAAGCACCTGCTCCAAAAGCTTCAGCGCCGTCACCAACCGTAAGAAAGACTCCAGTGCCTGCTCCATCTCCGGCAGTGGTGAGCTCTCCGCCATCTCCTCCTCCGGCTTCTTCTGATGCTCCGGTGAGTCCTCCATCTTCGATTAGTACTCCACCTGCTGAAGCTCCTGGACCGGCTCAGAGTGGTGCCGTTTTGAACAGAGTTGGGTTCGCTGCTGGATCTATGGCTGTAGCAGTATTCGCTGCCGTTTTGGTGTTTTAGAAATTACAAGTGTTCTATTTTTTTTTTTTTTTTTTTTATTGTATTTATTCTTTATTCATTCATTCACAGTGGATTTGGTCGTATTATATGTGATGTTTAACATGGTATTACTATACCCATTAATATAATTTCTTCTTTATTTCTTTTAATTCTGCAATTGGTGTTAAATATTGTGAAATTTTATTTTTGGAAGTCTAAGGAAACCAACTTTATGGGTTTGAATTGCGATTGCACGGAAATCAATTATTGCTTGAGTTCAATGAACTTGGGTATTTGTAGCTGTTGCTCAAACAAAATTGCAGCAATTGTTTTAAGACTTCACGAATACAAAAGTTAAATAAATGCCATAGGAATAAATTAATGTAATGAATAAATAAAATGTGAATGTTCCACTAAAAATGCGATTGCCAAGAAATGCTAGCCAGGTGAAATGATTTAAATTAATTTTGCACTCTAACAGAACCAAAGGAAGTCTTATGAGAACTTATTTTTCCATTTTAGCATTTCACCTAAAAGGAACCCCATTTTAGCATTTTTCATTTTGCTTAAGTTTCATTACCAAGAAAGATGCAATTTTCAATTGCCTGATAGGAAGAAAAGTAAGAACATCCTCTCACAGTATTTTAATCTTATGTACTGACGAATAAGATTAAAGTCCAAAGCCTAATTAAAATAGAAAATAAAAAAAGTTATAACGCTCCTAATAAAATTGAAAAGAAAAAAAACTAAAGAGAGTGAAACCTTTGATTAGGCAATTAAACCTTTGCTAGGGTCACTACTTTACTCTTTATTGAGTGCCTACCTGACTCGTTTGCCAAGCAAGATGCTCTAATTTTTTGACTCAAATTTAAAGTTGTAAAAATATTTAAAAAGAAAAAGGAAACGGTTAAAGGAAAAGACAATGTAAGCTACTGTAGAAAATTTCGTTTGGTTTGCCTGATGTGTCATAATCACTATCTAGGATGTAAATCATGTTGCTTACCGTTTGAATTGAAGGAATTTGAGAGGAATGAAATGAAAATAAATAGTGTATATTGTCATTCCCTTATTTGAAAGATGCTTGTCAAGATCTAGAAATTTGAAATGTGAAAATCCGGCATTCAAAAATTTTTTTTTTAATTTTTTTTTTTTTATGAATTTTATGTTCTTTATTTGACAACAAAATATTTTACCCATTATACTAATTGAAACTTACAAAATACAAATTTGTTTTTCGCATAAAATAGATATAAAAAAGGAGTTACCCAATTTGACAGATTATTCATTCACATACACACCATTACTAATGATTAGTTAAATAATAAAAATTTATAATACACCTTGCAATTGCATCACTCCAATTAGACAGCACTGACTAATCCAATAAAAAATATCAAAGCATGTCTTTGCAGTTTGCACTGATTTTTTTTTAATAAAAAAGAGTAGTTCTAATACAATATAAATTAACACAACTTTTGCTACAACTATCTTAACATGTCAGAGTGTGATTCACAGCTTGTCATTTTCATATGAATTTGCCACTTTCTCTTCATCACTCACAATCTGTCATGTGAACAATTATGACACAAATTATATGGTCTTAGAATTTTTCAAAAAAAAAAAAAAAAAAAATTCACTTCTATCTCTTTTTTTTTTTTTTTTGAATGTGGACTTGAATTTCATTAAACCAGATGGAGAGTTACAAACATATAAGGATCTGCAGAAGCATAACCAAAATGACTAAGCACTACAATACATCAGATTGGATTAACAAAGAAACAAATGGAGGAGTAACACCCTTCCATAGGTGGGAGCTTTCTGTCCTGCGAGCATGTTGGGCTAAACTCATGAGCAACTTGATTGTAGTCTTTGCATAAGTGTTGGAAAGTAAAAGACTCAAAGGAGCTTCGGATTTGCAAAATTTCCTAGATGAGATGACCTAAGCTACTACTCGTGGATTTGTCATTAATAGCTTGGATTGTTGCAAGCGCATCAGACTCCAGAATGACCCGAGGCAGATGCAATTCTTGGGCTAGCTAAACACCTTGTAACAGGGCCATAATCTCCACCAATTTTGCAGAATAGCATGCTTGTAGAAGCTTGCAGTTGGCTGCAATTGTCTGGCCAGTGCAGTCCCTAACAATTATTCCAATACTAGAGTTCCCACCATGGTCCGAGGTTACCCCATCAACGTTTACCTGGAAGATTCCTGGAGGTGGGGGGTTCCATTTGACAGGAAGAGGTCTTGGTTGGGAGAAGTCCCAATCAACAACATTGCTAAAGTCCTTCACCACACTTTTAGCCATTTGCCAAACTTGCTGGTGGGAGAGGCAGCTTTCCTTATGGACTACCTTATTCCTGTTGTACCAAATGGCCTAAGCAATTCCAAAGAAAAATTCCAGGTCTTGCTGAGAATGATGGGAGAGGATGAACATGGCTGAGTCTAGGAAAGACCATTGGATCTCTTGATTGCTTAAGGGGTTTTCAGGCCATTGATTCCAAATGAGGGTGGAGATTTCGCAGCTAAGGAGGGCATGGTTAATACTTTCAGAGGTTTTTTCATAGATTGGACAGCCCCTATTGTTGCAAATTCCTCTGCTGTAGATATTTTCCATGGTGGGGAGTCCGTTGGCACAAACCCTCTAAGCAAAAATCTTGACCTTGGCAGGGAGATTAAGATGCCAAAGTCTCTTCCATAGTGATTTATATGGGTCCCCTGAAGAACATTCTCCATCCTTCTTTGCTTCAATCAGATTGTGGGCTATGTGGTTTGCGCTTTTAATTGTAAATTCTCCTTGACTATTGCCCAACTAGATTATTTTATCCTCAGACACGCTATGGGACAAAGGTATTCTTAGGATTTTTTGGGCCTCAAAGGGGAGAAACGTTGCTCTGACCAAGTTGACATCCACCACTTTGTGATAGGATCAATGAGAGCGGAAACCATGGGAAATTCAGGACTGTTGTTTGGGGTGGGGGGGGGGGGGGGGGGGAGATGACCCGTGGGGAAGTACTTTGATTTAAGGACCTGAGCAACTAGGGATGTTAGGTTTGATAGGATTCTCCAAGCCTGCTTTGCAAGCATGGCTTGGTTAAAAACTCTCAAGTTCTGAAACCCCATGCCTCAATTTGCTTTCAAAATACACATTCTTTTCAAGCTGACCCAACTCATTTTTGCTTCATTTTGCTTCTTACCCCACCAAAAGTTCCGCATCATACTTTCCAAATCATCACATAAGCTTTGTGGGAGTTGGAAAGCAACTCATAGTATACGTTGGGATCTCTTGCGCCATTGCCTTGATGAAAATTTCCTTCCCCTTCATAGAGAGAAGCTTACCTTTCCAGCCAGCTAATTTCTGCCCAATCCTCTCTTTTAAAATGGAGAAAACCTGTGTCTTAGACCTTCCAATAAAGGATGGGAGTCCCAAGTATTTAGTGTGCCTTGAGTTTTGCATTGGCCCCAAAATGTTAAAAATTTCGTCCTTAATATCCTGGCTTGTCACTTGTGTCTGGGTTGAAAAACACTGAGGATTTGTTGGTGTTGATTTTTTGGCTCGAGGCTTCTTCATAGCTATGGAGGATCTGCTTTAGCTCTTGCCATTCCTCGGGGTTTTCTTTGTAGAAAAGAATACTATCATCCGCAAAGAAGAGATGGGTCACTTATGGTAGCCATGGGCAACCACAGGCAATTGAAATACCAGTCAAGTACTGATTTCGAGCAGTTTCATGGATGAGGGCCGAGAGACCTTCAGCATAGAGGAGGAAGAGGCTTGGGGAGAGGGGGTCTCCTTGTCGAATCCCACGGGTTGGTGTGATGTTTCTATAAGCAGCACCATTTATAAGGACTGAATATAAGACTAAGGTGATGCATTTCATAATCAGATTTATATACCTAGTGCTGAAGCCCATTCTTTACATAACACCTTGAATGAAACACCATTCCACCCTATCAAAAGCCTTACTCATGTCATGCTTGGCTGCCATGAAGCCTTCTTTTCCTGCAGATTTGTGGTTTAGAAAGTCCATTAATTCAAAAGCCACTATCACGTTATAAGTGATGAGATGATCAGATGTGAAAGCACTCTAGTTCTCGGTGATGATATATGGTAGGAGGGCTTTAAGTCTATTGGCCAGTGTTTTGATATGAGTTTATACACCACATTACATAGGTTGATGGGGTGGAAGTCAGTCATTCTCTTTGGGCTATTTGTTTTTGGGATGAGGGATATATTGGTTTTGTTAAGTTCAGCCATTGGTACATTGTTATTGAGAACATTAAGGACCATGTTAGTAATACCATTACCCACAATTAGGGGTGGCAAATGGGCGGGTTAGGTCATAAATGGGTTGGGTGTGTAATTACCCATTTATCTATTTATGACCTGTTTATATATAAATTAATTATCCACTACCCGCCCAACCCATTTAATTAGTAACCCATCCATTTAACCCTTTAATTAGTGAGTAGTGAAACACTGTGAGAAAAAGAAATCTAATAGGACAAGAGAAAGTCCATCAAACAAAAGAAGATAGTGATTCCACCATATAATTTAAACTAAAAGGGTAAAAAGTTGTCGAGCTCTCCAAGTCCCAAGACTCAGTCGCCGGTGACGGCACCACCACCGTCGTCATCATCGCTGGCGCTCTCCTCCGTCAGTGCTTCTCTTTGCTCTCCCACGGTATTCACCCTATGGTTATTTTTGATTCTCTACATAAGGCCGCTGTCAAAGTCGTCGATGTCCTCACCACCATGGCCGTCCCCGTCGAGCTCTCCAATCATGAGTCTCTCATCAAGTCCGCTTCCACTTCTCTCTACAACAAGGTCATTAGTCAGTACTCCAGTCTCCTCGCTCCGCCCGCTGTTGATTCCGTTCTCTCCGTAGACGATCCGGCGAAACTCGATATCGTCGATCTTCGAGATATCAAGATCGTGTAGAAACTCGCCGTCATTCAGTTCCAGATTTCGTCGCCAAAGATCGATATCGAACTGAGTATTGTGGTTTCGAATTATGCGTAAATGGATAGGATATTGAAAGAAGATAGGCTGTGTTCTGTAGTGTATGTTTGGTTGCCGAGAATGTGATTGTGTGCTACTTTTGGTTTTGTGTTTGTTACGAGTTTGTTTGGATGATGAGAAAATTTAGGAATTTTTTTTTTTTTTTTTTGACTGAGGGCCGAATGTTTTGGGTTTAAGAAGGTTATATTGTTTATTTAAGTTTTAGATTTTAGAAGGGTTTAGTGGGTTTATTTAAATTTAAATTTTAGATGGGTTTAGTGGTGTGTTAGGTTGTTCAATGTAGTCCTTTTTGCTTGGATATTTTTCGGGATTTGCCCATACACTTTTGAACTCCAAGTCATAAGGTTAGCAGCACAGCATTTGAGATTCTCCATAACTCCTTCCGGAGTGCTTAAATCAGTCTCCATGCCCCAAGATGGCTTTGCAATCATTGTTCTTCGTCCACATTGCTTCTTAATGGAAGCGCTTTGCGTTGGCATAGTGCTTGGTTATTGAATCTGTGAGTAGCAACGCGTGGTGGTCCGATGTGGAGTCAGTAATGTGGTGCACTTTCAAACCCCCAAACATTTCTACCTACTCCAGAGTGGCGAAGGCTCTGTCTAATCTCAGGCTTATGCTGTTATTTCCCTCCTGCATATTACTCCACGTATAATCTGACCCATAATAACCCAAATCCTGGAAATTACAATAGTTAACCACTCTCCTAAATCCATCCATTCGCTGTTGGGTTCGAGGAGCACCCCCTGCCTTCTCATTTATCGATAAAATTTCATTGAAATCCCCTAGGCATAACCATGGGAGTTGGAACTGATTATTGAGAAAAGCTAAGAGTTGCCATGATTCGTACCTTCGGTGGGTTTCTAGATGCCCATAAAAGCCGGTAATTCTCCAATAGAAATTACTGTCATGCTCCTTGATCATTGTGTCAATATGGTTCTTTGAATAGCTTTCGATTTTGAGGTCTACTTCTCGAGCCCATAGGAAAGCAAGCCCTCCACTTCGACCAATACAAGGAACAACAAGGCCATTTGCTAAGCCTAGCCTTTTTCTTATTTTCTCCATACATTTAGTTTTTGCTTTTGTCTCCACGAGGAAGACCACTTTGGGACTGTAGCATCGCACCAAATCCTATAGCACTCTAACTGACCGGGGGTTCCCAAGTCCCCGGTAGTTCCAGCTTATGGGATTCATGGCTCTCGGTGGTGCTGCTTTGCAACTATTGCCGATCTTTCCTCAGACTTTGTCTGGTTCGTGTTAACTGCTGTGCATCTCCTTTTTTGCAAAATGACTTCCTCCTCTTCGTCAGATATGAGCTTCCCCAACCTTTTTGTCCCCACAATTATTAATTCAATATCCGATTGTGGGCTTTTGTTTTTTCCATGCTTCCTTGGTATCTTTTTCCAATGGGCTCTGTTCTTTACTTTCTTTTCAACCATAGGGCTTGTAGGATCTACCTTAGTTGTATTTCCCCTACTTGTGTTAAAGCTTGGCTTCATTGAGCTAGTAACTTCCATTGGGTCCTTTTCAGCTTGGGCTTGTCGGCCCACAAAGGAGAACACATCATTTGCCTCCTTTTCAATTTTGAAACTTCGCGGGAGACCAAATGGAGGAGCATCAGCAACATCACGTGGCTCTAACACATGCCTTGGAACATGCTCCAAACGTGTGGAGTAGTCCCATCCATTCAGGGCTTTCTCTGGCTGGTCCCCACTGCTACCGGTGATGTCATGCCCCTCCCCATTGTTCTGATTTTTCCCTCTCCGGCTACCTCCGATGCCTGAGTTGCTTCCTCCACCATTAGTTACAGAGGCATATTAGTCCTTTGTCGTGGATTGAATGTTTTCTTCAACCTTGTCCTCATTACCATCATCTTTACTCCCACTACTTGTAGACCTTGATCTATCCACGCCCCACTACTTGTAGACCTTGATCTATCCACACCTAAGAGGCTTATCCAGTTGAAGATCCACTCTAACTCTCATGAATTTGGTTTAATCTGACTGCCCTGCTTGCCGATCGGTTTCTATAAATCTCCCTAGGCTATTGCCTAGGTCTTTACACACTTCCTCAGACATGTGCTCAAAAGTGAGTCCCCAAATTTGAACTCAGAAGGGGGAATGGGTAAAGGTTATATTTGTGCTTGATAGGCCTCTTCTCCATCTGCACAACAACAAGAGGTTGTTGTCAAAATTCCATGGCTCATTCTTTTCTACCCATTTTAACTGATATTCAAAATTGAATTTGAACTGCAAGACAGTGTTTCTCACATCCACGATCTGCAAATCCGAACCCATCTTCCAAGCTGATCTCAATGTGGACTTTGAGGCTCTTTGATTTTGGTGTCTGTCTAATAACAATCTGCCAAATAGACTCAGATTGCACTCTTCTAGCAAATCTGATTTGCACTTTGTTGTGATTGAGATTTTTTCCTCCTCCTCCCTAGTGAGGCGGAGGTTAAGCAAGCCAACCACCATGGCTTGTTCCATGGTGGCACTTAGGAAAAGTGGGATATACCCTAGGTAGACCCTAATGGCGAGAGAAGAAGGAGGCAAGACTTGAATCCAAGATGAGAGAAATGGGCTCCTAAAGGGGAGAGAGATTTTGGCCTTGTGTGGATTTTTTTTTCATCACCCATCACTTCTCACTCAATTTCCGTCACTTATCACTCATCACTCATTACTCATCACTCATCACTCATCACTTAAAACACCCCACCTCGTTTGGCATCATCACTCACTTGTCATCACTCAATATTTTTCACACTGTTTGTGGGTCCTATACCTGTCACTTGCTCAGAGCGAGTCTATTTTGTTACCCGCGGAAGGTTTTCATCCCTATCTTTTTCCCTTTTCCCATTTTCCCTTCCCCCTTCAGCCTTGTCACTCTCCCAAAGAACAAACCCAAACCCATAAAAATTTCTCAAGCTCTCCTACGTGGGTCCGACAGCGCGATCTCCTCTATCAAAGCCCAGTGGTGTCGATGAAGTGTGAAGAAACACAAACCCAGCAATTCTCATTTACTGTTATAATCAAAACACAAACCCAACAAGACCCATGTGAGTATATTATCAAATTTATGTCTTTTTTATTTTCCAGCAAGACCCAGCAATTCTCATTCACTGTTTGTTCTTACTTGCAACTCAGTGCGCGATAGTTGCTGGAAGTCCCACTCGAAGCCCGTTGGCGAGTCCAGTCATCCATCTCCGTCGACGCAAGACTCTCCGGATGCTCCTTAATTGCACGGACCTACGATTCTCTCGCCGAAACGACTCGCCATCGGAGATGGACTCCCAACCTGAAGAAACGAAAACCCAAACATCAAAAAAAGAAGAAAAAAAATTAAATAGAGAAGCAAACACCCAACCATCAATCACCCATTATGTGTTGAAATAGATCTAAACCATGCGAAATACCACCATATTACCAACAAATCAGATGTATAAATCAAGCTCAAATGTATAAAATACCTTCAGAGTGGTGAAAAAGCTGAGAAAGAGGTCGGGGAGGAAGATCGGTGCAATAGCGCGAGAAAGGTGTTTTCGAGGTCAAGGCGGTGTGGGTTGGCTGAGCTCCGATCAGTGACTGTGTGTGTGAGGAGGTGAGGGCAAGGCAGGGCAGAGGCAAGCTCGGACTTATGGTGGTATGGAAATGGAGTTGTGATTTGGTAGTGTGAAGTGTGAAGGGTGTCCGTTGAAGAGAGCCTCAAAAGAAGCACTGGTGTGACTTTACTCTGATTGTGGGTCCCACTCATGTGTGTTTATTTACGAAAATGCTATTGAAAACAGAGTTATGGAAACTGAAAACAGTTAAAATGTGTTTTCAGTTTCCATAACTCATGACTCAAAAATCAGAGAATTGAGTGATGAAAACAAAAACTGAAAACAAAATCCAAACAAGCTTTGAGTCATGGGTCCTACTATTTTTGAGTTATGAGTTATAGAAACAGAATTATGAGTTATGGAAATCAAAAATCCAAACACCCTTTTTACTTTTATCTCATTTTTGAAATATAGAAAAACCAAAAAGTAATAATATCTTATTATATCCAGCCAGGACTGCCAACTTCCTTTTTTTTTTTTTTTTTTTTTTTTTTTTGGGGACAAAAACTGCCAACTTCTTTAATAGTACCATTTGGTGTTTGGAAGAAAAAAGTTCTAGAATAACTTTACTTTAGGAATTAAAAAATTAGATTAATAATGATTGATTACTAAACCAGCTGGGCCGTTTCAATTATGACCCCCCAAAATGGTCCCACCTTGTATTATCGATCTGGTACCCATGTGTGAATGATTTGTGACATCTGCACCGTCACATTTTCGACCGTTGCACGTAAAGCAACCCAATCCAACGGTTCACATTGCTTTCATATTTCAAAAAAGAAGACACTCCAACTAACAAGTTCGCCAGTGATTCGATGACAACTGTACCCTTAGTGGCAAAGCATCAAAACGTGTTTCTGGCATGAGTTGTCCGTGATTTACGTAGTGGCATTCTCGTACTTTCACTTTTAATTCCCCTCCTATAAATACAACTCCAACGTTGGTGCTTCTTCAAAACAAACACAAAGTCCTAAACTTTACTAAACTGAAGTACTAAACTCTCTTTTTCTTTCCATAGTTGTATTCTCGTAATTTACGAAGCTTTTTGTTTTTGAAAATGGCTCAATCCTCAAGCATTGTGATTCTTTTGCTTGCAATGTTGGTGGTCTCCGCCATAGCTCAATCTCCGGCGACTTCTCCGGTGGCTTCTCCAAAGAAATCTCCGGCGTCGTCTCCTCATGCCTCTGCGCCTTCTCCGGCCACCGTGACGTCTCCTCCATCGCTTTCTCCGGTAAGTACTCCCTCATCGATCTCCGGGCCACCATCTGAAGCACCTGCTCCCGCACAGAACGGTGCCGTTTCGAACAGTTTCGCTCTCGCTGGATCTGTGGCTGTTGTGGCGTTTGCTGGGTTTTTAGTGATGTAGAAGAATGGGGTTTATGGATTGTTAAGTATTATTTATTATTTATTTGTGTAATTAATTTTATTTGTTTCGGCTGTTTATTTGAGACTGTTTGATGAGAGAGAGAGAGAGTTTGGATATTGATTGGACTTTGTACTGCAAACTCGATTTTAAATTACAGATTCATTGCAAGCTTGCAGTTCTTTTTACGTTTTTAATTTTCGAAATTTCCTTTTGATTTTATGACTGATATTTTTTTCATAATTTTTTTTAAAAGAAGAATATAACAAATTATGCACAGTAGTTTTTTTTATTTTTTTATTGAGATAAAAATGTGAAGCTCTTTTATGGACACTAGCGCCTTAACCTTACAATAAACTTATATATATAGAGAGTGATTATAATGAAAAAAATGCGCAACAGTACTGTAGCTAAAATAACCTCAAATAATCCCCAAAACACAACGGTACTGTAGCTAAAATAACCTCAAAACACAAAACAAAAAAAATACAATTTTTACACATTTTACACACAATAGAGAATTTTAGGCTGAAATAACCTCAAATAATCCCCAAAATAAAAACAAAACAAAAAACCTTAATCCCCCTTTGGGGGGCTATTTGGTATGAGATTTTGAGCAATAATTTTCAGTTTTTAAATAACATTATATGTATTTTTCACACATTTTTTTATTCACACGTATTTCTAAAGAGTACAAAATTTAGGTACTGTATCTTAGGTGTTGTTCCTTAAGATTTAGCCATATGACTACTTAACTAAAAAATACACTTCCATCTCATGAGAAAAAATCCATATGGCAGAATCTTAAAAGGGAAATCTAAGAAACAACATTTAAGTAACTGTACTTAAGTCTTACTCCCGATAAAATAGAAACAACATTTGAAGAAATTTTCTCAAGAATTGGAAAAGTAATGACAACTTTTTCAACTCCCGATAAAATATTTCTAAAAATAGAAAATTTATGTGTGCACTTATGGCACACATTAACCGGACCCTTCAAAAAATACAATCGACGTTACCAAATGGTACCAGAATTTCAGTCCCTCTCCGGCATTTCAACCTGTGTCTTTCAGCGTACAATTACATTAGGAATGAGCAACATGATTTGCACCCTAGGCCTGCACTCCATGACTTAAGGCATGACGCATTCCACGCCTAAAATTGGGGGAAATGGCGAGAATCATGGAGTAAAAGATTAAAGAGTTTATATAATAATAATAAACCCCCGGATGTCATCAATCATCATGTTGGCATGAGACAAAATCTCAAATACTCCTTTACTATTTGTACTATGGGTATATTGAATGCTAACTTAAGCATGGGAGAAATTTTGGCCTACTCTACATTGGTATCACTCCGAGTTTGCCTTCACATCATCAGTATTATTATGCAAATTAAAATAGATTAGGGATTTACATACTTGCGTTTGAATTAGTTTATTAGATGGAAATTTATTTGCTAAAATGTTGATGAAATCGTAGTTATATATATATATATATTTTAAATGTAGTTTTAGAAAACTATTAAACTAAAGTATAAACAATAAAACTCACTTTTAAATGTTTTCATGCCAAGAGAGGGTTTCATTTTATTTTATTTTTTAATTATATAATTCGATAGTTGGGGAAATGAGATTTGAACTTTGAACATCTAGGTTACAATGAATAGAAATTATTAATCGAATTAGAAGGCTCTTGATGAAATATCATTATAAAATATTTTGTGAAGAACCTTGTAAGTTCAATCAGACTCTTTCTTGTGTTTTTAATGTAGGCGTCTAATGTTCAAACCCTCCTCTCAAACTATATAATTGTCACACACAAAAAAAAAAAATCATTTCATTATAAAATACTAACTTGAGCAGTCACATTAGTTTGTGCAAAAGTTTCTACCTAATTTAGCCAGTGGTGGCTCCTAAACCTTTTTTTTTTTTTTTTTTTTTTTTTCATGAGGGTCATTAAGAAATTTGAATTAAACATAATTTAATAAAAAGAAAACTTGAATATATCGAGTTATCGACAAAAAGGAAAAACAGAACTCTCAAATACGTGATGTTTTACAATTTTCTTCTATGAATTTTTAATTTTGAAATCATTATAGTTTATTATTAATTATCATTATCTATTGTCAATGTGGGTAGATATGACTATTTTATTTTGCTAAGCTTGTATATTGTTTTTTTATTTTTATGTAGTTGTTATTATTTATTTGTCATTGTTTTTATAAAAATATTTTAAACTAAATGATAAAACTCAACCAATTTTCACTGTATTAATTATTGACTTACACAACCATATTCATCCATACGTTAATAATACACTAAATGTGTACTTAAACAATCAAATGCTTGTATCTCTCTAATAAATTTCATCTCATATCTCTTCTTTATTGGACTATTTCGATATCTACGACTCTAAGAGTAAATAGTAAGTATTTGTAAATTGTGAGTATCTCTCTCTTTATTATAAATTTATGAGCAAGACTTAGGTACAGTACTTAGGTACTATTCCTTAAATTCCCATTTTAAGATTCTGTCATATGAATTTTTTCTCATGGGAACCTAGTGTATTTTTAAGTTAAATAGCCACATGGCTGAATCTTAAGAGGGAAATCTAAGGAACAGCACTTAAGGTACTGTACCTAAATTTTGTGTGTGTAGTGTTATCATGTTAGGAAATACAGAGGGTTTATTACATGTGTGTATAATGTTATCATGTTATAAAGTTTGTGATTTAAGAAGAAAAAAAAATTAGTTTGTGATCTGGGTGTGCAAAAATATTTTAAATGGTAAATTAAATTGGTAAAAATTATTATATATATATATTTTTTAATATAAATGTCTAAAGTTCAAAACTCAAACCCTCCTCTCAAACTATGTAATTGTTAGAAAAGAATAAAAAAATCATTTCATTATAATATAACTTAAGGGTAATACTTGTTCCACCTAGTTTTACACACATTTGGTTTTAGTTCAAAAATGGAATGTACAACCATGCGTAAGAGTTTGTGTGTAATAAAAGCAACCAAGTATAAATTTGGGCAAAGCAAGGGTCAAACTAGTATACAATCTAACACATCCCAAAGTCCCAATTCTTGGAACAATCAAATTCAATTCAAAGATCAATCCCAAGTATGCACGCCAGATTCAATGCCAACTGTACCCTTAGTGGTGGAGCACGACCTTCAAAGTCCCATAAACCTCAACCAGCTCCAACTCCCTCAGTCAATTCACAAAGGAGAACCCACGTCTATGGTTGACAATTCCCTACGTTAAACTCTTCCCCTTCTATTTATACTAAC
This sequence comes from Quercus tomentella, assembly GCA_028535165.1. Lineage (NCBI taxonomy): Eukaryota > Viridiplantae > Streptophyta > Magnoliopsida > Fagales > Fagaceae > Quercus > Quercus tomentella. The sequence continues at coordinate 33,672,926 of JAPQVY010000111.1, read as the reverse complement.
CCTCCATTCTCTTCTCTTTCTCAGACTCACAAAAGCCTCCAACTTTTCTCTCTCTTTCTCAGTGTGTGTGAGGCTGTGAGCAATGGCGCACCTAAGCTTTGTGGTTTTGGTTTTGGCATTGTCTCTTGGCTCCACTTTGGCAAACTCTCCAGCTCCCTCTCCATCATTGTCTCCTACTAAGCCACCAACTGCGCCTCATACTTCCCCAACTCCGTCTCCAAAAGCATCGCCACCGGCCCAATCTCCGTCTCCAAGGGCCACTCCTCCGCCACCTCCACACCCTCACTCTCCTTCTCCTTCTCCTGCAAAACCTTCTGCTCCGTCACCGGCCAGTGCCACTCCTCCCTCATCGATCGCAACTCCACCAGCTGATGCGTCTGCTCCATCTTCACATAACGCTGCTGTTTCGAACAGATTTGCCGTCTCTGGGTCCCTGGCTGTCGGTCTCCTCGCTGCTGTTTTGGTCATTTAGAGCCTTTTGTTTGCTCTTGCGCTGCACTGAGTGAAGTCAACTACTCTCGTGGTTTTTTTTTTTTTTTTTTTTTTTTTCTTATTGCTTATTTTCCATGTATTTATTTACCTACTGTACCATTTATTTTTTCTTCTCTCGTTGAGGCTGTTTATTGTTGTCATATCTCATCGACTGGACATGAGTTTATTGCTACTGTTGTTTTAATTCTTCTGTAGATAATTTGATTATATGATGTCTTGGTTTAATATCATTTCGTCGCGATCATATTTTTATCAGTATATGGACTGATCCTTTTCTGTCTCCTAAATTGTGCTTATTTTTTTTTTATTCATTATAATATATATTGATGATTTTAATTATAGTCAATTACCATTTTGTCCCTAATGTGATAATGTCTACTCCATACGTCAAAATGGTTTCTAACCTTTCAAATATGCCATGTTAAGATAGTATCAACCCTTAAGTAGTAGATGGAAAAATATGAAATGACTAATGATGAAATTAAAATATTATGTTTATGCCATCTCATCAGTCACATGTCCTTAATATATGGATCTTCATGGATTCACTCACTCGTCTCACGTCCCCTTTTTTTCCGCCAGAAGAGAGTAGGGGAGGGGATCGAGGTCCTTGTTGCCTTCCTTCACTCCAATTTCCACTTCTTGTTGTCACAGGTGGTCAATTGTCTCTTGACGAAAGGGTATCGAAAATAATTGGTAGTGGGGGAAAAAGTATAAACCATAAAATTTTTTTTAAAAAAATCTATATGTAAGTGATAGTTAACCACTCATAGTTTGCTACATTATAGTTTATGGCAAAAAAAATGTAAAATAATTTATGATCTTAGAACTACTATGTAATAAGGAAAGAGAATTGTTGCGGAAGGAAGTATCATACATTTTGGTAAAGGGTTAGGGTGAATAAATAAATGTTTTTGCTAATTTTTTTAAATAATCAAGCTCAACATGGCAGCTGTATCATGGCAACTCTGAGCCCAAGGCATTTATTATTATAATTTGATTAGATGAATCTTAAAACCATCATATATTTATATGAAATTCGAAGAACAAATTAAATTTAAATTAGTTTACAATTGTAGTTTAACTTTGTTCAATGTGTCCAATTTAATTTAATTGAATTTATTTATAAAAAAATTTGGTGTCAAGTGACCCATTCATAATACCCATCTCAAAAACTAAGATGACCCCTTACTCATTTAGGTAAGACCATAGTTGTCAGTATAGTACAATATGCGATACGTATTGTACGATATGTATCATATCATGTACAGAAAGTTTAGTATTGTAAGGATTTGCCGGAAGTGTTCATGAATCGAATAATACATAGGTGTGTATCCATAAGTTTTTTTTCCCCTTAATAATTTGAACTATACACTTGGCATGCCCCTTTAATATTTGTAAATTTATTTTCTATGGTATGAATAAGGTATTAAATAACAATATATGTTATTATTGTTATAACTCAAAGAAGCTAGAAGCCCAGAATGTCAATTAGAAATATAAAAAAAAAAAATTATTAAAATAAAGAACAATAAGAGATAGTAAATGTTGATGTTGATGTAAAAAATCACGATGAAAGAAATAATTTTGCAAGATGATGAATATGATGATAACATTGACATTGAATGTAGTTTATTTGGCAAGATAATGAAATTTTTTTTATTATTTTGGCTCATATGTCATATATTATCACTTTTGAGTTCAATAAATTTGAATGTGTATTTTATAAACATATTTTAATTTGATTTATTAAGTTTTCTTTGTTAAATATTATTACATAAATAATGATTAAATTAGTTATTAGTTGAATATATTTTGATGATGCACAGAAAATCAGTAGGCTCAATGCTCCAGGTTTCAATGGGCTAGAAGTTGCTTGAAAGGCTTGAAAAGAAAGAAATACAAGATCAAAGGTGACCGGGGTGAACTGGCTAAGAACCCTTCGATACTTAAGTTAGTTTTTCCTCTCTAGAACTCAAGAATTCCAATTTTAGGAGTGGTGGAAACTTACTTTCATTCGATGTGGATGAGTCCTTATAAAGTGAGCCAAGGAGTGGTTACTTGTTTAATAACTTCCTCAACGTGTACGGAAGTTAGAAGGTTCAGACTTAACTTCCACAACTGCTATAGAAGTTAAAAGATTCAATCTTATTTTTTATAACTGCCATTAGATGTTAAGTACTTAGTGGGAAGTTATAGTGATGAACAAGGATTTTGCTCATACTTCAAAATAGTAGAACGTGGTTCGCATTATAAGCTTTTGTACATAAATCCATTTTGAAAATTTTCTAAGTGTTGAGAGGTCGTCCAAGTGCTTCCCTGATGGACGACCTTCATATCTACGGATGACCTCCTGATGGTGGATGACCTTCTTATGTTGGGTGAACCTTTTTGGTCCTGGACGACTCTATGGATGAACTGGAGATGGTCCGATTTTTAGTTGACCATCATATTTCAAATTTATAATGAATATACATTTTATATGTATATTTATATTTTTTAAATATAAATTTTATTAAGTGTTATTGTATCTTACAATATACGATATGATAAGATACATGATACCAAAAAAAAAAAAAAAAAAAAAGACTCACAATACGATTCATGTTTTGACATATATGGGTAAGATCATCTCATTATCACAACTATTGAATGTTTTCGCATGTAAACACATGTTACATACATTTTAAGAACTTAAAGCACATAAGTATATGACGGGTTAAGAATTTAAAGCACATAACTACATGGCTCTTTACTAGTTGATTTTTAACATTTAAAATACATAAATTGAATGAGGAATATTTTTCATTACTCCAGAAGTAATCCTCTCTCCCCTTTTCTGTCACACACTCTCTCTCTCTCTCCCCCTCTTTCTCTCTTTCTTCGTCTGATATGATGCGCAGCAACCATTCACCACTCCACAAACCCACAACCAACTACCACCCACAATCTGTCAAACTCCTTGCCATAACCCTTTATTTTAGATTAACTTCAAGCAACAACAATCAATGAAACCCTTCATTCCTTTTTCCTGATTTTCTTAGCAACCAAACAAACCCACAAGCATCAATAAAACCGAAAAAAAAAAAAAATGACACCAGGAACAAAACCCCTATCTCAAAACCTCTTGTACCTCTACAATCAACCCAAATTTCATATAGGTATTAACCAAAGCACTGCCAATAAACACATCCAACTCCAACCCAAGTTTAAACAACAGCCCATAAATCTTCCTAACCTTCAATACCTCACCACAACCGACCCAAAAATGCTGATCTCAACCCTAGGCAACCCAAAAAAGCCAATCTCAACCCAGCCGACCTAAAACCACCAACACCAAGAACTTCGACCACCTAGCTTGTGAAGTCAACCCATGAGATCCACGACCAGAACCACTGAAACCCAGAAAAGGAGAGAGAATGGTCCACGATCCACCACCATGGAGATTCGAAGACAACGATCCACAATCTCCCAATGAGAAGAGAAGAAAAGAAGAAGAAGAGAGAAATGGGATTGAACAGAGAAGAAAGAGAGTGACAAACGGGACTAAACAGGGAAGAAAAGAAAGAGAGAGAAAAGGAAATTATTTTTTAAAGGAAAAGAAATAAAATAATAGTTTTTTTATAAGATTTTAGCTACAGTAAGTTGTAAAAAATGAGATCACACTATAACTGAGGCTGTGTTTGGTTCTATGTAAATCGAATTCCGAGTGTAAAATGAATGTAGGGAAAAATGAATTCATGTAAGGAAATTAAAATCCGGGCGTTTGGGTGTGCAATGGAAAATAGTCCAGAAAATGATTTCCAGTGTTTAGTAATATTCTGAAAATGCTATTTTCCTATAAAATTTTCACATTTTCTCAGCCATTTTCTTAGCTTCCAAACAAATTTTATATCAAAAAATCCACCAGCACCCACAGAAAATCCACCACTATCCACACAAAACCCATCACCACACAACACAAAAACCACTAAAACACCACCACCCACACACCAACACCCACAGAAAATCCACCACTATTCACACAAAACCCACCACTACACAACAAAAAAACCACCAAAACACCACCACCCACACCACCACAACAACAACAAAAAAATTAGAGATCAAAGAGAGAAAGATTGAGAGATTGAGGGAAAGAGAGATCGGTATTCAGCAGCGGCGACGATCTTCAGTGGCGGCGATGAGATCGGTCTTGGGTGGTGATGACGAGAACGAGATGCAAGGCTTTGATCTAGATGGCGGCGACGTTGAGGAAGAAGAGAGAAAAAAGAGGAAGCTTGGCTGGCACGTGATCTAGGCGGTGGGGCGGCATGATCTGGGCGGTGGGGTGGCACGATTTGGGTTGACCGGAGCTTGGCTAAGGTGAGGCGTGATCTGGGTTTTGGACCGTGTGCTCGTGCTCTCTCTCTCTCTCTCTCTCTCTCTCTCTCTCTCTCTCTCTCTCTCTCTCTCTCTCTCTCTCTCTCTCTCTCTCTCTGTGAGTCCTGGAATTCGTTTGAAGGTAAAATGAAGGCTGCATTGGTTTTACGGCTGAAGTGGGTGATTTTATGGTCAACGTGTAATTGATTTTCCATTTGACCATATTTTCTGTTGGAGCCAAACACACACAAGGGTGTAAAAGTAATTTTGGAATTCGTTTTCAGCTAAAACAAATGCAGCCTGAGTGTCAAAAATTATAGCATATAGCATGTTTGATGTAGTGTGTTTTTTGTGTGTTGGTTGTTAGTAATAGCATTTTTAGCATTATAGCATTCTTGATGTGAATGCTCTTATGCATTAATTAATGAGAAGTACTATGTTCATAACATTTTTACAATACTTTCATAATAAATCTTAAGTGATAAGTTGTTATTGGTTATAATTTGAATCCACAACTTAAAAATTTTTTGTTCACCCATAATAGCTAGTAACAACCTTCCACTTAGAATTTGTTACAAAAGTGTTGTGAAATTGTTGTGCACATTTCTCTTATAAGTGGATAAAACATTGGTTTTGAAGTACTAAATAATTTCTCTTAAATTGATTACAATCTTTTCTAACGGGAACTATTAGGTTCTAAGTATTTAGGACTAAATGTTTAGATTCTTATTTTGTGTATGCTGGCAAACTGAGAACACAAAAAACATGTCTAGATTAGGTGTTAGACATTGCTAAAGATTGTACAAATCAAGATTCAAAAACATTCAAGCTGCAGAAAGGAGAGTTCAAGTTCTGTGAAACTCGACTGATCGAAAATTACACTCAATCGATTGAAAATCGCAGATAAGTCAATTTTGCAGAATTTAAATTAGGACTAAGCCCGTGAAAACATTTAGGGTTTTAGTCCAACACTACAAGGTATAAAAGGAAAACCCTAATTACGTTTTAGAGGCCCTTGGAAGACTTGTGAGTTACTCGTGTGAGATTTGAGAGGTTTCTGTACCTTCAAACTCTACAAGTGTCTATTGGAACGAGATCTACAATCAAGAATTGGTGGAAACAAGTTGCTGCATAAAGATTTACTATTGATGGTGATCTGAAACCTTTGAGTGGGATCTCAAAGTCACAAATTGGGAGTTTGTGTTCAGCAAATCCAAGATAGAAGAGTTTGTGGAGTCTAAGTAGCACGTGGTCGTGTTAGTAAGTTCTATTTGAGTTAGCTTTAGATTTAGGGTTTAAATCTATTGTAATCTTCTATTCTATCATAGTTGATTTGTTTACTTTGAGGATAACTAGGTTAAATCCTCTACAGGTTTTTACCTTAAAATGGTTGATTTTATTGGTTTCTTGGGTAATTATATCGTTGTTTTCTTTATTTTTCCGCACTATATGATATGATTGTATGTGTTTAACTTAGAACTGAATAATTAACCTAACTAACTACTTGGTTAATTAATTCTGTTAAACTAATTTGTTTTCAAGGGGTCTAAACAAACAAACAAGTGATACTATTTGTTAGACCGTGAGCTGCGCCATTCTATTTCATAACCAATTGGTGATGAGGAAGACATACTCAAATCTTTTATGGCCTTCGAAATCGCACCACGCGAGCCTTTTTTTAGAATGGTTGTAAGGAGTCAAATTACGCAAAATACGCTAAATCCTCTATTAGTTTTTATTTACATTATGGTGCTTTTCTTTGTTTGGGAGTGTCACATATACATTACAAGGTAACATGAAGTTTTCCTGAGTGTTCACAAATTCTAACATTACTTCGCTTCGGATTCTTGCTTCGCAATATGATCAATAACGGGTTCAACCAGAGTCTCCACGTCTTCCTTCAATGTATCCACCTATGTTTTGATCAAACAGAATTCATTCAATACCTCTACACTATGGAAATACATGTATGTACTACTCGCGTAATGCATGTTTATGATGTTTGCACAGCCTTGGGAGATGCCTATAAGTAATGCTTTAAAATTGTTTATATATATATATATATATATATAGTTTTTTTGGAATTATAGAAAGGGGATTTGTAGGTGTGTTCAATGTCCTGACCCACTTAAAACTTATCATGTATGATGGGACCACCTCAATACTAGATGGGACGTACCATTATTCCAAATCCATAACCTCATACTTGCAAGATGATGAGCCACGAGGACATCAGGCCACCTCCTCGGGTGGTATTTTAGTGCACTATGTTGAATCAAACAAAATTGTGTTGTTTTGATAGTGAATGATTATGTATATTGCCAATAACTGATGCTTGGTCAATGAAGAAAAATACTAATAAAGGAAGAGAAGGTATCAGCAAATGAATGCAATACCTTGCGAATTAACAATGGTTCAAAGGGAGTGCTTTTATATTGCAATACCTTGTGGATAAAATCTTCTGTTAGTTGAGCATCGTGGACAACCTCGTTTGAAATACGTTCAACCAACAAAGCTGCTCTCTTCAGATTACCATTTTCAGGAAGCTTATCTGCAGCTTTTGCTGATACCTTCTCTGCCACAGTGCCCACCTTTTCTACTACCTCCGCTACAATTTCAACCTCTTTAGCCACTATTTCTGCCCCTCCTATAACATCCAAATAATTCCATAAATGAATTAAAACCTTTTAGTAATAATATTGGGAGAAAATGATGCTATAATTTTTTGTATTACCTTATAGATAGAAGTAGAAGTGTTTTTACTTTTTACTCCTCTAGGCCAAGTTTGTAGTTGTGTTTTGCTTTAAGTTCATTTTTTTCCCAATTATACCCATAATTTGGGAAATAATTCTTTTCCCAAGTTTGATCATGCCAATATCGGAATTTGTTGTGAATCCAAAAAGAATAGTTACAATTTACAAGTATCTTTATTTATTTTCTAAATTCTAATCAAGCAGATTAAGAGACATAACATAAGAAAGCTTGATAGAAAATTCAGGTTTAACAAATTGCACGGCTGAAATTACCTTCGATCCTTTGTAGTTTCCTCCAATCCTGCTTCCAGTTCCACAATGGTAGCGAGAAAGCAAAGCCAGAGCCCAAAATCCATTTTGCCCTGTATGGTTTGGTAATTCATCAAATCGCCCACATGATGACACTGCCCCACCCTCATGCGAAATGGTGATCATACTAACCAAATTATATAATTATTTTCAAAATTTTCTAATATATATCATTAATATCTAATTAAACTCATTAATGGAACCTGATGATTTTCCAGTTTTCCTAAGAATCATATGCTATTCCACTATGGAATAATTCCTATATACCACATTTTTTATATATACCAGTATACCACATTGTTATATAGCACGACTCTTTTTTTTTTTTTTTTTGGGATAGGCTGTACGACTTCTATTAGATTATTAATATAGGAACAAGTCAGAAAGTTGAATCCAGTGCACAGGAGCTATTACGACCAAAAAAAAAAAAAAAAAACCCTAAAATTTCTATATATATTTTTTGAGAAAAAAGAAAAAGAAAAAGAAATGCACTAAAATTTCTATATTAATATCTCTGAATGCCCCACATTTTTTTAAAAAAATTATTCAATACTTAAGCAAGAATTTACTCCCTCATCTCATATAAATAGTAGGTTTAATTGTAAATATAATTAATGAGACTTATTATCATATGATTGACTAGGATGCACGGAAACTTCATTTGGAGTGCCGTACCCGTGTTGTAATGGTATCCAATTTGCCACGTTATGTTATAATTTTTTAAAAATTGCTTGTATTTTCGTATCGTACTCGTACCTGTACATTTGTATGTGTCCATGCATCTTAGGTGGTCAAGAGGAAGAAATATTGGTCTAGAAGTATTGAATAATTTATCACGTTTTTATAATTCCTTAAAAAACAAATATTAATGGGAATACATACCAAGAAGGGAGGTTGAACTTTGGAGGGGTTGGTGCAGGTGGTTGAACCTTGCCCTTTTCTTGATTGACCCTAAAATTAAAAGCAAAGAAACTATTAAAAAATCATTCTTGAAAAACCTGAAGATTATTTGGGGAAAGATGAAAGAAAGCAAGAGAAGATTACGTATTAGCATCATGTTTTTTCCACGTTTTGCTATTGGTGCTGAAAAACTTTGACCCTTCGTTCATTCCATAACCATTTCCAAGCTTATTTACAGAAAAAACCGGCCGGTGTCCCTGAGATATATAGCCGGAGCAAGACTTGTCACGGTGAATTGTTTCAAGAATGCTTCGCAACTTGCAGGAAAGCCCTGAACCTGTTCTAGACATATTGAACGGTTTTCTTTCTTATCTCTGAAAATGACTATATGTAACCCTTGTTAGAGAATTCAAGCACAATGAAATTTCAATCTACAGAAGAATATGCATATATATATATATATATATATATATATTATGTTTCAAATTGTGACTAAGGAGTAAGGAGGATAAAGTATTATTATACTTTTCCAATGGGGTTTGCGTGAGGGAGTGCTTGCGGGACTAACAGAGTGCTTGGAAAGAACACGCTAAGGGATAACGCTAATTTTGCATGTTTTGTCACTCCAAGCTAAAGGTTTATACCTAAAATAAGGCTAACCTGTCACTTGTGTTCCTTGCAAGTAAAAACTTCGTACTCTGTTCAGGAGCTTCAAAGATCCCTTTTTCTTTCCTAAAAAGAAAAAAGAAAAAAAGAGACTACTTTTTTTGTTGCTTGGCATGGTCTTCATTTTGCTTCAAGCAATATACAAAGAGTAACAAATAATTTACCATATTTTTATAACAAATTGTAGATGACAAGTTACTACAGGTTTTAATATGATTTCACCATTGATATTACTGTTTTATCGATTCCTAAAAGCTTGTCAACTTATAATTTGTTATAAAATTGTTGTGAAAATATTACAAACGTAAAATTAATTACTTATATTGAAAATTATATAGAAAAGAGATAAAAACAGAGTATTTGTATTGGGCACAAAGCATGTCTCCTGTATGTCCATGAGAAAATAAGGTGTTAAAAATATTGGGCCGAGTTGAACCCAATGAATTGTCCCTAGTGGGTCTGGTTTAGCCCATAACAAAGAGTTGTATCTTACTTGAAGGATGTGACTCTTAATAAATATGTTTGATCGTTTGTAATGGGTTACAAATTTTGACAAAGATTGTGTGTCTATAAATATGACACCAAACATTAGTCTTAGATGATTATTAGTTTTTGTATCAAACACCACTGTGCCAGACTGCCAGTCTTATCAATATTTTTGTTTGTGAGAGATGGTACGTGACAATATAGAACACTTCCAAAGATACGCAAATAAATAATTCATGTTCTCTGTGTTCTCTCTTCCACTTTCCAACAAAAAAAATACTTTGCTTTGTGTTGGAGCATAGTTTTTTGTGTGGTCTCTTGTCAATTGCTAGAGTGTTAACCTTGCCACACCCTTTTCTATTGTTAGGGATCAAGTTTGGAACTCGATACCAAGCCAAAGAACACTGATGGCTAACCGCATTAAGAAATTTGGTGATAGTTTTTGAACTCTTTTCAGATACCTATCACTCTGACCCAAACTGCTCTACAAACTACCTCCATAGCTAGTAATACTTTTAAAACCTACATGTTCAAGTAAACCCATTAAAAATGATATTTCTTCAATAAATAATCTCCAATAATTCTAAACGGTGAAAGAGCCTCCAAGATTATGATGAAGGAAAATCCACATGATCAAAGTTTAACGTAATCATTATGCTTTGACATCCCACTTAGTGGTATATTACTCTACTTAAATATAAGTTCAAAACTATTTCACAACAGATGCGTAGACATTTCCGTCCTCAAAATTGTAAAATAGAAATTTCCAAAGTCTCTATAAAAATCAATTGAGCATTGATATAGTGTTTGTCATAGAATGTCTATCTTAATCTTATAAATTATCTTCATGATTAAGCAAAATTTTTTCACCTTGCAGATAATATTATCCCAGTAGCCTAGAACTTAAGAGTATAATGCGACTTTATAATTATTAACTATCTGCCAATATAAAACAAAAGGTACCACAATTGACTATAATTCAAATTGTAATAGTCTTTCAAAATAAACTCTCTTGCCACCCAAATCTATCAATATCCAATCGAAATATGGTTCACTAATCTAATTTTATAATACCACAAACATTGCTTCCTACACACTTCATGTTCTATTGAGTCAATCCATTAACTCTTATCAGTTAAAATCAAAGAATTACATTTCTGGCATCAAAACTTATTCCCCAGGATATTAAACAATCTTCCTAGTCCATAGAAAAGAAATTGAGGACCTCAAACTTCTATGTAACAGAACATGTCTCAAAAACATTTAAGGACTACCTCACTCATAAATTAGGCTATGGTAATCCATGTAGGTCAACAATAACAAGAACAATGATCCGACCAAAAGAAAGTCAGTCCTTATCATCAGAATCCAAAGAAATCCACCGATATTATAAATGAATTCTTTAAATGCCCTCAAAATTTATATCCATAACATATAATATAACTTGAACTATAATAACCACAAATTGATTTTCCTTCACACTACAAATTTTCTGAAAATTTCTTAACTCCATATAAACTAAAATCGAGGAATCATAGCTCTAACATCAAACCTTAACCCCCTAAATTGTTCTACAATTTTTAGTTCTCTAATAATGATCAAGCACTCCAAATTCTGCATAGGACATACCCTAACTGTCATTCAATAATTAGACTTGTGAGAATCCCTACAGATCAAACCTAGAGCTCTGATACCAATAAATTGTCACGCCCCAAACCCATGCAAAAGCTAGGTACATGACAACGGCCGCATGCTTATAAAGTAAGCACCCTACAAGTGTGCAAAGCTTTCTTAGAAACTAAAATTTATACTAAAAAATTACATCAAATAAATCCAAAATATCTCAACAATTTCTTTATGAATAGATCTCCAATAATTCAAATGGAACAAAATCCAAACCTTATGTACATAATGCCAATTGGCCAATAGATATAAGACTATTACAAGACCATCTAATCCCAAAATCACTAAGCTTCTTTCCTTGCTCACAACACAACAACAAAACTCCCAAAACTTGTTATTCTTCACAATATGAAACTGGAGGGGAAAAGAGGGGGGGGGGGGGGGGGAGGGGGAGAGCTGACAACTCAATAAGTGACCAAATCCTAACTAGCTGAGACAAGCATATATATTGACAAAATAATACATTTTACATAGGATCAAATATTTCACATATATAAAAAATTATAATATACTATGAGTTTCAAAATAAACATAAGAAGTTTCATAGACTTAAAATAGTTCATATATTCAAACATAATTCATATTCTTAACAATTTTTTATGACTATGGTCACGCCATATCCTCGGGACTGGGCATCAGATTTAGATGAAACTAGTTCCGTGTTAATGTGTATCCCCCCATTAGCTGGATCTAGAAACATGATAGGCTCGTGATGCCCCAGATAGAACTAGTTTCGATACTAATGAATAACCCCCATTGAGTGGGTATCAGAGTCAAAACATAGTCAAATTGTCCAAAATTATATATATCAAATCACAGTTTAAACAAAAATATATCTCATTCGAATAAATATATAAAATCATATATATAGTTATTAAATATATTTATGATGATTTGTTATTCTTTACTTTAAATCAATGTAGCTAAAACAATTAAAATAAAATTGAAAACAATTATAAGACAATATTTAGTAGTTAAAATAAAGTAGTATAAGCAAAATAAAACCAATTAGGAGAAAGGTTACTTACCTTACACGCTTATAAGGACTGAAAACTTTCCTCTAAAATTTTATCTCCAATTGTACAATATATCCACCCACACCCTAAAGTGGTAAAGCTTGACCAATATGATTTCTACTTCTTAAACAAATAGAAAATCAAGCCCTTTTTTTTGTTTTGTTTTGTTTTGTAGACCCACGCAGCCTTCTCCCTAGCCTTTCTAATCTATAAGACTTCCACTTCTAATCTGTAAGACCACAAATGTGTGTATATATATATATATATATATTTTTTTTTTTAACGATGGCTAGTGTTTTTGACATAAGGTATATATATATATATATATATTGCTAACCTCAATATCAAAATTACTAAGCTGCCCCTAAAAAAAAATCCTTTCTTTTTTTTTTTTGAACCGGGTATCACAACTATGAAGGGTATGAAGTGTGAAAGTGGGAAGGTCATAAAGACCAAGATGGCGATGGAGACAATCACAAAAAAACTTAGCACTTAGGGGGTGTGATGAGTATTATGCGTTTGCGGGTGAAATAATTTTGGCAAAAATATCATTTTAGTTCCTACATTTTGGGGGTCACAGTCAATTTGGTTCATACTTTTTGAAAGCAGTCAATTTGGTCTTTGCTATTATCAACTTTAGTCAGTTTGGTCTCTATCGCTAAGTCACTAACGGACAATGCCTATGTGACAAACGGTTTGCACAGTTGGCATAGCTAATATTGAAATATTAAATTAAATGCTGATATGTCTAAATTTTAGTGGTTGATGTGGCCAAATTAGCATTTAGATGACAAAAAAAAAAAAAAAAAAAAAAAAACCACCTCAACTTTTAAGTGTATATATATATATATATATATTTTTTTTTTTTTTTTTCCTTTAGATTTTCACCTTTTTACAATAGTATCACAACAAGCCACGTCTAGGCTGGCAACTGGCTTCTTCTTATTTTTGCTTAAGCTCATCTCCAAGCTTTCATTTGGTTATCCAAAAAATCTCTAAGCTTTCATATATATATATATATATATATATATATATCTCTCTCTCTCTCTCTCTCTCTCTCTCTCTCTAATCTTTTGTTATCTGTTATTCATGGCCATATAACCCAAATCCCAAATTTAAACTAAACCCCAAACCTTACCCAAATCCACCAAACCACTCATCTTCATCTCCACCTCTCTTTTAATTTCCAGATCACACACATCTCGTTACTCCATTGTGTCAGCTATGTTCTTCCACCAATCTCTCATCAACATTTGATAAGGCAGCAGCGACGCGGGGCTGGGTTCTTACGGGTAGAGCTTGAGACGAAGAGACCCGGGTCAGAGGAGTCATGGTCGATCTGTGGCCATGGATCGGGCTCTGTGGTGGGTCTGTAGTGTTGGACGAATGGTTATGGGGAATCTGGGTTTGGGGTTTAGTTTTCATTTGGTATTTTGGCTGAAATTTATGGAATTAATTTTATCTTTATTGATCGACTGCATAAGATTCCCAGTGATTGAAAGCCAAATTGAAGGTTAGAAATAATGTGATATGTGTTGTTCTGGAATTGTTGGACTAGATTATTGTTTTATTATCAAAAAATTGCAAGAAATGAAATGGAATGAAATTCTGTTTGGTTAGCAAGAAATTAAAAAATAATATTGAGAAAATTAAAATGTAATTCTATATGGATAAAACAATTGTAAGAATATTAAAAGAAGAAATAAAGAAAAGGAAATATGATCCGTAAAAAAAAGAAAAATATGTACTTAAAAGTTGGTGTAACTTTTTTTTTTGTCATCTAAGCGCTGATGTGGCTACATCAGCCACTAAAATTTAGACACATAAGAATTTTATTTAATATTTTAATATTATGCATGCCAACCGTGCTAACCGTTTGCCACGTAGACATTTTTTGTTAGTGAGTTAACGTTAAGGACCAAATTGAGTGCAAGTTGAAAATAACAGGAACCAAATTGATTGTAACCCGAGAATATAAAGACTAAAATGGTATTTTCACTAATGATTTTTTACCACACTCCTAGGTTTTTTTGTGATTGAAAAATATAATAATTTCAAATTATACTGGATGCAAATTATTAATGGCAATTATGTGATTTCAATGCTAATTTAGTGTTCATTTTTTAAAGCTAGCCTTTGACACTCTTAATTGTATTAGCAATCCACAAAAGCACAATATTTGTAGACAAATGTGTAAACATCAAATTGAGATAGATGAAAAATTATGACAATAAATCCAAAAAAAAGAGTATCATTGCACGCACAAAGTGCGTGTGATTAGACTAGTATTAATTTATCTATATCATTAAAAAAATAGTTTTAAAAACATTACTCAATTTGAATGCTTCTTGAACTAAAATCTATATCAAATAACATAGATGTGTGACAATTGTACAATGTACATATTAGCAATTTTATGCATTGTAAAATCTCTTTACACACCCACAACCTCATACACCTAGGTGTTTTGTACTTTGGATGGAAACACAATGCTTCACATCATATTTTTAGTACATATTTAAAATCAGATTGCCACTATTTACAAATTGGGTAAGATTATAAACACAAATCCCACAAAAAATGTCCACAAGTATATTCCAATTTGAATCTTTGATACAAATAAGCAGCTAATACTCCATTCCATGAGCTTCATTAATTTTATGACAAATTTTGCTTCATAGGACTTTTCTCTCCCCTGTAGGAGCTGTTCTCTCTCATCCAATTTTCTCTCTCATCTGAGTTCTCCTCCCATTCGTTCACCATCTGGGTTTTTCCTTAGAGTCCGACTCTCCTTCTCTCTCATCTAAGTTCGCCTCCCATTCTTTTCATCGTTTGGGTTTTTTCTTTGAGTCTGACTTTCTTTCTCTCTCATCTGAGCTCCCTTTCTCTCTCTTCACTGCCATGGATCAAACGATAGTGGAGGGATTACTCAATCTTCGACTTACTAAAGAGGAAGAAGAGGAAATTTCTTTAAAGTCAAGGTGTAAGTCCTATCTACTTGAAGAATGTTCCCTTAGTCTTTTTGGTCACCTTTTGACAGATAGGAACCAGAATCAGAGGGTGTTGAAGAACACGATGAGGTCGGCATGGAAGATGGGCTTGGATCTTTAGATTGTGGATGTGGGAAATAATATCCTGCAGTTCAAGTTTGGGTTTAAGTATCAGTTGAAATGGATTGAGCAAAATGGGCCTTGGAATTTTGATAATAATTTGCTATTGCTGTGCAGATGGAGAAAAGGGCTTTTAGTTACAAATATCAAGTTCACTCATTCCCCTTTTTGGGTTCAAATTTGGGGACTTCCTTTGAGCTTATGTCAGAGGAGGTTGGCAGAGAGCTCGACAATAGCATTGGGAGATTTATTGAAATGGATCGGCGAGCAAGGCAGTCTGAACAAGCCAAATTCATAAGAATCAGAGTTGATTTTCAGTTGGACAAACTCTTAAGGAGAGGGGGCAGAGTGGCTAGTGTTGAAGGGGAAAAATGTTGGGTAAGTTTCAGGTATGAAAGGCTCCTTATCTTTTGTTCTCAGTGTGGTAAGTTGGGACATGATGAGAGGCATTGTCTGGAACCTCCAAACCAACAAAATCCCAGACAATATGGTGATTGGCTACGGGTTCCAGGGAATACAAGGCAGGGAATGGAGAGGTCTAAAACAACCAGTAGTGGAGAACGTGATGGTGGTAACGAGGGTAGGATTGAAGAAAATACAAATACTGCAACTAAACTTTCTGCTGGTTCAGTCTCCAATGGTGGTGAGAATCACTCCGGTGATGCGAGTAACCGGAAAAATTCAAATGAAGGGAGTATAGGACAGTATGACGTTAGTGTGGGTGACAGTTCTCAGGGTGCTACACGTGATTTTCTAGTTCAGACGGGACAAAATGCTACAGGGAATTCAGTGTCACGTGAGATGGGGTTTTTCCCTCCAATTGACACCCCATGTGACTTGGGAGAAATTAAGGGCTTTGAAGATGCACTCTCTCTAGTGGGCCGACAAGCCCATTCAGAAAAAGAGCAAATGGAAGTGTCTAGTCCAATGAAGTGCAATGCTGGGCTTAATGAAGATAAAAGAAGCTCACCTGACCCCACAGGCAAAGAGATAGCAAGGAAGTCAAAGGTAGAGGCAAATTGGAAAAGAATTGCTAGGGAAAAAGGGAAGAATTAAAGCCCAAAGTCAGATGTTCAGTTTTTAAGTGCTGGTTCAAAGAGGGCGGGGAAATTAGTTTTTGAAGAAGAAGGGACAGAAGCTTTATAGAAGAAGCAATGTACAGTACCAATTATAGCTCAGAATCAATCTGAAGAGAGATCAGCGGTGGTTGCAAGGCAGCACCGTTGGGAGCCATGAATCCCATAAGTTGGAACTACCGGGGACTTGGGAATCCCCGGTCAGTTCGAGCGTTGCACGACATTGTGCGACGATGGAATCCGAAAGTAGTTTTTCTAATAGAGACAAAGGCAAAAATGCGACGAATAGAAAGAATAAAATGCAGACTTGGTCTAGCTAATGGTCTTATTGTCCCATGTGTAGGTTGGAAAGGTGGACTGGCTTTGCTATAGGCTAGGGAGGTAAACTTGGAGATAAAGAGTTAGTCTCAGAATCATGTAGACGCAGTAATCAATGACATGGAAAAAAGTTTCAAGTGGAGACTAATAGGCTTCTATGGCCATCTGAAGATACACCGAAGGTATGAGTCCTGACACCTCTTTGCTTTTCTTAATAATCAATTGCAACTCCCATGGTTATGCCTAGGAGACTTTAATGAGATTTTATCTAACACAGAAAAATCAGGGGGAGCTATTAGGTCCCAACAACAAATGGATGGTTTTAGAAAAGTGGTTGATTACTATGCTTTTAAGGAATTGGGCTGTTGTGGTTCTGATTTTACTTGGAGTAATATGCAAGGGGGGGATAACAGAATATATTTAAGGTTAGATAGGGCTTTTGCCAACTTAGAGTGGTTTGAGAAGTTTAGGGATATGAAAGTACATCACTTGCCTGATTCAACTTCTGATCATAGTGCCCTGCTTGTTTCTGCTTCTGTAATTCAAAGACAAACCCGAGCAAAGCGTTTCCACTTCGAGGCAATGTGGGCAAAAAACGCAGAGTGCAAGTTTATAATTGAAAATTCTTGGGGTATGGATATTGATCTTAGCATTCCAGAGGGGGTGAAGGCTAATCACAGTAGATGTGCTGCGGAGTTGTTGAAGTGGAGCTCTAGTGTGTTTGGGCAGATTCCAAAGAAGATTCAAGCAAAAAGAAATGAGCTGAACTCTCTGACTTTTCAAGATAAGGATGGAGCTTTAAGTACTGAGATCAATAGTCTAAGAAGAGAAATTAATGACCTTCTTGATTATGAGGAGATTTACTGGGGTCAAAGGGCTAAGGCACACTGGCTTAAGGAGGGCGATAAGAACACAAAGTATTTTCACACCCAAGCCTTTGAGCGGTGTAAGCAAAACACTATAATGGGGATTTGGGATAGTCATGGCAACTGGTGTACTAAAAGAGAGAGTATTGCTCAAGTTGCTATTGACTACTTTGAGAATATGTATAAGACAGCCTCCCCAACTCTGATGCATGAGATAACTGCTGCTATTCCCACAAAGGTGATTGAAGAGATGAATGAAAGCCTAAACAAGAATTTCACAAGAGAGGAGGTAACCACTACCCTCAAGCAGATTCACCTCACAAAAGCACCCAGCCCTGATGGTATGTCTGCCATTTTTTATCATAAGTACTGCGACGTTGTGGGATGTAGCATTACTAATATGGTTTTAAATGTCCTAAATGGTAATATGTCTATGGCTAGTCTTAATAGAACCAACATTGCTCTCATCCCAAAGATTAATAACCCCAAAAAGATGGCTAATTTTCGGCCTATAAGCCTCTGCAATGTAGTGTACAAGCTCATATCAAAAACCATTGCAAATAGATTTAAGGCACTTCTTCCTCATATTATTTCAGAAAATCAAAGTGCTTTCACTTCTGACAGGCTAATAACTGACAATGTTCTTGTGGCGTTTGAGTTGATGCACTTTCTAAATCACAAAAATGTAGGTAAGGAGGGCTATATGGCGGCAAAACTTGATATGAGTAAGGCGTTTGAAAGGGTCGAGTGGTGTTTTATCCAGGCAGTTATGGAGAAACTGGGTTTCAGTTCTAAGTGGGTAAATTTGGTTTTGAGATGCATCACCTCGGTGTCATACTTTGTTTTAATAAATGGTGTTGCTTGTGGGAATATTACCCCTACCCGAGGCCTTCGGCAAGGTGATCCTCTCTCTCCAACCCTTTTTCTCATTTGTACGGAGGGGCTTTCTACTCTTATTCATGAGGCAGCTCGTAACCAGCATTGGACAAGCATTTCTATAAGTTCGGGATGCCCAAGAGTCACCCACCTTTTATTTGCGGATGATAGCATTCTCTTTTGCAAAGCTAGTGTTGAGGAATGTTGGGTATTGAAACAAATCCTTCAAAAATATGAGGCAGCCTTGGGTCAGAAAATAAACACTGAGAAATCCTCATTATTCTTCAGTCCCAACACATCTCAAGGAGTTAAGGATGAGATTTTTGCCACCCTTGGCCGTATGCAAGATTCTAGACACACGAGATACTTGGGCCTCCCATCCTTCATTGGAAGAACGAAGAAGCAAGTGTTTTCTATTCTTAAGGAAAAGATTGGGCAAAAGCTAGCTGGTTGGAAGGCTAAACTTCTCTCTATGGGGGGGAAAGAAATTCTCATAAAAGCGGTAGCACAAGCAATTCCCACGTATACAATGGGGTGTTTCCTCCTTCCCCAAAGTCTTTGAGAAGATTTAGAAAGCATGATGAGAAATTTCTGGTGGGGTCAGAAGCAACAAGAAACTAAAATGAGTTAGGTTAGCT
This sequence comes from Quercus tomentella, assembly GCA_028535165.1. Classification (NCBI taxonomy): domain Eukaryota; kingdom Viridiplantae; phylum Streptophyta; class Magnoliopsida; order Fagales; family Fagaceae; genus Quercus; species Quercus tomentella. The sequence continues at coordinate 33,653,375 of JAPQVY010000111.1, read as the reverse complement.
GGAAAACAATGTGTAAGCAGAAAGCAAATGGGGGAATGGGGTTCAGAAACCTTCAAGCTTTTAACAAAGCAATGCTTGCTAAGCAGACATGGAGAATCCTGCAAAACCCAAACTCTCTTGTGGCTAGGGTTCTCAAATCTAGATATCTCCCTACTGGGGATATCCTAAATGCTAAAATGGGTAATTCCCCATCATACTCCTAGAGAAGCATCCACAGTAGCCTGGATATTATTAGAGAGGGAACTCGTTGGAGAGTGGGCAACGGGAAACTAATCCACATTTGGGATGACAAATGGCTTCAACCCCTTCCACTTACAAGGTCATTTCGCCTCCAAATGACATTCCCCAATTCCCAATGGTCTCATCTTTCATTGACCCAAGGTGGTGGAATGTGGATTTGATAAGAGCATCCTTCCTCTCCTTTGAAGTTGACACAATATTGAAGATTCATCTAAGTCACACCCTTCCAGAAGACAAAATAATTTGGATTGGAAATAGATGAGGAGAATTCTTAGTCAAAAGTGCCTATCACATAGCCCATAATATGATTGCGTCAAATGTTCGAGGAGAAAGTTCAAGTGGGGACCTGTGCAAACCTTTGTGGAAAAGGCTTTGGCATCTCAACCTGCCAGCAAAGATCAAAGTTTTTGCTTGGAGAGCATGTGTCAATGGTCTCCCTACTATGGATGCCATTTTCAGCAGAGGGATTTCTCAGAATAAGATATGCCTGGTTTGTGGTAAAGAAGCTAAAAATATAGATCATGCTCTTATTAGTTGTGATTTTTCATCCTTAGTTTGGAACCTTTGGCCTGAAAATCCTCTTCGATTGCAAGGCTTTGGAAAATCCTTCCTGGACTCTGCTTTATTTATCCTATCTCACTCAACACCTCAAGACTTGGAACTCTTCTTTGCCACGTCTTGGGCTTTATGGTCCAATAGAAACAGAATTGTGCACAAGGATGATAGCCTTTCCCCACTCCAGGTTTGGCATATGGCAAAAATTGCTGCGGAAGACTATGCTTGCTCTGCAAGTTGGGATTTCGACCCAACAAGACCGGCCCCCTCTAAATGGGTTCCGCCACCCCCTGGAATCCACAAGGTGAATGTTGATGGTGCATCTTCAGAGCAAGATAATTTTTCTAGTGTGGGAGTTGCCATTAGAGACAGCAATGGTAAAGTTGTGGCTGCTCTTTACTTGCCACTCCAGTCTTATTACTCTGCCGAGCTTACAGAAATCTTTGCATTAGAACAAGGTGTCCTTCTTGCTCAAGAACTTCAGTTGCCTCGGGTTGTCTTTGAATCAGACTCTTTGGCTGCCATTCAAGCAATCAATGATAAGGCTATGGGAAGCACCTTTGGACACCTTATTCAGGGAATTCTTCAGGTCTGTGATTCTTTCGAGTCTTGCCATTTCAAGCACTTAAGTAGAAACCACAACACAGTGGCTCATGAGCTTGCTCAATATGCCCGAAGAACTGGAAGCCATCAAATTTGGAAAGGCGTTGCTCCTTCCTTTGTTCTACCGTTTCTGCATTCTGATATGGTGTAACTTGTTTGTTCTCTGTCCTGCGTAGCAGGTTTCCTTGTTTGTCTGTTATTGGTTTAATGAAGCTTTATTCCCTTTCAAAAAAGAAAAAAGAAAAAAAAAAAGAAGCAGCTAAAGTGTTGAAGCCATCAAATAAATTACCTACCCCTTTTGAAGGCTAATACCCTTAATAATACTTCTACGAAACTAAAATATTAAGTAAGTTTTTATAAATTCAAAAAAAAAAAAAAATAAAGTTAGTTTTTGGATACATAATCAGCTAAACTCAAACTCAAAGCTACAACCTCAAAAAGGCCAATGATCATTACAACAAATTTCCGAAACAAAGCTAAGTGAAAAATAGGAAAAAAAAATGGCATGAAAAGAAAGCAGCAAAGATGTACGACTTGAATTTTTATTAAGTCAATATTATACAAATAGAAAACAAAAAAGGAAAAAAAAGAAACACCCCCTCCCAAAAAAAAAAAAAAAAAAAAAATTATAATAATACATCATGTAGGATTTTTTTTTTTTTTTTTTTTTTTTAATGATAAATTTACTCTATTGGATTTGTGGCAAATCTGGAAAGATATAGGTGTTGATTTTTGTTGCGGAGAGTATCAAAACAATTATGATAATCTAAATTTACTCAAATGATAATCTTCTCGCTTCTGTCGCTTCTCTATCTCTTTGACTATGACCATATTAAAAAAAAGTAATATTAAAAAAACAATTATGAAATGAAAGAAACACAACGTACAAATAATAATTTCAACAATGTTGAATGAAACTTACTTGTTTGAAAAGAAAGATAGTGATGAAATGAAGAAAAAATTGTGGAAATCAAAGGAATTGTAGATATAAGCTGGAAAAGAGACTTGAGAAAGAGATAAAAGAATAAGAAATTAAAAAATAGGTGAGATTAGTAAAAAATCTATGAAAACAAAAATACACAAACTAATAAATTAATAATTTTAAAAATGTCAAAGGAAACAAACCTTTTTGAAATTTCTTTTTTGAGCTGAACCTTTTTGAAATTGGAAATGATAATGAAGTGAGCAACAAATTTATGAAATCCAAAACTCTATGCAAAGAAATTGAAAAAGGGACAGGTGAAATATATAAAAATAGAGATTGTGGGAGGATGAGAATCCTAGAATATAGACAGATAGACTAAGGACAATGTCAGGAGTACGAACCTCGGAAAGCACCAATAGAACATCCTCGGGAAAATATGAGTAACCCTCTGCAGGTGTAGAGAGACTATAACACTCGAGGACTCCGAGGATACCAACATGCCCTCGAGAAACTGAGAACCAAGGCTAAAGGCCATCGGATGCAAACCGAGGATGAGGAGGAAGATTTGTCGTTAAGCTGGGAAGAAAGGAAAGAGGACAGATAAAGCATCCATTACCTTTGCATTCAATGCTTTGCACCCACTTAGCTGGCTGCATTAATGAGGAAATGACCTTTGAACAGTGTCAACCCAGCTCATAGCCTAGTGTGGAATCCTTCTAGTAAAGCCTTGATAGGACAAGTATCAGAGAAATCGAACTTTGACCCTCCAAATGTAGGGCTCAGATACACCTTGTTTGATTATATAAAGCTGAGAAGGATCTAGAGGAAGGGATTCACTTTTTTAGAATTATAAACCATTTGTAATCACTACCTCAGACTAAACTCGAGGAACTCAATATAGGCCCTTTGAGGCTGCTTCTTACTTATGCGCATTTATTCATACTTAGAATTAATTCAATCACCTCTAGTTAAATTTTTTTCATCTTGTTAAGGGTATTTAAGGTTGATTAAGCATTCCATCTCTTAAAAATTAATTGTGTGAGCAAAAGTAGCAAGTTTAAACTTGAGACTAACTTGTCCCATTTTTTGCCCGCCACAGAGATAGTGTGCGCTTATATAATGATAATAAGATAAAGAAGAAAAAGTTTTTATTTTTTATTTTATATTTTATAAATATGTATAAAAAAAAGTGAGATTGTAAGTGGTGAACGTGGGATGTGGGAAGTGTTTGAAACTAAAACCATTTAGTTTGAATTTGTAGGAGTGGGAGTATAGAAGTTTTTTTTTTTTTTTTTTTTTTTTTTTTTTTTTTATGTGGAATTTTTTTTTTTTTAATTGAAGTGGAAAAGATTTTTTGATAACTGATAAGTAGTTTTAAAAAAATACATTGAAAAAGTAAGTGGATAAGAAAAAAAATTTTCTCATAAAAAAAAAATTGATAAGTAGTAAAACGTGGATGGCAAGAAAATGTGGGGGTTTTAATGTGAGTACTTTTAAATAAAAACCTGGGTATTTTTAAATAAATAAAAAAAGAAATAGATAACGGTTTAGAAAAAACCGACAAAAAAGTGGTCCTATCTTAAAGGCAATATTTTAGAAATGTATTTTTACTAAATTATCATTTAGTTTTGTCTCTCCTTAAACGTAAGTTTTTTTTTTTGGGTAAATTGCAAAGTACACCCCTAATGTTTGGGGTTGCTTGGATTTTACACCCTGAAGTTTAAAAAATTGGATTTTACACCTTGAAGTTTATTTTTGTTAGCAAAATCAGCCCTTCCATTAGTGGGTTGCTGACTTGTGGGTCCCATGAATAGTGCGTGAACAGTGCTACTACAGTGTGTGAAAAGTACTGATACAGTACGTAAACAGTGACAATTGTCCCTTGGCCTAAAGCAAAATGCGTAAAAAAAAAAAAGAAAAAAAAAAAGAAGAAGCAGAAAACGCAAACGCAGTAGACGTGACGTGGATCCAAACACATACTTAAGGTCAGTTTGGATTCACGTCCGGTGTTTGCGTTTGGAGCGTTTTGTTTTGTTTTTTTTTGTTTTTAACCAACATGTTATGCACTGTTCATTGGCCATGAACTGTGAATTTAGGCCAATGAACAGTGCTAAACAGTAATAAACAGAAAAAAAAAAATTATTTTTTTATTATTTTCAGTTTTCAGTTTTCAGCAAAAACGCACACTTAATGTCTTCTTCCCTTCCATTAAACTTTAGCCTTTGCTGGTAGCTAGAGAAAATATTAGAAAATGTTCATTCAGATTTTATGAACATCAAGTACTTTTCACACAGCAACAATCAAACCAACAAAATATCAACAAACCACAAACTGATGTGTTCATCAGAGACAGAGGGAGAGAGAGTGAGGAGGAGATTAATCCAGCAGCGGAGCAGATCGAGTGTTGGTGGCCAAGCTTTATGCAACCAAACCTCAGTCGTTGCCATCGACCACTGCGAGCCACAGAAGGTTGGCTCTCTATCTCTCTAATCTCGCAGGTCTCTCTCTTAAGCTCAGCCATGTCGGAACCTCAAGAGTACAGCCATCGTACATAGCAAGACAAGTCAACGGGGTCTCCACCATTGATGGCCGTCGATCTCTCTCTCTTTTTGTTTTATCCTTTGGTTGATTTGGTGATTAGGTTATGAAAGCTTGAGAATTTCATTTGGGTTTGGCAAATGAGGGCTTGTAGATCCGTGGGTTTTGATATGTGCCCTGTTGAAATTGCTATGTGTTTTCGAATGGGTTTTTAATTTGAGTTGCAATTTTTTTAGTGTTTGTTTGGATAGAAAATCTTGATTTCTTGAGAAAATTTTGAATGCCCAAAGTATTGTATTTTAAGTATTTTGGTTGTTGGTTTTGCTCATTAATTATTGTGTTGAGTTTCTTTGGAAAATTTTCTGTTTGGTTACCCAGAAAATGCTGGGATTTTTTAATTTTTATTTTTTTTTCTATGGCTGGATTCATTTGGATTTTTGCATCACGTTGTCATTTTTCAGTGTTTCTTTGGAAAGAGATTCTTGATTTTCTTGGGAAAATTTCGAATAACCTGAAAATCAGAAATGCTATAAAAAAAATATAGATTTATTTTAATTTTAGTTAAAGAGATTAAATAGTTAATAACACATGTCACTATTTAATTGGTCCCACTAGCAAATGTCACAATATGATGTGGCACTTAACGAACACATCAGCAAACCACCAACGGTGGGTCTGATTTTGCTAACGGAAGTAAACTTCAGAGTGTAAAATCCAGTTTTTCAAACTTCAAGATGTAAAATCCAAGCAATCCCAAATGTTAGGGGTGTATTTTGCAATTTACGTTCTTTTTTTTTTTTTTTTTTTGAGAATGAAGTCCATTTATATTATTCCAATGAAACGGTAAAATTAGTTTGAACAAAAAGAGAAATTGATGGTGAAACATCCTCCATTCATACAAACAAGTTAAGCGCTAATCTCGCCAAACCATGTGCCACATTGTTACCCTCTCTCTTGTATGAGAATAGGATAATTCTGAAAAGTTCCTCTCTAATAGCTTAGCATCTTCAACGAGTAAACCATATGATGCTAGTCCTGCATTGTTGGACCTCAATGCTTCCGTAACAACACTTGAATCCCCTTCAATCACAACTCTGTCCACACCAACTTCTGCAGCAAACTCAATGGCTTGGGTTGCTGCCATAGCTTCGATCTCCACCGGTCTGTAAGCTTGACTAAGATTTTGAGCAAGTGATGCGATAATCAAACCATCATGATCTCTTATTACAACTCCTATACCTGAACAGTTTGAGCTTGAACAAACAGCTCCATCATAATTGACTTTGAAGGAACTAGGAGGAGGGGTCTTCCACTGTATGCGACTGGATTGTGTAGTCCGTATAGGTGTGGTTGGCTGGGCAGCAACGAACTCAGCAAGCCATTCTGCAGCAACCCAAGACAGCAGATCAATGGGATGGTGGGGTTGTTGATTTCTCACCTTTTTTCGCTGCTGCCCAAAGCACCACGCTGTCACTGAAAAGATTTCAGCTCGCTTGCCATGATCAAAAATCCAGTTCAGCAACTCCCTGAAGTTTGGATATCTACCCAAGACCTGAAATCCCATTCTGCAGCATCCCACACCCCATCCAATTCGGAACATGACCAAAGTGCATGAAGCATATCTTCTTGAGTTGTGGTGCACCTGTCACAGCGATGATCAGTGAGCACCTGGCGACGAACCAGATTGCATTTCGTTGGCAGAGAGTTTCTACAGGCACGCCATGTGAAGTGTTTCACCTTGTTTGGAACATAAAGAGCCCAGATTTTTTTTCAAAGAGATTGAGCAGGGTCTGGTGGAGCTGGATGAGTGAAACCAGCATCTTGATCTTTCAAAAATTGGTACCCGAACTTGCAAGAGTATTGCCCATTCTCAACTCTAGGCTAAAACAATGAATCTGTGGCTGCATTTTTTGCTAAGGGAATTCTTTTGATTAATCCTGCCTCTTGTGGAGCAAAAATCCCATCAATCATTTCATGGTTCTAAGTTCTGTTGTCCTGATTAATCAAGCATTCCACCGTTGCTTCTTCCATTGAATCCAGGATAGGGGATGAAATTTTGGTTGGGTGTTTTGTATGTAGCCAGTAGTGTTGCCAAATTTCGATGGACTTTCCATCGCCAACCCTCCAATAAGCGCCTTCCAGAATCACATCTCGCCCTTTGAGGATGCTTTTCCATGCTTAAGAACCAGCCTTTGACTCCTTTGCATCCAAAATAGAGCAATTTGGAAAGAACTTTGCTTTGAAGACTCTATGGAAGAAAGAATCAGTTGTTGAGGATACTTAAATGTAAGTTGTTGGAGTATTTTGGAACAAAAAAAAAAGTCCAGTCCAAATAGGGGAAACCTCTTAAATTGTAGTATAGATCATAGTTATTAAACACGGACCGAACATTGACCCGGTTTGTGAGTTGGGTCACTGGTTCAACTAGTGGGTCATTGGTCGAACCGTAGGGTCAAAGAAATTTTTTTTTAAAATTAAATATATATAAAATTAAGTTTGAGAAATCATAACCTGAATATGTAAATGGAAAAAAAGCATATGCCTAAATTAAACTTGCTATTATAATTCAAAATCAATGTTTTATAAGCAATAGCATTAAAAATTCTATAAAATTCACAAGGAAAATAAACGAATGTCATAAGATAAGTCTTTGCTAAATAAAATCTTGTTACATGTTTTAAAATTATGTATATTAAATAATAAAAAGGAAAATCTCAAACTCTTGTTTAACTTACCATATTATCACACATTTAAATAATAAAAGAGTCAATAAAGTGGACCTATTAATGTAATTTTATACAACTCACAAACCCGGCCGGGTTAATAAAACCCACTCGGGTCACACGGGTTGCTTAAAATCCACTGAGATACACTGGTTTTGATCGGGTCATGTACTGTTCCGATCCAATTGATCACCCAGCTCGGTTTATGCGTCGGGTCACCAGGTCATCGGTCCGACTGGCTAGGCCGGGCCGGGTTTAATAACACTGGTATAGATAAACAAAATAACCAATTCATAATTATTAACAATATTCAAAGAAGTAAGCAAGGTTCCATGATTATTCATCTTTATCAATTAATATTTGGGTTCGAATGAATTCCAAATCTCTTTCTCAACCACAATAAACTTTACCATTCGAGATAATTAGAACCCACACAACATTATGTGTTTTTCTTAAAAAAAAAAAAAAAAAACTATTCTGTTCAAACTATGGAACCACTAATTAAATTGCCATGAGAAAAAAAAAAGTGGAACAAAAAATAAAAGAAAATGCTAAAGCTACTACAAAATTTACATCAGAAGGTTTAAAAATTGATGAGGTAAAAATGTGATTAGCGCTACTTAAACAATATAATAAATAAATATTTGAATAAATATTTTGTGATTAGTGGCATGCTTGTTTATATGTGTGTGTTTGTGTGTGTGTGGTGGAAATACATTTTTGATTCCTACATTTTTTTTAATACCGAATACGGTCCCTAAAATTAAAAAAAAAAGCATTTTCATTTTAGTCACTGCCATCATCTCACTAACGAAAATTGCCTACGTGGTAGACAGAGTGCATCGTTGGCATGTTAGATTCAGATGTGGTTAATAAAATAATAATAAAAAATTCTTGGTTAGCATCCACATCACATTTGACCTTTAAAAAAAAAATTATCAGTTTTTAAAAAAGAAAAAGAACATAATTATAAACAAAAAATAATTTTAACTCCCAATCCTTCTGTGTGTGTGTTTATTTCTTTTTCTTTCTTTTTTCTTCCGAATCTTGCCACCTCCCCTTCTTTCTTCTTTCGATCTCTCATCTCAATTTCTCTTTCTCTCATTCCAAACTCTTTATCTCTCAGATCAGTGTCTCTTTTCTTACATATCAGTGGTTCCTTCTCTCTCTCTCTCTCTCTCTTGGTGGGTCTTTCTCTCTTAGATTGGTGGCTCCATGGCTAACTATTGGTCTCTCTCTCTTTTGAAACTCTCAGTCTAACCTTCTCTCTCTCTCTCTCTCTCTCTCTCTCTCTCTCTCTCTCTTTGTGATTTCCCTTGTAAAACAAATATTGGTGGTGGTGGTTGGTGGTTGTGAAGCGGTGGTTGATTGAGTCCAATGGTGGGTTGTGAGTGGGTTTGTTTTTGGAGTGGGTCATGGGGTGGGTTGGTGTGTTTTGGTGTTTTACTTGAGATGTTTTGGTGTTTTGGTGATTGCTAAGTTTTGGTCTTAGTTTAAGATTTCTATATGTGTTTTGCATGTTTGGTTGCTAAGAAAATGCAAGAAAAGACACAAAAATATTGATTTTTTAATTTTCTAGGCAACCAATTATTTGAGGAAGAACATGAACAATTCTGGGGAAGTGAGAAAGAATATGAACAGTTCTGGGGAAGAACATGAATAACATGTTCTTCCAACTAAATAATGAAAAGAAAAATAAAATTAGAAGTTTAGAATTTGATTTTATTTGATGTGGTTTTTTAAATAAAAAAAAAAATTAAATATCAACATGGCATTTTTAAAATGTCAAATAAAATTTTTCACTAGTATTTTATTGACCACGTCAGCGTTTAACATGCCAATGGTACACTCTGTCTGCTATTTAGGTAATTTCCGTTAGTGAGATGATGGTAGGGACTAAAATGAGAATGCTTTTTCGATTTCAAGGACCGCATCCAGTAAAAAAGAAATGTAGGGACCAATCATTGGATAAATAATTTGAAAATTCAACCGTTGGATTACATATTCTCTATATTTTTAACATGCATGCCAAAAATCTATATTGGATGTGAATGTTGGCAAATCCACCGTTAGATTACATTGTCTTTGTATATTATCCTTGCAAAATTTCAAGATTATTAAAGATCAGAAACATTGATCAATTCCCCTTGTTTGTATTATGAATATATGACAAGAAAAATTCCACGACTGTAGATCTTGCATTTCTTCATTTTTTATTTTTATTTTATATAATACTTAAGTGATAATTTGTTCAACTATGAGATGCCAATAAGAGAATTTCAATAACAATATTGTTCTTAAAAAAAAAAAAAAAATCTTTAACTTATATAATGAAAGTAAGTACAAAGATATATATATATATATATATATATCTACAATGAATTAATATATAAGCCTAATATAATTTTTTTTCTTTACCATACCCAAATGATTAAGACAATTGATATTACAATACCCGCACATTATGAAGATATGATAAACATATGCACAAACATACAACCATGTTAAACTTAAACATACTTATAAGTAAATATATTTTTAGCAACATAACTATTTTATTGAAAATTATCTTCAACTTCACCAATTCTAATGTTTGTTATGTTATATCCATAAGAAACATAACTATTGACCAGCAACTCATTTTGCTTCAGTTTTGAGTTGGATTTATTCAATCCATAGTCATAGAACCCCAGTTAAACTGAACCTATTCTATGGTGTTTAGGTTTCTCAGTATTTGCATTTTTTATATTTGTTCAACTCTCAAATTGTCTTACAAACTCTCCTTAGGGACTAACTAGGAGTGTTTTTGTTTTGATTGTCATTTGATCTAGTTTACCTATCGACTAGTGACTCATCTATTTCAACTTTGAATTAGATTTATTCAATCCATAATCATACAACCACAATTAAACTTCTTGAATCTATTCTATGTTGTTTAGGTTTCTTAGTATTTAGTTTTTTTTTTTTTTTTTTTCAAAAAAAATTATTTTTCTTATAACAAACTATCCTTATAACTAAACAAGGTTTTGATTGTTATTTGAGCTGGTTTAAGTAGTACGCTTTTGTTAGCTTATCTTAAGTACTAGTTTGTTTTAACTTTCGCCGTAGGTTTAGCCATACCTAGATTGAGAAAATTATTAAACATTGTAATCCAGCAAATTGATAAATGTTTAAGATTATTTTGCTCTCTTTTACATTATTGTTCTCGTTGTGCAAATCAATGTTTTCTGTATTAACTTCAAAGAAAGAAATTTTTTTTTGATCTACCTTGTAGGTTTTTCCATTTCTTTTGTACTTAAATTAATAAACATTCAAGTCCAGCAAATTGATGAATGTTCTATATTATTTCACTTTCTTTACATCACCTTCCTAGTTATGTCGGTTGACAATTTTAGCATAAAATTCCCAAAAAAGAATGATAATTAGTGAGTGAGATAATGCCAATATTTGCTCAAAACCCCTATACATATTCGTAGACATAAAATTTAGAGAATTATATATAAATATATATATATAAATATATATTTATATATATATATCGGTGAACATATAAAGAATGATAATTATTTTGGGCAAATGTTATTTCTTTTATTTTTACAAATTAACTACTTCTAACATGGTGGGTTTCACCTTATAAGATGGAGTATAGTTGAACAAACAAATTCTGAGTTTCAAATAGAGCTCTTTGTTTCCTCTTTCAATTGACATCTAAAACAATAGTTTAAACATATATATAACGATAACAAGTACAAACTTTGAAACAATTTTTTTTTTCATATCTAATAAATTTCCAACATCAAAAGAAGTCTTCTTAGATTTATTTTAAATAATCTCTCCAAATACTATGTAGAACATATATCTATACATAAACATAAAAACAACAATAAAAGTTGAGACAAAAGCATGATGATTTTTTTTTTTCATGTTGAAAACTTCAATATTGCCAACCATATTATCTATACAAAACACAAAGAATTTACTAAAATCAATTAAATTCATAAAATTACCTTTATAAAACTAAACCTAGGACTTTTTACTGCCAAATTTTGCGAACTAAAATAATTTTTTATATGATTTTTACTTTACTTAATAATTAAATAAAATTGTACCACTTTATCCAATGGTACAACTAGTTCATTCAACCGGCTTTTATTCCTGTAATTGCATAAGGATCGATCATAATAGCAAATAACTCAAAGGCTTGAGGTTTGCTTCTAACCAACACTGTTAATCAGCAAAGGAAAAAAGTGATACTTTTGCCCAATCAATGCAAAAGAAATCTTGATACCAAATGGGTTCATAGTTCCAAAAAGAGCATGCATGGTAGATATCAGGGCTTTTGAACACAAATGACATATGGCTTTAGGCAGAATTTTCCTCCTCTTTAGATTAACATTTGTTGGCAAAGCATCAGAACAAGCCTTCTAGGCAAAGAACTTAAAGCTTCCTAGGAACTTTCTAAGTTTTCAGACACTAGACCAGAAACATTTTAGTACTAGCTCAATGTTGGACCTCTGTCTCTATGGCTTTCCTCATAGAGAGGGATCTCCTTAATCCTTTTGAGCCTCAAAAGGAAGAAACACATGATATACAAGGTGAGAGTTCTACCAACCTGAATCATCATGAGTAAGAGTTGCAACCTTAGCATCATTAGGAAAATGGGGAAGGAGGTGAAATCTGTGAAGCAAGGGCATGCCAAAAACAACGCCATACCTGTGTTTGACACATGTCGAACTCGGATACTACATTTTTGATGAATAAACGATTCATTAAAATAAACTAAGAAGGAACAACAGGGATAAAGCACAGTCTGCTACAAAACACCCCATTAAAATCATCCTCAAACACACTTAAAATGTCCACAGGCGGACTACTAAGAAAGCTAAAGTCTACTTCTATGCAGCAACTCATCATTGCAAGACTATCTGCACCTTGTGAGATGAACCACTCTAGCATCAGGATAAATTAAGCACCAACTGGGGTGGACAAAAAATCTATCAATTCTCTCTTGAATCAATGCCTGCATTTCCCTTTGGTTTGTCCACGTGAAACAGGGTCCCGAAAAACCAATATCGATCATATTACATTTGTCAAGATAATCCTTGAACAATAGTGACCTGCTCACACTGACTGCTCTTCCCCCAAATTTATCATCCCCTAAAAGGGGTTCATTGAAGTCCCCAGCTATCACCCACGACATATTTTGAAGTTCTGCAACTTTCATTAGATTGTTCCGTAAAGTTTTCCTTTCGGCACTCCTAAAACTAGCATAAACAGCAGTAAAAAACCTGCTAGAGTTAGAGGCTCATACCTTCACTTCAAGATGAACCTCCTGCTTTGTTTTGGCCAGAGGTGATAGGTCCATCCTATCTGAATCCCAAAGTACCTACAACCCACCAGCATAACCAATGGTGTCTGTGTGTATTACTCCATCAAACGGTAGCCTATCAGTTATTTCCCTTGCTCTATCACCCCCAATTCGTGTCTCCATCACAACTAATATTGCAGGGTTGTGATTCTGCACCAACTCCCTCACATGACTTTGAAATGAGGGCTTCAATGCCCCCTACAATTCCACACTATGATATTCATCATAAAAATTAAATCAGGGATCGGGCACTTATCAACAGGAGGTACCAACTTCACCTCTTCCATCAAATTCCATCCGGTCCTCTTGAGCACCTCCATCGTTTGTCCTTCCCCAGATGGCATCGTCAAAATGTGCTGAAACACTCCCATCTCCAACTTCCTCAACAATACATGAATATTAATCATCATTGTGGTTTGGATGACTTGAATCAGTTTCGTGATGAGCCTGCTTCTTGTGGTGATGGAGCACATTGGTTGTCTCTTTAGCAATCTTCGTTCCAAGAGACACTCCTCCCACACCAGTGTGTGCTCCTCCATCGGAGTTGGTACTCCCCAAGCTGGGTCAGTCAGCGGCAACCACCCTTCCCTTGCTCTCGCTTTGGTTAGCAGCAAAATGGACTTCCACGCTTTCCATACTACCCCCTTGAAATTGATAGCCCATCGTTGGCCAATTGGGTGTTGAGAGCTGAATCTCAAAGGAAGTTCTCTGTTTTGGTTCTTCATGACTAAGGCTCGGAGCTTTTAGTAAAGGTTTGGTGGAAGTATTTGGTTGAGATAAGTTTAAACACTTTGATTGAGAAATACCAGCGGCGCACATAGTATCAACTTGAGGAGCCCTATGCCGCACAAGGACCTTTTTACCCTTCATCGAAGCCTTGAGACTGTGCCTTGAAGGTTTAGTATCTTCCTCAGGCCGGGCCTCATTGTGGGCTGAAACTTAAGGATTGGGCGTATGGATTGAAGGGAGTTGGGCCCGTCTCACGGGTTCTTCATAGATAGGCTGTATGGCATTCAAAACCTGGGCTCTATCCGCAATTCTTAAGGGAGATAACTTACGTTTGGCCTCTCGGATAGGCCCATTAGGAGAACCAGCCCTACTCGACAAAATACTCTCCTTACTTTCCTGCCAATTTACCCCTTTGCCCCTCGAAACGTGAGGGTACACTTGACCTGTAGTGACCCCACCACTTCTTTGTGCTTTTGTCGTGTTTTTCCTTCAAGTCATTACTACCCATGGCCCATATGCCCTTTCATGCATGCCTCCCAGCATGTCCACTTGCACGTCTTCCCTAGGGCTCGCATCTGATCTTGGACTATCCTGAGCATGCGAATTGCATGAGTTCTTACCCATCTCCGTTGTCCCTTCCTTCCTTGCCTTCGCATTCGATATATCCTGGCGTATGGTGTATGGACATGTTTCCTTGCGGTGGCCCATTCTACCACACCCAAAGCAAAGTTTGTGTATGCCCTCGTACGCCATCAGTTGCTTATGTTTCCCGATGAGAATAGTAGTTATCAGTGGCTGCTCCATATCAACCTGAATACAGAGTCATGCAAATCTGCCTCTTAACTCAGTGGCTGTGAAGGTATCCACTCTTAGAACTTTGCCAATGGAACTACCAATATGATGGAGGGCTTCTGCATGGTAATACTCAATAGGAAGCTCATTCAATCTAACCCATACTGCCACAAAAGTGACATTGGCTGTTGTAGGTTTGAAATTAGGTTCCCAAGGCCTTAAGGAAAGAAAGTGCTCACCTATGAACCACGATCCTTTCTTCAAGACATTTTTGAAATCTTCTTTCAACAAAAGCTGCGCAAGAAAGAATCCATGACCAAGAGGCACACAGTCCAGACATCTAGCTTGTTTCCACAATGACAAAAGCTTCGGCTGTAGAAAATTAAATCCCACTGACTTACCATATACCTTAACAATAAGACCTCTTGCCCAGGGACCTCGAATGAGCTGCTTAAACTCCTTGGAGAACTTAATTGCAGCAACACCTTGCCGGAGTACCTCCACTTCCTCGTCTGACTCAGCATCATCCTCCATAAAGTCCCCAAAGTTAAAAGCTTGAGTGTATGCACCTGGGATCTCTCCAACCAACTTATCTTTGAAAGACATATTTTGACTCCATGGTCCAGTACCATGGTTTGGAGATGGAGGGCCCGAGGTCTACCCTTCACAAAACCCAACATGGTTTACATCTTTCACTTTTTTCTTGCTACGTGCAAGTTCTGCTTGTTCTTCCCTAGAGAGAGAGAGTGAGGAGAGACCATTTCCCTAGAGAGAGATGAGGTCGGGTACCGCATTGACACACGCACGTTTGTGTTTAGTACGTGTTGAGAAAGGAAAAAAAAAAACTTTTTAATTGGTACTTGGCTTGGACATGGTCTGGATATAGTTAAGATATAGGAGAAATGGAAAAAAAAAAAAAAAAAAATCAACTACTTAGATGTACAAGATTTCTCTCCGAACTAGTTTGCAGAGAAACTCTCTAAACTTTTCGTATATATTTTTTATTGAATGTAAATTTTAAAAATATAACCATTAAATTACATGTTTTTTATCTTTTTAACATGCTTGTCAAATTTCGTTCAAATCGGATATTATTTACTATTCGATCAATAAACTTATTTTTTTGTGCAGAATTATTTACTACAAAAACTTAAAATTTAAACATGTCATTGATGACATAGCTATTAATCTTTGATTTTCTTGAAATTTTGCAGGTATGGATAATATAATAAGAATCTTTAATTCAACAGTTAGATTTTCAAAAGTCATATCCAATATAAAGATACATGAGAAGTTTGGAGAGAAACATTTTTCGCCTTAGATCTCGTTCTTGAAATTTTGCAAATATGGATAATATAATAAGAACCTCTAATTCAACAGTTAGATTTTCAAAAGTCATATCCAATATAAAGATACATGAGGAGTTTGGAGAGAAACATTTTCCGCCTTAGATCTCGTTGTATTTCCACTCCAACTACTCAAAAAAGATAGATTAGCACAAATCGAAGCTCATTGGTGTAGATTGGAGCTGCTCCAGGCACAAATCAAAGCTCATCGATGCAAATCTATTGCTTCCTCCTCACTTTATGCACAAGATGGGCCTTTAGATCTCTCTCTCTTCGTGTTGGATTGTTATGGCTGTGGGTGTTCTTGTTTTGTTTTTTTTTTGGTTTTTGTTTTTGTTTTTGTTTTTGTTTTTTGTTTTTGTTTTTTTTTTTTGAATTCTTACTTTCCGGGGAACAAAAAGAAGAGGTTTTTCATTTTTGGTGCCGGTTGTTTTGGTTGTGGGTGTTCTTTTATGGAGTAAACATCGAAGAAACCAAGAAACAACACAAGTAGGCAGTCAGGTTCTACTTTTCTATTTTTTAAAAACTTTCAAGGAGTGAAAAAAAATAATAAAACAAGAAAAAATAGTAAGTAGTAAACAGTAACAATACAGCTTGTTTTATTTTTTAAAATTATTTTTTCAACTTTAATATTAAAACACATTAGTCACAAGAGAAAGAAAAACAAAAAAAAAAGTTTACTTTGTTTAAAACTTAAAATAAATCTAAATTATACTTAAATATATATACAATATAACTAAAAATAATAATTAATTAATTTTTGTACTCACGACATATTGTATTCTAATTTTTCAAAAAGTGCCATGTCATTATGTCTCATATCATGTTGTACGCCGGTTTGTGTTTGTAGTTTGTACTCGTGCTACATGAGGCAAAATTACCCTATCACCATTATTCTCGGGAAGATAACTGTTTTCAAAGATCTGAATATTTTTTTTCGATCCCCAACCCTCCATTTAGCTCCCATGGAGATGACCCTCTCACTAGTAAATGTATCAGCAATTTCTCCTAAAAAAAAATGTATCAGCAATTTTTTCCCCTATATCATATTTTTTATTTTCTAAAATAGTCATATTTATCCACCACAATCCCATTGTCATAATTCTACTTATCTTGGCCCAAATCCTCAATTGCATCGTATCTTACTGCAAGAATGGTCGTGTCCGACCATTGTCCTTCCGTATTTATGGGCTCGGTGTAGTTGGATTAGATGGCTTGGACCACTTGGGATGTATTGGGCCCAATAAGTAAAATTTTTAGAAAAATACTAAAGATACCACAAGTTTTACTATATGAAACTTAGAGCATCCACAGTAGTGGATCTAAAATTTTAGCTTTTTAGCTATACGAAAAGTCACTTTATCTATTTTATCTTCATACACCCTACAGCAGTGGAGCTATTTTAACTTTTAATACAATAAAATAATATAAACACTACAATAAAATAATATTTCATTCAACCACCAACACACCACCACAACCACCATCAAACCCATTAAAATCACTGTACAACCACATCCCACCGTGCCCATCAAAACCAGTGAACAAAACAAAAACCCAGAAAAATCAACACAGCCAAACCAATGAAGAAGATCAAAACAAAAACCCAGAAAACTCACCAGCCATGACAACCACCACCACAACCCACTGCCACTGCCACAACCACAACCATAAACCACAAAACTCATAGCCAAAATCATCCACCACCACCACAACCAAAATCCACAAACCTACTGTCAAAATCATCCACCACCACTACCATAGCCAAAATCAACCACCACCACCACCACAGCCACCAAACCCATATTAAAAAAAAAAAAAAAAAACTCAATCACAGCAAAGAGAATAGAGAGATGGGTGGCGACGATGGCTTGCGGCTTGGGGAGGACGGTGTCGGTGTGGGTCTAATCGTCGTAGCTTCAGACCGGAGTTGAGGAGGCGATGTTGACGATGAGCTTCAGATCAGAGTTGACGACGAGCTTCAGACCGGAGTTGAGGAGGCGACGTCGATGATGAAGCTGTGACGTTGACGATGAGCTTCAAACCGGAGTTAAAGAGGCGACGTTGACGAGCTTCAGATCGGAGTTGAGGAGGCAACGTTGACGATGAGCTTCAGACCGGAGTTGAGGAGGCGACGTTGATGATGCGGATGAGCTTCAGACCGGAGTTAAGAGATGGAGATGAGAGTGAATGAGAGAGAGAGAGAGGCACGGTGAAAAGAGAGAGCAAGAAGGAAAATAAAATAATATATATTTTTTTAGCTCTCATGAACAGTGCACATCTATCTATAGATGTGCATTGTAGCAATAGAGCTAAAATTTTTAGGTTTAGCTCCACTGCTGCAGTAAGATTTTTGTGTTTGTGGAGCTAAATTTTAGCAATATAGCAATATGCCTCCACTGCTGTGATTGCTCTTACAAACTGATGTGATAATAAATGTAATTAGTGCGTATCAACTTATCTCATAATCAAATCTTGGAATTGCCTTTTTCTGATTAATAACACATCAGTTTGTAAGACTAATGTAATAAAACTAGTACCTGTACATTGCTCAATTTTTTATATTTCCTGTCAATTCAAACCCTGTGAAACAAAAATCAGTAAACCACTAGTCATATTCATATGAAGTATCATTTTCTCAAATCAAAAGCAACTTGAACCATGAAAATTTTAAGGTCCATTCTATTCTCCATTTACACATATCTTTAGCAACCGAGTAGAGGGTATTCTCACGAGAGAGAGAGAGAGAGAGCCATCAAAATCAAAATCAAACCCAAACAACCACAAACATTCCCAAGAAAAATCATAAATGTTGACTCTGTAGTGTAGGTGTAGTGTAGGTAGGCAAATCGTAAACAAAAGTTGTGTCTTGAGAATGTGGTTCATGTGTATTTGAAGAAGACTTGTACTCAAAAAAATTGGAAGTTTTGAAATCTCGATTCATGTCGATCAATCAAGATTTTTGATACATGACACTTAACTTGATAGGTCGAGAATTGTCCTGCTGATAGATTCTAGATCCAGCCCAATCATTTATCTAAGCTTCTAGGTTAGAGTTGAAGACCATTCAAGATCTGGCGAACCAGTTGAAGTTGCTATATCCAATACATACACAAGCTACTAGAGGGAATCTTCAAGAGGGTTCTTGAAGTTGTAAGCACGTTCCATAAGATCCATAGAAAGAAGAGCTCAAGAATTTGGAGCTGTCTGGGATCATATTAGTAAGTATTACATGACATAACATTAAGTTTTAAGGGTTGAATCTATCGTAAAACTTTCACTCTATATTAATAAATTTGTTTTCCTGACTCGAGTTTTCTCTTCATCACTACATGACTATATCACAATGTTCATTATCTTTCGTTGTTATTGTTTTGCGATATGGCGTGTAAATGACTAATAGAAACTGAATCTCCCAGCATAGGTTAATTATTACTGTAAGACTTAAAATTGGTAATTTGGCACAACCTGGGGTCTACATTTGCCCCAACAATAAACATGAGAACTCTGAATATTATTATTTTTTCTTAAAGAAAAGTCAATTTTGAATGAACATACCTTACTAGTCACAAGGGCTATTACCGATATAACCTATGAAGAATCTAGAAGAGATAATGAAGAATTGCTTCAATTTAGGCCGATCAAATTATATAATGGAAAACATTGCCGTGCTTTGATGCATCTAAAACATGAAAACCCATGTGAGAAATAGAGGAATAAGGTCGCAAGACTCAAACTATAGCCCTAAAAATCGAAAACAAAGCCACCAAAAAAAAAAAAAAAAACCATTGAGAAGCTAGAAGCGGATGTGATAAATCACTAAAGTCGGCTGAATAAAAAAAAGAAAATGACAAGTCATTCCCATCGTTGGAGCGGTTTGACAATTGGACCAAATGAGGGATTTTTTTTTTTGGTAGTAGGTTTAATAGTTTTGGCTATTTGTGCCGACATAGTTAATTCTTACCTAAGTCTGGTGTGAAAGCTTCATCATATCCAAATAATTCTTGATTATAGGGATAATAAGAATTGTCATTATTAGCAACAGAGGCTTTTGAGGATGCCTCGGATTCTTGGTCATCTTCCTTTGCTTCTGAGTTAGCATTTGCAGCTTCTTCTTCATCATTCCATTGTTGTTTTAACAGTGCAATTATGGCAGATTTGCTGAGACCATCGAAGGCAAACTTCTTTTTTTTGGACTTAGCAAAAGACTTAGCAGATGTGGTAGCAGATGTAGTAGCAAGTGTAGTAGGGTGAGGCATGACTGCCTAAATAGGGGGGGTAAGTCGATGAATGTCTTCTTTCATTGATCATTAAAGTTTGTTGTTATTATTACCAAAACTTATTTTAACAATTCCATCAAGATTCTATTGGATATAATCAAGATTAATTTCATCAGAAGCAAATTAAGCAGGCTGAGTTTCTCATTCCAACAACCATTCATTAGGAAGAGTAATATCTTTCCAATGAATCAATTTTGGAATTTGATCCTTAGCATCTGCAGTGGAACATTAGATTAATAAAGTCTTGTCACTAGTATTTTTAAGTCTAGCATTTGGATTAAGATTAGTTTTCAACAATATAATAATAATAATAAAAACAAGTACTACGTCCACAATATTTTCATTGCACTTTCTCAACAAATCTTTGGAGTTAAGTTGTTATTAGTTTTAATTTGAATTCATAACTGAAATTACTTTTTAACCTACCAACAACAGTTAGTAGTAATTTACCGCTTAAAATTTGTTGTGTATATATTATGGAAATAACATTTATCATGTTATAATATGTATTTTAAACTATTAAGAATGCACGAAACAACACACCGTTATGCTTATATATTGTTATGTGCAAATTTTTTTTTTTTGTTTTTGTTTTTGATAGAGTTTTAAGACATAACGTTTGTTTCTGATGATTGTGTTATTTATCATCAGATTAAGACATCAGTCGATTTTTGGTGTAGGTGAAGATTGAATATCAAATCACTTATTCAATTTTCAGAAACTTCACCTGTTAAATTAATTGAAAACACAGTACCCTGCAAACTTTGTGGGCAACATTCTTTGCTTGAATGTCAGAAAATGATAAAAATGAACAATTCTTCTACGTCTACAAGTTTTGTGCCACAAATGCGGCTTTTTTCTCCACTATTCAATATCGACCATATCAGTGTTGTAATAAAAACTGTGGCATAAAAAATTATGTTGTCAAACTTTCTCTGAAAGATTTTATTTAAGGCTTCAAATTTTTTTTCTTAAAATTTGAAATGCTATACGTTCACCAAAAATTTTGTCAATTCATGTAATTTTGCATCATTCATGCCTTTTCTTGTACTTTTGATAGGGAAACAAAAAGGCATTCTTTTTTTTAATCGTATAAGAATGAACTCTCGAAATTGTCTCGACGTAATTAATCTTTTGTTTCCCATTAATTTTGTTAATGGTAATTCTTTCTGATTGGGAAATGGATAAAAAAAAAGAAAAAAAGAATTTGATTCGAGTTTATCTGGCCTGGCCAGAACCAAAAAAGTCCAGAAAAGGCTGCCTCCATTAAATGATAAAATACAAAAGCAGACTTACAAAGTCAAACAAGCAACGCATAAACAATCAAAAAGAAAGGTCCCACAGCTCAGCTAATCTCCAATGTCCAATCTCTGTTCTCCATTATTCTCCAAAATCAAACATCACCCTTTAACGAAAGATGCCGTCTTGAACCAAACTGCTCCCAATTCCTACCTGCAATTCAATTCTTCTCTTTGTTCACTTCAACCACCACCTAACCTTGAACCTTTCTCTCTCTCTCTCTCTCTCTCTGATGGTTTTGCTTTGGTGTTTTCTTTGTCTGCATAACCAAATCCCTGTCTCTTGAAATGGGGTTTCTTCATAGAAAGCTGGGTAGTATCGATACAAACTGTTCATCATGTTATAATGGTGATGATGTTTCAATCAATTGTTCAGGTGGATGTCAATATAGCTGTCTTTTCTGCTTCAAATATTCCCCACCCCCAACAAGTCCTCCCCCCTCTTTAGAAAAAACCCATAAGATCCCAACTTATGTGATCGCCATAGGCACGGTTCTCGCCGCTGCTTTTATTATCGTTTGTTTTTTGGCTATCTATTCACGCTACTATTTACGCCGGCGGAACTCAAGGAGGAGCACACAGCCACGAACTGAGGAGACCCAGGATGAGTTTTTTGATGAAGAAGAAGGACCTATCATTGACCATCCCATCTGGTACATACGCACCGTTGGTCTACAACCATCAGTTATAAGTTCAATCAGGGTTTGCAAGTATAAGAGAGGTGATGGTCTTGTTGAAGGAACAGAGTGCTCTGTTTGCTTGGGCGAGTTTGAAGAAGATGAGAGTCTTAGACTGTTACCCAAGTGTGGTCATGCTTTTCACATCCCTTGTATTGATACTTGGCTTAGATCACACACCAATTGCCCCATGTGCCGTGCGCCTATCATCAATAGCACGTCCATGACGCCGGTGCCAGAGCCTGATGTCGAGAATTTAGATGCAGGGGAAGAAGCCCAAGTGGAGATTTCACATAGTAGTAGTGAATCCGATCGGGACATTGAAGAAGAGGTTTGTGAGTTAAGGATTGGTGTAGAGGAAGAAGGTGGATCAGTGTCTGAGAATGGTGAGAAAAGATGTGGGAATTCAAATGTGGGAGTGAATGACATACAACCATTGAGAAGATCAGTTTCCTTGGACTCTTTGTCAGCTTCAAGGATCAGTCTTGCTGTTGCTAATATTGTTCCAGTAGAGTCTGCTGGGAATTCAGAAACCCAATTGGTAAAATTGAATGAAAACACAAGAATTGTTGGAAATAGAGGTGATGGGAATAGGAATTTATTGAGATTATTGGGTAGTTCTTCAAAAGCGAGATTGCTGCCAAATAGGCCTATTTTCATGAAGAGATCTGTTTCCTGGAGTGGGAAATTCAAGTTAGGCAACTATAGCCAGAACCGAAACTTGGTTTTGCGAAGCTTTTGATCTTGCTCATGTTGTCAAGTAAGTTTTCTGAAAAAATTGATGTGTCACAAGTTCTTGCTAAGCTGAGATGTTACAGAATTTTACTTTTATGTGTCTGATACTATATAATAAAGTCATAAGGTCCCAAAGTGTGTAGTGACAAGAGGAAATTGAGATTGATCCATAAGTGGGATTCATCTCAGATGTTCATTTCTGTATTTGTCAACTTTCAAGTTTTCAAAGGGAGCTCAACAATTGTAACTTATTTTCAATTTACCATGGCGGAGTAATCAGGATGGTAGTGTGGGATTTTGCACAAACTGCTGCAATTACAATGCTATCTATATTCATTTAGAGGCCAAATAATCAAAGCCGACTACGTTATGCTCAATTTGATCATCCAATCTATATATTTTATTCTGTTACATTTCATTTCAAAATTTGTTCACTTCGGATTTTATTTTTTTCCCTTCTTTTGATTTCATATAATTAAGTTATTTTTCTTTAGTTCATCACTTAGGATGCCACCTGTTTTGTTCATGGATTTTATTTGATGGATTATGACCAAACCATGTGTTTACTTGGAATCCTAAACAGAAACACAACCAGATACGAACCATGTCTCATGAAACAAAGGTCACTAATTTAATCTCCCTTCTCCCTTTCCTTAGGGCCAAAAACTCTTTTTCTTTTTTCTTTTGCTAAATGGTAAGTTTTCATTAGGGGGAAGAGGCAAGAACATCTCTCAGCCTAGCTTATCTAACAGAGGGAGGGATAAATTATTAAAAAAAAAGAAAACTCAATAATAAAAAAATGTATGAATTATACTATCCTCCTCCCTTTAGGTTTGAGGAAGATTTCCTTGCCCTGAGATGCTAGTAATTTCTGTGAGAATAATCTGTAGGATAAATCATACCATAGATTTTCTCAAGGGAAAACGGGCAATGCCTTAGTTTCCATCACCAGCTTCTTTGAGGAAGAGTTCATTCTTGGACAATTTATTCATAATCTCATCAGTCTCATCCTAAAAATAGAGAATGCAGCCACTAAAAGTCAATTCCAACAAATATCTCTTTGCAATGTTATTAACAATGCAAATTCCAAAATTCTTGCAAATTTGTTAAAGCCTCTTCTTCCTAGATATCTAATTGGCATGTAAAATTTGTTCAAGGAAGAAGAATCTGGGATAATAGTATCTTAGCCCAGTAAATCATTTCGTTCTGTGAGCTTGAAGCAAAGTAGACAAGGATTGATTGGCTTGAAGGTAGATATGGAGAAAGCTTATGTTAGGCTTGAGTGGTCTATCATTCTCCAACAGCTCAGGTGTTTTGGATTCTCAGAGCAATGGGTGTAGTGGATAGAGCAATGCATCTCAACGATGCTTTCTCTATTTTAATCATTGACAGTTACCATGATTCTTCAAACCTGAATGATGCCCAAGAGAAGGGGACCCTATGCCTCCTTTCTTATTAATCCTTGTTGTAGAGGTTCTGTCAAGGGTGTAGTTACAAACTTTCAATGGACAGACTATTTGGGGCTAACCGAAAGAGGTAAAAGTGAGCAGAGCTTTAGCTAGCCATCTGTCAACTGCATTTATTTCTGTTCGTTCTCAATGAAGAGCAACAAGCAGAAGCTCTAATATCATTTACACGGCCTGGTCGGGTAAAGCAGTCAATATGTTCCTACTAAAGTCTCAGATCTTCAGCGGGAGCATTAGTATAGCTGAAAGAGCTCGTTTATCCTCAATCATGGGCTTTACAATTGAAGATGCTAAAGCCAACTATCTAGGCTTGCCACTCAAAGTTAGTGCCATTAAATCCAAGCCTTTGAAGGTGCGGTGCAAAATTTCAATACAAATTACAAGGGTGAAAGCAAAAATGATTATCCTAGGCTGCTCAAGCCATGTTAATTAGATTTGTGGCATTTGCTATGCCATCCTATTTAATGTCCTTCTTTGTGTTACCCGATGAGAGTCACCTCCTACTTGGACTTCATGTTCAGAAGATTTTAGTCTGATCTTCAAAATTCTAAACCAATGCTTGTCTCAAAATTTAGGATGCCGAATGTAGCCCCAAATCTTACAGCGACCTTGCCTTAAGATGGATGGGAGATTAAAATGGGGCTTTAGTTGACAATGCACCTTCTGTGGGATCCCAACTGAAACAACCATTCATATTTTCACGAAAGACCCTTTTTGTTCAACAATTATGGGCAACCTCTTTATGGTCTATCCATCCTAATCTCCATTTCTTCTACTTCCCAATGTGAGAAGTCATTATCAGCCAAACCTTTTCTTTCAACTTGGATTGCGGATGGGGCCAAAGAGTTTACTCTATTTTTGGGGCAACGTTGTACATTTGCTAGCAAGAATCAAAACAATTCATGAACGTAAGAAATCGTTTCAAATATTCAGAGGAAAAAATAATCGTTTCCAAATAACACCATAAATCCAAAAGAACCTTAATAATCAATCTCCAATGAAGTGAAGTATCAGGCAGTTAAGAAGAAAGGATCAGAGAATAAGAAGAAAGAAAAGAAGAGCTAAACGACACAACAGATAAGCTACAAGTGTATTTAGATCAGTAGCTAAACGACATGTAGTTTTAGTTGTTAATTTAATTCAGATTGTATCACACGTGTGTTGTAACTAATCTCTACGTGTGCTGTAACTAATTCCCTTATATTTTGGTCAGTTAGTTAGGCTCTGTTTTGGGTGTTTAGGTTCAGAGGTGTATATAAGCATAGATTGTGTACAAGTTCATTCATTACATCAATTAGAGAAAGTTTCTCATCTTTTCTCTCAATTTCTCTCTTTGTGTTCATACATCTTTTCCTTTCCTTCGTCTCTATTTTCTTACATGGTGTCAGAGCTCGAGCCTTCTTCAATGATGTCAAATACTCAGACTACTCAAACTGGTTCATCTTCCTCTTCTCAGCGAGAACTGACTCCGATGGAAGATCCACGAAGTCCATTTTTCTTGCATCATGGTGAAACACTAAGTGCGATTCTGGTTACTTAACCATTAATAGAGGATAACTATCCTATGTGGTCCAGAGCAATGAGAATGGCTTTGGATGCCAAAAGCAAACTTGGATTCGTTGATGGTACTGTTAATGCATCAATGGCTATCACAACATTAGAGAAGCAAGCCTGGTCCAAATGCAATTCAATGATCTCCTCTTGGATCTTGAATTCAGTTTCTCCTCACCTTACTGCTAGTGTGATTTACAGAGACACTGCATTCGAAGTGTGGAATACTCTCAAGAAACGATTCTCTCAAGCAAATGGACCAAGGATCTCTCAGCTTCAGAAACAAATCTCAACTATGATGCAAGGTGCTGCTACGGTAACAGGTTTCTTCACTGATCTTCAAGCTGCCTGGGATCAATTATTGAATTTCAGGCCTTCAACTTGATGCTCATGTGGAAAGTGCACTTGTGGTGTGAATGATAAAATCACAACCTTCCAGCATCAAGATTCCCTCATGCAGTTCTTAAATGGCTTGAATGATTCTTATTCTCAAGTCAGAACACAAATACTCATGATGGAGCCTAGCCCTTCCATTGATAAGGCATTTTCTTTAGTGATTCAAGAGGAAAGGCAAAGGTATTCAGGATTTACTGTTGCTCCTTCGGTTGAATCAACTGCTCTTGCAGTCAAGAATCAAGGATTCAATCAAGGAATTTCATATCCAGGACACAACAAGAACACCAAAGGAATAAATGCAAAAGGGAGGCCTGTGTGTAGTCATTGTGGGAAGCTTGGTCATGTTATGGAAAAATGCTACAAATTGGTAGGATTTCCTCCAGGTTACAAGCAAAAAGGCAGAGTGGCTATGGCCAATCAAGTCTTGATTGAAGATGATCAAGGCAATTCTGGCAATTCCGGTATTCAACAGGTCAATTCCTTTCCTTTCACTTCAGAGCAGTATCAACAACTAATCTCAATGCTCAGCTCTCATCATGCATCCACATCTGGTGCTGCTAATGATGCATTACACTCAGCCAATTCTGCTCTTTCAGGTAATGTGTGTAACACTTGGTCAGATATTGTTTCCTTAGATTTGCATCATTCAGTTTTTGCTGTTAATCCTGTCAATAAAACTGCTTATGGTACTGATGTATGGATCCTTGATACCGGAGCCACAGACCACATAGTTCATTCCTTATCTTTGTTTACACATATCACTAGCTCCATTTCCACATTTGTTCAATTACCTAATGGTGAAAAGGTCACTGTTACACATATAGGTACAATTCAGGTTACTTCAACCTTGAAACTTGAAAATGTACTCTGTGTTCCCTCTTTCACTTTCAACCTGATTTCTGTCAGCCAATTAACCAAAACACTTTCATGTTGCTTTGTTTTTCTATCAAATTTGTGCTTTATACAGGACCTTACTTGTTGGAAAACGATTGGAGTGGGTGAATTACGTGACGATCTGTATCTGCTGCACACTGCATCATCTTGCAAATCTGTTTAAGAAGATTCTTCAATTCTTGAGTCTGTTTTTCAATCTTTTGTTAACTCTGTGTCTGATTCTATGTCAATTCCTAGTGTTACCAAGCCTTATCTTTGGCACATGAGGTTAGGACATGCCTCTGATAATAAATTTCATGCTTTACACAGTTATATCCCTGATATACAAACTTTTCATAGTAATAAAAATTGTGTTCTTTGTCCAATTGCAAAACAGAAAAGACTTCCATTTCCATCTTTTAATCACATTTCAAATAATGCTTTTGATTTGATCCATTGTGATGTTTGGGGACCATTTGCCAAGCTCACTCATGATGGTTTCAAATACTTTCTTACCATTATGGATGATGCCACAAGATCCACTTGGGTTTATCTTATGAAATCAAAGGCTGACACTAGACCTTTGCTGATTTCATTCTATAACATGATAAATACACAATTTCATGCCAATATTAAGATCATTAGAACTGACAATGCCCCTGAATTTTTCTTAAAAGACTTTTATGCAAATAAGGGAATTATTCACCAACATTCATGTGTTGCCACTCCACAACAAAACTCAGTTGTGGAGAGGAAACACCAGCACATTTTAAGCATTGCAAGGGCATTGAAATTTCAATCTAATGTTCCTATTTCCTATTGGGGTGAATGTGTGTTGACTGCTGTCCATATTATCAATAGATTACCTTCCAAAATCTTGAACCAGAAAACTCCTTTTGAAAAACTCTATGGCAAACCTCCTTTCTTTGCTCATTTAAAAGTTTTTGGTTGCCTTTGTTTTGCCTCCACTTTATCCCATAACAGATCAAAATTTGATCCTAGATCATCTCCTTGTGTTTTTCTTGGTTACCCATTTGGAGTTAAAGGTTACAAATTACTTGATTTAACTACCAAAAGGTTTTTTGTATCAAGGGATGTCCATTTTTTTGAGATTGTGTTTCCTTTCATTTCACCTTCCCATTCTTTTTCTCCTTACACAAATATTCCTTTATCTCACCTTTTCCCTTCAGTAGCTCAACCACCTGCCTCCTTATTTGATTTTCCCACTTCTGGTACTCCTACTTATGTCTCACAGGTTCCTATTTCTGATAATCTTTCCACTCATGATGTTCCTTCTGATCCCATTTCTCTTTTAGATAGTTTACCTACTGAGAGTTCAGTTTCAGCCTCTGCAGATTTACTTGTTGAAAATTTTGCAGATTTACTTGTTGCAAATTCTGCAGATTCTTCAACTTCTAATCCCTTTCAATCTATCCAACCTGTCATTCCTTCCATTCTTCCATCTTCTGTTCCCTTAAGAAAGTCTTCCAGGATATCTAAACCACCTGCATACTTAACTGACTTCAAATGCAGCACAGTTGTCAATGATAATCTCCTTTCTCTTTTTGCCAACAAGTCAGGTACACCCTTTCCCTTGTCTAATTACCTCACTTCCTCCAAATTATCCTCCAATTATGCACATTTCTGCTCTCTCATATCTGCCAT
The DNA here is from genome assembly GCA_028535165.1 of Quercus tomentella. NCBI lineage: Eukaryota > Viridiplantae > Streptophyta > Magnoliopsida > Fagales > Fagaceae > Quercus > Quercus tomentella. Next base: position 33,624,615 of record JAPQVY010000111.1, on the reverse strand, counting down.
CCCTGAACCTACATCTTACCATGAGGTAGTCAAAGATCATAATTGGCAGGATGCTATGGCATCTGAATTGCTGCTTTGGAAGCAAATCAGACCTGATCCATTACACCTTTACCTCTTCATAAAAGGGCCATTGGGTGTAAATGGGTTTATAGAGTTAAATATAATGCTGATGGCTCTTTGGAAGCTAGGCTTGTTGCCAAGGGTTTCACTTAACAAGCTGGTTTAGACTTCACTGACACTTTTTCTCCTGTTGCTAAACTCACTACTGTCAAAACTTTGCTTGCAATTTCTGCTGTGAGAGGTTGGCATTTAGTTCAACTTGATGTGAACAATGCTTTTCTTAATGGTGGTCTCCATGAAGAAGTATATATGCAATTACCTCAGGGATTTTACAGCAAGGGGGAGAACCTAGTTTGCAAGCTTAACAAATCTTTGTATGGTCTCAAGCAGGCATCAAGGCAGTGGTACTCCAAGTTCTCTACAACCATTTTAAAATATGGTTTCAAGCAATCAAAATCTGATTACTCCTTGTTCACTAAGAAGTTTAATCAGACTTTCATAGCATTGCTTGTTTATGTTGATGACATTCTAATTACAAGTAATGATGTTCAAGCAGTTGAAGATCTCAAAACTTCTTTGAATCATGAATTTAAGCTGAAAGATCTTGGTAATTTGAAATACTTTCTTGGTCTTGAGGTTGCTAGATCAGAAAAGGGAATTTCATTATGCCAAAGGAAGTATGCATTAGGGGTTCTTAAAGATGCTGGTATGACAGGTTGCAAACCCAACAAAGTGCCAATGGAACAGAACTTAAAGCTAAGCAAGTATCAAGGAGATTTGTTAGTTGACCTTGGTGTTTATAGGAGATTAGTTGGAAGGCTGCTTTATCTGACCATAACAAGACCAGATATCACCTATTCAGTTCATAAACTAAGCCAATTCATGGCTAAGCCTAGAAAGCCACATCTTGATGCAGCCTACAAGGTATTACAGTACATTAAAGGATGTCCTGGTCAAGGCATTCTCCTGTCATCAAAGTTAGATTTACATTTGAAGGCTTACACGGATGCAGATTGGGCCTCTTGTGTAGATACTAGAAGATCCACTATTGGATTTTGTGTGTTCTTAGGAGACTCATTGGTTTCATGGAAATCTAAGAAACAATCTATAGTTTCTAGATCCTCAGCTGAAGCTGAGTATAGGGCAATGGCCTTGACTGTTTGTGAAATGACTTGGCTGCTGGCTCTGTTGAAAGATTTGGAAGTTGATCATCCACAACCTGGCATGCTCTTCTGTGATAGTCAGGCAGCAATTTATATTGGTGAGAACCTTGTCTTCCACGAGCGTACAAAACACATAGAAGTAGACTGTCACTTGGTTAGAGATAAGGTGCAAGAAAAGGTGATTCGTTTGTTCTTTACTCCTACACATACACAGCTAGCAGACCTGTTTACCAAGGCATTGTGCAGTCAACAACTGAAGTTCTTAATTTCCAAGATGAATGTATTAAACATACATAGTTTTGAGTCTCATCTTGAGGGGGAGTATCAGGCAGTTAAGAAGAAAGGATCAGAGAATAAGAAGAAAGAAAAGAAGAGTTAAACGACACAACAGATAAGCTACAAGTTTATTTAGATCAGTAGCTAAACGACATGTAGTTTTAGTTGTTAATTTAATTCAGATTGTATCACACGTGTGTTGTAACTAATCTCTACATGTGCTGTAACTAATTCCCTTATATTTTGGTCAGTTAGTTAGGCTCTGTTTTGGGTGTTTAGGTTCAGAGGTGTATATAAGCATAGATTGTGTACAAGTTCATTCATTACATCAATTAGAGAAAGTTTCTCATCTTTTCTCTCAATTTCTCTCTCTGTGTTCATACATCTTTTCCTTTCCTTCGTCTCTATTTTCTTACATGAAGTCCCCTCCAACTAGATAAATGAAAAATACTTTTGGTGTTACTGTAAAAGAGGGATACCGCTGCGCCAAAATGAGTACGGAGTAATTTATGATGATGGGCCAAGCGTGAACAGTTAGGGGATGTAATTTGGGCAGAAGCTTTGGTTTTTTGTTTGATGTGTTTGGCTAGTTTTAGAATTAACTAACATCATTCTTGAAGGAGATGCTGCTAAGCTTTTAGAAGCTTTTAAATTCCCCAAAAACTTTGAGATGGATATAGTCTGCATCTTTCAAAGACAAGTCTTAAATGGGAAATGTAATCATTAGCTGCTTTGGATTTCACAACTATGGTTTCCCAGATGTTCTCCAATCCAAATGGCATAAACGTGTAGTAAAAAATCCCCATAGGCATTCTGAAGGAAGTTTTCTAGGCATTATTGGTTGCATCTTGATTCGATTGTATCTTGAAAACCCATCCATGATAAAGAACATTTTATTGTTATTGTAGGCGTTCATGAGAGCATACATGTTGGTTAAAGGAAAATCTCTGAAATCCATGCAGTAACTGATCGAACTATTTTTCTTCAACATGAGAAAAATATTGGTAAGCCAATTGGGATAATGGCAAGGTTTGACAAAGCTTGCACCAATAAGCTTTTCTACTTTTGCCTTAATTTGTAAATTAACTTCTGATTTGAAGTTTTATCCAAGTAGTGTTACCTGCGGCACTCCTGAGTTTTGTCACAAGCTTGCCTTAATTTGTCAAACAATAAAATGGGAAATTATTGTTTGACACCCTGCGTGTATACTACTTCACACAATATCCACATTTTTCGAGAATGTCTACACTTCACACATGATAAAAAAGAGTATGGACACTTTACATAAATTTAAGTTTAGTGAGTGAGATAAAATGAGATACCGAAATATGGTGTTTTAGGAAGATCACAGGAAACCTGATACAATGTCGAAAGCAAACACTTGAACTTTTTTTCTTGCATGATGTTTGAGTCATTTTGGCCTTTGGACATACTAGATTCTGAAAAGTATTACAATGCAAGAAGAAAGAAATAAAGGAAAAACAGAAAAGAACGAGAGAGAGAGATTTGATGAAAGAAAAGTCTGTTCTCATTGATTAACTGAATCAGATACAAGCACCAATATATATAAAGGTAACCAGATCCGTAAAGAGTGGAATTAGCCTAACTAACTCTCAATCAATTGCTCCCAAACTCTGACACGTGTACATCAACAGTAACAGACTACTCCCTTCCTCAACTACACTATGCTACCTGTAGTTTACCTCTTATTTTACCTATACTATAGGTCTTTTACCAGCAGCCTTATCACCAACTGTGTTAGCAACTTTACCATTAGTAACATGTGCCTGATGTGCCTTCACATCCCCCCCCCCAAACTGAGGGGAGGGACTCCCATTAGTTTGTGAGCAAGATCTAGAAAACGTGGAGAAGAGAGGGCTTTGGTAAAAATATCAGCTAGCTGATCAAGAGTGGAGATGAAATGAACCTTCAATTCCTTACTTAGAACTTTTTCCCGAATATAATGATAGTCAACTTCAATATGCTTGGTCCTAGCATGAAAGATGGGATTGGAAGCCAAAGCCAAAGCAGACACATTATCACACCAAAGCATAGGAGGCAAGGACAAGAAAATTCCCAAATCTTTAAGAATCATTCTAAGCCAACTCAACTCAGCAGCAGTGGTAGCTAAGGCCCTATACTCAGCTTCAGTAGATGATCTGGCCACAGTAAGCTGCTTCTTAGCAGACCAAGTAACAGGAGAATGACCCAAAAAGACCACCATACCAGTAATAGACTTCCTATCAAGGGGATCACCTGCCCAGTCAGCATCACAGTAAACTGAAAGGGCCAAGGAACCTGCCTGAAAATTAATACCATGATGCAATGTACCCTTGAGATATCTGAGAATCCTCTTGGCTGCCACTAGGTGATGTTGGGTAGGGTGGCTCATAAATTGGCACACTTGCTGGACAGAAAAGGCCAAATCAGGCCTAGTGAAGGTTAAATATTGCAGCCCATCAACCATGCTTCTAAAAACTGTAGGATCAGGGAGCAAAGGGCTAGTCTGAGAGCTAACATGAGTTGTAGGTGAGCAGGGAGTGAGGCAAGGCTTACAATCAAGCATATTGAACTTGGTTAGTAAATCCAAGGCATACTTGGACTGATGCACAAACAAGCCTGAAGAGGTATACTCAATTTGAAGACCAAGGAAATAAGCAAGAGGACCAAGATCTTTTAAATCAAACATAGCAGCAAGTCTGGAGACCAAATGATCAATGAAAGGAACACTATTACCAGTAATAATAATGTCATCCACATAAAGGAGAAGATAAACCACAAATGAACCTTGATGCAGAATAAACAAATTAGAATCTGCAGAAGAAGCTTGGAAACCAATATGATGTAGCTGAGAGGTAAAACTATCAAACCAGGCCCTAGGTGCTTGTTTGAGACCATAAATGGCCTTATGCAGTTTACAAACAAGCTCAGGATGGTCAGGATCCACATAACCAGGGGGTTGAGACATAAACACCTCCTCTTGAAGCACACCATGCAAAAAAGCATTAGACACATCCAATTGCTTCAATGACCAATTAAACTGAACAGCCAATGCCAAAATAATCCTGACTGTGGCAGGCTTAACAACAGGGCTAAAGGTCTCCTCATAGTCCAAACCATACTGCTGCAAAAACCCCTTAGCAACAAGCCTTGCCTTATATCGAGCAATTGAACCATCACTGCCCCTCTTAATTTTATACACCCATTTACAATGAACCACATTCTTACCAAAAGGAAGAGGGATTAAAGACCAAGTTTTCTGCTTCAAAAGAGAATTGTACTCTGAATCCATAGCCTCAATCCAGTGGGGAAACCTAGAAGCAATAGCAAAGGTAGGTGGTTCTTCTTGAAGATAGTTTCTCACAATTGCATAAGCTTTGGGCTTGAAAATACCATGTTTGGATCTGGTAAGCATGGGATGAGTGTTTGGAAGTGAAGAGGAAGTAGATGGACACGGAAAAGAGGAAAGGACAGAAGGCAATGCATCAGAAACACTAGAAAAAGAGGAAGGAGAAGAACTGGACAAAAGCTTAGAATCCAAAGGTCCAAAGGAAGATGAACAGAAGAAGATGGGCAAGAAGAATCAGAATGACCAGTAGGAATAGTAGGGAAGTCAAACTCATTAAAGATAACATGGGGAGTAATATAGGCCTTATGACTATGGGGATCAAAACAAATATACCCTTTGGATAAAGGAAGGTATCCTAAGAAGATGCATTGTGTGGACTTAGGCTGAAGTTTGTGATCAATATAGGGCTTAAGAAGAGGAAAACAATCACAACCAAAAGTTTTCAAAGAAGATAAAGGAGGAATAGAATGAAATAACAGTTCCCAAGGACTCTTAAAAGCCAACACTGAAGAGGGAAGCCTATTAATCAGATAAATGGCAGTACTAAATGCATAACACCAATAAGAAGAAGGAAGATTTGACTGATAAAGCATGGAAAGACCACTTTCAACAATGTGCTTATGCTTTCTCTCAGCAACACCATTTTGCTGAGGAGTATAAGGGCATGACAACTGATGTTGGATGCCATGATCCAAACAAAATGACTTAAATTGATTACTCATATATTCACCCCCACCATCAGTCCTAAGGATTTTGATTTTAGACTCAAACTGATTCTCAACAAAAGTTTTAAAGTGCAAGAAAACAGTAAACACTTCAGATTTATGTTTAAGAAGAAACAACCAAGTGAATCTAGTATAGTCATCAACAAAAATGACATAATATTTATAACCAAGAGTAGAAGTAACAGGAGCAGGGCCCCAAACATCACTGTGAACAAGTTGTAAAGGAGAAGTACTAGACATGACATGCTGTGGAAAGGAAAGTTTGTGCATTTTAGCACTTATACAAGATTTACATTGAGAACAAATGTCATCATGTACAGAAATTTTAACACTATTATTGAAGGAAGGCAAGGCAGAATGAAGAAGCTTAGAACAAGGATGACCAAGTCTTTGATGCCACAACATTGCTTCATTGGAAACAGGAGTAGTAACAGAAGACTTGAAAGCAAGAGATGAAGCAATAGCAGAATCAGTAGATAGTTGTGAAGGAAATGGAATAGGATACACACCATCTTTACTCAGGCCTTGATAAAGAACCTTCCCCATAGCCAAATCCACAATTAAGAACTGATTGGCATCAAAATAACAAAAGGCATTGTTTTGTAAACAAAGTTTATGGACAGATAAAAGATTGGGAGCTAAATCTGGGACCCTAAGGATATTATCTAAACGAAAACAATGAGAAGGGGTTTGAAGCTTACCATTACCAACATGAGTCACAGGTAACTCTTGCCCATTGCCAACAGTAACAGTTTCATGACCAGCAGTAGCTTGAGAAGTCAATGAAAGCTGAGAAAGATTAGGTGTAACATGATCAGAACACCCTGTATCAGTAAGCCAACTCGAAGCATTTGCGGAAGCAGAATTGGCAGTTGCTGCCATAGAACTAGCTGCCATAGAGGCTAGCTTGGCTGGAGCATGTCTGCCTTGATAGGAAAAATTCATGCGATGATAGCAATCCAATGCAGTATGACCATTCTTGCCACAAATCTGACAAGTAGGTCTTGAAGATTGAGATTGACCCTGAGACTGAAATGAAGGAAAACCAGAACCATTCTTATGCTGAGATTGTGGTTGAAATCCAGGAAACTGAAGAATACCATTTGCATTGCCAGAGGACTGACCAGAGGATTGACCATGATTAAACCCAAAATTAGGACCAAAATTATTAAATCCTCTGCCACGACCCCTCTGATTGCCATTTCTACCTCTACCTCTGTTATGATTCTGATTAAAACCACTCTGAAGAATCATAGCCATAGCTGTATCTCTAGCTGTATCCCTAATCTCAGATTTCTTCTTAAGAGCTCTTTCTTCAGCATTCAACAAAGTATTCAATTCTTCAATAGTAACCACATCATTACGAGTCCTAATTGCAGAATAGAATGCACTATATTCATGTGGTAATGCTTCTAAAACTAAGTGTATGAGTTCTTCTTCATCAACAAACATAGCAACAGCACTCAATCTATCCCTAACTTCTTTAATTCTTTGAAAGAAATTATCCATGCTTTCAGGACCTTTCTTAATACTCAGCAATTCATTCCTTAAACTCAAAACATGAGAACGAGATACAGAAGCAAACCTCTTTTCAAGCACATTCCAGACTCCCTTTGCAAATTTCTGACCCACGGTGATGGCAAGGACTGATGGTGATAAAGTAGAATTGATGAAAGTAAACAGGGCTTGCTCTCTGCTTCTCCAATTGACAAATTCTGGATTTGACTCTCTAGTGAAATTTCCAGAACTATCTTTCAAGAAAGGATTTGGAGCTACGAATGATTCTTCAAGAAAACCAATCATCGCATAAGCTTCAAGAATCACAACGATTTGATGCTTCCACACAATATAATTGGTGAAATCTAGCTTCACTGTCATCATGCTCGACATATTTGATAACAGTAGCAACGATGGATTCACCAGAGGAATTGTGGTTGTAGTGGTAGAAGGAGTTGTTGAAGAACTAGAGCTTGGAGCAGAAGCCATTAATGGTGGCTCTGATACCATGAAAAGTATTACAGTGCAAGAAGAAAGAAATAAAGGAAAAATAGAAAAGAACGAGAGAGAGAGAGATTTGATGAAAGAAAAGTCTGTTCTCATTGATTAACTGAATCAGATACAAGCACCAATATATATAAAGGTAACCAGATCCGTAAAGAGTTGAATTAGCCTAACTAACTCTCAATCAATTGCTCCCAAACTCTGACACATGTACATCAACAGTAACAGACTACTCCCTTCCTCAACTACACTATGCTACCTGTAGTTTACCTCCTATTTTACCTATACTATAGGTCTTTTACCAGCAGCCTTATCACCAACTGTGTCAGCAACTTTACCATCAGTAAAATGTGCCTGATGTGCCTTCACAGATTCCACCATATCAACCTGGCATTTGGATATGGAACTTCCAGGACGTGGATAGCTCTGGACACCATCTGGGAATATAGCTTGTGCAAACCCTTCCACATCTTGACTGAACACTATACGCACACCACACTTAGTAGGATCAATAAAAGGGTGTTCAATTGCAATCGAAGCAACAATGCAATCACAATCATCTAAGTGGTCTCCAAGTCTTGCAGCTGGTATGTATACATGAAATGTAAATGAACTAGCATCGAGGAATCCATTGCGCTTTAGGACTAGAGGATAATATTCTACACGAACTCTATTCATATCGGAACGAAAATTGAACTCTGCAAGAAATTTTAAATCCAGCCCAGAAGAAAGGTCATTAAAATTTTCAGAGACTACACAAACAACAGATAGAGCAATTCCTCTCCAATAACTATTTGTGCATAGATCAGAAGAAGGGATTGTTACAGATGATGGAGGGCCCTGACGGATGAACCACTTTGGAATTTCAGTTACAAGTGAATAGATGCCAAGTTCAACATCTTGGTTAATTGCCGCCTATTTCATATTTAAAATAGTAAGTATAATGATGTACAATGCATGCGTGTGTGTGTTTGAGAGAGAGAGAGAGAGAGAGAGAGAGAGAGAGAGAGAGTTACCTTCACGTCTTTCCCACAGTAGCTCTAACTGATCTACTGGCGTAAACAAACCTGAGTAAGTAATTTCTCCTTCATTCCCGTAAAAATCAACAGTAGTGAATCCTGTTTCACCCGACGTCCACATAACTTGATTCGAATAATTTTCCAGTGGACATCCTTGTGCCATTACATATAGTGTACTCAAGGGAAGATCTGGCAATGATTGAAGCCTACTGCAATCTTTCAACTCAAAAATTTTAAGACTAGAAAGCTGAGAAATGCTACTAGGCAAGTGTGTAAAATTGTTGTTACTCAAATTCAGAGACCGCAACAAGGATAAGCAACTAAGATCATTGGGGAGTGCTCCGTCTAATAAATTGCAATCACTTAGATCCAAAGATACCATGAAGCTTAACCCAGATGACCTTGGCAATAACAAGTTGGTGGGATCTTGGGTAGGGAAGAAGCAATCTTTCAATAAATCACGTGGAGCACAGATGCGGGAGAGTCCTTGCAGAAGCCATGATTTAGGTGGTTGAACCTTATTACATCCTTTTAGAGTGAGAATTTTAAGAGATGGCAAACACACACTTGGAAAGCTCAAAAGTTTTTTGCAATTTTGAAGACTTAACAAAGTCAGACTGGTCAAATCCTCAATTGTTAAAGGTAGTTCTTCTATAGCAGTTCCATCCAAATTAAGCTCTAACAAGCGTTTGAGAGATCCAACGGATGGGTGAAGCTTATGCAATCTTATGCAACCTCGAAGAATTAGCCTCTCAAGACTTTGGAGTCCATTAAAGTTAGGAGTCATGATTAAGTTTTGGGAGTTACTAAGATCCATGAGTTTTAACTTGTCCAAGTTCTGTGATAAAACAATAAATAGATATGAAAAACGAAGTAGTCAGGAATTTAGTCGATCTAAGCTAAAAAAAAGGCCGTTGCATTAGTAAAATACTTACACTAAATTCCTTTGGTAGTTGCTTAATGTGGCTACGAGGCATAATGAGTTCAACAAGATTTTTCAGTTGAAAATGCCTTCAAAGGGTAATCGTGCCATTCCATCACTCATAACTCATTAGAAAGAAAACTAAGGCCTTGTGGAAGATGCACATTGCAAATTTTAATCATCCTTAGTCTTTTCATATTTGAGAAGGCTTTGGCATTCAAGTCTTCTTTATGCAGAGGCGAGTTTAGAACCATGCCTTCAACAATTTTTGTTCCCTGATATTTACAAACAATGAAATTAGTGTAGGGCAAGATCCAACAAATAATTATGAGCCATATAAAAACATACACTTTTCTACATTTATATCTACGTATCATTCCACTTACCGTATTGTTCTTTAGTACATGGAATATATCCTCACAAAGCCATAACCTACTGTGTCTTCCAGGCTCTTGAAATGATTCACGACAAACGATTCTCCAACCCATTTCTTGTAGCAAATCATGCATCCACAATTTTCTCCCTAAAATGGTAATGAGAGATTTGTCATTGAGAGTTTCTAAATCCATATAGCAACTAGAACCTTCTATATCTACCACTCGATCTTTGTCCTCCCCTTTGAAGAAACACGCAATATCTAGAAATAGATTTTTGACAGTATCCTTCAATCCCTTATAACCTATTTCAAGTGTATCTAGAATTTCTCCATCATGATTTTCTTTTAGTTGATCTAAGTAATTTTCCCATACACTTCTTGTTTTACCAATCAAGGCGGAACCCAAGACTTTAAGAGCTAAAGGAAGGCCTTTAACATACTTCACAAAACCTTTGGACAAATCCAAAAATTCTTTTCTAGGAGTGGTTTTATTAAACACTGTCAAACTAAAGAGCTCAAGGGATTTATCATTGGCTAGTCCCTCTACTCTATATATATAACCCACCCTACACATTTCCAACAGGTGCTTATCCTTAGTTGTTACAATGATCCTACTTCCCTAATTGAACCAATCATGATTCCCTGCTAATGCTTGTAGTTGTTCATATTTATCAACATCATCAACAATAAGAAGAACCTTTTTGGTGGGTAGTCTCTTCTTTATCAATCCGATTCCCACATGATGATTCCAAATGTTTGCTTCTTTTTCCATAAAGGCCTCAGAAAGAAGTTGTTTTTGTAAATAAACAATACCATGTTTTTCAACCGTTTCTCTAACATTATAAATAAAGCTACTAGCTTCAAATTGACGGCAAAATCTTTTATAAATGAAATATGCCAGAGTGGTCTTACCAATGCCGCCCATCCCCCCAATCCCTATAAAATGAACGCCATCTAGTTCAGTGCCACATAAGTTCATCATTTTCTCAACATGGGAGTCCATTCCAACAAGGTGCTCACAGTATTTGGGAATTCACGATTTAATTCATGAAGTATCATGTCAATGATTTCCTGAACAACTTCTGATTCATACCTATAAAAAATGATTAAACGATTAGTGATGTAGCCAACAATTTTATTTTGGGGGTCTTAGTTAACCTTAGTTTGTAAAAGGGTATATATATATACACACACACACATACACATGGAAACCTTATTTGGGCTTTATGTCCGTGTCCAACATGTGTTAGACACCAGACATCTTTTGGACACGCTAACACCTCTAAGACATAGCTACATGAGGGTCCCAACCCTTCATATATATATATATATATATATATATATATATATATATATATATATATATATACAGTGGCGGAGTTAGGATTTTAATTTAGGGGGTGCGGGGGGGGGGGCAAAATGAATATAAAGAGTTGAAGACAAAATCAAATTCAATTTTTTAATTAGTATAATTAAGAAAAATACTTAACTAATTAAACAAAAAATTTGATTAACATATAAAATATTAAGTTTTTTTATTTTTTTTTTTTAAGTTTGTTTGTTTGTTTGTTTTTTTTATTTTTTGTTTTTTTGTTTTTTTTGTTTTTTTTGTTTTTTTTTTCATGTGCGTAATGTTAGATTTAGTATAATTGTATAAATGTTATTATACTTAAGATACTTCATAGTGACTATAAGTATATTTTTCAAACAAGTAAAAGATTAAAAAAAAAAAAATCATTATATAGTCATTATTATACGAAGTTAAAAGAGCTTCTTACTAATCACCGGCCAAGAAAAGTATATTACAAGTGAGCCAAGAGTGACAGCCCCGTAGACAATTACATGCAAAGTTGAAGACCATAAGCTTAAAGCAAACATAAACATATACAAAGCAAATACTAAATCTAAAAGAAAGATTTATATATATATATATATATATATATATATATATATATATATATGATGGGACACAACAGGGATATATTTTGAATTTTAGAATTTGTTAAAGTATTATTCATTATTAGTCTCAAATTGATATATTTCTAAGATTATATGAACAATAATTAATATATGTATCTCTGACATGCCATGTCCTAAATTTTTTTAAATTGTTGTATCAGTGTTTTGTATTTGTGTCCATGTTCTTGATCTTGTCCTTGCTTTCTAGCTCTCTATTTGTCTCCATTTCTAAATGGTTAATTATTGAATGTGTAACAATAATGAAGTATAGTTTTTTTTTTTTTGATAAACAATAATGAAGTATAGTTAGTAAATGATAAACAATAAATGTCTTACGATAGTAAATTATTTTGTTTACGTCAATAGTACAAACTAACAAATAATATATATACAATAATGAGAAACAATTACAAGTAGTCACAAAATCTGTTGCAATAGATGAACCATAAAACACTTCTTACAATGGTTTTTTTTTTTTTTTTTGAGAGTTTCAATTCCTGCCTACACCAAAAAACCGATTTGGTATTTTGGTTTGATGATAAAGAGTTATCATTAGGAGCGGACGTCATAGGTTGAAACTCTTTTCTTACAATGGTTCAATTGCAACAATTTTGGTAATTGTATAAGAGCATTCACATTAAACGTGCTAAAATAGCATAATGTCCAAAATTTGCTCAATGAATTTACTAAAAATACCCACGTCAATTTATGTGCGGACTGATTGTTGTAGTGGATATGATCTGAAGGTGAAAGGGTTGGAGAAATGATTTGATTGTTGCGAAGGTGATGAGATTTGAAATTGAAGGGGTTGGTGAGACAAGGAGATAGTTGAGAGAAGTATTAAAAAAAATAAAAGAAGAATTAATACTATGATGAAATAGAAAACACGATTAATAATTTGATGTGAGCGTTTAAAAAAGAAAGTTAAATAAAATAGAAAAAGTAAGTCCTTTAATGTATAGTAGAAGAAAATTTTAGACAAATTAATATAAATGCTCTAAAACCTAATTGAAAGTTTTCTTTGGTTCAATTTGACTTGAAACGTACAAAAATAAATGTCATGATGATTAGTCATGGGAGAGCTGTTAAGTATGAGTATGGATGATAATAATGATGCTATAGACCATTTGAAACCCCAAAAGAGAAAAAATAAATCCAACATTTCGGAATATCATCTATTCTCATTGAAAGAAGGAAAGGTGAAATGTTACCTATCATGTATATGCCATCCAGCAATATCTCCTACTTTTCTTAAAGCGGCTTTCCATGTTTGTATCTTCTCTCTATTGACCTCAAGCGTCTTTTTCATGCTTAGAGTAGGCTTTTTTAAAAGTTCTTGTTTGATTTCGAACGTTAGATGGTTTTACATGGTAGAAAATGGGCAAAATTGTCAACCGTGTCTCTTTCATGCATTTGACAATCTCAACAAGTTCATCCAAACACCAACTTGAGAAAGCATAGTTTCTTGAGAGAATTGTTATTGCATACCTGGATTCCTCTATGGCTTTCATGAGCTTTGGACCAATGAATGTCCCTTTTTTAGTTCTTCGCTATCCCTATAGACAGAAATGCCTGTGTCTTTCATAGCAGTATATAGCTGATCTGCAAAAGTCTTGCGGGTGTCAGAACCATAGAAACTGAGGAAAACATCGTATGACCAATGGGGTGTTGAAGAAGTAGATGGTGAAGAAGAAGTCTCTTGAGTGCTCATGGAAGCCATTGGAAACTTACAACCTATGCTTTGTTTATGGAAAAGAGCTCTATAAGAACTTCAATATTCGGCTTCAAAGAAATAAAAAGATAAAAAAAATTTAACATTCTGTATCAAGTTGGCTTACGTTACCGTTTACATTGTGAAATTCTTGTTGACCCACGATTAAGGATTTTGGTTATGTTGGCACGTGTGAGAAGCTCCCACTAAATGAAGCATGTTCCAACTGATAGCCAGCTAAGATAGAATTAGGATTCAAACTTAGGAGGGCCAGAGTTCTTTATTCAAAAATTTTAAAAAATTGGAGAATTAATACTAGAATTTGACAATGATGCATTATTAGCATTAATTTTTTAATTATTTGTATTTTTTTCTTTTGAAAAAAAATTAATAATAGGAATTTTAATCAATAGTTTTCAAGATCTGACAAAGGTTAGATTGATTATTTATTCTATCTACATTATAAATAAAAAAAATTTATTTATTCTTTTCACATAATTCTATAACTAATAACTTCATAATGCCATGATATGTATATATATATATATATATATATATATATATATATATATAGTTAAAAGATTCTAAAAAAAAAAAAAAATACAAAAAACTATAGTTAAAAGTTTAAATCCATGTCAAGCATTATATTAATAATACAGCTAAAACCACCGCACACCCTTGGTGTGATGGTCACTCCATAAGTATAAGTGCTTGTGGGGTGTGAGGGGTAAGGGCTGGGGTTCAAATATCCAAGAGGAGGCTTCACACACATATACACTTAGATTAGGTTAGAGTAGAATTTCTATCTTATATAAATGTTGATGCCCATTTTTTTTGAATCCATGCCCAAAGTCCCATACGGAGGAAAGCCCAATGAAAAGCAAGGCCTAAAGACCCACCAAGAAGACCGAAGAGCAAGAAAGGTCCAAAGAAAGAAGTGCAAGGGAAATGGATTTGCAGCAAAATACAAATCTGCCGCAGAATACAAATCTGCCGCAGAATACAGTTCTTTGGCAGAATGGCTTCGGCAGACAAAGATAAATTGGGCCCAAGACCCTTTTGATCTAGTCAACATTATTTGGCCCATAAAGGCCCAAATCCTTTTTTATAAAAGATAGGCGTGAGAGCTAAAATGAAGAAACACGGTGAAAAGAAACAAGGATCCGTAGGAAGTATCAGCGGCAGGAAGTGTCAGCAGTAGGAAACGCGTGAAGGAAAGAAAAGCCAAACCAAAGGAAAATGACAAACGTAGTAAGAAATGCGTGAAGAAATAAGACAAAACACACAGCAGAACGAAACAGAACTAATCTGCTATGGCAGGAACGACGTGGCAGACAAAACACAGAAGCTAGCAAAGCAAGCACAGAAGGGCTGGGGCACCACCAACCTGTACCCAGCCAATACAAGGGAGGTGGGCCCACGGTCAAGGGGATTCAGAGGGCGTGGTTTGGTGGTGGGGGGAAAAAGGGGTCTATATTTGGTTTCCTGCCGTAACTTCTTTTGGAAAAGATATTTTGCTGGGATGGTATCTTACCCAAAAGAGGTAATAAATGGTTGGGACCATCTGATGCATGCCATAGAGCTAAGTAGTAAGGTAGAGGTATACAGCAGGAACAAACAAAAAGGAATTTTGTCGTGAAATGAGTAATGGTGCAGCAGACATGTACTGTACTGAGCAATGGCAGGGGCAACCAATGGGTGAGTGGGTAATCTTGAAAGGATGCCCACAACAAACCAAAAACAGTTGGTGAAGCCTTAGGGGTAAAAGGGAGAAATCCCATTGAATCAGTTTGCTATAAAAGGAAGGTAACCACGGTAGAAAAAAAGGACCGAATGAAAGAGGAAAAAACAGAGGATGAAAAGGAAAAAACAGGGGAAGAAAGAAAACACCGAAAGAAGGGGACCTAAGGGGGCGGAGGCACCTAAGGGGAAAAACCCATAGTAAGAGAGTAGTAAGCACCCAGAGAAAGGTACCTAGGAAAAGGAAAGACCAAAAAGGGGGAACAACCCACGGCAGGATAGTAATAAGAAACTAAGAGTAAAAAAAAGGAACACAGAGAAAGAAAAAGAAGAGAGAAAACGTGGTAGGAATAGGGGCATGCATCAAAAGACCATCTTTTCCCTCCCTCTTAGCAAACCCACTCTTTGAAGTCTTCAAAAGTAATAGCTAGTAGCCATTTAGGCCTATTCTCCAAAATGAACAACTTTTATGGCAGGAGCCTATGACAAAGTTGGAGTTTGGGTTCCTTCTTGGTTTACTTATTCTATGGGCAAATTCAATACTTAATTTTGATTGCAAATATATTTGATTTTTCTCGTTGTAAATTATATCTGCTGTATTTAGTCATCCTGCCGTAACACGTTTTTTTATCACGTCTGCTGCATCAGTTATCTTACTGTGGCATCTTTACCTGCTGTACTACTTATTCTGCTGTAGCACCTTTTCATTATGTTTACCGTGTTATCACGTGATTTAATTTTGGCACAAATTAATCATTATCCTACCATAAGTATATATATATACATATATCTTGTCTCTCATGTTCTGCAAAAAATATATTTTATATATGTATATGTGAATACGTATAAGTGTATTTGCTTATATATGTATGTATATATTTGAGAATATGCTAACCCATTTAAACTAACATTTGTTTGATGGGTATTTTCTTTGGGTTTTAGATTTGTTTATGTGTAGGAAGTAGAAAAGTGTTTCTGCAGTAAAAACGAAGAGTAGTCATTCACATTGCAAAAGGCTTTACTGCACGGCAGAAGGCTTTAAAGCACAACAGACAGCTTTAAAGCACAGCAGACAGCTTTAAAGCACGGCAGGCAGCTTCAATACGCAGCAGAAAGCTTTACTGCATAGTAGGAAGCTTTATTGCACAGCAGAAAAGTTTTGCTGCATAGCAGAAAAGTCAGTCCTGCGGCAGAAACTGGAGAAAAGTTCCTTCTGCGACAGAAACTGGAGAAAAGTCAGTCCTGCGGCAGAAATTGGAAAAAAGACAGTCTTGTGGCAGAAATTGGAGAAAATTCAGTCCGCGGTAGAAACTGGAGAAAGGTTCCTTCTGCGGCAGAAACAGAGGATAGGCACCACGTTTTGCCTGCCGTAAGCATGCCCCTGGCAGACGAGACATAATTTGCGCACAAGCCGGATCAAATTGAGTTGCAGTTGGACCGGTCTCAACTCCCTTACTCAGAATATTTGGGCCTAGTACCGCAGGAGGCAGCCCACTTTAACCACAAAAAGGCCCACCTACAATAAAAAAAAAAAAAAAAAAATACAGCTAAAATAATAGTTAATAAATATCATGCATTAATATTCTGCGAAAAAAAGGTAAGACAATTATTGATGTCTTGGTAAGGTTGAGATTTTTTTCCTTTAAAAAAAATGAAAGTTTGAAAAAATGGTATTAAAAAAAATAAAAAAGATCTATTAAACAATCACTTGATAATGGACAATAAGTTTGAGTCTTTAACTAAGTAAATAATAAAGTTTTTCCCATCACTACATTTTTTTTGAGAGAGTTCCCATCATTACATTAATTTAGCTATGGCACAAAGTTTATTACCAATAGACTAATCACACACATGATTTGGTGGCATTTAGGTTAGGCACAAAATAATAAATTGTTGTTGTTTCACACATGTATTACTATTTATGCTTGCATGCCTAGTGTGTCCCAAAGTTAATAAAATATTAAAAATCAATAAAATTCTATCATTCAAAAATTAAATAAATTTTTTTCACTGGTTGAGTTAAAAACACCAATTGACCCAAGCTGGTGGTGATATTAACTAGTGTATGGATGAAAGAAGTTCTCTGTGGCTATGAGGGTGGAGTTATTTGAGAGAGGAATAGAGCTCTCAAATGAGAGGGAGAATTTTGGGTGAATGTTATTAGGTATTTGTGATTTATTTTGCTAGGATTTGTAATTGATTTGTTGTTATTGTTTTTGCTTAGACTGGATTTATGATTTGTTCAAAAATATATCTGCACTTCTTTTAAAGATTTTTCTTGTTATCTAATTTTGGGATTTCATGGGTCAGTTTGTAAATTTTTCTTGTCATCTACTTTAGAGCCAAAAGTAATTTGTAATTTGTAATTTTTATTTATTTATTTATTTTTGTGTGTGTTAATATATATACTTGTGGGCATGGCCCCCTCAGCCCTAAGGTAGTTCCTTCACTGCTGTCACCACCTTTGCCGCACACAAGCTGAGTTTTAATAGACATTAAAATGTACACATGAAATCGTCTTCATGCAATTGTATGGATTTAAAGTCTTTTGTACGAGATGCCAAGTACGTGACTCTAAAAACAATTAATTTCGACTCTTTGGTTTCACTGATGATAGAAACAAGATCGTGATAAACATTAGGTTCTCTTTTTTAATCAAAAATAAAATGAGTGAATCCTAAGTTTATATATAGGGAAAATTTTTTGATGATTCATGACCTTTCCCAATGATTTAATCTGTAGATTATACATTTTTTTTTTTAACAGAGGAACTTCATTAACTAGAATATAGAAACAGAGTTAGGAGGCCATCGCCTCTTAGAGGAACTTCTGTAGACTATACTTTTTAAAATTAGAAGGGTAGTTGATGAAGACCTTCCAATAAGATAATACACCAATCGAATTTTGATGTAGGACGGAAATTGAATCTCAGATTTTTTATTCAATTATCAGAAATTTTACTAGTTTAGTTAATTGGAACTTATTATTTAAATTTCCTTTAGTTTGGAATAAAATACTCACATTTTTTATAATATTTAAATTTTTTTTTTTTAAAACCTAATTAAGTTGAGGTAATAATCAAAACCCAACCGAAACAAACCATTTCAGCCCCGGCTCGAGTAAAAACTATATTTTTATTTTTAAAAAAAGGTAAATATAAAAAAGAAATAAAAGTATAAAACCCCCCAACAAGTTGTCAAATTGTGCAATATATTACCCAAAATAAATAAAAAATTGTGCGGTGATGTCAACCATACCAAACCCCATCAATAACCTTTGCCAACTAACGTCCCCAATAAATTAAAAAAAGTTAATGATAAAAATAAATAAATTATATAAGAAAGGACAGGAACTTGTCCATTAAGTCCGACGCATGATCTAACCAAAAAATATATTATATATTAAAAAAAGACAAGTCAAAGGCATCCACGGAAATAGCTTTATTAACTTAGCACGCGAAGAGTTTCTCAAAAAACTTAGCACGCGAAAGAAGTTTATTTATTATATCGTATGGTTTGGTCAATATGTTAATTTTCTAATGTTTAATTCTTCTGTATAATTGATTTATTAGGATTTTGCCTTTTAATAAGTCATTGAACCAATCTATCTAAAAATTCTAATATTTAAAAAAGATATGAAAGGTGTGAATGAGCGGAAATAACGAGGAGCTCTTTCAGATGAAAGAATCAAGGAAATGGTGGACCGATGGCTTGCTGCACAATACACAAAATTCACAAAAATGTTTAAAGTCGACCTAGAGATGGATTATTGGCAAAACTTATATACAGTATTTAGATCATCTTTAGCAACTTCTCTATATTTTTGTACTGTTTGGACAGTGAACAATGACATTTACCTTTTACCTACCTACTTTTTCAAATATATCTTGCAACATATTCTTTTTCATTTTTCTATCTCATTTAAATATTATTTCTTTATTCATATTTTAACACACGTATCTTCATACCCCATCCCTATTCCTTTCATTCCTAATTTTTTATTCTATTTTATTCTTTTGCTAATGAACAGTAGCACATCAGGTTTGGAGAATGACTGTTCATTAGCAATTTTTTTTTTTTTTAGTTTTAAAGAAGCTGTTGGAGGACTATTTTTTGGTTTCATTCTCTATTATAGAGATTATTTTGCTTTTAATTAAGCTATTGAAGATGCTCTCATGTGCTATTTTTTAGATTCTTCTTTTAAGATTTAGCCATATGACTGTGCTTAACTAAAAATACACTTCTATCTTATAAGAAAATAACCACATGACTGAATCTTAAGAGAGAAAATCTAAAGACAACACCTAAGTACTGTACCTAAGTTTTGTTCATCTCAGATTGCTAACCAGCTCTGTCAAAGGAATTTTGTCAATATCCTTTGATTCCTCAATCATGGTGATCTTGGCATGAAATCTCTCTGGTAGAGATCTGAGTACCTTTCTAACAATCTTGGGGTTTGGGAATGGTTTTCCCAAGATTAAAGGCTGAGTTCACTATGTCCTTGAGCTTGGCATAGAACTCATCGAATGACTCATCCTCCTCCATATTAATCTCTTCAAAACTCATGGTAAGCCTTTGAAGTTTTGAATCCTTGACAGCCTTAGTTCCTTCATAAGTTGTCTGGAGGATTGTCCATGCTTCCTTTGCAGTTTCAGTAGAGGATATCTTCTTAAACTCCTCATTCGTGTCCACACTGAATAACACATTCAATGCCCTACTGTTGAAATTTGCCACCTTGATCTTTGCATCATCCCAATCGGCTGGCGCTTCCTTTGGCTTGGTCCAGTCTATCTCCACAGTTTGCCACACTTTCTCATCTAATGACTACAAGAAAGCTCTCATGTGTACTTTCTAGTATGTATAGTTAGTGTCATCAAATAAATGAGGTATAATAAGAGACTGTCCTCTATCCATGACAAACAGGGATCAATGGATCACACAGCAAAGATTAACCCTAATTAGAGTGTGTCTGCTTTGATACCACTTAATAGGCCAAGAATGTATTGATCCCTTGTGATGAATTAACCAATTAATTAGCCAAGTTAATTAATTAATTCAATTAGCATGCAATAAACGTGGTAGCACAAACAAATTATCAACTAAGTTAATATGCAACTGAAAATAAATTGACATAGTGATTTATTTACGAATGGGGAAGACTTACACGACAAAAACCCCACCGGGTGATTTTAAGGTCACCACTCTTGAGAATCCACTATTATCACAATAAGTGGTTATAAGTAAAGGAATCTTAGTACCTTATACCAACCTACAGTTAAACCCTTACCCTAATACCTAATTGGACTTGTTCTGTAGTGATAATCTCTCCTTTCAGTGCATGGCTCCCAATACGTGACTAACCAATTCGATGTGCAGATCCCAGTACGTAGCTTACACACCAACTTGAGAAGGATGTTGGCTGCAAAGTTCTTTAGTTCTTCAACACGATGAAGATCACGAAACTCCTTGGTTACAAAACCCTACGGCGTACAAACACAGCAGCTTCTTGAAGAGAAAGATGAACTAGGGCATATGTTTTCAGTTCACAATATGCTTGTGAAAAAATTTTATATTGAGGTGCATTGGCTATGACAGCCCTTAAAACAATCCTTATATATGTTTAGGATTGTGAGAAAAGAAAGCCCAAACATCTATACATGGATTGAAGTGAAATCAGATCTGAAAAACTGATTTTCTTAAATCTCGATAGATACCCTATCTATCGAGCAGCTGTCGAGTATCGGGTTTAAACAGTCTTTTAAACTTCAATAGATACTAGTTGTCAACTTTTAAAATCTAGCATTTCTTCACTTGATTCTTGGACAGACTTGCATGGTTTTAACACTTGAACTTGAAACCTTGTTTCTTAAAGCATTAAACACATCCTTAATCTACTCAATTACAAGTAAAGTGTGTTTTGTCAAAGGATTAGTTAATTCTATATTGACATATGTTCCTAATATGATTCACATATGTCCTAACAAATTATTATGATTTCACTGTTAGGATTAGTACCCTAAAATCCTATTGTATGCCATGTATGACATTATGTATGATATTATGTTGTGATTAATAAAATTATTTTATTATTATCTAAAATAATGGTAACATGAATATTTGGACATTATCATATAGTCCATGAGATGCATAGTATGTGATTTAGTCACAGAAGATATAAATCACAAGTTCTTTTTAAACTCAGAATTTTAGTTCATAGTCGGTGATGAAATTGGGCATTTCATCTGTGAAGACTATAACATATCAACGAAGATGATTTGTCTTGATCATGGAAGTGGAAACTTCTAGTTGATATGTTGATATGTTTTAAGTGTTAAGACATATTGAACTAGACCACTATGAGATTTATTATTCTACTAACAACTGTCAAATAAATAATAAATCTCACAACATCTATTTACATCAACTCTTAATCCTAAGAGAATAATGAACCTAATCATGAAGTGTATGTTGCTTTGATATATCAAAAGTGAGATCTAAAATCATGATCAAAACCTCAGTATGTTAGGTAACCACATTTAATGTTGAAGGAACATATATTCTCAGGATGAAATTCATAATCTCTTAATGAAGATATAAAATATTCCATTGAGATAGATTTAATGGGTTTGGTTATTCAGAATGTTACACGTAACTACTTCAGTAAGAAGTTACTATAGCATATATTTATGAAATTGGATTTCATAAATATATGATGAATAATTTAAAGGATTAAATTAGGTAGTCAATGATTAAGATGTAGTAATCTTCAAAGTGACAATCAACATTCATGACTTTGTATTACTACGATTATTTTAATGAAGGGGTTGAATGTATAATAAAGTCTTGGGATATAATTTATTAATAAGCCCTAGAGTGCAATTATATTTATATAGTGGTATTAAATATAATTAATGATAATTTTGGGCTTGTCAAGAGTTGACAGAAAGGCCAAAAACCCATTAGAGCTAGTGTCTTATTTGTCCCTTTTGGTCCCACTCCAAGCCACATAATAAAACCCAATTAAAATGACCCAAAAGGCTAGCCTAATTAGATAATCAGTTATATATAAGGAGAAAAACATACATAATTTGAAATGCATGAAAATGTATGAAAATGGTGTGTATGTGAGTGTAAGCCACTCTCTTATTCTTCCTTGAACACATACGTCTAAACTGATTGAGAGACCACACTTCTTGGACATAAGTGGAATTGGACTGAAGATTAAAAGTGTTCCCAAGTACATCTAATCTTTGGTTTTGAATTTCACCGCACCAAGGTACGTTCTCTTGTTCTTAAATTCTAGAATTTACATAGTACATGTTATCAATTGCGAATGAAGTAAATCTGTTATTTTTCTGCTGCGTATGTTTTGTATGTGATACAAATTATGTTTTTTCAATATTCACAACTATACAAATTAATTATAAAGCTTACCTTGATCCATTGCTGAAATTTTCTTAAGATCAAGTCTTAGTATAAAAGGCACTTAATTCTTATAGAATTGGTTTCTCTATATTGACCCTTTTTTCTCTTTAATTATTAAGTGTATGTGATGGGGATAGCTGAATGTCTCTTTTATAGGCAAAAAGAGGACCAAATTCCTTATATCTATAACCTCCACTTACTTATCAAAGTTGGAGTTACTTAGGAAACTTACTTCTCCATTAACTAATTTTTTAAGGACAGGTAACATCTTGTTAAACCATAACATATATGAAGTTATCAAATGCATACGTTATCAAATAACACAATTTATTCTTACATTCTTCACTTGGCCCATATGATAACTTAGGTGAAGGCTTAATAAGATTAACTATTAGGCACAGAATGGTACATATCCTCTTACTTTAAATTGGTCTTCATAATACTATAGTTAAACAACCCACTAATGCGAGTCATGGCGGTTACATGTCAATAATACGACATAATTCCTTCCATGTACTACAACACTAGCAACCTACTTAATATGGCTATCATTGAGAAGTGAGTTAAAAGGTCTAACAATAGTATCTCTTTTGTTAGAGACTATTCCTGTTATTATTCATTCATTATCATATATGTATGTACATAAAATAAAACAATAACAATTAGAAACACATTTAATGAGATCTCCAATTGTCAAAAGCATAAAGTAACTTTAAAATAACAGTAAGATATTTATGTGTTCTATTGACACTGGTTGTGTGTTTATGTGTTCTATTGGCACTCCTTGTTTCTGAAATTCTTCCTTAATAGTAAGATATTTCAATTCCATGTGTTTCACACCATTAGAATACTTCTCGTTTTTAGAGAAAAATACAGCTGCAGAATTATCACAATAAATTCTTAGTGGCTTGGAAATAGAGTTAACAATTCCCAGTCCTAAGATAAAATTCTGCAACCACAATCCATGAATTGTGGCCTCAAAGCATGCCACAAATTTAGCTTCAATAGTGGATGTAGCAGTGATAGTTTGCTTTGAACTTTTCCATGATATTGCTCTTCCAGCTAACATGAACAAATAACCAAAAGTGGACTTTCTACTATCAACGCATCCAGCAAAATCTGAATCTAAGTAACCCATGATCTCAAGATTATCAGATCTCTTAAATGTGAGCATGTAATCCTTTGTGCCTTACAAGTACCTCATCACTTTCTTTGTAGCTTTCCAATGATCCAATCCTGAATTACTTTGGTATCTTCCTAGCATACCAACTGCAAAACTGATGTCGGGCCTTGTACATGTTTGGGTATACATTAAACTTCCTATTGCAGAAGTATAAGGAATTCCTTCCATTTGTTTCTGTTCTCATTCATTTTGTGGGTATTACATAAAGCTGAATTTGTCCCCTTTTTGAATTGGGGCATCCCCAGCAAAACATTTCTCCATATTAAATCTCTCTAGAACTCTTTCAATATATGCTTTCTGAGACAACCCTAACAGTCCATGTGATCTATCTCGAAATATTTCAATTCCTATTACATAAGTTGCCTCACCCATATTTTTTATTTCAAAGTTCTTAGAGAGAAACTTCTTTGTTTCATGCAATAAGCCAAGATCACTACTAGCAAGCAAAATATCATCAACATACAAAATTAAAAATATAAACTTACTCCCACTAACCTTCAAATAGATATACCAATCAACAATGTTTTCCTTAAATCCAAAAGATGTAATGGTATCATTAAACTTAAGATACCATTGTCAGGAAGCTTGTTTAAGTCCTTATATTGACTTCTAAAGTTTGCAAGCTAATTGTTCCTTACCTTTAATGGAGAAACCTTCAGGTTCATCCATATAGACATCCTCTTCCATAATCCCATTCAGGAAAACAGTTTTCACGTCCATTTGGTGCAACTCTAAATCATAATGAGCTACCAATGCCAAAATGATTCTAAGTGAGTCCTTCTTGATACAGGGGGAGAAGGTCTCTTGGTAATCAATGCCTTCTTTTTGAGTGAAACATTTGGCCACAAGTTTAGCTTTAAATCGTTCAATATTGCCTTAGAGTCATGCTTGGTCTTAAAGACCAACTTACTTTGGGCAATTTGACGAGATTCTAGACTTTATTTTAGTCCATTGATTTCAATTCATCTTTCATGGCATTTATCCATTTAATAGAATCAAAACCTTTTATGGCTTGTGAAAACGAAACCGGATCCTTGTTCCTATATCAAGATCAGATTCGTGTAGATAAACCATATAATCATTAGAAATAGCAGACTTTCTTTTTCTTTGAGATCTTCTTAATGCTACTTCTTGTGGTTCTTCTATAACTTGTTCATTGGTGAGCATCTCATTATGGAGTAATGGTTCATTAATTTGTTGTTTAACATTGTTTGGCTGTTCAACAATTGTTGGAACAACAATTTCATTTAAAGTTATAGGTAGTAGATCTTGTACCCTAACTTCTTGAACATACACATTTCATAGATTATCACTCCCATTGATTTCACCATTTTCAATGTATCTGGCATTACCGGTTTCCACAATTCTCGTACTATGGTTAGGACCAAGGGTGTCAATACCGTATTGGAGGGTGTTTCAGTTTGGTTAGGAAAACGAAACATTTCGGTACTAATTAATACCGGTGTACTGTTTCGAGATTACTGCTAATTTGATATATATATATATATATATATATATATATATATATATATATATATATATATATACATGTTAAGTCAAATCCCTATAATTTGCAAAAGAAATTTAAATTTAGAAATCAAAAATTCACTTAATATGTTAACCTTTAGCTAAAGTGTGAGCTAATTAGTAATATTAGGCCATTGATGTATTTAGTATTTAGTATTTAGTTGAAAATAATAATAATAATAATAATAATAATAATAATAATAATAATAATAATGTCTTTTCCTATTTGCCGCTGGAAACTTCTAAGGTTTTTTTTTTTTAAAAAATTTATTAAAAAAATAAAAGTTTTTAAAAATTTGAATTAGAGTAAGTATTGTATGAGACGGTATTATGAGACCTATGTCTCAATGACATGTGAGTCCCTTGTATGAGACGGTCTTGTGAGACCCACATGTCATTGAGACATAGGTCTCATGAGATCGTCTCATACAAAATTTTTCATCATGTGGGTTAGTATCCTATCAAAGACACACTGCCTAAACTTCAAGTTTAAAGGCCATAAAAGCTACACGTGTCCTCAAAAATATAAAAGTTAAAAAGCTACAACTTGAGTCTACTGTCCATAAACATAAGATAAAGTAAGAAATAGAAAAGAGGGAAGATGTCTAGATTAGAAGGAGGACTAGATAAGAGGATGAATGGAAAAATAGGGTCACTACCAGAACATCATGGCGACAGTGGGGATTTGAGCTATCTAGTTTTTTAATTCTTATCCATTGACATTGTTTTTTTTTTTTTTTTGGTTTTTTTTTTTCCCTTTTAAATACCGGCCGATTTTTATTTTTCGGCAAGAATCCGACATATTTCCCAGCATGGTTGGTACAATTCAGTATGCCCCGGTATTTGAAGCAGTAAGAAACAACCATGTTTCTGTACCGATGTAGGTACTAGTATGGCAAATACCGACAGTATCGGTCGATACGGTATGGTATGAACTCCCCTGGTCCATTGCATTATTATTATTTTTAATTAATACTCTTATAGGTATAGAAATTTCTACTGGTTAAAATTTGGGGCCTTAGACGACTGTTTAATTGGCCTAGTGGTAGGGCTGACCCTGAATAAAGTGTATATAATGAGTAAGAGGTTGGAACAAGATGTAATCTGTGTAACAAATTTATAAGTATGTGCAATTCGCGGGTGCAAAATCTCCAGGGACTTATGAAAATAAACCTAACTACTTTTTAAATGGCTATGACGTACCAAATTCGTTGGTGCCAACTTCATTTAGCGAGTGTGAAATTGCCTTTAGAAGAACTTCCAATTTTGATGCGCAACCCCAACTCAAATACAACAAAAGCCCACAAATACAAGATATTATGCATGAATTACAATCAAATTGGAGTGAAATAAAGACAATATTAAGTAGACATGGCAAAACGGGCGGGTCGGGTTGGGTCAATTGGGTTGTAGGTCAAACGGGTTGCGGGTCAAAAAGGGTCATTTTAAGCGGGTTAAATACAGGTTCGGGTCAATCAGGTTGCAGGTCAGGTTGGGTCGACTCGTATTTTTCACATGATTTTTTATTTTTTATTTATTTTTTAAAGAAAACAACATGTATTTGCCATTTAAAAAGTCATGCAACAAATTACTTGATGTAAAATGCATTACTTTGAATTCACCACTTATATCAAGAATGAATTACACTTACTAATACTTATTCAATAATTTTAAAATTATACAAATCCTAACATTGCTATCTAAAACAAAATAACACAAAGATAAGTAAAACAAATACACAAGTTTTATTTCTACACAATATCAACATCCCAAAATATAAAACAAAATTACAAATGACTTATTGGATAATTCATCTGACAAAGAATAAAAACAAATAAGAAATTTACAATCTTGAAAATTAATTTTATAATCTATTGTCAATTGTGGTTGACACTCTATTTCAATTTGAGATATATATTAAAGTTTGATTGTTTACTTATTTATACATGGTTTCTTTTATGAATATCATATCATTGTTAAGCAACACACACTCTAGGAAATATCATAATTTATTTTGAAAAGACGTTTATTTTGGACATAAATTGTTAAAAAATAGGTCTAAGCATTCATAATTTATGTTAATTTGATACTTTGGCTTCACTATTTTCACACTTGTGAATATTTCTCACACATGTCTACAATTTTAAATCTGTAAAGACCAGGTTTGAGTCCCTAGCCTAGACGATGGATGGACCTAGGCCCAAAAAGCCCAAAACAATGAATTTGTAGAGAGTGGGTTGGAAAATTGGGTTAAACTGAATTGGATCACGAATAAACTAGGCTCAACTGACAAGAACAGAGAAACAGATTGAATTAAATTAGAGAAAATCGACCTCGGCACAGTCCGAGGAGATCAGTTCTTATATATTCCCTACAAGTTTGACTACAGAGTTGGTTCTTGATTGCTACAGTTTCTCTTGTGATTTTTCGATCCCCTATCCAAAGAGGATCTCTTACGTTATATACTCCCCTTTGGATGATCTTGATCCTAGACTTGTTGATCATTTAAGTCACTACTTGAGTGCTTGTCCCATCAGACACCCTCTCTGGCCTTCTGTGAGTTGTTATAGCCAAGGCAGCACTGTTCAGGGGTCTTATCCACATAAATGCGGCCAGAAAGTTAGCTGCAGGGCATTCAATGCGGTGGCAGCAGCTTTTCCTTAGATATTTCCTAGCTCCCCTTCTTCCAGTACATTCATAACGCATGTCCTTCTCAGTGGAATTTCTTGGAAGGTCATTCTGAGTGATAGAATACACGTTTGATCTGTGCTTCGTTTATCCGAGGAGACAATCCTCCTCGGACCACCTTCCCCAACCTTTCTACTTGCATGTTACTTATGGGACTTTGAACTTAACACCCTTACTATTGTTTATTCGTCCTCAGACCAATCAATGTCCTCGGCCAAAGGCCAAGGCCCAATATACAATTTTAGGCCCCTATCCCTACAATAGCCCCTAAAAACTCCGGTTTTTCCCTCTTATTTGAGGAGAAAAAGTGGGGTTTTGATTTTTAAGAATTAAAACCATTCATTTCTCCGATTCACATGTGTGGGATTACCGTTTTGCGCGTCCCATAATTGCTACTGACGCTTCGAAGCCTGCGATGCGTCATTAATTGCTTTAGGCGGCGCTTTGTTCTCCGAATCTAACGGTGAGACGCAGATCCTAGGGTAGGTATTTCGCCTTGAATTTTGGGCGGGATAACTTCCACTCAACTCCCCCCTCTATATAAGGCATCTGGGGAAATCATTTCTCCCTATTTCACAAGTCTTCAAGCTCTTCAGAGATCCATAGCTCTCAAACCCTCAAAGCTTCCCAAATTTCTAAGGTCTCCAAGTCTTTTTTCCTGAAAAACTTAAACCTTTAAGAAGTACCAGAAGCAACTACCGTAATTATTCTTGTAAGTTTCTACATCCTTAAGCTTTTTTCTCCTCGGCCAATCTCCTCGGCCTTTTATTCTTTGTTATCTTTTCTAAGAGACTTCACCCCTTCCCCTTTAGCTCAACCAAATGGGTAGGTTCAAACACCTCGTAGACTCTCCTGCCAGAATGGAGGGGTTCAGAGCTAACTATCACATTCCGTGGGGAGTAGCCCTACGGTATTGTGCTCCTGACCAAATAGTCACAGATAGAAAGGAAGGGGAGGTTGTCATTCCTATGATCGCTTTCATAGAAGGAGGAATGACTCTTCCTATGGGTAGGGTGATCCGAGACTATCTGATCAACCATAGGTTGACTCCCCATCAATGCACCCCTAACCTATTTAGGGTCTTGGGTAGCGTAGACGCTTTCAACAAGAAGATGGGCTTGAGACTCACGTGGCATGATGTAGTTCACATGTATGAGTGCCACAAGCTCTCTGGTGTCGGATATTACCTCAAGTCTCGGTCCAACATTGTTAGACTAATATCATGTCTTCCCAAGTCCAACAAAGGTATGAAGGATGACTACCTAATCGCTTTCGGGGAATGGCACGACGGTCTTCACTGCCCAACTTGGGAGGGAGATCTAGGTGGGGTACCCTAGGTTTACGTCCCTCGGCATGGGATTTTGCTCATTTAGCCTTACCATCTTTTCTTTCTAACACTTTGTTTTACTTCAACGATGGATTTCGTTAATCTGACCATGGTTTACTCCTCGGATATTTTTGCAGATAAAGCGCACGTTGCTCCCAGACTCAGTCTTGTCAACGTAGTGGCTCTTAACAAGTTACTGCGGTCCGAGATTTTTATGAGTGAAGACGGGAAACTACGAGTTGTCCACTTAGTATTGGACTTCAAGCCCCTATTAAATGCATTCTAGGATGCGGGCCAAGCAATAAGGGCAGGCGATCCTAGAATCCACTGGATAGACATCTCACGGCCTAGTTTCTTGGCCCAAAGAGACCTTCCACCAGTTGAATTACCTCCCCAACATTCTCCCAGAGAAGTAGCCACTCCGAGGGAGGAAACTGCCTCTTCGCACTTCTCCCTTAAGGCCGAGATTGACCAGCTTCATTTTGAAGAAAAAGAAGGGGCGCTAGAGAGGCCTGTAGAGCTTTCAGACTCTGAAGCTGAGTTGGACAGACTTTCTGCAACCCACTCTCCTAGACTCTTGGTTGCTCGGATTGACACCAATTCCGAGGAAGAGGAGGAGATGGCCTTGAACCCTAGGAGAGGCCTTAGAGATCTAGTGGCTGGAAGAAAGGGAGTATTATCCAAGGATGCCCCACAGACTCAGCTTCCTCCCGCTCCCCCCCTCCCCTTTCTTCCTTCCCCTTTTGGCCTGCACCCAGATCCCAACTTGCAAAAGAAGAAGAGGAAGGGGAAGGAAATTGAGGAGGGGGAGATCGTCCCCCCAAAGGACCCTAAGCAGTAAAAGACTGCCAGAAATAGAAGGGGCTCCTTTGTAGAAAGTAGGGAGGACTCCTTTGAGGCAGAGGTGTGCCGAACATAGCGCACCTGGGCCTCACGACTGGAGCTGGATGGCACTGCCATCCCTTGGGATGCTTCAGTTCGAAACTTCCAGGGGGGCATTCATGCTACGTTGCTGAAGCCCTAGAGCAGCCTCTTCTCCTCCCCAGAGATATGGATGCTCTCAGGCGCTTTAAGCAGCTCGACCTCTTCCTGTCCCTGAAGAGGGACCTTGCAATGGTAAGTAATCTAACGTATCTTTGAATTAAATACTTAGCCGCCCTTTCATTTATTTATTTATTTATTTACATGGGGTTCCTTCGTTATTTTTATGCAGGTTACCCAACAAGTTTTCGTGGCTGAGGAGTGGGTCAAGGACACCCGTAACTAGGTTAGGGCTGAGGCCCACTCCCATGCCGAGGCTGAGAAGTCCCTGGGGGCTCTCTTGCAGAAGTAGATTGAGCTGGCCGACAAGTTAATTGCCTCGGAGAGGGCACATTTGAGTGCTGAAGCTTTTTTGAAGAGTGCGGAGGCTCAAGCCGAGGACCAGCGCAAGCAGCTCCATATAACCGAGATTGAACTGGCCACTCAGAGACAGCTAGTCCTGGATCTTAAGGCCGAGTTGGAAAAAGTTAAGGAGACAGCTTGGGTGGCCAGTGAAGCTACTAAGGCCGAGAAGATAGCATCCTATGAACATAGGGTGTTGGACATGGAGATGAGGCTGGCCGAAGAGGTGGTTGGGGTGTGCAGGGATTATTGAGCCGAGATGTGGGCGGAAGTGCTCAATCGGGCTGGGGTTCTTGCCACTTCTGAACTGAGGAGTGCTGGGAATATATTTTTCACAGAGGACATCAAAGAAATTCTAGCTACGCTCCCTTCTCCTGAGCAGCTCCCCACCATCGAAGCCCTTACTCCCGATGCTGAAGTCTTTAAAGGGGTTGGGAAGGGTAAGGAGGCTCAGTCACTGATGAAGGCCAAACACTCCGAGAATGCCCTTATAATCAAGGATGTGGTCTTTCAGGCTAAGGATGCAGAGCTTAAGTCCAAGGCTAAGGATTCCCAATCTGAGGCAGCTAATCCCAAGAAGGACCCTTCACAAGCATAGGCCTAGCTACATAAAATTTTATTTTGTTGTGGTCTTCCTGCATGCATATATTTTTTGTTGTGGTGTTTGACCACTATTTGTAATAGACTATCCTTTTGATCAATGAAAAGACTTTTCTTTTTACACTATGTATCTTTACTTTATATGTTCTTAGCTTTGACGATGTTGCGAACAGTAGTGAACTGTTGCTATATTTTTTTAACAAAAGCTAATAGTAATACATCATTGATAATTTAAATAATTTGAACAAGTACTAGCAATAAAGAGCATTATCATTTACTTCTATTAGGAGCAGACAACTTTCACTTTGTTCAACCCTTAGATAAATATCCAAAAACATTGAATTACCTAAGGCCAGTGATTCGAGGAGCTGAGTGTAACCTAGGATATGCTTTGACCCTTGGGAAAAATGAATAGATGTCACTAAGTATTAATTTATCCAAAGCAGGTGGTCCAAGGAACCAGACATAGCTAAGGTTCTGTTTAACACTTAGGAATTTAATTGGAAGTATTAATTTACCTAAAGCAGGTGGTTCGAGGAACCAGACATAGTTAAGGTTCTATTTAACACTTAGGAAAGTAATTGGAAGTGTTAATTTACCCAAAGCAAGTGGTTTGAGGAACCAGACATAGTTAATGTTCTGTTTAACACTTAGGAAAATAATTGGAAGTGTTAATTTACCCAAAGCAGGTGGTCCGAGGAACCAGACATAGCTAAGGTTCTGTTTAACACTTAGGAAAATAATTGGAAGTGTTAATTTACCCAAAGCAGGTGGTCCGAGAAACCAGACATAGCTAAGGTTCTGTTTAACACTTAGGAAAGTAATTGGAAGAGTAATTTACCCAAAGCAGGTGGTCCGAGGAACCAGACATAGCTAAGGTTCTGTTTAACACTTAGGAAAATAATTATATGAAGCTCAACATATAATGTAATACACGAGAATGTGACAGAGGAGACTTTTATTAATAATAATAATATCTTTTGAGGTTATTTACATTCCAGGGGCATGGTACAGCCTTTTCCTTTAGGACCTCAAGATAGTATGCACCTATTCCAGCCACTAATGTGATACGATATGACCCTTCCCAGTTGGGTCCCAATTTTCCCTATGCTGGGTTGTTTGCAGTTCCCAAGACCTTTCATAAGACCAAGTCTCCAATCGTCAGTGGTCTTAGCTTTACGTTGGTATTATATCCTTGCTTGTGCTTGTGTTGATAGTAGGCCAATTAGACCATGACATTTTCTCTTCATTCTTCAATTAAGTCCAAACTCTTCTCCAATAGCCCATCATTGCTGCTTTGCATGAAAGAACTTGTTCTCAGTGTGGGGAATCCAGTTTCTAGAGGAATAACAACCTCGGCCCCATATGTCATTGAAAAGGGGGTCTTCCCTGTGGATCTACGGGGCGTAGTTCGGTACGTCTAAAGGACGTGGGGCAGTTTTTCCATCCATTTTCCCTTTGCATCGTCCAACCTCTTTTTAAGTCCAATAACTATGATCTTGTTGACAGCTTCGGTCTGCCCATTCCCCTATGGATATGCCAGGGTGGAATATTTATTTGTTATGCCCAGATCACAGCAATACCTCCTGAAGGCCTTGCTATTAAATTGCAATTCGTTGTCCGAGATGAGTGTATGAGGGATTCCAAATCGAGTGACAATATTCTTCCAAATAAATTTCTTAGCATCCGCATCTCTGATATTTGCCCAAGGTTCAGCTTCAACCCATTTGGTAAAGTAATCCATGCTGACCAACAAGTATCTTTTATTCCCTGGCGCTTTAAGGAAAGGATCTACAATGTCCAATCCTCACTAGGCAAAAGGCCAAGGGCTGGACAGTGGGTTAAGGACTCCTCCTGGTTGATGAATGTTTGGTGCAAATCTTTGGCACTGGTCACATTTCTTCACATATTCTTGTGCTTCCTTCTGTATATTTGGCCACCAATAGCCTTATGTGAGGGCCCTATGAGATAAAAACCTGCCCCTCATGTGGCTCCCACAAATCCTTTCATGTAACTCTTCTAGGAGTAGCTCAACTACTTCAGGGTGTATGCATAGCAGTTATGGGCCAGAAAAGGATCTCTTGTACAACTTTTGATCCTCAGACAGCCAAAATCGAGGAGCCTTCCTCTGTACCTTTTCAACCTTAGACTTATCCTCGGGTAGGACATCCTCCTTAAGGAACAATACTATGGAATCCATCCAGTTAGGTCCTACCCTAATTTGCTGAATGTGAATGACATTGCTCCCTACCTCAGTAGGCTTATACAAGTCTTCCACAAGAATCACCCAAGGTAAACTTTGTGCCGAGGAGGTTGCCGGTGTGGCAAGAGAGTTAGAATGTGTATTCCTACTTCTAGGGATTTGTGACAAGTAAAAAGATTCAAATTTTGACTATAAATGTCTAACCTGGCTCAAGTACTCCTGCATTCTGAGATCTTTTCCACCTATCTTCTAAACCATGGTCATTCCGGCCAATAGAGCTTCATACTCAGCCTCATTGTTTGTGGCCGAGAAGTCCAATCTCAAGGATTTCTTAATTGTAATCCTCTCGGGTGATATTAGAACTAGTCCCACTCCAGATCCTCTGTGGTTTGTCGTACCATCAACGTATACCTTCCAGGACAAAGGTTTTTGTAAGGAGATTGCACCAACTGATTTTTCATCCACGTTCTACTTTTCCATTCTCTCTTTTAACGGAGTTTCAGCAAACTCAGCCATTAAATCAGTGATGACTTGGCCCTTGACAGAGGTGTGAGGCATGTACTTGATATTAAAGGCTCTTAGGATCATACCCCATTTAGCAATTCTCCCAGTGTAATTAGCGCTCCGAAATAGAGACCTAAATGGGAGCTGGGTGAGGACAACAATCGTATGTGATTAGAAGTAATGGGGGAGCTTACGTGTGCTATGCACCACTGCCAAAATGGCTTTCTCCAGTGGTAGATAACGGACCTCAGCCTCATGTAGTGACTTGCTCACATAGTAAACTGGCCTCTATACTCCACTATCAACCCGTACCAGCACCAAGCTCACCACATGGGAGGCGACAGCAATGTAGGTGAACAAAACCTCGTCCACCTCTAGTCTTGACATAATGGGTGGCTGAGAAAGGTATTCCTTCAGTTGCTAGAAGGCTAAGATGCACTCTTTGTTCCATTCAAACCCCTTCCACTTGTTCAATAATTGAAGGAAAGGCCTACACCTGTCGGCTGACCGAGAAATGAATCGGTTTAAAGCAGCAGTCATTCTTGTCAGCTTCTGGACCTTCTTAGGATTCCAAGGTGGTTGTAGGCTATTAATTGCCTTAATTTGGTCAAGATTAACCTTAATCTCACGGTGATTAACCATGTAGCCTAAGAACTTTCCCGAACCAACACTAAAGGAACGCTTAGAAGCGTTAAGGCGTAGCTTATGCCTCCTCAAGACCTCAAATATATTCCCGAGGTCATTAATATGCGCGAACTCCATCTTACTCTTGACCACCATGTCGTCTATGTAAATCTCAATGTTTTTCCTAGTTGAGGCTCAAACGTCCTGGTCATCATCCTCTGATAGGTAGATCCCGCATTCTTTAGACCGAAGGGCATCACTTTGTAGTGGTAATTCCCGGTCGGAGTGACGAAAGCTGTCTTTTCCTGATCGTCCAAGGCTAGCGGTATTTGGTGGTAGCCTTGGAAGGCATCTAAGAAGCTCATCCGAGGGTGGCTTACAGTTGCATCCACTAGTTGGTCTATTTGAGGCATAGGGAAAGGGTCTTTTGGACAAGCCTTATTTAGATCTGTGAAATCCACACACACTCGCCATTTCCCACTCTTCTTCTTCACTACCATTGTGTTGGCCAGCCACTCAGGGTAGAACACCTCCTTGATAGCCCCAGCCTGCTTAAGCTTCGCCACCTTGTCTCTCACAGCATTAGAATGGTCCTTAGATGAGCGCTGAGGCGGTTGCTTTTTGGGGATGACAGAGGGGTTGACATTCAAATTGTGACATATGAAGCTCTGATCCACCCCAGGAGCTTCGTAAGTACTTCATGCAAACACGTCTATGTTCCTCCTAAGAAACGCTAATAACTTTTCCTTCTCCTGAGGGGGCAGTTGGGCCCCTACCTAATAAAACTTCTCCAGATCATCCCCTATGGAAATCTTTTACGAATCCTCACACTTCGCCTCTTCGACCACCCCATCAATAGATAGGATCGGGGTCTTTGATTGCTATGAGCCCCCCTCAGCAAAGGCCTAGGACTCGACCCCAGGTTGATGTAAAATGGCGGCCACCAGGCATTGCCTAACCATGGATTGACTCCTAACGAGCTCTTCGATCTAGTCCTTGGATAGGTATGTCACCTTTTAATATAGAGTGGAAGAAACAGCTCCCAGGGCGTGAAGCCAAGGTCATCCCACGATGGCCGGGTAGAGGGAATAGGCGTCCATCACAATAAAATTCACCTTCACCACTTCTGATCCTGCCTGCATGAGTAGTCTAATTTGACCCTTTGGAATGACAACTTTTCCATCAAAGCTCACCAAGGGCAAATCATAGGATGTTAAATCCTCGGGCCTCAGGTTTTGCCCTTTGTACAAGTCAAGGTACATGATCTCTACCCCACTGCCTTGGTCCATCATCACCCTCTTCACATCATACCCTCCTATCCTAAGGGTGATTACTAGAGCATCATCGTGCGGTTGTATGGTTCCCACCTTGTCCTCATCCGAAAAGCTTAACGCTGGTTAAGCCTCCATTCTTGCCCTCTTCGGCATTCTGTTAGATTCCTAGGTAGGTAGCTGGGTCACAGACATCACCCTAGAGGGCTGCGAGCCAGTTCTCCCGAGAGTAGTGAAGATGACGTTGATTATGCCTGGGGGCCTTGAAGAAGCGTTGACCTGAGCCCCTGTCCTTGATTGGTCCCTTTGCCCGTTAGGCCAGTACAGGAGTTGTTGTAACCTTCACTCTCTGACAAGCTACTCCAGATAATTTCACAGAGTTCTGTAGTCTTTGGTGGTATGCCCCCGCTTCTGGTGATATTGGCAGTGGAGGCTCTGGTTGCGCCTCAAGGGGTCTCCTCCCATTTTGTTCGGCCATTTGAAGTATGACTCGCTCTTGATCTTCTCCAAGACTTGATGTACTGGTTCTCGGAACACCACGTTAATCGCCTGGGGGGCCATAGACCCAGACTGCCCAGCAAAATCCCTCCGGGGTCGTTATGGTTGTATCTGTCCGACCTGAAATCCCCCCTCTCTTGAGGGATAGCCTTATCTTTCCCTTTGCCTTACTGTTGGTCCTCCTCGACCCTTTTATACTTATCAATCCGCTCCATAAGTTTGCGTACACTGGTGGCAGGCTTCCCAGTCAAGGACTTCCTTAACCTATGCTCAGTGGGCAGGCCGACCTTGAAGGTCCTGATGGCCACATCGTCAAAGTCACCGTCTATCTCATTGAACATTTTCTAGTATTTGTTCGAGTATGCTTTCAAGGTCTCCTATTCTCGCATGGACATAGACAACAAGGAATCTAAGGGCTGAGGAACCTTACTACAAGTGATGAAACGGGACCCAAAGGCTTGGGTGAGCTCTCTGAAGGAATTAACGGAACCTACAGCTAGGCCATCAAACCACCTCATCGCCATAGGCCCTAGACTGGAGGGGAACACCTTGCACATCAAGGCCTCATTTTTGGAGTGCACAGGCATCCTCTGATTGAAGTGGCTCACGTGTTCCACAGGGTCAGTTCAACTATTGTACATGGTGAATGTGGGCTACGTGAACCACCGAGGAATCACCCCCTCCTCAACTCTACGTGTGAAAGGTGACTTAGAGATCTGGTTGAGCCCTTGCTTATCGCATCGTTTCCCTCGCTCTTGGAGAATGAACTCCTATTTCTGCGCTCAAGGTGGCGGTCTTCGTCATATGAGAAGGACTCGCTGGGAGGGGTTCTCGATTTGCATCTATAGCTACCATCCTTTTCACCGTCAGAAGAAGAGTTAGAACTGGAGGAAGTTCGCTTTCGCCGTTCATGGCACAGCTTTCTTTTCAAATGGTCGATTTCCAGTTGTAGGGCTCTGGTATCTTCCTTATAAGAAAGGTGGCTCTTCCCTCGGGACTGGCTCCTATTGGTCTGTGTAGTATGCACACTCCCCTCTTAGTCCTTTCTTCGTTTGAGGTTGACAAAATGGCTTGCACGTTGAGACCTCGTAGATTCTGCCTGGTGTGGAGCTGAACCTACCATATTTGAACTTTAGACTCACTGTAACACTAGAAATTCTCACAGACAGCGCCAATTGTAAGGACCAGGTTTTAGTCCCTAGCCCAAACGATGGATAGACTTAGGCCCAAAAAGCCCAAAAAAATGAATTTGTAGAGAGTGAGTTGGAAAACTGGGTTAAAATGAGTTGTATCACGAATGAAGTGAGCTCAGCTAACAAGAACAGAGAAACAGATTAAATTAAATTAGAGAAAATCGTCCTTGGCACAGTTCGATGAGATCAGTTCTTATATATTCCCTACAAGTTTGATTACAGAGTTGGTTCTTGATTGCTATAGTGTTTCTCTTGTGATTTTTTGATCCCCAATCCATGGAGGATCTCTTACGTTATATAGTCCCCTCTGGATGATCTTGATCCTACACTTGTTGATCATTTGAGCCACTACTTGAGTGCTTGTCCCATCAGACACCCTTTTTGGCCTTCTGTGAGTTGTGGTAGCCAAGACAACACTGTTCAGGGTCTTCTCTACATAAATATGGCCAGAAAGTTAGTTGCAGGGCATTCAATGCGGTGGCAGCAGCTTTTCCTTAGACATTTCCTAGCTCCCCTTCTTCCAGTACGTTCATAACGCATGTCCTTCTCAATGGAATTTCCTAGAAGGTCATTCTGAGTGATAGAATATACGTTTGATTTGTGCTTCGTTTATCTGAGGAAACAATCCTCCTCAGACCACCTTCCCTAACCTTTTCACTTGCATGTTACTTATGGGACTCTGAACTTAACACCCTTACTATTGTTTATTCGTCTTCAGACCAATCAATGTCCTCGGCTAAAGCCCAATGCCCAATATACAATTTTGGGCCCCTATCCCTACAAAATCTATATTTCTAACTGTACTATAACTAAATTATCTTGGCATACACTTTGATATTTGATAT
Source organism: Quercus tomentella (assembly GCA_028535165.1). Taxonomy (NCBI): domain Eukaryota; kingdom Viridiplantae; phylum Streptophyta; class Magnoliopsida; order Fagales; family Fagaceae; genus Quercus; species Quercus tomentella. Next base: position 33,586,044 of record JAPQVY010000111.1, on the reverse strand, counting down.
CTAAAAATCTTTACTTATTATAGAATGCTCAATAATTCATCTCTCAATTAATTTGCATACGGTTATGTAAATATCTCAATTGTTTCCTTAAAACGCACAACAAACAATTAAACCAATATTGTCTTAATTTTATTATTTTTTTTAACCAAAAAAAAAAGTTTTAAAAAATGGTTTAGGTTTGGGTCGGGTCGGGTTGACCTGCAAAAAACACGAGTTGGGTCATAGGTCAACCCATTTTTGCTTCAGGTCAAAAAAATCAAGTTCGGGTTAGGTATTTTTCGGGTTGAGTCAGGTCGGCCCAGAAAATTCTGACCTGTTTTGCCATGTCTAATATTAAGTACAAAAGAATATGACTTAACAATCTCCAATTGGCTGGAATAAAGATAGCACTAAATGCAAGAAATGTATGGCTTGATAAGAACAGAGGAGGAGAGAGGCACCAAGATTGAAAATTGTGGGTTTTTTCAAGGTTTTTATTTTTATTTTTTAAATGTTTAAAAACTAAAATGAATTAATAAAATATGACACGCCAATTTACATTTTTTTAATAACGTTGTAGCACTATTATTTTAAAGATTTTGTTAATGGATTAATGACATGATATAAAATCATCTATATAAAATTACAAGTCAAAATTAAAAGACCTCTATACATTGTAAATTTCTCAGGGAATTCTAGAGAACATTTTTGTTAGGCTATGTGGAGCTTATTTTATGTTGATTCAGATTATAACAAGACCCAATATAAAAGTGTTGTGATTTTAATGAGAAATTTTCTGAAGTTTAGTCCATTTTAGCCCATTGTGAATCAGCTATGTGAGTTATAAATACTGTTATTCTAGATTTAAGTTAGTCGTGTTGTTTTAAGTGAGAAAAATTGTCTTGCCACATCTTGTATTTTCTCTTGAAAACAGTGAAATCACTGTAACTCTGTAGATGTTTAGCAAATTGCCGAACCAAGTAATTGATTCCTTGTAAAATAGGGAGACTGTTACAAATATAGGAATAATAGTCTATTAATAGGAAAGAATATTGTGCCACACTCTCCTGTCCGCAGTCCATATAAACCACTTGTAAATATAGATATCATGTTTCCACATTTTAAAAAAATGTTCAAATTTTACACATGGTAGGTATGTATGGAGTGTGAAACTTCTTGATATGAAACAATCATCAATCCTATGAATGGCCATTATTATCAAATTACAAATTCAAACCAAATTTTGAGAATGGAAGTAAATTTTAGCCGAACAACATTTATTATCAAACACTACATTATGAAATTTGCCATGTTAAGCAATCAACTAGCATAGACTGCTTTGCTTTGTTCAAAATCCAACCGAAATTTAGAACAAATCTTACCACTTAGCAACAATTTCACATACTCCTTGTACGTTATTTCAATGTATTTAGGTGGATGACTTTCATTGTCAACAAACTCTGGTGCTGGCCTAATAATTGTGTCTAGCGATGGTCCATGTGGCATGGCTATGGATATTCTTGTAGCTTTGTCATTGACAAGTGCCTGGTGTACAACACCCTTGTATTTGCCATTGCTCAAAATCTTGCATGAAACAATATATTTAGAAAATTTTGATGAATTCAATAAATTGTGGTTAATTTTTTTTTCAATTAGTTAAATATTAATTAGGCTTGAATGTGAAGAACATGATATGCAAAAAAACCTAAAGCCAAAGATATTAAGATAAACAAATTATTTACATATGTGCGTACATACATACACACACACACACATATATATATATATATATATATATAATAAAGAAAAAAGAAAAAAAAAATGATCTCTTGTTTGTGTCTCCACTTCATTGTTACGATCATCAACCCTATTTTAATTTCTACTAATTCACAACTAGCCATACTTAATATTACAAACTAAGCTATTTGAAGGGTTAATACTTCATTTTGGCCATTTAGGCAATTAGGTAATTCCTCAAATCGAAGAAATCTCCATAATTTCTTTTTTCTTTTTTCTTTTTTCTTTTTTAAAATTTTTAAAAAGTCAACCCTAACGTGTATGTCTATTAGGTACACGGTTCCCATCACCAATCCCCTTTTTATTTTTCCCAATACTCTTGCATAACCAACCCTACTTAATATTAGAACTAAGCTCTCAAACATGATTTGACTCCTTCTTTTGGGTATTTAGACAATTGCGTTCTATATTAAATGGAAGACAACCATATAATTTTTGTATAATATTTTGATAAATACTTATATGACAGTCTAATATAAAATAAGTATTTAAGGGACCAAAATCAAACCAAACCATTCCACAATTGAATCACCCAATAATATAATTTACTCATAAGTTTATTTCATTTTTATTTTTTATTTTATGACTTATATAAAATTGATGCGAAAAAGTCTTTTATTAATTTGATTTTAAGTGAGTCCGTCTTTACTTATAAATGTTAAGGCAAATGAATGTTAATTTAATTCTTAAATATTTTTATTAGCAATAAAAAGAATAGAAAAATATTTAGTGAACGATAAATAAACAAGAAAATTATCACCTTAAACCTAAAATTTTATTCAACCAACCTTACTAGTTGCTTATAAGAAAACATGGAAACAAAAAAAAAAAAAAACTGAGGAGATGAATAATTCATGGGGACAAGTAAAAAAGGAGTTGTAGATGCAAGACAGAATGTACCTCCAAGTGGTCACCAATGTGAGCAAAAAGTGCATTGGGAAGGAGATTGACATTAATCCATTTTCCTTTATGCTGTATTTGAAGTCCAGAGATTCCATTATCCACCAAAAGGGTTAACAGACCATGGTCCGAGTGAGGGGGGATGCCAATTGCTCGTTCTGGCTCTAGACAAGTTGGATAAAAGTTGGCAGCAAGAATTTGTAAACCCAACTCGAAATTGGAGGCCTTCTCTATGTAGCTCTCTTCCAGCCCCAAGCTCTTTGATATAGCTTTCAGTATTACTATCGCTACTTCTCTGTTTCTTTTGCTTAACTCCAATGCAATCTCACTGTGTCAATAACAATAGAGATAAACCATTCATTATGAATTGCATATAGGCCATGACCTGATTTTGAAATTTTAATTGAAAAAGAAATTTATCAAAATTAAAAGATGAAAAAATTCTTAGTTTACTTTGTACTAGCTATGCAAGATTTACATTATAAACTAAACAAATATATACAATGTTGTACACAAAATATTTACAATGTTCAATGTAATATTTACATAAACAGTACAATCTATAATTACTGAAAATATACTATATACGTCCTAGCAAGTATTTAGAACCCTTAATACAATGTTTTACGGCTAAGTTGATTTTAACACTAAACTAATCAATGGTCAAAGTGTACGTGACGTAGCAAATTTCCAAACAAACTAACTACACTACACAAGCATGGCAATATAGAAAGCTGAAGGAAATATAGAGAGAAACAAGCAAAACACACATAACACCAAAAGTGTTATGGAAGAGGAAAACCCAAGCACAGGACGTAAAAACCTCTCCCCTGACCACTCGTCAAAAATCTCCACCAAGGAAGATAGTTACAGTACATAAGGACACTATGAACCCTCCAAGCCCAAATGCCTTATAGAGATCGTGCAACTTGCAACCTGTTCGCCCCCTAAGGTCGAGAGATGGTTGTGAGGTGCATGATTGCACTCTCATACAAAGACTTGCCACATGGACTTCGCGGGCATCTTAGGTCGCGAGCTGGTTGCCTCTAGGCTACAAGATCTCTAGTTGATTCAGTCTTCAAGGAGAGGCTCAAGTACACTATCCCAACTCACATGAAAATCCAAAAAACAATACATCACCAATAAAATGCATTACAAATAAACTTTTGTCACTGAATAAAGCCAATATAAAACATGAATTCTCAATTATGAATTACCCTTAAAATATATGATTCTTAATACCTTAGAGTTTAGAGCTGAATTTTTATTTATAATATATGATATGATTTAGGAGGTTAAATCTGAAATGAAAAGAAATGTACCTAAACCCAACAGGTTTGTTGGGTGAGTGAAATTCAGGATATGTGTAGAACTTGAGATGATCTCTCCATAAGTTTACTTTATCCATTGAAGGATTAAAACCAGTGCCACACCTGATTGGATCCATAACATGATTTCCATGAAACTCTTGCTTCTCTTCCTCTGGCAGGTTGCAAAATTCTTGAAACACTTCTATCATTGCCTTTGTCAGGCTCTCTGGCACACCGTGATTAATCACCTATGACAACCCTCGTCAAATCTCAGTAATATGCAACAACTTTAGACATGTTAAAAAATTTAATAGAAAGCTCAAGACAGTTAAATTGTACCATGAAGCAGCCCCAATCTGAGCAGGCTTTGTTGAGTTGATGGATGACTGGGGACTGTTCTTCAGGACTACCGGAAACAAGAAGAGAGACGTCAATAATGGGGATTGAATCTTCTGGATCATCAGATATTGGTTCATCATGGAGATTATGGGTGAAGGTGTAAATCGAAGTGAGGGAGGAGAGGCCAGTTGATTCAGCTAGTGGTTTGACACTTGTTATCTTAGGTGGATGAACAGGTGATACCTTCAAGGTTTTGGTATCAAGTGGAATTGTTGAAGCCATGGAAGAGCAGAAACGAGGGGAACACAAGAAAGAGAAAGAGCTAGCAGAGTAGCCGTGTACAATATTGTTATATTACGTATAAGCTATAACTAGGTTTATATAGACTTACCTTGTCCACATTGTCAAACAAAAAGATAAATAATCGATTGATATTAGTAACACCAAAAAATTATACATAAACTTTACAAATTGATACTTGAGGCTAATCACAAAAAAAAAATGCTTTATATACATTTTCCTATACATGGTTCACAAACTGAGTGACAATAAATGTGATCGGTGGATTTCAATGGTAAAATAAAAAAAATTTCTAAATTACTTTTTGATAATTAGTAACATATCCATTTGTAAAGATTACGTTGTAAAATCTGTTGTAAAATCTGTAGTATCCCTAGTTGGGTATGTAGCAAGGAATTAATTTATTTTTATGACTATATAAACAAGAACAATTTACATATATAATCATGCATAAAGAAGAACACATACAGAGTCAATAAGTAACAAAAATAAACAAGAAGAAATCTGTAAATGGAATTGCTGAAGCCTTGGAGAAACACACAAGATAAGAGGAAGCTAGCTGAGTAGCCGTGCACAATATTGTTATGTTTTGTATAAGTTGTAATCATTTATATGACTATATATGAGTAATTTTAGGACCACACATTTTTTCATAACTATCCTATGTGATAAATAGATTGTAACTGTCTGTCACTTTTCCATGAATCTACTACTCATAAACTACCATATCAGTGTTGTGATAAAGTTATGACAAAAAAGTGTGTGATCTATATTTTTTTCTGTTTATATAGACTTACGTTGTTCACATTGTCAAATAAGAAGATAAATAATAAAAGTTTTAGGGCCCATAGATAATGAGATTGGCGTCTTATCAATAAAAGTTAAGATCTTGGTTCATCTCGAACTGAAGTGTTAACATCTCCAGCTTGAATCCGACTACACCTGTCTCTGCTTTTTCTTCCCGTTGCTATGCTGTTTGTGGTCGAATTTCTGTGCTTTCAGTCCCCTCTTGACTTATTTTTCATTTTCACTTGTTAGACATCTTAGGTTCACTTGTATGTTAAAAATTTAATTTGCAATTCATATGGATTAACAAGTGGCTCCCTAGGTGTCAAAGAAAGAAGCAATTCAGCAAAAATGTGGCAGAAAATGAAGTTGAAGAAGCATGCAAATGGACACCTCATGACCTGGTGTCATTCAAGAAGAAAGAAAGTAAACTCTAGAGCATCTTATTGAAATGTAGAACTTACATAGTGTAACAACATCTAGAAATGAAATTGAAACAATATACAGAGCAATACTCTGCTAGTTGCCCAAGCACCTCCCTCCTATAGAAATCATAAAATGTTTCTTTAAAGCCTCCATCTCAATATTCTTGTAATACCCGTGCTTCTGCACTAACCAAAACACTCCTAAAAGACCAACAAGTTATTGGTCCATTACCATTAATAATGTGTAATGGTATTTAGGATCGAACAATAAAACAATAGCAAAAATTAGTAGGAACTGAAAATTGAACTGCAAGTTTGATTTTATTTCCTAATTTAACTAAGAAACTTCTAAGGGCTCTTAAGCTAAACTAGAAAATAAAAAGAATGTCTCAAACCAGAAATCAAAGATTCGGAAGTTCAGTTATGTATGGAGAAGGTATTAAGCACTCCCACAATGCCTATCCAAAAGGATAATACCTCGTTTCGAATTTAATCTTGAAACCCACCATTTAAATACACACTAAAATATTCGGCATTTGATTTTAAAAAGAGTGGACACTATGCATGTGCATGTAAAATGAAACAATGATAAGTTCTATCCTAGGATGACATGTAAAAAAGAATGACATGTATAATCTATCCTAAGATAACATGTGAATGCAATATCATCCACAATTCAGTGCAATAGAGCTTTACATAATCAAATCCCCAAAAAAAGTTGCAACATTACAATATTTTGTAGTCTTCCCAACATTACAACATTGATACAATATATATATATATATATATAAATAAGTACTTAGTTACAAGTTTAAAAATGCAATCATCGAGATAATCTATATAGAATATTTTATAACTTATTTGTTGTAAAAGTATGACACTACAAACTTTTATTTGATTTTTTGTTTGGCCACTTGAGAGAAGAAACTGTTGCGATGGCTTGACATCCCGGCTGAGTGCCACTAGCTTTAGTGTTTTTCATGACACATTACGGCCAAGGGATCAAACTGATATGCAACACCTGTAAGATATTTATCTAATAAAAAAAAAAAAATCTTTAAAACTCATTTTTAGTAGTTTTTCCTTGCATTTGAGACCAACATAATTAAATTATAATTTTATGCCAAGTTTTAAACTTTTATCAAAATTTTCGTGCAAACGTGAATAAGGTAAGAGTAGTTGATTTTGGGGGAAACGTGGGTATGTGACTCAAACCTAAAGAGATTTGAAGGTCACGTGGGCAGCAAATTATTGAAGAAGTTGTTTTGGATGGGCCACATTCTACAAGTAGGTGGAATGGGCCAGGTCATGATTATTTTAAGGGCCTGGGATTCATCTTTGAAGAAGGGGATTGTCCGGGCTTAGAAAGTCAGAGCCCATGGAGTTGACGACTGATGTGTTGTGGGGCACAGCAAGGCAGCGAAGGATAGTGGTGGTGGTGTTCCGTCGGAGCTGCTTGTATCTACAATCCCGCGTGTGATAAATGGATCGACCAAGAGGTGTTTTTGACTCAAGTTGATCAAGAGGTGGCAACACCGACACAGCAGAGCGGCCCGATGTTGACTAAGGGAAAGATGAATAATTTTAGGGATGGCAACGGGTCGGGTTCGGGCCGGGTTTTTACATACCCGGACCTGACCCGCGGGCCAAGACCCTCGGCTCGGACCCGGCCCGTATATTAAACGGGTTTTTTTCCCGGGACCCGAACCCGCTCCCGTCGAGCCCCGCGGGCCCCGTGGGCCCCGTTAAGCCCAACCAGAAAGGAAGCTTTTATGAAACAAGCCCCAAACTCAACATCAAACCCACGGCCAAACAACCGATCTCAAAATTCCCTTCTTTCCAAATCTCCACAGCCACACCCAAATAAATAAATAAAAATCCCATTTTTCAATCCTCAAACCCAGAAATAACCAAATCAACGGAGGAGATTTCGGATCAAACAAAAAAAAAAATATAAAGAAGAAGATAAAAATAGAAATGGAGTGAGAAGAGAGTCTTGGCCCTGAGTTGGAGATTAGAGAGAGAGAGCTTGAGGTCTTCGGCCTTGGGTTTTAGTCTTTTAGATCTAGAGATAGAGGGAAGAGTGCTTAGGTAACAAGCAGATCACAACCCAAAACCAATTCATAAGGAAAGTGCTTGAGAGTGAGTGAGTGACTGTGTGAGCTGTGAGATTGAGTGTGAGTGACTCAGAGTGAGGCCGAGGGCTGCGTGGCTGAGTGCGTGGCTGCATGAGTGACAGAGAGATTGAGGGTTAAGGTGAAGGCGTGAGTGACAGAGAGATAAGAGGACAGAGAGATTGAGGCCGTGAGGGCGTGAGTGATTGAGGCCGGAGATTGAGGCCGTGAGGGCGTGAGTGATTGAGGCCGGAGATTGAGGCCGTGAGGGCGTGAGCGACAGAGAGACCAGAGGGTTAGGGAGAGGCAGATGGTATACTGGGTTAGGGAGAGGCGGATGGTGTACTGGGTTAGGGTTTACAACTAAACATATATCTATATATATATATATATATATATATATATATAAGGAGGGTTTTTAGTAATTTCAATGGAACCGGGTCATATCCGGGTCGGGTTTCGGGTCGGGTCTCGGATTTTTTTATAAAATCCGGACCCGACCCGGACCCGCTTCGGGTTTTTTTTTAAAAACCCATACCCGACCCTATTATTTATCAGGTCGGGTAAAATCCGGCCCATTAGGGTCGGGCCGGACCGGGTATCCATGGATCGGATCTAAATTGCCATCCCTAAATAATTTGAGGAAGAGGATTTATTTGTATTGTGAACAGGTGTTGTATGGGTATGGGTAAGAGTGATGGAGAATCGTTGGATCACCTATTTATTCATTGTTCTTATTCTTATAACTTATGGTCATTTGTGTTCAACTTGTTTGGTGTTACTTAAATTATCCTTTGTATCACTTTTTGTGTTTCACTTTATGTTCTACTAATCACAATTTACCATGTATTTGTTTAACTTTCCTTATAAAATAGTCAAAGTTTAAAATGAACAAATAAAATAAACACATGATAAGTTGTAATTAGTAGAATATAAAGTGGTACAGAGGATTTGTATTCCTAACGAGGTGGTTGAGTGGCATGGAGGGTTTCGCCATTGTTTAGCAAGGCGACCGCCTTAAGCCAAGACAAAGGCGATAAGGCGAGAGCCTTAGGCTTTTTTTTTTTTTTTTTTTTTTTTTTTAAATTAATTATTATTATTATTATTATTATTTATTTATTTATTTATTTATTTTTTTATAGAAGTTTGTTGTGAAACCTATTATTAGATTATTAATTTAAAAAGGCATGTTATAAAACCTATTGGTAGTTAAATTGATTTACAAAAATTTGTAGTCAAACTTATTGTTATATAGAAGCTTGTTATAAAATCAATTGTTAGAATAACTAATAGAGCCTAAACCATGTTAATCATATTTTGAAATAATTTGATAGACCTAATTTCTTCATGCAATACATTGAAAAACACTTCATTATAATAATTTAAGACACTAGGTACATATGATTTAAGTTCTACATATATGTATAATAAATATATTAAAAATTTGGCTTCCTCGCTTTACTCGAGCTGCGCCTTTTTGTTGCCTCACACCTTGGGTGGTACAAGGCCTTGCGCACCTTTCGCCTTTGACTACCTTGCAAGCGCCTCACCTAGGCATCTAGGCAAGTGCCCAGCTTGCCTTTGACTACATTGGTCGATGATTTTTTTTTTTTGTGTTCGCACTTTGATGGAGTTTGTTATGCACATGACAGAGATAATGTGATGCATGAAGCTCATGTCTTTGACTACACTGGTTTCTTATTATATTTATAAGAAATATAGCCTTGCACCCTAAATTACTTATTAACAAAAAAAAAAAGGGAAGGAATTGACCAAAGTCAGAGAATTGAATAAGGTGATTCAAGGTTCTTTTCCCCAATTAAGGAGTTGTATTGATGCAGAGTTTTGCTGCAGTGTTATGTTAGGGAGCTTAATACTTTAGATTCATATTAATTAAAATGGGGTATGGAACATCGTTTCTTTTTTTTCTTTTTCTTTTTTTGGGTAATAAGTTCGTTTTGGTCCCAAGGGGAGAAAAGAATGCCAAAAGTTTGATTGTGAGGTTGTCATTCTTAAAAAAGACATATCTTTGCTTCATCACTTTGTGACATTGAAGGATAAAAACTTGAAAGTGGCTTGGACCCCAAGCATCTTTAGGCTGGAATGTCAAGGACTCAAGGTGTAGGGCTTAAGCATCTTAAGCCATAAGCTATATTTAATAGATGAGATAAAGATAAAAATAAAGTAAGGATAACATGAAGCTCATGTCTCATATCTGGATTCTTTTCTTATTTATGAGGTGTATGCATAAGGCTCGTCATCATAGTTCTCAGAACCGGACCGGACTGGGAGGTCGGACCGTAAAAATCAGGAATCGGGATGAAAACCGGTTTTTTAAGCATAAAGAACTGGGCATATGTGGCAATTTCGTGAACCTCTAAAACCGGGGTCAAGAACCGTGCGGTCCAACCCCTTAGCAATTTTTTGTTTTTTAAATTTTTATAAAAACAACTTAACACAATTTTATTCTACTTAATTAAATTATCCATCTCTTACAAGAAATAAAAAAAATTATAATTAAAATCCTTCAAAGATATTAAACTTTACTTCAAAAATTAATCATAAATTTTAATATTTTCATGGTTATTATTTTATTTTATTAAATTTATTATTTAATTATTAAATATATGCCTAAAAATCATTAAATTTCCCTCACATATATAGATACATTAGTCAATTTTGCTAGTTTTATAAATTTAATATCTATATTTAGGCTTTAATTAATTATGACGTCATCACAGTTCGACTTCGATTCGATATCGGTTCGACCTCAAAAACATTGAACCTCTCCCTTTTACGGTTCAATGAACGGTCTGGGTCTGAAAACCTTGCTCGTCATTACTGAGATTAACTAAAAAATGAATTGTTATTTAAAAAGAGTTTTCATGCTAACAACTTATATATTTCATAACCTGTTCCAATTATTCTCGAAGTTTAACATCCAAGTAATTTCCTAATTTTCAGCATTGTAATTTTGATAAAATAGATGTTTTACAATCAAATTTTAAGTGCGATTTGTTTTTGTTTTCCCTTCTCTTCAAGCATCATATTTACAACTATTGAATAAATTATGCAGGGGTTGTCAAACAGAAGGACAGGTGCAACTATATATTAATGCTAAGAGTTCTTGTCCCACCTAGTTCCTGGAGGGATTTTGAAGTAACCATTACTTTTGTAGAGCAAGGCAGATGGTTAAAGCACCTGCAAAACAAGCAGAATAAATCTTGTTGATCAAACTTTAAAAAAAAAAAAAAAAAAATGTTGGTTCTTTTTTTCAATAAATCTTGTTGATCAAACTTGGTTATGGAATGTTGGTTCTGTGTTATGGATTTTTTTATTTTATTTTATTTTTTTAAATAATACCATACTTTTGGGCAATGATTTGCTGTATACTAAGGTGTTGGAGTTGCTGCCATCTAGGTCAGGCAGGGCCGACTCAACGAATTTGGGGGCCCTAGGCGAAAGCTTTAAACGGGGCCTTATATTATATTTAATTATAAATTCATTTATTTTTCTTGCTTTTTGAGAGGCAAAATTACTAATTAAATTTTTTTATTCAAGTTCTTCTAACATTTCCTTTTCAATTGATAATATGACTAATCCACTTAATCTTTCTTGTGACATAGTTGATCTTAAATAGGATTTTATTAATTTTAATTTTGAAAAACTTCTTTCTGTGGAAGCAACTGTAACAGGTATAGTTAGTAATATTCTGAAAGCAATACATGCATTTGGAAAAGATTCTAGCCTCTTTATATAATTTAGTACATTAGTTGGAGAGTTATTATTTATTTGCAAAACTTCTTTTAAAACTTTTAGTTCTGAAACTAAATCTAAATCATCAATATCGGAATAAGTTTCATGTGTGAGAAAACATTCAAGATTAAGAATATTTTTTTTCAAACTATCATCATCTAGTGATTTTAGTTTTTCAAAATTAAATAACAAACCAAAAATATTTTCATATATTTGAAATTGTTCAAACCTACTTTCAATTGAAGAAATAGCTTGATCTACTATATATAAAATATAATTAATTTTAAAATATTCTTCAGCGGATTGTGTTGTCTCATTATTGACATTCTCATCAAACTGTTTCTTCTTACGAATTATACATTTTTTATGAAATATAGACTCTATTTCCATTTTGGTTGCAATTTCTTTAGATGAATTCATAGCAAATGTAAATCCATCTTCTTTATATTTTTTTTTTAAAAAAAGACATGAGACCTTTTAATTGATCTATAGCAACATCAATATGCATGTCTTTCGATTGTAAATTTTTACTAACAGAGTTAACAACAAATAATATGTCATACCAAATAGTCATAGCTAGCAAAAACTCAAAACTTTCAATCTCATATGTTGCTAAACATTCAGCTTCACTTTTTGTTTTGGGATCTTCACTTGTTTTTGCCAATTGTAACAACGCATCTCTTATTTCTAGAACTTGAAATTTTATTGCTTTCACACTTTCAATTCGACTTTCCCAACGTGTTTGTGACAATGGCTTAAGAGTTAAACCTATCACATTATCTTGTAAAATTTTCCATCGCTTTGTGGAAGAAGAAAATAGTGTGTATATATGTTGTACTACTCCAAAAAAAGATATAGCTTTAGGACAAGAATTAGACATATCACATAGGACAAGGTTGAGATTATGACAACCACATGGTGTGTAAAATGCTTTAGGATTTATATCAAGAATTCTTTTTTGTACCCCTTGTTTTTTCCCTTTCATATTAGACCCATTATCATATCCTTGTCCACGTACATCATTAATTTCAAGTTCAAAATTTTTTATTGCATTTATAATTTCATTGAAAAGACCTTTTCCAGAAGTATTATCTACCTTTAAAAATTCCACAAAATGATCATCTATTTTTATCGGACTTATTGAAATATCCACACATCTTAGTATGAGAGTCATTTGTTCTTGATGACTTACATTGGGGGTACAATCAAGTATAATTGAAAAGTATTTTGCTTCCTTAATATTTTTTATAATTTTACTTTTAATTTCATTTGCTAATAATTGTATCACTTCATTTTGTATATTATGTCTAAGATAATGATTATGGATTGCACCATGTTGAATACGTCGAACATGTTCTTGCATTATTGGATCAAATTCTACAATCATTTCAATTATACTTAAAAAATTTCCGTTATTTTCTTGATAGATCTTTTCGTTTTTTCCTCGGAATGCCAAATAATTTTTACCAAGAATTTTTACCACCGCTAATATTCTTAATAGCACTTTTTTTTCCAATGATCTTTCTCTTTCTTAATTTGTTCTTGGACATTTTTATCAATTGTTTTATTCTTCAATAATCTTAGTTCTAAATCAATCCAAGTATTCATATTAGTAATATGCTCATTGGTTGTTTTGTGATTTTTAAGAGTAGAACTAATATTTTTCCAATCCTTAGTTCCTCCATTAGCTAGTTGATTTGTATTAGATTTTGAATTAAACAACTTGCAACAAAAACAAAATACTTTATCTAGGTCTTTCGAATACAATAACCATTTTCTATCATGTTTCTCCCCATTTGGTAATTTTCGAATATAATGCGTAGTAGAAAAATGTCTAGAGTTCTTATCTATAGGAAAGTTTAGATCATCAACTCTTATTGGACCATTTTCTACTAACAAATCTCTTAATTTTATATCAATAGTTTTCCATTGACTTGGATAAAAAATATTTGTAGGAATATAATTAGGTTGATCATTAATATTTTCACTCTCTAAATTATTTTGAGTTTCATTATCAAGAATGGTGACATTACATGTTTGAACATTATCATGACCACCTTCGTTATTATCATTTTGTTGTATATTTTCATTATCTTCTAACTCTTTTTGATGAATTTCTTGTTCATTTATGAAACCTTCACTCAAATTTTCTGCAAGATTTTGTTTTTTACTAGTAATAAATTTGTCCATAGCTCCTTTTTGAGATTCAATTAGTTCTTCTCTTTGTCTTTTTTTTTTTTTTTTTTTTTTTTTTTTGTTTTTCATATCCAGATGGATATTTTCCAGTAGACATTTGTAATTAAAAAATATTTATGAATAAATAAAACACAATCTATAATAAAAAAAAAATTTATAATTTAACTAGAATAATATCAATTTAATGTATAAAACAATAGAACCTGGTTTATCAAAAGCACAATTGCAGCTTTACTTAATACGATCACTTTACACTTTAAACCTGCACAAAAAAAATTAAAATTAATATTAATACAAAGTAAATTATTCTAAATTTATAATTTTGTTATCAATACTTTTTTTTTTGGTAGCAGTAAACCTTTTTTTTTTTCTAGCAAAATGTGTAGGACTTAACTTGATTGGATCCACTAAGACCAGCCCACTAGCAAAATGTGTACGACTCAACTTGATCCACTAATACTAAGACCAGGCCACTATCCCTCCATCTCCATGGCTCCATCCCACTAAATCTGATTCCTTAAAAAAAAAAAAAAAAAAAAAAAGTGTAAGACTAGAAGTCTAGAATCAATACTTTAACTCTTTAAGTGGGTCCATTCGGACCATTCCATAACCTTCTAGAGAAATCTAAAGAAATCAAAATTTAAGAGAACAAACAAAAAAAGAGTAAAGAGTACAAGTGTACAACTAAACTAAAGTTTAGCCAAAAAGAAGAATAAAAACCCAGCAGCAATGAACAAACTCCTCTTCAAAAAAAAAAAAAAAAAAAAAAAAACCCAGACACCCAACAGCAAACCATGAAGAAGACGAAAGAGGCAAAGGAAGAGAAAACAAAAAACGAACCTGAAATGAAGATCTATGAACATACCAAGTCTATTACCAACACTAATTGATAAGTAAGCCAACTAAAAAAAGTGTTTTTTTTTAGAATCAAGATGGAGAGAGTCAAAGAGTGGGTGTTTTTTTTGCTTCTTTCTTTTTTCTGCCTTTTCTTATTTGTCTCTTCTTTCTGCCTTTTGTAATCTTTTCTTTTGCAAAGTAAAAGATTTGGTGATGGGATTAGCATTCATGCCACTTTAGTGTGAGAAACGGGCTTTTTTTTTTTTTTTTTTTTTTTTTCTCAGATGAGTTTTGTGATGGGATTAGCCTTCATGTCACTTCAGTGTGAGAAACGGGGTTTTTTTCTTTTCCAGATGAGTTTTGTGATGGGATTAGCCTTCATGTGACTTCAGTGTGAGAAATAGGCCTTTTTTTTTTTTTTTTTTGAGATGAGAAAGCAATATTATATAATATATTATTATTATTTGGGGCTCTCTTATAAGTGGGAACCTTAGGCGGTGGCCTAAATGGCCTATAGGTTCAGCCGATATTGAGGTGAGGTGGCAAAAAATTGAAGTGACACATGTCCAGGACTCACACGCACATGACCAATTTTGAGGCAAAAAAAAAAAACCCTTTTTTTTTTTGTTTGTAAAAAAAGTAAAACTATGCATATAAAATCAAAATGCTTAGGTCCCAACGGTCATAGCCCTTTAGGATTTGCGGTGAGAAATGAGAGCCACCGCTGTTGGTGGCGGTGGCAATGAGAGGTGAGAGGCGGACCTGCTATTTGGAGTTCTACCGTGGGTTTAGGGAGAGAGAGAGAGAGAGAGAGAGAGCGATTTGGTCTGAGATGGTTGATGAGAACTCGCCACCAAGAGGCGGTGACGATGATTGGTGATGGGTGGGTTCAGCTGTTGAGAATCAGCCATAGTTGGATCGGTTTTGGGAGAGGAGAGAGAGAAAATTTGCAATGTCTTTTCTGGGATAAAATCAGTCTAAGGTGGCGGCCGTTGATGACAATTTCATTCATCACCCTCACTTTCTCGCCGTTTTGCAGTGGAGGAGATCACTCCCAGTTCCTCTCTCTTTTGTCTTTACTTTTTACTCTATAACCAAGTCCAAGCCTTGAAATTTGAAAGAAGATGATATTTGCGACGTGAGTGAAAAAGAAAAATTAAATGAAGTTGAAGAAGTGAAACAACGCCAGCATATTGAGAAATGAAAAAACAGAATTATAAATCCTGTTACAAAGTAGACTGTTGACACTATAGTTTTACGTGTCCCGTAATTGGGTTGGTTAATTGGGTTGTTGGTCATAAGGAGCCATTTTAAGCTGGTTAAAAACAAATTGAGTAAGTTGAGTTTCGGGTTAGGTCTACTCACATTTTCTACATTTAAAAATTAATAATAAAAAAACATATAAATGCCAATTTTTTTTAGAGAGATTGAATCAAATCAATCATTGCACCTAATAGTCTAATATTCTTTGTTTTTTCGTTAAGTGAACACCTACTATTATTAGACTATTCATTACTAACTTATTATTATACAGGTGAAGGAAAAAAAAAAAAAAAAAAACAAACAAACAAACAAGGTTAATGTTTATTTTGAAGATCCCATTGGTGGGGGCCCCGCTATTGAGGTATCTGCCTAGTCATAACAAAATGATTTAGGCGCTCACCTAGCTTAGAATGTTCTTGAAACTTCCTATCAATTGTATTCAACATAAGGTTGATGTTTACTTCTCCATTTTGAAATATGACTTTATTCCTCAAATGTCATACTTGTTCCCATGTTATAGCTGCCATGATTTTTGCGAATGAGATTCCGAAATGTTATTTGGCACTACTGTGGTATGAGGCTCTATCACTTGTTGCACTAGCTCAAAACTTGAAGAAGCACTCCAATTATCTATCCTCAATTTCCACCTACTACCATACCATAAAGCTCTAATCACTTCACGTTCTTTGAATAGGTGTAGGTATGTCTCTTCTCCTACCTTGCATAGCGGACAACTCACATCCTGAATTAGTCCCAATTCCTATATCCTGCTTCATGAAATTTTGCTCCTCAGATCTTCTTCCACACTGTACTTTCTGTACTAGGCAGCATTCCTTGCTGTAAATAATATGTTGAACTCTTCAATTTTTATACTCAATAATTCAATTGGCATAAAAATTAAAAATTAGATGGGACAAGTGTTTTTTATTTATATTGAACTCTTCGCTTTCTACATTGAATTAACTCACTTAGCACAAAAATTTTAAAAACTTATATTAGATGAGATACGTGGTGAAAAATTAAACTTTAATTGAATTCCAATTTTTATACTGAATTAACTAACTTGGCACAAAAATTAAAAAATTTAGATTCGATGGGACATGTGGTACAAAATTAGACTTTAATTAAATTCCATTTTGAAATCTAATTGGATTTTCTCTTAACTTTAGCTATTAATATATATATATATATATATACACATATACACACACTATAAAGAAATCGAAAAACAAAATATATTTTTTAAACTTTTTTTTTTTTTTTTTTGGGTTTCTCAAAGCATTCAATTCATATGAAATGAATCAAAATCAGAAAATACATTAATGCTACAAGAATGAAAAATACTTGACTAAATGAGATGAGGGATTACCTGCGTGCATGACTCCTTGTAGAAGTATGAACAACATATTCTCCTTTATTGACTGATTGAATAAATGAACACTGTGACCACCACGATAATCACCATAATGTTTCTTTATTAACCAAATTTACAAACCCTCTTAACGGCCTACATGGACTAACTCTAGCTGTGTCGTTTCTGATGTTTGAAGTGCTGGAACTCTTGATTGGTGAAGACAGATGCTGAAATGACTGAAGTCTTGATTGAAGTCCTCCATGTTTGCAAAAATTTTTAGAAAATTAAAGATTAATAACTATGTTATCAATAAGTTGTTTAAATTGCAATTTTTTGTAAATTAAAATTATGTATAAAATATAAACTTATAGGTTATATAGTAAATAATATTTGATTGACACAAAATTTGACATGTGTATTAAGAGTATAAAGAATAAGCAATTCAATAGTTATTTATTTTATTGAGTAAAGTTGTAGTTTTAGGCTACAACCAATTTTGTAATTAAACTTTATATATATATATATATATATATATATATATATATATTTAATGGATGGAAGAGTCTTTGGAAAGGAAAAATTGAATGTTTTAGACTTTTAGGTTGACAATTTCCTGAGTTTTAGAGTTGCTCTTGAGACTCTAACAAAATGACAATTATTATTATTTTTAAACCCAATGAAAATGGAATGAAAAATTTTTCTCAACTAATTTTCCAAGTTAGACAAGATTTAACCATTCTTGGGGATAAAAATGATTTTAAATTATTTTCATATGATATTTTGGAACATCGACAGAGAGGATTTTTTTTTTCCTTTTCTAGAAGGCATTTCTTAACGCAAACAATTAAACACTTCTCTAGACCCCAGTTTGAGGGTCTAATAGTCAATCACCTTGTCCACCTAGCAATGACACTTGAGTTTCAGTAGCGTAGTATACTCATTAGCGCCGGTGCTAATAAAGGAATCCTGTAGTATATCTTACCCGCTAAGATGTAATTCACCTCCATCATCCTACCTTTGTTTTATTCAACAAAATAAATAAATAAATAAACACTTGTCTGTAATTAACCTTTCTTTCACTAGGTCGGCCACCTTTTATATTTTTTGATGTGAGGTCCCGTTTCATTGAAATCTCATTCAAATTGACACTGGTTTTCGAATTGAGACAATTAGACCACCATCAACAAGTGGCCTTTCTTCTAACTTTAATATATACACAATCATTGATGTCCATGATATATCTCTCTCTCTCTCTCCAATCCATCCATGGCTGCTATTCCCCAACCCTCTCAGTCATCTTTTACTCAATTTTCCAGGATGACAAGCATCAAGAAACTAGCTGAGTCACCTGGGCTCACCTCTGTCCCTTCCACGTACGCTTTCACCAATTGTCTTAATGATCAAGCAGTATCAGAAGACCCAGAAGACTCAATCCCCGTCATTGACTTTTCTCTACTCACTTCTGGTACTCCTGAACAACGGTGCCAAGTCATCCAAGAGCTTGGCCAAGCCTGCAAGGACTAGGGCTTCTTCATGGTAACATGACATATGGTTGTAATATCTAATTTTTTGAAGCTAAATACTTGTTTTATTCGTGTGCATTGTATATGCAAGTGTATTGAGATTGGTGAGTGACATACAAGTGATCAACCATGGTGTGCCAGAGAGTCTAATGGAAGCAGTGATAGAAGGCATTAGAGGATTTTTCGATCTGACAGATGAAGAAAAGATAGAATTCGAAGGGAAGAACCTTTTGGACCCAATCAGGTGCGGAACCAGCTTCAATGCGTCAATGGAGAAGGCTTTTTACTGGAGGGATTATCTCAAGGTCTTTGTACATCCTGAATTTCACTTCCCCAACAAACCTGCTGGATTCAGGTACGCCTCGTCCATGCAATATGTAGTTGGAATCATTGTCTGAAATCAATTTGAGTGTGCATGTTTTTTGTCTGATAACCCGTTTGGATGGAGGGGAGAAGGAGGGGGAGTAGAGTAGAGTTAACTTAAAATATGCTAATTTTGAACCAAATCTACTTTACTTTACTTTACTCTGCGATCTACTCTCTTTTCCTTTCCCTCAATTCAAACGGACTATAAGTTTTTTTTTTTTGAAAATAATTTACTTTTAGCATTTTCTTTTAAATAAATTAGCTTTTGACCTTTCGACCTTTTTTTTTACATATTTATATAAAAACCGGTGACGGAGCCAGAAATTATGAGTTAGAGGGCTGAACTATTGTGTCAAGATTAAATCAAATCAAAATCATAATGTTACAATTGAAGTCTCATATGAGGGTTTTTTTTTTTTTTTTTTTTTTTTTTCTTGATAAAATCTTGAAAATAGAAAATTTCAACCTATTTGCATATATTATTAATGATGAATGATTTGAACGCATTAATAGAATTTGATATTGAGTTAAAAATTAGAGGTTCACTATTTACTAAAAAAACTTACTATCTAATTATTTCATTTTATTGCAATTGTATATCAACTCAACTCTTAACTCTCTCTCTCTTTAGAATGATTACTGGATTAGTTGATCAATGCTTTTTTTTTGGGGGAGAGGGGGGGGTTTTTTTTTCATATAACCTTTAAATATTTATAAAATATACCTATAATTTTAAAAAAATTAAAAATTTTGGAGGGGTCAAGGCCCCCCCAAGCATTTATGTGGCTCCGCCACTGATAAAAACTACCAATAACCATACTTTTAATACATACTATGCAAATAAGCTATTAAAAATTACGAATTTTTGAACAAACATGAATCATCAGAAAATGTTTGTTTTTTCTTTTCGGTTTTGAGAAAATATTTCTTTCTTGAGTATGCTCAAGTGGTGTATTTTTAAATTTTAAATTAGTAAATTAAAAATAAAAAAGTCCAAACTTTGTGTCAAAATCAAAATAGAGCTCCTGCCCATTTAATTTGAAATTATATGTTCCTCAAATCGCTCAATCTAAAAAACAATTAATATTATTTTAAACTTATTTAGATTAAAAAATTTTCATTAAAAATTTATTTGATTTATTTGTTTTCTCTTTATCTTCTTTCTCACTCTCATCTCTCTTTCTCTCTCTTCCTTAAAC
The DNA here is from genome assembly GCA_028535165.1 of Quercus tomentella. Classification (NCBI taxonomy): domain Eukaryota; kingdom Viridiplantae; phylum Streptophyta; class Magnoliopsida; order Fagales; family Fagaceae; genus Quercus; species Quercus tomentella. Next base: position 33,565,600 of record JAPQVY010000111.1, on the reverse strand, counting down.
CTATTCCATGTTGTGGATCCACCTAGTCCTTCATTTGAATTCGTAACCCAATGCAAAGATTCCAAAAAAATCCATCAAGGAAATTTCACATTTCTCATTCAGACACCTCTCTTTGTGTCTCCTTAAACGCAAAGAAAAAGAAAATACAGGTTCAAAGCACTAACCTTCACCGTTTCACGGGGATTGCGTGAAAAGGATGAAGGTTGTAACCTATATGAGTGAACTTACTTTATTAGTAAAAGATTGAAAAGGAAAATATTTTTTTTGAAAAATACAATGTTTTAGTTGCTTGCTCTAGACTCGCTCAAGTGAGACCACGGTGTAACTTTAATGCTTTCAGGAAGCTAAATCAACCAAGTGGTAAACATAATAATGATATCGAAACCATTATTCACACTAGTCTGGAAAGGGAAGACGAGAGACTCATATAAACAATGGATAGTCCCAAATAATTACATCTTTACTATGTAATTTTGTTCATTATAATTGTTAGAGATATATTAGACATATTAGCCCAATGTAATAGGCCTAAGCTCACTCCTGCTTGTACTAGTAGTTAAGAGTTTAGTCGCCTATATATACTCATGTTAGGGTTCATTATAACACAAGTTTTATACTACATTCTTATACAATAAAGATGTAGCTCCTCCGTGGATGTAGGCCGATATGGTTGAACTACGTAACTCTCGTGTTCTCGGTGTTCCTATTCTATGCTTCTCATTCCGCATCCACTCTAGCATATATAACATGGTATAACACATCACATTGCTAATTTATTTAACATGGTATCAGAGCCAAACTTCGTTCTTGGCATCAAACAAACATCTCTAGCAAGTAAAGAAGATTCTCACATACACACTACCATCTGAAGTCACACATGTTTGTTTGATGCCAAGAACGAAACCTAGCTGTGATACCATGTAAAATATATTAGCAACGCGATGTATTATACCATATTGTATATGTTAGAGTCGATGTGGAAGGGGAAGAATAGAATAGGAACACCGAAAACACAAGGGTTACGTGGTTAAATTAGAATCTACGCGAAAAACTAAGCAAGATAAGCCCTTTCGAAAATTTTAACTTTTGGTCAAAGGTCAATGCAAAAGTCAAAATCGACGAATGTCAAAGTCAACAGATTTAGGGTCAAAGTCAACGGTCAATCAACGACTACATGGTCCGAGTTGGGTCACGGATCGAGTTGCAGAGACGCTAACATCATCCTATGACGTGGTGCTAACTAGGATTAGGGCTTGCTTGGCTGATGACGTGGCATGCTTGCGTGTCGTTGACGTGGACAAGATGACGTTAGCATGCCATCATCAGGAATTTTGGCGTGTGGAAGGCGCGTGACGGCGTTTATTGGTGCATGGTGGTGAGATAGAAACACTACAAGAAATCTGGGTTTAGGTGGCGTTTTTTTTAGCGACGTTTTTAAATCTGCCATTATAAGTGGTATATTGCGACGTTTTTGACTAGCGCCGCTAAAGAGCAACCCTTTCGGGACGTTTTTAAAAAAACGTCACCATAACCCATAACAATAGTAGCGTTTCTTAAAACGTCGCTACAAGTATTGTTTAGCGGCACGTATCTGGCTTATAGCGACGTTTTAATAAAGCGTTGCTGTAGTTCTGAGTAAAAAGTAATACTTTTATGGGCAAAAAAAAAAAAAAAAACACGTCTTATACTCTTGTAGCCGTATCGGGCAAAAGAAATGATGCTCTATAGCGACGTTTTCAAAAGTTCTATAGCGACATGTTGAAAACGTCGCTATATTTTCCTCCCAAATGTTTCATTCTCCCGCACAAAATTTTTCCTAGTTTTCATTTCCCACTTTTTTTTTTTTCCTTTTTTTTTCTTTTTTTTTCCTACACTATTTTTTCTTTCTTATGTTCATTCAGCACCCACTTCTCTCTATCCCCTCACACCACTTCTCTCTCTCCCCATAACTCCTCTTCTTACTCTCCCCTCATGCCGCCACCCATACCCACCGCCGTACCCACCGCCCTAGCCATAGCCACTGCCATACACACCGCCTAAGCCACTAATCTGCTTTCTCTTTCTTCACTCCTCTCCCTCCTCCCCACCATACCTATGCCACAACCCATGAAAATAAGAGAAAGACACAAAGACACAGTGAGTCTATTCCAGATTTTCTTCATTTTTGGTAGATCTGGTCATTTTTCTTTCATTTTAGTTGTTTTATTATGAAATATTTCCACAATAACCTTTTGATTATAGTTTTTTTTATTATGAAACATATAGATAATGTTTCACTTGGTATTTTGTGATTTATTTTGGCCCAGGTTGCACTCCTTCTTGCTAGGTCCAATTTGTTGATTATTAGGAATATAGAGTGGGCAAATCTTATGCTTGGTTTTGAGCAGGTAAATCATTTTTCCTATTATTATCTTTTTCTTATCCATCTTGATGCTGATTTTGGAGCACATGTAGTAACCCATATCTATAAAATACTGTGTATGATACTTTTAGAATGCCAAAATATTACTCTCTTATTAATTGATTTATTTTTTTTGCCTTTGGCTTTAAAATAAAGTAGTAGATTGAAGTGTTAATGGTAAGAATATTGAGATTTTTTAGTAGAGCGTCATATTAACTCCACTAAGTAGTTCCCTACAACTTTTGACTGGGAAATACAAAAAAATTGTTATTAATTATCTGTGCCCTGTTTTATTTAATTTTATCTTCTCTTTTAAGATCATTATTTTGCTTATATTGTGGTTGATCAACTTGCTTAGCTTGCATATTTGGCTTTTCTCTGATGGTCCTAGTGTTTATGTAGTTAGCCTTAAGTCTTACATTGGTATGGGTCTGACAAGATCCATTCATAGGTAACCAAAATTATAGGGCGTTGTGTTTCACATAATTCACAAGACCCTAGCCAAGTTTAGGGTGTTGTTGGTGTGATGCCAAGAGCCAAATGTTTGATTTGAAGGTTGACAAGGTAGTGTTTAAAGAGGACATTGGCCAATGCAACTACCTTACAATTAATGTACTAATATTGTTGCAGTAAAGTCTGTAAAGTGGACTGAGAGAATTGTGTCTGCTGCCACCTTGCTTTGCAAAATTAGACATATTTGAATTTGAATCAAGTATATATTCATCTTGAAACTTTATTGCATATGAGTATATGACACTTAACACACATCATGCATAAACTCAAACACAATTATTTCCCATCCACACATATTACATCAAATTAAAAAGTACAATCATCCTGACTTATTACAAGAAAACTTCAACACCAAGTTGTAAACAAATTAACAAGATGATATGGCTTGGAACCTTTAACTGGCCCTGGTTTCATTAATGAGTTTTGCAACCATGGTTTGTGGACATGACTTTTATTTTCTGCTTGTATGCTTTGATATTTGCTATTTTCAATTTGGAGTAATTGTTTTAGAGTAAGGATCTAGTTACAACTAGTGTAACTTTTGGATGTTACATCATTAAATAATATTTTCTTGGATCAATATTTTGAAAATTCAACCTTGACATCATCCAATCAGGGGAGGATTTCAGGATTTTTACTTTTACAAAAAGGCCAGAACAAGGGACTTGTAAGTTTTGCTTGCTTTAGTTTATATATATATATATATATATATATATGTATATATGCTTGCTTTAGTTTTGATTTTTTTAATTGAATATAATAAAAGGCTTTTTGTGATTGTATATGGAATTGATGAAATGCTTGAACTTTATTGGGTTTGGATAAAGATAGAATTTGGCAGGCACAGGGGTATAAGTTTAACTAGAATAAGAAATATAGAGAAAGAGATAGAGGGATAGAGGGAGGTGTGTGAGTATAAGAGAAAGAGATAGAGGGAGGTGGTACTTTGATGCAGAATGTGTAAACTTGTGTGTATATTGGCTGGCTTGCAAAAGCACTTCGGTAAATAGAAATGGAGACAAAAATATGTTAGTTACTATTTCCCAAATGTGTCAATCTTTTTGTTAAGAATGAAAATATTCCTCTTATTTTTACTTTTTTATTTATTTTTTCCTTCTTATAGTTTTGAGTTTGAAAGTAAATAATTCATTGTCTACAAGGACAAAAGGATAAAGATTCCCCACATAAGCATATTTTGAAGGGATCAACTTAGTATTCTCTACCTGATCTGAAAATTTGAAGGGATCAAATTTTTTTTTTCTGCAATGGCACCCTTATTTTCCTTCCACATCATTTAAGTGTACTCTTTTATTTTGTAGGTTAACCACTCACTTATTGTGATAAGTTTGGGTTTTTTTTGGAGAGGTGTTTGCTTGGCTTGAGCATAGTAAGTAATTTTTGCTTAAAATTTTGTACTTGAGATGTTGATAATTGTGTTGGGATGGATTGTTGAGTTGGAGCAAGCGGATGGCTTGCATGGTGCTATAAGGCAGTTTATATTCATATTGGGAGTGTTTATTATTATTTAAAAATTTGGATGGATATTTTTGAGTTATATTTGTTGATTACTTTTTGGATTTCAATAGTTGTAAGCATTCTATATTTGTGATTATGATAATTGTATTGGGTGGATTGTTGTGTTAAAGTAAGCGGGTGGCTTATATGGTGTTATAAAGTTGTTGCAATTGATATTAGGAGTGTTTATTAAATTAGGAAATTGAGTTATGTTTGTTAATTACTACTTTTTTTCTAATACTTGTAAGCATTCTATATTTGTGATTATGATAATTGTATTAGGGTGAATTGTTGTGTTGGAGCAAGCGGGAGGCTTGCAAGGTGTTATAAAGCAGTTTATATTCATATTGGAAGTGTTTATTATTTTTTGAAAATTTGGATATTGTTGAGTTATGTTTGTTGATGACTTTTTGGACTTCAACACTTGTAAGCATTCTATATTGTGATATTGATAATTGTTTTGTGGTGGATTGTTGAGTTAGAGGAAGCAAGTGGCTTGCATGGTGTTATAAGGTAGTTTCAATTGGTATTGGGAGTGTTTATTGATTTTTGAAAATTTTGATAGATATTGTTGAGTTATATTTGTTTGATTATTTCATTTCTTTCACATGTCAAACATGCAAACTAATTGATAATTTTCAAGAGATGTTGATTAGTTTTCAAATGTATTAATAAATTACGTATGAAATTAGACTCATGCCTACACTTAGGACCTTGGTGTGACTTGGAAGTCATTTTCTCAAATTTGGAAATTTTGCCTTGTTTTCTTAGAAGCATAGGTTTGTTTTGTTAGAGTAATTAAAATATGGATTAACCGTTGGTTTATGCTTTCAAGATATCGTGCTATAGGTATTTATTGTGTAAATTTATTCTATAGCTATGGACAAGAGTTGGATGGATATTAGAGATAGGACGTCTGTGGAATATAGTGTTTAAATTTTAATGTTTTAAGAATGTATTTAGTGTTAAGTGTTTAAATTTTTTAAGTATAGCTACTATTATTTTGTTATTCAAAATGATTTCTTTATGAACTTCTTAGATATTCTTAATTTGTATTCAGGGTGGTTTTGGTTTAGATCATCAATCTCGAACTCCACAAAGATCACATGTTTCATCCCATCAAGAAACTAGCTTATCGCGGTAAATGTAGTGTTTTAAGGACTCCATGGGCTATTAAATAGTTGTTTTGAACAACCACATTTATTTTGGAAGTATTGTACTTTGTTGTTTATATTGTCATACTTTGGGTGGTTTTTTTTTTTTTTTTTTAGTATGGGCTATCACATAGTTGTTTTGAACAACCACATTTATTTTGGAAGTATTGCACTTTGTTTATAATATTGTCATAATTTTGGTGGTTTTTTTTTTTTTTTTTTTTTTTTTTTTTTGGTAGATAGACAAGTGTTTTGTTAAATTCAAGATATACTTTAGACACATGTTATGTATTGGTATTAAATATATATCTATTTGCATCTATGTGAAATGGTGTTAATGTGTGTTAGTTTGAACATTTGTTATCGTTACAAGCTCATGTTTGTTATTGTTGAATTTTGAGCAGTTTATATAGCATTTTTAATATTAAAAAAAACTTTATGAGCAGGTTTTAGCGACGTTTGTAAAATGTCGCTAAAAAGCAAGAGGACAAATGCTTTCGTGACGTTTTTGAAAACATCGCTATAGGTTTTATTATTTGTGGCGTTTTAAAAACGTCGCTAAATGTATTTTCCTACATTATATTCGAAAATGTTATATTATTTAAAACGTCACTAAAAGTTTTTGAACGCCATTAAAGAGTCACATATGGCGACTGCTCTATTGCGACGTTTTTGAACGTTGCTGTAGACCATTTGTCTCAATAGCGACTTTTTTTGGGTTTTTAGTGACGTTTTATAAACGTCGCCTAAACCCAGATTTCTTATAGTGAAACCAATTGGCGCATGGGGGCACCTGCTTCTTCGGATGACTGCTGGATTTCTCTCAATGGCAAATCGGCGATCAACAAGGCTGAATCACGTAACCCTCATGTTCTCGGTATTTCTATTCTATGCTTCTTCTTCTACATTCACTCTAGCATATACAACATGGTATAACACATCACGTTGTTAATATATTTAACAATAATGTATCAACTTTAAAAAAAAAAAAAAGGTAATAAAAAAAGGGTAACATATGAATACCATAATTCTAATATGATATGTTGGTCCCAAATGTGGATGGCAGTCTTGTGAGGATGGTAATCACAAGTGTAAAGTTGTATGTTTGCAGAGTGAAAAATGTGTCTTGAAACAAATTAGAGTATATATATTTCTCTAGATACAGAATTCAAAATTTCACTCTAGCAAGTTAGGATGCCAGGCAAGTTTCGAGCTGAATAGACAATTTTAAAGTTTAGTTAAGGCAGAGAGTTTTGCATGAAACTCGCTAGAAATTTGGTTGGGTGAGTTTCCGAACTTGGGAGAAATTAGTTGATTTAATCCTCCGTTGTTCTTCTTTAATTACCCTTCTTTGTATCTCATAAAAATCTGCGAATTCACACCTTAATTAGAAAGGAAGAGTGAGAGAGTTACCTATTTCATTAGAGTGAAACCCATTGTAGTCTCCATACCTTCACTCTCTCCAAATCGCCTTATCTATTGAGAGGAGATTCAAGCCAAACACCTTGATACCCTTAAGTCATCATGAATTGAAGCTTGGTGCTAGAAAACACACGAGGCAAGAGCAATCCAAAGAAATCTTCAAGAGGCCTTGAAGCATTCAAGAATTTGGATATTTGGTTGGCATCTTAACTTGAGGAATCGAAAGCTAGTGAAGAGAATGGGTTGGTGCATCTAGTTGCTAGTAGGAGCTAGAACTTGGATACACTTAACACTTACTTAGATCTTGGAAGGTTTGTAAGTATATTGTATCACAACTATCTTTTACTAGTTGATTCATTTACTAGGCTAGGCCCGTAGAGTTCTATTTTGTTGGGTTTTCTTCTTGTAAACACATCATATGTTTGGATGTGTGTTTGGCGATTTGTTGAGATTGCATGTTTATTCATGCAATTATACAATTGGCTAATTTATTACCAGAGCTTAATTGATTAATTTTTCTTAAATTAAAAATTAATTTGCCATAATTAGGGTCTAAATTGGTATTTTTCAAAATAAGCTTAAATTGCAATTTTCATATCCAGTTAACAAAATGACTAATAGGTCTGTTTGACTGGTTTGGCTGTAATTGTTGTAGTGAATTTTCAATGGAGTACTGCAAAAGAACCCGAGGAGTAGCAAGGGAATTACTTAAAGCAATATCAGAGAGCTTAGGGTTGGAACCTTGCTACATTGAGAAGGCCATGGATTTAGAGAAAGGTTTACAAGTGTTGGAAACTTATTCCCAACCTGTCCACAACTAGAGCTTGCAATGGGTATCAAGGGAGTCAATACCGTACCGGAGGCTGTACCAGTCTGGCCAGCGGTACGATATATTTCGGATACCGGTCAATATCGGTGTACCATTTCGGGATTACCGCTATTTTATATATATATATATATATATATATACACACACACACACACACACACATACATATATATATATATATATATATATATATATATATATATATATGTATGTGTGTGTGTGTGTGGGTGTGTGTGTGTGTGTGTGTGGGTGTGTGTGTGTGTGTGTGTGTTATAATAAATATAAAAGTTTACCATAAAACATTTCCTCAATTCAGAATTAATTATTCATGGTTTTAGACTTTAGTATTAATTAAAAGAAAAAAAAAAAAACACAATATAAAAAATAGAAAGCTTAAAAGTTACCATTGCATACTAAGAAAACAAATAATACTAATAAGTTACCATTCTGCCCTAACAAAAATTCAAAAATTACAAAACTTAAAAAAAAAAAAAATTCTATACCGGTCGGTATTGCTCGAAATTGGCCAATATGATCGGTACATAGCCGCTACGGCTAGTATTTAAACTGGTACGAAACGTTGATATTTCAATACTGATATACATACCGGTACAGTATTGACTACCTTGATGGGTATGTCACCTCATTCAAATCATGGCCTCTTGACTCTCCTCACACAGAATGGAATTAGCGGCTTCCAACTACAACACAATGGGATGTGGGTCATTGTCAATGCCATGCCTAACTCCTTTCTAGTCAACATTGCCGATCAACTTGAGGTGTTAGCCTTCTGAATTCCCTTCTCACTCTTTTATTATGCAATTTTTTTCCCATTCTAAGATTATCACTACCTTCATTTTAATGTTCTATTTTGCTAAATCTTCTTTTTAGTGAAAGGATGCTTAATTCCAACAATATGCAATCTCAAAACAGTGCCAAAAGACAAAATCCAAAAAATAAAACAAATAATAATAATAATCATTAAATAACACTAAACTAAGAGGCTAATTTAAGTTTGTATCAGCTAAGCTTAATGTAAATTTTGAAAGTGAGCCTGAGTGCCTGTGAAACCAAAATTGTACGTATAGCAATAAAAATTAGGCTTCAAAAAGGATTTTTTTTTTTTTTTTTTTTTTTTTCAAAATACGAGTCTTAATTTTGTATATTGGCATATTAGTGAGTGTTTGGATAGAATTATGTTGTGTCTGCGTTTGCGTTTTGCATTTTTTTTTTTTCACGTGTTTCCAACTTTTAGAGACAAAATTTACTGTTCATGCACTGTAACAGCACTGTTCACGCACTTTTCATGGGACCCACGACCACTTTATTCATAAAAAATATTAAAAATGGGTCCCACGGTACTATTCACACATTTAAAAATTATTTTGCTACAATATTTTCAGTTTTCAGTTTCAGCAAAAATAAGTTATATCCAAACGGACCCTTAGTGTATTACATACATAATCAATAATAGATTAGTTTAGAATTCAAATGAACGCTGAATTTCATTTTGATAAGTTATTAATTTGAAAAATGAAAAAAAGTAATAGTTATTCTGTTTATATTTTTATTTGGTTTGTAATAATTTAGTTTGAATTTTAAAATATTTTCCATTCTTCAAAAAAAAAGAAAAAAAGAATATGTTTGGATCAAGGGAGTCAATCTCGTACTGGAGGCTGTATCGGTTTGACCAGTAGAACGATATATTTCAGTACCAGTCAATACCTGTGTACCGTTTCCGGTATACCGTTATTTTTTATATTTATAAACATGTATATATATATATATATATATATATATATATATATATGTATATGTGTGTGTGTGTGTGTGTGTGTGCGCGCGCGTGTGTGTATTATAATAAATATAAAAGTTTACCATAAAATATTACCTCAATTCAGAACAAATTATTCATGGTTTTAGACTTTAGTATCAATTAAAAGAAAAAAAAAAAACAATATAAAAAATAGAAAACTTAATTGTTCATTGCATACTAAGAAAACAAATAATACTAATAAGTTAATGCAAATAAATTACCATTCTGTCCTTACAAAAATTCAAAAATTACAAAACTAAAAAAAAAAAAAAAAATTTCTATACCGGTCGGTATTGCCTGAAATTGGCCAATATGGCCGGTATTTAAACCAGTACGAAATATTGGCATTTTGGTACTAGTATATGTATCAGTACGGTATATACCGGCCGGTACAGTCGATACAGGTACGGTATCGACTACACTAGTTTGGATACTTTTTTCTATTCCTATAGTTATATTTTTCTTTTTCTTTCTACCTGCACTATCACGATCCACAACTGGCCAAGCCCACCACCACCGTCCTAACCACCCAGCCACCCACCCTAACCATCAAAATTTATAGTGAATATTGCATCAATTGCACACTACCTGCCACCAATTAACAATCAACAAATCCAAGAAACAACTAATTTAACCAAGTACCTCTGGATTTACATTACGTATCAGACTAGTGGGACATAAAATTTGTATTTTTTAGAATATAATTTACAACAACATTAATTAAATAATAGTATAATTTATAATATCCCTAGTGTCACTTATTTCAATATCTTGTTATCTAGCTAAAATTCTCAATATTTTTTATTTTTTCTATAAAGTTAGTAGTTTTACAAATTTTACCATATATGTTTAACAAACTAATGTGTCACCAATTATAAAATGTAATTTAAACAATCATTTATTATCTTATCGAAGTAGTATCAATCACATTCATTTCTATTTTTTTTAGTAAAACTTGTAGTATCTTTAACAATATTTTTTAATAAAAAAATTAATAACTTAACATCAATTGGCCTGTGTCAGATTCTGAGTAATGGGAAATACGAGAGTATTATACATCGAGTAGTGGTAAACAAAAAAGCCACAAGGATATCTCTAGTCATCACAAATGGACCATCACTTGATACAGTTGTAAACCCAGCACCAGAGTTAGTAAATAATGGAAATGATCAACCTGCATACCTTGGGATAAAATATAAAGAATACTTGAAATGTCGACGAGGCAACAACCTTGATGGAAAAGGCAACTTGGATCGCGTACGGGTTTGAATGATGTGAATGAAATAAGAGGTGGTCTCGATGGGACTCAATGGCCATGCATGACTGTGTTTCATGTGTGTACTTAACTTCCTGTACTTAGTTTGTGGTACTTATTGTTTAAAGCTAGATGTGGAGAATTGAATCTAAACATTTCCTACCAACAACAGGGGAGGTGTCATTAGGCCAAAAAGCAATTTGCATGTCATTAGGCCAAAATGTCATTGGCAAGATTGTAGAATATGCTTATAGGTTTGTCTAATGGACTTACTAGAATTTTAATGAATAATCTATTAACGTTAAAGGATTCAATACCATACTAGAGACTAATTCAGTTTAGTTAGGGAAACTAAATATTTCTACATTAGTTAATATTGATATAATATTTTAGGGTTATCAATACATAACCATACTGGAGACTAATTCAGTTTAGTCAGGAAAACGAAATATATCTACATTAGTTAATATTGATATATCGTTTCAGGGTTGATAAGCCTAATAGTATTTAGTTTTAACTACTTAACAAATTGCTTTAAAGAAAAATGTGAGTTTAGTTACCACGTCTTATATTTAGAAAATTAAAAATACGATAAGTATGGATGTAACGTGTTACGTAGCTTTTTCTTCTTTATATCAAAGTTCAAGAAATACAGAGATAAGCCAAAGGTTGACCCTAACCCCAAAAACATTTTATTTAAAAAAAAAAAAAAAGCCCAAAAACAAAAAACACATTCTAGAAGAACGACCCTCATTAGTCAATGCAAGACAACAATGAATGAAAAAAATAAAAAAATAAAAAATACCTAAGAGCATTCGCATTCGGTATCTTCAAAAAATTCCATTTTACCATCTCAAAAACTACTTTATCTATTATACCATACTATTTTACAACATACTCAACATCCCAAAATTTATTTTCCTATACAATACATTAAAATAATATATATCTACACAATAAAATATACAACACAAAACCATCTCTCCTCTTTCTATTAAAAAAAATTTGAGACACAATAAAATAATATTTACAAGCCCCAAAATGGTATTATACAGTCCACAAACACTAAAAGCATGCATTACCCAAAGTTATAATTTGAAAAATATATACCATTGTGCTACAATAGCCTCTTACAAGTAAGAGGCTACTGTAGTAAGATTGTATTCTTAAATAATATTATTTTATTGTGTCTCCAATTTTTTATTAATAGAAAGAGGAGAGATGGTTTTGTGTTGTATATTTTATTGTGTAGATATATATATATATATATATATATATATATATATATATTATTTTAATGTGTTGTATAGGAAAATAAAAGTTGAGATGTTAGGTGTGTTGTAAAATGGTATGATATAATAGATAAAGCAGCTTTTGAGACAGTAAAATGGAATTTTTTGAAAAGACCGGATGCGAATGCTCTTACTTGTAAAAGGCTACTGTAGCACAATGGTATTTTTTTTACGATTACAACTTCGAGTATTGCGTGCTTTTAGTACTTTGATGCTAAAATATAGCATATTGTGAGGTTTAGAAGACCGGATACTAATGCTCAAACTAGAATACACAATCTATCCCACTTCCCAATGACCCCACTTGTTTATCTTCTTGTTATTTTTCGCCAAATATCTTGTTGCTTATCTCAAATCCGCTAGGTTCTAAGACTTTAGGAACTAAATGTATTAGAACTTCAATGTGTAATGTGTTGGCAAACAATGATCAAAACTTAGAGTCTAGATCTAGGCTGCTCAAAGTGTGTTTATGTGTAAAGTTGGAATTGAGTGATTGCAGAATTTACTAGACTAAATTTGCGAGGCTCGATCGATTGAAAATTAGACTCGATTGATCGAACCTCGTGTAAATTGTTTTTCTACAGAATTTCCAACTCAGCCCAAGCCTATATGATGTTTAGGGTTTTATGTTTTGCTTCAAGTATAAAAGGAAAAACCCTAGCCACGTTTTAGATGTTGTTAATATGCTGTGTGTGTGAATCTTCTGTAAGATCTAGAGATGTTTACCTTCATACACACTTAAAGTTATCAAGATCAAGATTGATGTCAAGAACTTGGTGATCTCTTCAGTTCTGTTTCAAGAGCTTAAAGAAAAACACAAGTAGGAGAACTTGTGGTTGCTGTGGATTAAGGAAAGAAGTAATCCATAGACTCGGAGCTATCACGTGGTCGTGGTAGTAAGTTTTCTACTCGAGGTAGCAATAGGATGTTAGTGGTCTAAGTCTTATTGTAAAACTTCAATTTTTTCATAGTGGATTTGTTTTACCTTAAGGATAGCTAGTTAAATCCTCTCCAAGTTTTTTATCGGTTTGATTTTCCTAGGTTATTATATTGTTGTGTTCTTTATATTTCCGCATTATTTACATGATATGATTTACTTGTGTTATCCTAGATCTAGATAATTTATCTAAGTAATTACTTGGCTAAATAACTAGGTTAAACAACTTGTGTTTTAAGAGGTCTAAAAACGTACAAAATCTAAACATAAAAAAAAAAAAAAGAAAAAAAAAAGAAAAAAAAGCAAGCTTATAAGTTAGTTCTGAACACACATAGAGCCATGCCTTGGTTGACATGCTTGTGCCTACTTGGATGGTGCTCCATTAAATCCCTCTCTTCAACTTTTTTTTTTCTCACTTTATCTTACACTCCCATCATTCATATCAGTGGCTAACAATGGCCATGACTGCTGCGTTTTGTGTTTTAAGCAAAACACTCCATAACTGGTCGAATTGTCCCGATCCACGGTTCCTCCAATCAAATCATCCAGTTCTAGTTGAATTTACTTTTTGTGGCATTATTAGTTTTCTAAAGCAACCAAATTGGATTAATGTCTGGTTCCCAATTGAACCGGTCGAATTGGCCAGACTAGTTCGATTTTTAAAACCATGGTCAAACTTGAAAATGTTTTCTTTTGACTGTAAAACTTTTTTACCTTAAAAAACTTGGTAAATCATTTCACAAAAACACACAAAGGCTCTTCCAACCCATCTAGTGTCTAGGTCGATGAAGCTAGCGGTCAGGTTGAATTGGTGACTAAGCAGCTGCTTTTGGTGGTTTGTGCTTGAAAATTTTTACATGTCACACAAAACATTTGAAAACATTTTATAGCGAAACAAACAGAGTGTTATGCTTCACCAATCACAACTTGTTACGTATAGTTTTTTTTTTTTTTTTTTTTTTCCTTATTAAATCACTAAAGTTTAAATGAAAAAAATAATAAAAAATTTTAATACAGAAAAATTGTAATTGGTGGAGTATAAAATACAAAAAGTCAGACAGGAAAATTCCTATTAGTCTAAAACCAATTTTGAAATATGCATAAATTGCTTATGGTGAGTTGATTGCATTTCCATATCCAATTATTGAAATGGCTAATAGGTTTGTTCACTGGCTTTGTTGCAAATGTTGCAGTGAGCTTTCATTAGAGTATTGCAAAAGAGCCCGAGGAGTGGCAACGAAATTACTTAAAGCAATATCAGAGCCAGAGCTTATACCTAACCTGAGGAGTGGCCATGGATTTAGAAAATAGTTTACTAGTGTTTGTTGGTAACTTATACCCAACCTATCCACAGCCAGAGCTTGCGATGGGTATGCCACCACATTTGGACCATGGCCTCTTGTCTTTTGTCACACATAATGGAATTGGTGGCTTCCAACTACAACAAAATGGGATATGGGTCAATGTCAATGCCATTCCCAACTCCTTTCTAGTCAACATTGCTGATCAACTTGAGGTGCAACCTTTTTTTCTTTATTGTGCTAATTTTTAATGTTCTAGGGTTTTTTTTTGTGTGGTCATTTTGTTGATTTAGGATATTCTTGTTATTTTGGAGGTTTCAAGAATATTTTGGTCATTTTGAGAATTTGGATGGTTTTTTGGTTAATTTGGAGGTACCATCGGTGTTTTAGTTATGTTGAAGTTTCCAATGGTATTTTGGGCATTTCAAGGATATTTTTGGTTCAAGGGGTACTTGGTAATTATGAAAGCTTTGTGGAGGTATTTTGATCATTTTAAAAGTCTTAGAGGAATTTTAGTCATTTTGAAATTTTCACGTAGTATTTTGCTCATTTTGGACATTTACAGAGTATTTTGCTCATTTTGAAGATTCTATAGGTATGTTGTTATTTTTTAGAGGTTTAAATGGTATTTTGGTCATTGGATGCTTTGGGTATGGAAATTGTGAAGTGGATGAATGTCAAAAACATTACTTTTATATTTTTGGCAAAACATATTTTGTGCCCATCATAATTGTATTTTCTTAGTCAACAAAAGATATTTTTAGTTTCTAGGTGAACTTCTTGGTATTCTTGGTTTCTTATAATTATCACAATGTCAATTTGTTTTGTTTTAGATTTTGAGTAATGGGAAATACAAGAGTATTTTACATCGAGCAAGAATAAACAAAAAAGTCACAAGGATATCACTAGTCATGACAAATGGACCATCACTTGATAAGATTGTCAATTCAGCACCAGAGTTAGTAAACAATGGAATCAATCAGTCTGCATACTATGGGATAACGTATAAAGAATACTTGCAATGTCAGCAAAGTAACAGCCTTGATGGGAAAGGAAACCTGGATTGCTTACGCATCTAAACTGTGTGAAGTAAAAGGTTTTGTCTTTGGGTCACAATAAATGGCTTCATCTCATGTGTGTACTTAATTCGACAAAGCGTCCATCAAGTGCTCCGCTCCTTTTGATGAGATACGATATAGACATGTATGTAGCCAATTTTAAACATGTATCCACATCATATTAGATCTAGCTAGTACATTCAAGCACTAAACGCAAGACAAACCCTAGCTACTTAACTTCTCGTATAAGGTTTTACCATCTATTATTAGTGATACTCAGAGTGTCTTTGTGCATGGTAGACTTATTATCGATAATTTTCTTGTGGCTTGTGGTTTTTTTGCTTCTCCGGTATGTAGTTATTTACAAGCTTCCTTTGTGTGAACAGGATATCATCACTGAGATCATCGATAGATGTTTCAATCTCATCCTCGTCGGTTTGCCCATCACTAAGTTGTGTCAAGAAATCAACAGTATTTTTCAGGCAATTCTGTCAACAAATCCTACAATTCTGCACCAAGTTTTACTTCTGCTTAGAAATCATTATCTGCCTGGTAGGCTCTAACTTAACACTAGCATCATTCTGTGCCAAGGTTTTCTTCTTTTTAGCGGGTGGAATTTGAGTAGTAGTTTCACTTTCTACAAATTATTATATTCCCCACCAATAAGTAAAGTAAGATTACCCTCATTTAATAAGATAATTATATTAGGATAATGTGAAATATTTTATAATCACAGTGAACCAAATGCCTTAGAAGTTTGTTCTCCTCTATCAATATAGCAAGTCATTACAATATAAGATATAATTTATATTTGATAGTAAACTATGCTTCACCCACCCAAAAAGATTAAAAGTTTTTTTATTTTTTATTTTTTATTTTTATTCAGAGCAACGGTTATTACACACTCTTATTTTTAATTGAAATTGCAAATTTGAAGTCATGATGTGAGTTAAAAACAAAGTGTGTACGGTGTAAATTAGTGTATAAGAATTATTGCCCTTTTTTCCCCTTAATTTCTACTACCTATTTAAGTTAGGAGTGTGTTAGGACATATGTGATTCACTTTTTAGGAATATATGTCACTATTTTATGTAATTGGCTAATCCTTTAACAAAACGCACTTTACTTGTATTTGGATAGATCTAGGATGTATTTAATACTTCAAGAAACTTTGTTCAAAGATCAAGTGTTGAAGCCATGCAAGTCTGTCCAAGATTCAAGCTAAAAAGTGCCTATCATTAAAGCTCGACAGCTAGCCATCTATTGAGCTTGAAGAGTTGTTGAGTAGCTTGCAATTAAAGGAGATATCTGAAGCCAAAATAGACAAATTGAAAAACAAACCTAAATTATATAGTAAGAGTAATTATATTAATAAACAATAATTCTAGATTTGCAGTTTAGTTATACAAGTTATATAAAACATCCAAAATAAAAAACAAAACGTTCATGCTATCTATGGAAGAACAAAAAAAATACAAAATTGAAGGTTAAGTTTTGAAGGAGAATGTGAAATTGGATTCATCAATGTATAGAAGATACCTAATCAGAGGTTTGGATAGGTAAAAGTGTGAATATATACAAGATTTGGATGCGATTGTATCAACTCGGTGAATTTGAAGCAAAGAAAAATCAACCAAAGTCAAAAACTTTGTTTGGTTGCCGAGAAAATAACAGAAAAACACAAGGAAGGAAGAGAGAGAGAGAGAGAGAGAGAGAGAGAGAGAGAGAGAAAGAACCTGTGAGGAGCTGAGAACCTATGTTTAGGCCGAGAGAGATGTGAGCTATGAAAGAGAGCGGGAGCAAGAGCGAGAGATAGCCTACCTTAATGTTTTAAAATCTGACTTTAAATTGAGCCTTTTTTTTTTTTTTTTGGTAAACGACATTTGGAATTAACTAGCGAACAATAAGTCTATTACAACAAACAAGGCCATTTTTATCTCTAGCCAGCATCTCAGCCACCACATCCGGTGGATCAAACAAAAAAAGAAAATCAGTTACATCAAGTTCAGCTCCTATCCTTGCTAGTAGGTCAGCATAACCATTTGCTTCCCTGAACATGTGCACCATCGAGGAGTTAGGGAATGTCTTAATCGGGTTCCTTACATTTGGATAAGAGAGGTTCAAGCATTAGATTGACCATTGAAGGCCTTGAAACAAGATGTACAACAAACTCAGCATCCATTTCAATACAAATGTTCTCAATCCCCATTTGCTTTGCCATGGTAAGCCCGTCCTTCAAAGCCCAAAATTCTGCCACCGTGCTCGAAGTGCTGCCCAGCTTCCTCACAAACCCGCCTATCTAGTCTCTACTGCTGCTTCTCAAAACACCACCCCCACCAACTTTAATCAAGTTTCCATACATAGTCCCATCTGTATTTAGCTTCACCCAACCCGTAAGAGGCTTATTCCATTTCACTTGGACCTGCACTCTACTCAACTTGTTCGGTTCATTGGGAACAATTGCATGGTACTCCATTCCTTTTTTTAGGCATAGAGAACTCGTACCCTTTGCCACTCTACCTATCTGAAATATAGTCTTATTTCTCTGCAACCAAATAGTCCATATTTCCTGAGGAAATAGAATTTTTCATGGTACATGGGGTCTCGAGTAGCTGGTGGAAGTCCCACAAAACTTCTTCAGCCATTCTTCCAAATTCAATCCAAAAAAATCCTGGTTTTTCTCCTTAAAACCCAGGTCTTTCCACACCGCTTTAGCCACCCTACAATCCCTAAGTGTATGAATGATGGATTTAGTTTGCATAACTCACATGTCAGGTCAAGGTTTAACCCTCTTGAACCAAGAACTTCCTTAGTAGGCACATTGCAATGAGTGCATAATCAAATAAAAAATTTGATTCTAGGGGATGTATGCGCTTTCCACACCCATTGATGAGGGCTAGTGTCGAGGTTCAAAAGATTAAACCCTTTAGCTATGAGATATGCAGATTTTAGGGAGAAGGAGCCATCTTTAGAGAATGCCCAAATTAGCATGTCTTCATGGGAAGGATTTGCTGCATGGGGATACCTCTAATTTCTTGTAGGATTTTGTCAAGGAGGTCGAAAGAGATACACTCCGCGCTATCCATCAAGCTCTTGGCCGGGAGTTTGTCTTCCCCCTCATTTAAAGGACCTTCAATTTGCTGCCTGAGTAGTTTGGAAGGGAGCCAGAAGTCAGCCCAAGAACTCACACTTTCTCCGTTAGCAATAGACCATCTTAGACCCTTGTTAAAAATAGCCCCTCTTTCCTTACAAGCTATTCAAATTTGAGAGGCAGCTTGATTCTTAGAGTTTCCCCTCAGGCGATGCGGGGTGAGATATTTGCAGGTGAGCATTTGAGTCAAGCTTCACCAAAAGAGCTACATTCCTTGCTTTCATGTCAAAGATCCCGAGACCTCCCAAGTTAATTGGATTTGTGACCTTATTCCACCCAACAAGATGCATTTTCTTCTTATCCACAATAGATCCCCAAAGGAAGTCTCTCACCAATTTATTTACCTCCTCACAAACTTTGACAGGTAGTTTATGACATTGCATAATATATTCGGGTATGGATGTCACCGTTGCCTTAATGAGCACAAGCCTCCCTATCGGCGAAAGGCATTTGGATTTTCAGCCATCCAGTTTCGCTTGGACTCTTTTCATGACAAAATGAAATTCATTCCATCTCTTTCCCTTGTGGATTATTGGGAAACCCAGGTATTTCCCAAGGTTATGAGTTTCCCCAATCCTGGTTAGGCTCACAATATCCAACTTATTCTCCCCGATGACATTAGGCGAGAAGAAGATTTTGGATTTCTCCATGCTGATTTTTAGACCTGAAAGCTTGCAAAAATCATCCAAAACCTCCACAACAACCTTACATTTCTTTCATCAGTTTTGGCAAACAATAGGAGATCATCAGCAAAAAAAAAATGGGAGAATCCGGGACCGCTACGAGATGCCTTGATCTTTTTCAACCTCCCCTCCTCACACTTCAAATTAATTAAGGTACTCAAGTACTCCATACAAAGGATGAATATATATAGTGAAATTAGATCACCTTGTCTCAAGCCACGAGAAGGACAAATTTCTCCAATCTGATCCCCATTAAAAAGCAACGCTGCCAAGGTAGTAGAGATGCAACTTAGGATAAGCTCCACTATGTTCAAGTGAAACCCCAAACTCATAAGCATACTCCCCACAAAACTCCATTCCAAATGATCATAAGCCTTCTCAAGGTCAACTTTGATTATCATGAATCCTTCCTTCCCTTTTTTCCGCTCAATTGTGTAGACTAATTCTTGAGCGATGATCACGTTATCAGTGCCTCTTCTTCCTATGATAAAGGCTGTTTGGGAGGGTGAAACCAGTGAGGGCATGAGGTGTTTCAGCCGATGAACAAGAATCTTAGTCACGATTTTGTAAATTGTGTTACAAAGGTTGATCGACCTGAAATGGCTTATGGTTTCCGGACCAAGTTGTTTTGGGATGAGGACAATCAAGGTCTTATTAAGATGCTCAAGGATTTTCTTTGTTGTAAATATTTTTTTGATTTCAAATTTCACAGACTCTCCCACTATCAACCAAAACCTTTGGAAGAATCCGACATGAAGACCATCCGGCCTCGGAGCTTTAAATGCTTTCATGGACTTTAGCGCAAATAGGATTTCTGCATCGGAAGGGAAGGCAACCAAGTTACAGGCTTCTGACTCAAACAAACAATGCCCCCAAATAGGGATATGGTCTGGTGATTTAAGGCAGGCCTCCAGGTCAGTTTTGTATAACCTCTCAAACCCGTTAATAAAGATTTCTTTCACCCTGTCAATATCTTCTTCCCAATCACTAGGGGCGTAGCCAGGAATAAATACTTGGGGGGGTCGGGTTGTAACAGAGATATACTAAATATAATTCTTAAGTCTATTGGATACAAAATTATCAACTTTCATATATCATTATATACTTGAACATGTTGGGAATTCAACCGAAATTCCAAACCTGTGAGAAACAAAAAATAGAGAAAACAAAACGCCAAAAGAAAAACAATCACACGCATAAGACAGTATTTACGTGGTTCAGCAATTTGCCTACGTCCACAGAGTTGCAGGGATTTCACTATTATCAAAGAAAATTACAATGTGCAGCTACAGTGTTTTTCTTTCTCAAAAACAACAACAAGAAAAAACCCTAATCACAAAAAAAAAAAACGGCTTTTATATCCTGCGCACAGGATTCACAATGGGCTACAAAACGGGCCAAAATTTTTTTGGCCCAAGCCTCCGCTCCATGGACTAAGCCTCAGTAAATCTCCCATTATTCGGGTCAGGTCGGGTCATCAACCGGATCAAATCATGCCTGACGACGATTTTTCATGGAATAAAATTCATCCATTATCATCTCTATAGTGAAATTTCCTGTAATTTCCCTCTCTATATAAACTATCATATTATCTGCCAAAAGCTCATCCTCCATTCTATTGCGAAGTCTTGTTTTTAACAACTTCATAGCTGAGAAAGCTCGTTCTGTAGTTGCTGTAGAAACTGGAAGGGTCAACACAAGACGAATAAGTCTATCAATCAAAAAATAGATTTTAGACTTTCCTGAAATTTTTAATCCCCTACATAGCTCAGAAATTGTACTCATATTCTGAAAATCTGGATGTTTTATCACATCAAGCTCATAATGTTGCAATTGAGACTCCAAAAGTTCTTGTTCATGTTCAGTGAAATCTTGAGGATAATATTTCTTAACCAAATTGCATATATGAACAATTTTGAATAATCTAAACACATCCTTGGGTTTTAAAGCAGAACTAAGAATGACAAGTTCCGTTGTTAGCTCACAAAATCTACTTTTCAATTCTTGCAATTGATAGTCTATTGCAACTGTAAATTTGCCAATTCTAAAATGATGTTCCATTGTTAAATCGTCATCTTGACGACGATATCTACCTCGACCTTGAGTGTAACGAGCATTCATATCAGGAATATCAATTTCATGTTGCTCACAAAATGATATAAGACTAGCAAGTAAAGGCTCCCATCCATCATCTCTCAACTTTTGAATAAGTGATTTTGTAGTTGAAACTAAATGCATGACATTTAAAAGGTCTTGAGAATGTTGTTGCAAAGCTTGACAAAGAACAGTAGTAATTCCCATTATCTCTTTCATCAAATGCAAGAATAAAATAAATTCAAATGATGCTAATACTTGATAAGCTCCCTCGGCATCACCGCGTTGTTTATAGTTAGCCCCTTCCTTAGAGATAGTGTTGATAACTTTGCAAGTAGCATCAAACATTTTAATCAAACTACAAATAGATTGAAAATGAGATCCCCACCTAGTATCTCCAGCTCGTTGCAAAGTACCAATCTGGTTTGCACCTCTTCCAGTCTCAATTTCATTAGAAGCAATCATATTCTCAACTTGTTCTGCTTGAGCATGTTGCAATTCATCATTATGCTTACTAGAACCAACAACAATATTGATAATATTAACCAAATGATCAAAGAATTGATGAACATCTTTTACTTCTCTAGATGCTGTAACTAGAGCTAATTGCAACCTATGAGCCATACAATGTACATAATAAGCATATGGGCAATCTTTAAGAAAAAGAGCTTGTAATCCATTCCATTCACCACGCATGTTACTAGCCCCATCATATCCTTGACCTCGAATATTTTCAATGTGGAGGTTGTAATGAGAAAGGACAGCACATATCTCATTCTTTAAAGTCAATGCAGTAGTGTCTCTAACATGCACAACATGAAAGAAACACTCTTTAATGAAACCTTTTTTATCAACAAACCTCAAAATGATGGCCATTTGCTCTCTCTTCGACTCATCCCAGGCTTCATCAACAAGAATGCAAAATTTTGCACCTCCAATTTCTTCACGAATAGCATTTCGTATATTACTAGCAAGAATATGCAAAATCTCCTTTTGAATTGTGGGTGATGTATATTTGGCATTTCCTGGAGCATTTTCCAAGACAACACTAGCTACTTTGTCATTGAAAGTTGATGTGAATTTTATCAATTCAATAAAATTACCTCTATTTTTTGAATCAAGGCTTTCATCATGACCTCTAAAAGCACAAGCTTGGAATGCTAGCCATCGAGCACACTCTATTGAGGTTTTGAGCCGCAACCAATTATTCTCTAATTCTTTTGACGTTTGTTTCTCAATTAGCTTGTCAATATGTCGTGAATAATTCTTTAAATCCTCGCAACATTTCACAGCAATTTTATGTAGGGAGTTTGGTTCTTTCCCTACATGAGGAATTAAAGGACAATTCATTCCATCTTTCACCTTTTTCCAATTATTAAAACCTGTTGAAATGAATGCATCTGATCTGGGTCGACCTATTGGTTTCTTACTAAAAAGGTAGCAAGGTAGACAATATATCGCATCCATTGAAGGTGAGTATTCCAACCAATCCTTATGTGAAACAAACCATGAAGGTTGAAATCGACGACGATGAGTATCATCATTGTATGGATAGTCTATATTTTTAGGTTGATATGGACCTTCTATGAGATAAGCTCGTCGGATTTTATCTTGTTTGTTGATAGGAAATTCACATATTTGTTTACGTGATCCTGGATCATGATCTATCTCTTCAAATTGAAGTTTTGGACATTTGGAGGGGTGTTCATCAGGCATTGAAGTATTAACATTTGTTTCTACAGCCACAGGTGTCCTAATTTCTGAATTGCTAACATCTTTTTTCTTAAAGAATGCATCAATTGTTTTTCGTTTGCTCATAATTCTTTTAGCTTTAAGAATATGACTCAAAAATTAAACTGAAAAGAATTTAAAAAAATAAAATTTTAATTAGAAATTTTTACTTAATTATATGAATGTTATTCATACTCAAGAAAAAAACAAAATTTGCACTATAATTTAAACAGTCAACCCATTTTTAATACAACTTTAATTAATAATAACCCCTCAAACAAAAATAAAAACAATTTAATTAATTTGTCTTTTATAATGTATTGGTTAATTTAATTATATAGCTTTAATTATTGTTGTTTAGCGTAACAATAAACTATATCGCTTTAATTTATTTCTCATTAATTATATTGCTTTAATTTGTTATATTGTTTAGCCCCTTGTACATATTACATTAAAAGAGCCGAACATTATACATTCCATGTGCAGCACAATAATTAAAGCAATGTAATGTGCTGCACATTACATTACTTTAATTATTGTTTACCCGGCCCCATGAGCCCATCTACCCCCTTCCCACCCCACTCAACAGACAACAGACAAGCACAACATGTGCCCCAATCACAATAGCCAGCTGCAATCAGAAAATTTCACAATGCCAATCACAAATCACAACACACGTTACACTAAATGACAATCAATATTTCACCAACACCAACACACTGACCAACAAAAAGGGATAAGATAAAGCCAAATTTAAAAAGACAAAAATAGGAAAAAAGCAAAAGCCAGCCAATAAGAGACTCACAGTTCAAAAGAGAGAGAGACTTACTAAGATCAGATAGGCTATTAAAGAATAAAGAGAGAGACTCGTTCATAAATTTCATTTCATTTTTTCATTCAGTGAGATAAAGAGAGAGAGACTGAGAGAGAGTTAGAGAGAAAAACCTTGAGGGAGGGTCGGACTGCCGGGGGGAGCAACGAGCACCGCTACACCGGAGCAGAGGCAGAGCGATTTGCGATCTCCGATGACCGATCTACGATCTGTGAAAATTTCATTTCATTTTTTCATTTTAGTGAGATAAAGAGAGAGAGACTGAGAGAGAGTCAGAGAGAAAAAGAGAGAAATACCTTGAGGGAGGGCTGGAGGGAGCACCAAGCATCAGAGTAGAGGCAGAGTGATCTGTGATCTGTGATCTACGATCTGCGATCTGCGATCTACGATCTGCGATCTCTGATCTACGATCTGCGATCTCCGGCGATCTGCGATGAAGGGCGAGCGACGACGACGAGCGAGCCGCGGCGACGTGACCGTGGGTTACTGGGGTTTGGTTTTGGTTTGTGTATTGGGGTTTTTTTTTTTTTTTAGGATAAACACCTCTGTGTTTGGTTTGCTGGAGTTTGTTTTGCTTTTGCTTTGTATAGACAGTATTGGGGTTTGATTTCTCTACCAGCGACGTGATGGGTTTCATTTCTGATTCTCTGTATTGATTTTTTTTTTTTTTGGTTGAGAATCCGTGGGCTTGTCATGAGCGAGCTACCTCTATAATCTATTGGGCTCGCCGTGGGCTTGGCTCTGTTACAAATTTTTTTTTTTTTTTTCAGATTTTAGTTCAAGTTTTTTTTGGGCTTTTTTTTTTTTTTTTTTTGCTTGAAAGTAGAACAGATAATTTATTTTATTTTATTTTATTTTAATTTGAGGGTGTTCCTAATTTTTGATTGAGGGCTGGGAGAATGGGTGAGAAATGGGTAGGGGGGCCGGCTGTCTAATGTTGGGGGGGCCCATTTATTTTTTCTTCCTAGTCTAATGGGAATTTTTTTTTTTTTTTTTTTTTTTTGCAGGGGCCACGGCCCCCCCAAGCCACTATGTGGCTCTGCCCCTACTAATCACCATCAGCTTTCATTATTCGATTAATCCTATTATAGCTCCTACAAATGAGGGTGGTTAGGTGGAAAAAGGTGGTATTTCTCTCCCCTCGGATTAACCAGTCAGTTCTCGCTTTAATCCCCCATAGCTCTTCTTCCAAAGACATAATTTTTCCAAGCTCTTCAGAAAGCCAAGAGTGCATGTTGATCAATCTTCGACTTGGGTTTTGGGCCAAGGCTTTCTCCACCCCTCCTAATCTTGCCAAAAGATTTATTTTCTTCCAAAAAATATTACCAAACTCCTCCATGTTCCAATTTCTAGCTTTAAGGGTAAAGATATTGGTTACTCTTCTGACATTTTGTTGATTTCCCTCCCATGCATCATAGACAATAAAAGGGAAGCTTTCGTGGCTTAGCCAAATCGATTGGAACTGAAAAGGCCTTTCACCAGTACAAATAGGAGGGTTATCCAAGGCTAAAAGCAGAGGGCAATGATCTGAGTTAATACGTGCCAGGTGCTTGACATGGGCCTCAGGGAAGCAAGACTTCCATTTTGGGTTCGCCCAGACCCTATCCAATCTACCTTGAATTAAACCAGGGAGGTCTCTCTTATTAGTCCATGTAAACTTAGGACTCGTGAACCCCAAGTCAATTAAATTACAGCAATTCATACAGCTAGTATATTCCTCAACCCTCCTTCTACAGACCCCATTACCACCCATTTTCTCCTCACCATAGACAACATCATTGAAGTCCCCCATGATTGCCCAAGGGAGGTTATGCCTTTTCGACAGAACTTTTAAATTGCCCCATAACAAGCATCTCTCTCTAAATTGTGGACTACCATAAATAGAACTTAAAAGCCAGGTTGAGCATAGGAACTAACCTAGACATTGGTGTGAATTTCTTGCTCTGTCACCATCAGAACGTCCATGGAAACAAAATCAGATCACCACAGGAGCCAAATCCCGCCAGCATAACCAATGGTTTCCGTGGAATAAGCTCCATCAAAAGACAGTCTTCTAATGATCTCATCCGCCCTAGGACCATTAATTCTGGTCTCCCTAATCACAAATATCACTAGTTGGTGCCATTCTACCAAGTCCATCACCGTCTTTCTGAATGTGGGCTTCATTGCCCCTCTACAATTCCATATTAATATATTCATGATCGGATTGGGGGAAATGCGAGAATCAAAGCATGTTCGGTATGGCTCCTCCCATATCTCCCTCGATTTCCATGCTTGCCTTAGCTCGTTCCTCTCCCTGATCACACTCAGAAAGAGGTTCATGGCATGCTTCAGAATCCCGTATTGAGCTTGGTTGCTTAGAATGTTTAGTGTACATGCTACAAACGGCCTTGAGAACTGGAGGAGTTTGAGCACTGATAAGTTTCCCATTACCACCATCTCTATTGGCCGATCCAGGAGTATTTTCCTTTGTGTAATCACTAGTTCTAGATGAATTTTTTCCAAAGCACTCAGAGATTTTTCACAAAGGTGCATCCAGGATTGCTTCCCTTACTGCGTGGGCGGAATGCTTACTAGGGGTTGAAATTTCGTCTTGTCCATAAGGAAGAGCTAGTACGGATTTGGCGTGGTCATCCAAGCTTCATCCTCTATCAGCAGAAACCCCAGTCGAACACTCACCTCTGTCAGTGGAAAAATGTTTTTCCACTCCTCCATTGCTTCCACCTCGTACCAACCCATGATGTCTGTTGGATCTCTCTGAATTCCTTCTATTGTTTTGTCTCCTATTGGAATGACTTTCCCTTTGAGAAAAATCGCCCATTTTCACATTGCTGTCTCCATTTCCTTCAACCCCAGCTCCGAAATGGAAATTTTGGCTTAAAGGAGATAACTTACCTTCAGATGGGTTATACCTTGAGTGAGTGGGGCATGTGTCAAAACCCTAACCGTTGATGCTATCCACTTCACCCTGGTTGAGTGAATTCCTACCCTGGGTCAGCTTCTTGGGCCCACTCTTAGTTAAGCCTAGGTCATCCTTTTTGCTTTTAGTATTAGAATTGTTTTTGTGGGATTGGTGCTTGGAACCTTCAGATGGTGTTTTCGGCCTTTTAATAATCGTCGGACAACCTTCATTCCTATGTCTTATACGATCACATGCAAATCATATATCGTTAATGCCTTTGTATAGCACTGCTTGGGCCATCTTGCCAATCTTCATGGTTTTGATTAGAGGTTTTTCCACGTTAATTTGGATACAAATTCTGGCGAAACGCCCCCTCTCTCCATTGATCGTATGTGAGTCAATCCTAAGCACAGGTCCAATGGTGCTTCCAATCTTTTTAAGTATGGTGGGTTCATAAAATTCTATAGGTAAATAGGATAAGAGCCAAATTGCAACTGAGGAACACAACACTTTAGAAGCCTTGAATTCGGGTTCCCATTGTCTGATGGCTAGGAATTGTTGACCAACAACCCATGGTCTGCCCTTCAAAACCTCATCAAGGTCGGATTTAAGCCCAAATTTAATCAGAAAATGACCATGTTCAAGGTCAATGATGTCCATTCTGCCCACTGGTTTCCACATGGTTCTCAGCCTAGATGACAAGTGCATGTATCCCACATTTCTCCCAAATGTTTTCACGATAATGGACTGACCCCAGGGTTCTCTGATTCTGCGTTTTTCCTCCTTAGAGAGCTTTAGTGCAGTCATACCCTCGCAAAGTACATCCTCTTCCTCATCATACTCTATTTCCTATTCCATGGAAGATTCAAATCCAAAGGCTTGTACATAATCACCCGGGATAGCTCCCAGCAGGTGTTCCTTGTAACTTCCTGGTTGGTGGACAAACCTGTCATCCTTACCAAGATCGTTCACCGAATCTTCACCCTTTGTATGATCATCTTTAAACTTCTTGGTGCTTCGTTCTAGTGTATCCTCCTATTCAGTGCTTCTCTCACGAGTACTCATGGTTTCTCTTCTTGTGTTATTTAATTAGGATTCACATTGAGCTTTTATACAATACAATAGAGTGTTATTGATTTCCAACATTTTACAACCATTGATACAAAATTTAATTTATTTTAACCACAATTGATGAAGCTGTTGATAAAACTATTCTCTTTTTAATATTTTTTTACCCCCTTTTACTACGATGCCTGAAGAAAAAAACTAAAACCAAATACTTTTTAATATTTTTTTCAACAGTTATAACAACTACAAAAATAAGTTTATGAATTTCCTTATTTTTACTCTACAATTGTACTCAATCGTAGAAAATTAAGCTTTTATCTACATTTTTTAGTGACCATGGATATAAATATGTTGAAAAAACTCAAGTTTGTTGTAGTGACCATATATAAATTTCTTGCATATATAACCAAAAACAAATTCCATAAATTACAAAAATATAAGTATTTAGAGTTTCTAAACTACAATGTAAATATAAAAGTTTACCTATAAGTTATTTTAATGTTGCCATAAGTGAGGAAATAATCAGCATAATCAATTAAGAACACCAAATCAAATATGAATTGCATTATCTAAAATTTTTTATAAAAAAAATCATAGAATTTAAGTTATAATTGAATTACGTTAGTATCTAGACCTTCTAGGGTACCACACTCAAATATTGTATTGCAATGTAAATGTAAAAGTTTAAATATGTAAATACATACTTGCAAGCTTGTAGGTAGAAGAAGAGAAGAATAGAGGTTGTAGGGAGAAGAAAAGAGAAAAAGAATTGTATTGTAGGTATTCATTATGGATTATTTGAGATATATCTATAGTTCACATTGAAGAAGTTGATATAAACAAAAAGTCTAATGTTAGTCTATTGTTAGTTGAATAGATTTTTATAAAAGACTTTTTTCAAGCGTACTACGTTGCTGTTAGGTTGCTGTTTTCTTTTTACATGTAGTATTATATGTTTCTTTTTATTTGCTATTTTCTTTTTACGTGTAGTATTATAATTATAGGAGAAGAAGATAAGAAAAAAAAAATTATGCCTAGTTTAAAAAAAAAAAAATCTAAAACATGTAGTTGTGTACTACTCAAAAAAAAAAAAAAAAAAAAACGTGTATTAAAATCTGTTAGATTTTTAATATATAAGAATATATATACTAATATATTAATCATTAATTATCATTCTATTATAATTAAAAAAAAAAAAAAAAAACGTGTACTACTTCCTGTTTTTACGTGTGCTTTTGTTTTTGTTATTCAACATTAGGGTTTAAGATTTTTTTTCAACTTATATATTATAATATGGAAATAAGTAGATGAAGAATTTGGATTATAATTGTTAGGACATATGTGTTTCACATGTTAGGAACATATGTCACTATTTTATGTAATTGGCTAATCCTTTGACAAAATGCACTTGTAATTGGATAGATCTAGGATGTGTTTAATGCTTCAAGAAACAAGATTTCAAGTTCAAGTGTTAAAGTCATGCAAGTCTGTCCAAGAATCAAGTATGAAAAGTGCTGTTCATTAAATCTCGACAGCTAGCATCTATCGAGACTTAGAGCTGTCTGAATCTCGTGGCTTGACAGCAGCTCGATAGATAAGGCATCTGTCGAGGTTTATGAAACTCAGATTTTCGAGTCTGTTTTTCATCCAATCCATGATTATATGTTTGACTTTCTTTTCTCACAATCCTATACATATATAAGGATTATTTTAAGGGCCATCAAAGGTGACACAAGTTGCACAAGTGTTGAGTAAATTTTTGTTCAAGCAAATTGTGACCAGAGACAAAATTTGCCTTACTTCATCTTTCTTGTGAAGAAGCTGTTATGTTTGTACACCATAAGGTTTTGTAACCAAGGAGCTTCTTAATCTTCATCGTGTGATGAACTAAAGAACTTTGCAGCCAACAACCTTCTCTAGTTGGTGATTGAAGTCGCGTACTGGGATCCGCGCAATTGGTTACACGTATTGGGAGCCGTGCATTGAAAAGGAGAGATTGTCACTACAGAACAAGTGCAATTAGGTATTGGGGTAAGGGTTCAACTGTAGGTTGGTATAAGGTATTGGAATTCCTTTACTTGTAACCGTTTGTTTTGATAATAGTGGATTTTCAGGAGTGGTGACCTTAAAATCATCCGGTGGGGTTTTTGTCGTGTAGGTTTTCCCCATTCGTAAACAAATCACCGTGTCAATTTAATTTCCGCTGCATACCTAGTTTAATTGGTGATTTGTTTGTGCTACCACGTACATTGCATGTTAATTTGATTAATTAATAAACTTGGCTAATTAATCAATTAATTTATCACAAGGGGTCAATACGTTTTTGACCTATCAATAATCAAATTATGATTTTTATCAACTTAGAAATTATACAAAAAGAAAAATTATATCTATTTTTACTAAATTTAATAAAATTTATGTGATTATAACTATTTTTTAAATAATCTAAATCTAAAATTTGTAAGATTAATGTGTAAGATTTTTTTGTTGTTGTTTTTTTTTTTAATTAAATTTTTTTTCAACTTAAATATTATAAATAGAAAAGGATTAGATGAATAATTTGGATTATAATCAAATTAATATTTTTATCAACTTAGAAATTATTGGAGAAGAAAAAAAATATATATATATATATATATTATTAAATCTAATTTTTTTTTTTTTTTTAAATTTGATGAAGCTACTTGGCACTGCCACGACTTCTAAGCCCAACTTTTATTATATAGTATACGATATGCGTACAATTTGACTTAATTTTTTAAAATATAATCATGTTAAGATGTGCCTTAAGCGCACATGCTAAAGATTAATAAATACTCAATTATGAGTTGTAATGCATATTTTAAATAAAATAAAATAGACATGTTAATAATCCATTTGCTTACACAAAGAAATTTGTTGTAGTTGTGGGCACCGAATACCACTCAGTAAGACAGTAATTGGGCCCCCAATTAATTTATACGTGGGCTATATTTCGATCCTACTAATGGGGCTCTCAGCTTAGTCTGGTTCGTCCTCTATTAGCCTTAATATGAGATCCTCCCCCTGACTTCCCTTAGTTCCCAAGTGTTTCCCTCTCACTTCTTTCTCTCTCTCTCTCTCTCTTTGTTCCTTCTTTTCACCCTCTAGCCAAAAATCCCCTTAACCCTTTGCCTCTTCCCCATTTTATAGTATTGGGTTAGTGGGTTGGGTTATCATTATTTTCCTGCTATACACATCCTCCCACGTCTAGGTAAATCCCCAGGGATCCTTATGACTTTAGAGGATTCCCTCGTAACTTGTTCAAGATGCCATCTAGTGCTCGATGGCAAATTCTCCAAAGGCATTATTTAACGTTCGGCCACCGAACCAAACCACCCTTATTTTCTTAGCAGGCCCAGCAATCGGTACCTATGCTGGGCCGGACACGACCCTAGTTAATGTGGCTTTACAAATCATTGTGGCCCGATCTTTGCACACATCTTAATGGGATGGTTTTAGCCCAACGATCCTGGGCCTCGGTTATGCAAGCTATTCTAGGCCATTCGAGTTTGAACCCTCGCGGATGGGATGTCCAAATCCCTTTAGGCCCATACCCCCACAGTAGTCATATATGCTTTTTAGATATGTGTGTGGATGACTAAGTTCCGAGTTTGAAATAAAGTCAAACAAGTAAAATAGTTTTACAAATGCGAATTTATATTGATGAATGTGTGGTACAATTCTCTGTGATTACAAAAGAGCGATTCTCTGATTCGATTTCCTTGAAAGATTTGTTGATTAGAATCGTGGTAATGTGATTTTTGATTCGAACACCGAATATACTTCAATTTGACTGAAGAATGGATCAAAGACCTTTGAAAGAGAATTACAATGAATCTCTGGTTATGAGCTTGTTAGAAATCATTTGTTCTTTATGTTCTTCGTGCGTTCTCCATCTTCGAAGGTTTGTGGTGGAAATTCTTCAGTGCATTGGAGGCTTGAATTTGTAGAGCTTCACTAATTTGTTGTTTCTTGAATTTTCTAGAGGCTTTTGAGCTTGATTCTAGTGAACTTTGAGATCTAAGAAGATGATTTGGATAATTTCTCTTCGAATGTTCTTCGTATTCGAAGGTTTATGGCAGAGGTTCTTCGGAGTTTTTGGGGCTTGATTTCGTAGAGCTTCGCTGATTTGTGGTTTCTTGAAGTTTCTAAAGGCTTTTGGGCTTAATTTCATCAAACTTTGAGATCTAGGTAGGTAGTTTGGACGATTTTGTTTTAAATGTTCGTCGTATTTGAGGTTGAAGTTCTTGAAGTTCCTGGAGGCTTCAAGGCTTGATTCTGGCAAAGCTTTTGTACTTCTGAATCTTCTTTGATGCTGCTTGTGGTATGGATGCCTTGGTGTGTCCCAAGATGTCTTGGTGTGTGTATAAATGCCTTAGGAAGGCTTCTATTTATAGAAGTTTGGAGGTGGGTGAGCAACACGTGTCAAAGTCTGATTGGTGACATGTGTCACAGTTTGATTGAAGGAGTTTTAAGACTTTTTCTCCAAGACACATGGCATCGTTTGATTGGCCGAAATGTCTTGATTTTCAAGGTGACACATGTCAGCAATTGATTGGATCGCTTATGTCATCGCTTACGCGTGTCGGATGTCATTACTTACACGTGCTGATGTGTGGCATGTGACATTGCTTACATGTGCATTTTGCATTTTTTTTTAATGTTTTTATTTCATGACATTTGGTAAATTTCTGTTGGTTCTTGAATGATGATGGTAGAAACTAGTTGTAGTACGTGGCGCTTTGTAATTGGCCGTACTTTGTGGACTTGCTAGTATAATGTGTCAACTTGTGATAGGTCAGGAATTTTTCCTCTTTACAATATGTACACACAAAAATATTATTTAGTAACGC